>JAVIWC010009320.1:0-655058 GCA_031894815.1 Creontiades dilutus | reverse complement strand
GGTTAGAGAAAGTTAGGGAAGAACGGTGTAATAATCTCAAATCGATTTCAACACGATCGTATCGTATTCCACCCACGATAGAATTGGCGTGGCAGAACCGTAATACATGTCGACTAACCCTTTGAAGGCGTTGATCTCCCCGGGAACATGTCCCGTACATGTATGTAACAGCATGCATTCTACATCTTTCGAGATTACCTTAAACATTTTAAAAGATCTATACGTGTGCTTCTGACCTAGCATATATTATGCGCCGGAACTCGCTGATAGGGATGGGACATCAGTGGCCATATGTCGATATTCAATCAATCAAATAATTTTATTTGTATAAATCACTTACGTGATTGTTACAAGAGTTCAGAGGTTCATAGTACTAATGAATAAAATGAAATAAATGGAGTACTTAACACAAGTTAAAATAAATCAAAGGCTTCATGTATGTTCATAAAAAAATAAACCCAATAGTCTTCCTCTTAAATACCGAAAATCTCAGTTCATCAAGACCATATGTCGATATTACCAACGACGATGACATCACAGACCTACTAACGATGGTACTGATACATCATATATCAGCTATCGATAATCAATATATCGGGCAGAATAATCGAAAATTATGATTTCGTTTTGGGATTCTGTTAACATTAATTGCCCAAATACCATAAGTAGAGGTATAGTTACTGTTATTTTATAAATATAAGTATGATAATGTTAGTAAAAAGTAAAATGTCACCAAAATTGGATGAATACTACACTAATTATACTTGTTACTGGAATTTCCGGCTTGCGCATGCTCTGTGGCAGTGGTACCAACTGGTAGTACTAATGATACCATCGAGTTGAAATTAGTATAAGATCATCAGATCATTTCCCCCAGCTACCCTGCAAATTTTAATGCGATCGGACCCTATTAAATGATGCTTGGTGGATTTTATGATTGCGCATACGCAGATTGAAATATTGATTGATTGATAGAAACAAACTTTGAGATTTATATATAAGGATTACGATCATACAAATCGAATTAACACTTTGCAATTTTCATGGGTGGCTTGAAAGGATTCTATGGACCGGACTTTGCATCTTGTCTTGGGTTGGCTCTGGGTTCCTGATCTACGCGTCATGGGTGGCCTTCCAAAACAACGCCGTGAGCTTCGTAGTGGAGACCACCTACCTCCAAGTACGTACGTTTTATACTGAATTAAGATTCGTATGCACATTAGGGTGGCCCTCAGCAATGGGGTTTTTCTCTAAACTCAAAAACTTACCTCTCCCAACCTCGTAACTTAGTCTCTGGTATGAAAAAAATAACTCCATACAAATTTGAGCTCAAAAGGTTCAGTTTAAAGCGTGCCCCAATCCCCTAATACATCAGAGTTCATCAAAATCATTAGTCAGCCCATATATGCCATATCAAATAAAGACCGTCAACCAAAAAATGCAGACCGTCAACACCCAACTCTTTACGCAGAAATTTTTACAAGAAAGACATTGCCGGGAAGACTACAGAGAACTGCTCGAGTTAGCGGTAATTTTCCTCGGAGATGTTCCACCTCGTGGAATCAAGTTTCGCATACCAGGTGCTATTAGTCATGCTCGATGGATGGCTAAAGCAATATATGCACTTCAAATATACCTGTTCAGGGAACAAAAAAAAAACGAAGAGGACGGTCTGAGGAGAATTTGCATTTTTCTAACACAGATTTATATAAGAGTTTGGTTTTTAGCCCCCTGCGCCATCAAAGCACCATCTGAAGACCTGAAGTTTTTACAAAACATTATACGATACGAATCAGTTGATCCGGAAATCAGTCAATCAGCTGCGAGAAAATTCAAGAACCACTTGTGGTACCCCACCCCAGAGAACTCAGCTTTCGCGTTTTTTGATGAGGAAGTGCCACTTCACGTCAAAGAAAAAATGGTTGGTTCCTTACCACTTGACGAACCTGACTTACAAGAGGAAGGTACTGTCAAAAGGGTTATCATGAAAGATCAGGAGCTGAAAGACGTTGGCGACAAAGATTTATCTTCGTTTATAACATCAGAATCTCAGAAGTTTTTCACGAGATTTTCGATTGACAAGGCGTTTCTGCGAAAGCAACCAGTTTCCCCTCTGGTTGGGGAAACGACGAAAACTATAAAAAAGGGCTATAGCTATTGGAAGTCGATGACGTAGCTGAGAGAGGGATAAAATTGATAGAAGAGTACAACAACATCCTCACCAGGAATGAAGATGAGCGGCAGTACGTACTTCAGTTCGTCAAAGACTACCGGAACAAGTATCCTTCGATCAAAATCAACTAAGAAATTTAAGCACTTGTTCAATTATAATAAAAATAATGTTTTACCACAATAAAGCTCCAGTTAGATTTGGGTTCGAAATGAGTTAATTCCAAAATTTCATACCCTTTTATGTTCATCACACAGGGCTGTTGGGGCACGCTTTAATCATGTCCGATTTCAATGAAACTTCACAGGATTATGTTTTGTGTGTACTAGACCAGTTTTAGGGGTTGGGAGGGGGGAACAAAAAAAGTCGGGAAATAAGGGCCACCCTAATGTACATGGGACCAACGACCGTATCGTAACACCGTTCCGTAACATCGCACCGTTTCGGGTGGCAAAACTTCAAGGGAAATTTGTTTGTTTTGTGGCAAGATTTTACCTCTTATCAAAGGGATGTTGAGCTGCTCGGCCACAAGGTCGACACAGCGACGCACAATGGCCAAAGAGCGCCAAAAGCCTCAAATTTTAAATTGCACCTAACTAAACTCTTTCCTACTGTGCAAAAGGACATGGATTTTTGACTCACACACCCGTTAAAAATGAAAACAAAAACATGTTTTCCAACTGATTGTTATAAAGTTCACTATCCCATCTAAGGAGAAGCCATCTAGGAAGCAGATCAATTTCTCTCTCTTTATGTCAAGTTTGCTGGAATCGTAAGAAATGGAATTTTTTTCGGCTTTTGTCAAACTTATCAAACTTTTCAGAATAGGAAAATGACTTTCTACATTTCCTCAAAGCTAATTAACTCCAACAAGACAATGTGAACTTGGTTTATTTATCGTTTCAAATTAATTGCTCTCTTTTCTCGTAAATGTTGAATCGGTAAAATATGACACTATTGTCCGTAATTTTACAAAATCTTAATATCTCTACGGTTTATTCATAAAACTGTTTATCTTCAAAATTAATTCTTTCATAGCTGGGTTGACTTAATAACTACTTCGTCTGTATAGGTACAATATTTTAATGACATTGAAGCTTGCTATTGAGGGTTTTTGGAATTTTTAATTCTGCAATTTTTGCAGCAGCAGTTTTTTGGGTCTCCCGAAAAATGTTTGAAGGTGGAGTTATGATCTTTTATAAAATTTTCCATCAAGTACAGCCGATATTGAAAGTAATTATCGCTTTATGTGATAACTATTTGTCTTTCCTAAAGGCTAACACGACCTTCCCATCAGTGTCCGTATGTGAGGACGAAAATCTTCCACCCATCTACGAAGCATCCAATGAGTAAGTAGCTAATGATGAGCACTATTTAGTAAATAATGGTTTATTCTTAATTTTAAAAGGCACGTGATTCCGCCCTATAAAATTGACTCGATCTCCTTTATTGATGTACAATATTATCGAACACAAAACCATCTGGAATACATTTTGTCTCGCAGGATGTATGGAGAGAATCATGATTGTAATCTTGACGAAATTGTGAGAGAGCTGACATACTTCAAAGGATCCGCTTATTATATGAAAGAGTTCTGTTCCAATGGAGAACTGGACTGCCCCGCTGGAAATTATTCAAAAATCGTGAGCAATGTGAGTAGATATTTTACGTTTTTTAAACCAATATTTTTAAACTTGCTTTTTCAATTAATTATTTATCCTTTTTTTTCTTGTTAGGAAATATGTTTGCTTCCTCATCACCGAAGATAGTAAAGCTATTTGTCCAAGAAGTTGAAGCAATTTTAGTACGCCAAAACCATGAATGAATGAAAGAGAGTTTATTCCATCAAAAACAAAAATAATATGAGCAAAAATAAATACATGGAACCTTATAGAAAACAATAGATTATATGGTTGTATGGAATTACCCCAACACCAAGAGACGAGCTCTGCGCGGTGTGGGGGAGTAGCCTATTTTATTCTTATACAATGGGTAAGCTTGATGCTCCTATGCATTGAAATACATTGCAATGATAAAATAAAAAAATGAAAGGTAGACTTCTATGTATAGATACTGCACATAGTATTACTGCTGCTGTCTGGGCCTAGAGCGACTAACCAAGAGAAAGTTTTCTTCTTATAAATTGAACGAGAATGATCTTTAGGAGTGTTTAAGTCGTTATGCAGGACTCTAAGAATGTAGGGAATAATACTCGTCTCCACTTGCTTTTTGGGTTTCAGAGCTTGCTCATCTAAAGTTGGTTTCATGTATATTTGTATGTCCAAGGTCGTAATGGGAATTGATTATTAGTTGTCGGTCACCGGTATATCGATAAAATATTATCAATCATGTTTTTTTTCACTATCTTTCTGGTTTGGAATATTAAACTATAATCAGAGAATAAAAACAAAGTAATGAGGGGCAGTACCTAATATTTGTTAGCAGTTTTGAAGTTATTACTAAAAACGCTGCAAATTCTTTCACAGGGGTTTATTATTCAATTGGCTTGTGTTCATGATTTTAATTTC
Source organism: Creontiades dilutus (assembly GCA_031894815.1). NCBI lineage: Eukaryota > Metazoa > Arthropoda > Insecta > Hemiptera > Miridae > Creontiades > Creontiades dilutus. Next base: position 650,360 of record JAVIWC010009320.1, on the reverse strand, counting down.
TACTAAGCTTTGGAGTGTGCGTGTTTCACAGGTGATAGAGTTATTATTGAAATTTCAGGAGGCGCAGAAATATGATCAACTGAACAATCGTTTATGCGTTTCATTAATCGTATGCGTTTCATGCATATCAGAATGCTTCAACCCATGTATAGGCTATAAACTACAAGTATCAACATCGGCTATCACTCCAGTATCCACATTCACTACAACTCGACGCTACCGGCATCACTAGGTTACAAACAAACAATAATAAACCAAAAAACGCAAATGTTGGCACCATAAATCGGGCCATACATCGAGAATGGTTTGACCTACGGACGTGGGGAGGGTCTCATTCGATTTCTCATGATATGTTCTTCTAATAGGTAAATATTTAGACCGATTCGACTTATTTTGAGGTTTTTAGGGATTTTACAAAACTTTGACAGCCCTTTAAGGGCACTTTAAATTGAGTGAGAGAGCTGGCTCAATAATTGGGGCGTCGTCGGACCAAGATGGATTTTTCCTGAAAATTTCAGATTTTTTGGTCCAGCCGTTTGGGAGAAATCGTGCGTACGGCGTACGGCGGACGGACGGAAAAATTTGTATTGCAGATTCGGATTCTACACCCTTTGAAACGTACCTAAACCATGAAATTTTCAGGGGGGGTTAGAATTTTTTTTCAAGAGCGATTACAATGGTTCATTATTGAATAATAAACCAAAAGGAAAACAGGCCTCGCCAAGTAGGTACTTTCTGCAACAATTGGAGTAAATGGTAAATGCTTCAGCTAATATTTTCTGTTTGCTGTTTCCGAATTTCATATTAATTTTCACGCTGTTGGGATAATGAAATCGACTAAACAGTTGAGAAATATTTCTCTTGAAATTCAGCGCTTTGTTCAAACCGCTTCCCGTGGGTACACCAGTTTTCATTGTTCCCTGGTATGACTGACAATCTTGATTAAATATTGAGATTTGTTATTAGGAAAATAAACATGATGTCTGGATCAGTTAGCCAAGTTAGACAGTTGACGAACTAAATGTTTGTTCAAGTAAATGTCGGTTATTCACTAGATACGAAGTACCTGTGAAGATCTCCTTCTGGACTGCAGCTGGAAGGGAGAGCCCTTCGATTGTTGCAAGCACTTCGTGAGAACTGACACCGAGGTTGGCCCGTGCTATACGTTTGGCAGCAGGCACGAAAGGTTGGTCTTCAATTGTTTTCTCCATTGATGAATGAGCAATAAATTATTACCAGATGGATAAAATTATAGAAACGCCAAATCTACAAACAAATACACACGTATTCGTAATTAACTAACTGATTCAGATTGAGGCACTGAAAAATTCGTTTCCGTTTTGTGTGTGAGGGTTGATTAGGGTATTTATGCTCAGTGGAAAATGCATACGTTTAAGATTTTATTACTATAAATAAATTCATACTCAAGATTGTTAGAACCATCATTCTGAAGAGCTTGCCTCACACCATTAAACTAAGATTAAGGTACTAAACCCATTTCCAAGGCATAAACATACAGGTTAAGCGTGCAAGAGCAACAAAATGTATTTTCAAGAAAACGTTTTATTGATGATACAAAGGGGATAATAAATTTGGTTCGAATAGCAGTCATTTGGCGCTGATTTGCTAAGAAAAGCTAATGATACTAGTTTATTGCTAAAGCTAATTTTTTCGATTCCGCTGTTGTCTTTTCGTGTGATAGACAATTTTCTGTAATCACGATCAATAAACAGCTTCTTCTCTTTTCATTAGTTCATCGATTATTCAATATAATAGAACTGCGCAGTCCGGATGAGAATCAAAGAGATTGCGATCGACAGACCCTGACATATTTGTACTCGAATTCAAACCCTGGATCTCCTGAGCAACGGAAAATGTCTGTTTAAATTATTTGTCATAGCAAAACGGACGGTCATTCACATTGCAGTGGCAGTAGGGTCAGTTAAACATGTACTTAGAAATAGATTTGTTCATTACCATCTTGGAACCGATCAGGATACAAAAATATTGTAACAATCAACATTTTTGCAGACAACTGAAATTGCGAGGGGATCCAGATTTCATTGATACGGTCGCTAACAGGCATTACGCCCTTCCATCTCTACGCATTGAACTCAACGCAACGGTCAAGGTACGATAACATAATTTAATATTATTGAAACGACAGATAACATAATGACAACAAACAAAAAACTCTCGTTGAAAGTTTCGATTTAATGCGTCTTCAGCAAATAAGCTGATGGAACACATCCCCCTCGCCACTCAGTTCAAATGAAAAGAGGGGAGGTAGATTCCCTCTCGGGGTACCAGACGGTGTTGTTTGTCAATGATCGTGCCGCAAAGTACCCAGGAGGATGTACAACCAGGATGGGAAAGTAAGGAAATCCAGGAGGAGGCCAACAAAGGGAAGGGAGGGGCCATTATCCAGGGTGTCCAGATTGTTAGTGACATCGTGGACATAGAGTAGAACTGGAGGGCTTAGGTAAGTAAATATGATAGGTACAACTTCCGATATCTGAGCTAAAAGTAGTGGCGTATAGTAACATCAAAGTTATGGCCGCGCTTGCGTCAATGCGCAAAATTACGTGGGGAAAGTACCACAGAGTTATTTGAGTTGGGCTTCTCGTGAGGAATGCTTTGTGGTATCACCACTCCTTTGAGGCTTTTACTTGAATCGGTGGTCTTTTTATAGGGACACATTCCTGTACTCCTAGAGCCGGCGTTGGGTGAACAAGGGTCCTACCCACTTTTAATTGATATAGGGATTTTGTTTTTATTTAATGGTACCCTCACCCTTTCTGGCGAGTTTTGTAATAATTATTATTCACCTTCTCTTTTTTAAATTTTAGTACAATTTTTTTTCTTTTTTTTCCATGGGATTGTGAACGGGATACTAAATGACTCCACCATTGACCAGGGCATGGTGCTAGATGCCAAGCTCAGGAAGGAACACGTCAAAAAAGGAGGATTGAAACTTCGAAGGATGTACTGGCAAATCGGCCCACGATCCACCATGACCCATGACCCTTGATAAGGAGTTGCTTGTTTGCATTCAAATAGTCAAGCCAGTTGGGTATATAGAGGATACGTGGGTCTGAACAGCTTCAGCCAATAGGCAGTCTCCAGAACTCTCAGCAGTACGATGTGCCAGGGTAGTACTTCCGACGTGGGGCACGCCACCGCGAACTTCTTCAAATGGACAATATGAAAGAGGAGATCAAAAGCGAGCAACGAGCAATTCTAAGAAGAAAAACCTGATGATAGAAGGCGCCAGGTTTCCCCAGAGATAGCGAGTTCAAGAATCGGGAAGGGCGAACTATCCGTATCCATCACAGAAGTTAATAGCTACGGATCCTACTTATTATTGTCTGTCGTAACATGTACTGGTTTAAAACGAAGAGGTTGAATCTCGTTCTTGAATCTTACAGATATATTTACATACGGAGGCAGACGTTCCATATCTGAACACCCTCATGACGGACATTCTCCAACCAGCCCCCAACCTGATCAAGGTGTACTCCATCACGGTAACAGACATCGAGAACCCTCCGGAAGTCCGGGAGCTCTCTATCAGTCAGAGGCGGTGCAGGTTTCCAGACGAAAATAATCTGGAGGTAAGGGTGAATTATCTTTTGAACTAAACTGTAGCAGAACTGTATGTTGAAAGGTTTGTTCTTGAAAATTTGCTCATTCTCTGTCCAAGTTAAATTAGAAATAACAATTATTTTTGATTAGGTTTTAAAAATAATGAACTTTTAATTACTTCCGAGGTCTACCTACAGGTAGTAGAAGGTTTTTCACTCCCTGGAGATGAAAACATTTTTCTCCAAAATCAAAATTTCCATTTCGTTTCGTTTCTATCTGACTATCTGTATGCATGTTTTTGCATACTTTTTTGTGTGTGGGGACTGGAGACGGTGATTGGCTGTCCATCCAAGCGCTGCACAAACAGCTTCTATCGCCGGTTTTCTTGCATCTATCAAGGGGTTAAAAATTTTAGTCATGCAACATGCAATAAACCATAGAAATTTAGAATTTTATGTTGGTAACCATTCAAGCGCTGCTCAAAGCTACTGAAATTCTAAGAAAATATTTCGGGTTTTTTTAAGAATTTGATCTAATTTTAAAAAATATTTATAGGTGTTTACAATTATGTTTATAAGTTTGATTTTATATAAACTGGACATTAGGACGTATCCAACAAATCCTTATGGAGAAAGAAGTAAAAAGAGTTGTTTCTTCTTGGTCGAGGATTATTATTGAAAATTTGGCTCAATTCCTATTTTCTGATTATAAAATAAACTGATAAGAGAGCATTTTAGGAGCAGTACGGTGTTTGGTTTTTCAGTCAGCTGAGTATTACTCCTACAGCGCATGCGTAGTAGAATGTAGACGCCAAGCCCAATTTGAGGCCTGTAACTGTACATCGCACTTTACACCAAAATCGAGTAAGTACCTGCCTGTCGATTACCCAATTTATGATATACAGTGTATGTTAAATGTTTGTTCTTAAGTGTTGAGTGTTCACTTTGATAACTACGTTTTGTGAATCCAGTAGGTATATTTTTATACAAATGTGCAATATTGAATGCATGTGAATGCACCGAGAGAATAGATTTAACATATAGGTACATGTAAAATTTGATAAAAGAAAGATTAAAACTGTATTTTATAAAAATTGTATAGAACATTATGTAATGAAGGGATTACAAAAAATTTAAATACTTTTTAAGTTTAATTTGCTTCTTGGAAATCAGTTTTGAGATACTCTAAAATCAAATTTGAGAGGGGACAGAAGTAATATGATATGAACATTTAGAATGGTTCTTGCCCCTGCGCCCATTCTAAGCAGGCTGAAGGAATGACCGGAAGGCAAACTACTGTCCACTGTGTTTGTGGGAGGAGATGGATTGGCCGGCACCGGAGGAGGGAAGAAGTAAAAGAAAAATCGACTTATTTGTTTTAAGTATAGATTGATATCTATACCTGAAACCGGTTGAATATGGAGGGTTCATGACCTGTAGGACCCGGATGAGGGCAGCTTCACTCTCTAAAAGTTTAAAAACAAGTGATTGGTGAAAATCCTTCAATATCCTGAATTGGTAATACTCTTTGAAGTTTGATTGGATAATACAGCCCGGAGGTTGATTTGAGTTAGGGTGCACTGATGGTCGATGTTTATTGACTGGAGATTCAACTGGGTTTTCGCCAACATAAAATCCTCAACATTGTCAGCAGGAGAGCTCTTAGGCACTTTAGTGGACTGAATTTCAGCTAATCCTACACCAGGGTAGAGATTGGGATTGTTTGGAGAAAAGAATTCGTCATCCTCCAGCACCAACCCATATGACTGACATCTGGGACGGCCACATCCAAGAAACCGCTCTCCAGATCCCTGAGCAGACCAACAAGTAACACGAAGTAAGAGGATATTACCAGTACTGTTGGCGTCCCACGTTGAAAGATTCTTGGCGAGACACCGAAAACCTCCTTCGTTTTTGCATTTTTCAGCAAAATATTATGAAGCTATATTCGGATGATATGGTAGACTCCAGGAAGAGGACTGCGATCAGCATACTGTAGCATACTGAGGATGGTGATAAATTCTTGTAGGCTGACTCAGCAAATGCGAGCTAACCTCTCTCAAGCAATCACTCACGAAGCCCATCACAGATATTTTCCTATTGGAGCTCATTTAAATCGACTTGAAAAATCCATTGTCCGTTTAACAAATAAAATGCTACATAACAATGGATATGTTCGAGAGCACAGTTCATCTACAAAAAGTGCACTAGTCGTTTAAAACGCAAATGAGCAAAAATTGCACAAGTAATTTTTCCTAATAGAATACTGTTTGTAGTAGTCCGAAATCCATACATAAGACCAACTAAAATCGTCACATTCAAAATTTGCAACTAGATGGTAATGTAGTCAAATATTTTTTACATGTTCACAGAACTTGAAGAGCAATGTGATCTAAAAGGAATCCTCTGCCTCAACCTCCACCAGGCTAATCTCTCAGTGCAGAAGACCAAGTGGGGAGATAAGCTTGGGCTGGTCTGTGATTGCCTGCCTGGGTGCTCAGACCCAGAGTACAACATTCTCACAACAGGCCAAGACAACATGTAAGCGCACACTAGTCCTAGCGTAAGACAAGATTTCGTTCTCCAGAGTTTTGCATTGTGTAGCCTTCTTGAATACGCAACTGTGCCTCGTTAACCAATATTTTAATTATTGTTTAAGAGAAGACTCAAAATCAAGATTCATTGCTTTTCTAAGTGTAGGTTGTTTTTCCCAAACAATTGTCAATACAGAGAATGGGACATTCAGAGCTAAATAACTGTAGCTGTAGTATAATGGTCTATTGAACTTCTTATTGGTGCTTGAGCTGTGACGTTAATCTCTTTATGAATGACAGAGAAAACTATTGCTTTCCACTATAAAAACTTTAAATTAAAACTAAATTCCTTTTTGCGAATTTTAACACATATCATCGCGCAACATCAGTATCACCTGACGAACAGCCTATTCCTATATCGTAAAATAGCATGGCCATTCACAGTCATGTTGACTTGTGGTTTATTATTTTCAGTAATATTCCACCGTCCAGGACGTAGATTGGAGGAAAAATGCTGCAACTTATTACACAAAGGTTTATTTGTGTATTAGTGCATTCGGCAACTCTCCTACATGGATCACCAGACTACCAGAACTTTACTGTAAATCCACAGATACTGCTTCCTAGGTGCATTCTGAAACTTGGGTGGGAATCCAACTGAAACATAACAAGATAGAATATAAAGGAATCATGCTACTTGGGCAGAAGCCAGCCACGTGCTCTAGCTCAAACCTCCCGGTGAAAATTGGCTCCGCAGCCCAACCGTCTACCTAATCGATCATTCCGAAACGTTCCAGAACCAACGTGAGTCTCCCATCATTCCGTGCAGTCCATCGCCACCAATTCAAGGCCAAGACAGCACCTTGGTAACACATAAACTCGAGCATGAATACGATTTTCATGTCATTTTGGATTTCTTTAAAAATTGTGGAAATATAATTAGGACGTCAAGAGATTGGTTATGGATGGTTGGGGGAGGTTCAGGCCTACGGAAGCCTTTCGGAATCAAACTTGGGTAGAACACCTCAGTTACGAATCGAGCACGCTTTTGCGTGAGAAACCACCCGTATTAGGATGTAAAGTATTAGTATTCCAATATCCACGATTTTTTTATTTCGAAGAAGAGATACAATCTTAAAACATAAGCATAAAGAATGAAAATTGAAATAATTTTTTTTTTAATCATTGTTGTTACAGAGTTCCAGAAAACAACATGTCCATCATAGAAATCAATTTGGAGAGATTCCCAACTGAGAGATATAAAAGAAACGTTGTGAGAGGTCCACTTGATTTAGTCGGTAAGTTGAAAAATTAAATTTAACATTATAATCATTTTAATGTCAATTACTTTATTACAAGTTTTTTCTTCCAAATTGCCCATAGTGGCGGAAGCCTTGTTCTCACTCTAAATTGAAAATTTTACTCTCAAATAAAAACGCACAGTTTCTAAAAGAAAACATTAAATCGATTTCCACGGTTTAGTTATCGTTGGTAACAGAGCAATAAGTGAATGCAAATTTGAGAAAACAGTGGTTTTGTAGTGACATGAGAAAGGAGCTTCAATCCCATTGGTCAAGAGGTGTGGGGAACATCCATTCTTGTGGTCTCTGTGAAAGTGAAGGAAGGTACAATTCTATTGGTCGGTAAGGTAAGGGAGGGGAGGTCGAACAATATTGGGGGAAAACAGCTAAGGCTAAAACAATAAGAAAATGGAAGAAATGGAAAATGAAAAGGAAGAGCTATTTTAAAAATGAGCCTATCAAGGAATATCCTCATTCAAACATTTACCAGCTCTGTCGCTTTTTATTATTCCAAATTTTTGTAGGACATTCAGAACACTTGTTTTCCGACAAAAGTGATTGAACTCTACAAACTATTAATTTTAAAATCAAAACTGAAATTGTGTCTGGTTTCGAATAGGTGATTGGCAAAATATGACTCTTCCTTGTTCTCCCCAAAATGTTCTTTTATTCTTTCACTAAATTTTCTACCTGTCTGCTCACAATATTCGAGTCCGCATGCGCACTTAAGTTTATGTTATTGATGATGACCTAACGGTCGAAATAGATTTAACGTAATAACTCAATCAAATTCCTCTTTTTACCTCCTGTAGTTGTCTTCGAATCTTAAGAAACGTTCAACGCCTACAATTTTCATTGAAGTTCAGTAATGTAGTGGTATCTAATGCATAATGGGCCTTCGGTTGGGATAGCAAAAATTATATCTTCAAGACTTCCTCGTAATTTTCCCTGTATATCATGGGAATTAACGTTTGGGGAGCCTCATACAAGCGCTGGTTGTTTGTATAGCCCATCAAGTTAAGATTGTGAGATTAATACTGAGAGATTGAGCCTAAGATCATTTACCAACGTCGTACTGACATTCTGTTGACAGTGTCTATGGGAAGTGCAGCTGGGTTGTTCGTCGGCGCGAGTCTACTAAGTTTCGCAGAGATATTTTACTTCTTCCTCTTCCGAACTCACTCGGACGAAGAGCTGTCGAACGCTGGGGAAGATGAAGAAAACACTCAAGAGAAGATCGAGAAGAAAATGACCGCTGCTGGGAAAGGCAACTTCCCTTTTCTGCGATAAGAACTACGAAAGAAAGCGTGAATTACAAATAGAAGCTTTACACTCAAATGTACTTGTACCTCGGTTAATACACTATTCAAACATCGCACAATAAATTTGGAAAGTTTAGTTAAAATCCTTACATATCCCATGTGTGTTTTGTTTTTTATTTTTTGTTTCTTAAGTTTGTTTCTGTCCATGTATCTATGTATGTCCCCAATAGACGACTAAACTGCTAGACCGATTTTGCCTGGAGCGGTCGCAAAATGTTTAGCGAGTTGCGACAGACAACATAGGGTACTTACGTCGGAACCTCTAAAAACTCCTTCTACTTCATAAACGGCGCTATCCTTCGCAATCGATTTTAATCTTGAAAAGGGTTTTGCGATGGGACCCTTCGCCGAAAAGCGACAGGAAAAAGTGAGACAAAAGTAGCGCGTATTTTCGTTTATTATTCAATAATAAACCATTGTAATCGCTCTTGAAAAAAAAAATTGTAACCCCACCTGACAATTTTATGGTTTAAGTTTCAAAGGGTGTAGAATCCGAATCTGCAATAACAATTTTTCCGTCCGTCCGCCGTACGCCGTACGCACGATTTCTCCCAAACGGCTGAAGCAAAAAAGCTGATATTTTCAAGAAAAATCCATGATGGTCCGGCGACGCCCCAATTCTTGAGCCAGCTCTCTTACTTAATTTAAAGTGCCCTTTAAGGGTTGTCAAAGTTTTGTAAAATCTCTAAAAACCTCAAAAAAAGTCAAGACGACCTAAATTTGTACTTTTTTGAAGTACTTTTCATGAGGAATCGAATGAGCTCTTCCCCAGGTCCGTAGGTCAAACCATTCTCAATCTATGGCCCGATTTATGGTGCCAACATTCGCGTTACTTTGGTTTATTATTGTTTTTGTGTTGATATCAGTAACCTAGTGACGTAGTGATGGAGTGATGTAGTAATGTGGATACTGGAGTGAACTCCTAAAACGCTTTGTAGCCGATACACGGGTTGAAGCATTCTGATAACCATTGGAAAAAATAAAAAAAACCCTGCAAATTCTTTCACTGGGGTTTATTATTCAATTGGCTTGCGTTCATGATTTGAATTTACTTATACTAAGCTTTGAAGTGTGCGTGTTTCACAGGTGATAGAGCGATTATTGAATTTCAGGAGATATGCATAGAGCACGTAAATCTGTTCTCGACCAAAATACCTATTTGGATTGATCAGTTGATCATATTTGTGTTTTTCAATAATCGCTCTATCACTTGTAAAACATGCACACTCCAAAGATTAGTAGAAATTCAAACCATGAACCCAAGCCAATTGAATAATAAACCCCAGTGAAAGAATTTGCAGCGTTTTTTATAATGATTTTCACTTACAACCGATCGTTGCTAAGGAAAATATTTTCGCCATTTTTCACTGCACAAAAATTGTTCACCACTTTTTGGAAAGCTGTCAATTTATTTGACAACATACCACATCCCACGCTGCCAATTTCCCCCGCCTTACATCCCGGAGAACCATTGGTTACGAGTTCGTTTTGTTGACAAAACTTCTTATCGGAGTGAAGTTCTGGCTTAGTTACCTACGATTTTCAGTTACAACCGATCGTTGCTAAGGAATTTGTTGATAAGTAGGGGATTCGTTTGGACCAATAAATCGAGTATGTACAGGTACCACACAGTATGAAATTAGTAACACCTTCGGCTGGAAATTCAGCTTGCAGCATATCGTAACTGGTAGGGCCAGCTTAAGTCAAATCTCTCTCAAACCAAAGTCTATCACAAACAACGCAAATGTGACCCAACGGATTTCTTCATGAAACGCTTGTCGAATTCGTAATCAGCGAGAGTGTAATTGGTTTTTTGATAATTTTCCAAAATTATTAAATTTTATTAAAACTATTAAATTTTATTGAAATTATGAAATTTCATTTTACAGTGAGAGAGAGCAAAAACCTTTTCAAGGTACATCACATTATAGTCGTTAGTGTTTAAGCGGAAATCATCCGGGGGTGCAGGGGGCAAAGACCCCGCCAAGGCGCACAGCGCCGAGTTTTTTTTTTTTTTTTTTTTTTTTTAAGTTTATGGTGAATGAAAACATTTTTAACTAAAGTTACTGTACAGCTGCGGCAACTCTACGGAATATTTTCTCAAGGGTACCTACATTGTACCATGAAAAGTGTACCAGGTTGCCTATGACACATGTGTGAAGGTATTTGCCCACTAGCAGTCCTTAGTAATAATTTAAATTCGTTGCAGTAGGTTAGGGTAGGTAGTAGACTTTAGGTTATTCATTTCTTGGTTTAATTGTCTCTCCAAGTTTTGATCATAAATTATTGCACCACAGCTTCTTCATCTGCTAGTCTTAAAGTTAAGTTATATCACAGCTTTTTTCAGGTACTAGGTGTAAGTAAGTCCATGAGTTTTCTTCTGTTTAATCTTCTTCCAGTCTGACGTTGTTAGAGACGATCAGCGAACCCGTCCAATGTGCTATTTTTATGTTGTGAGACCCCGGTAAATTGGCGTTGAAATGTCTTAATTACATTTTTAATTTCGAGGACGTCTAAATCTGTATGAATCATGTTCCTCACGTACAATTCCCCATTCGTGATCGTGCTTACAACACGGTTTTGCTGTTTGCACTCTTTTGATTCGGGTAGCACTGAGGAATCCCCTATTTGTTTGGTTCCCGAACATTTTTTAACACGGTAGCTAATAACCAGTTTGTTAGCGTCGAAAAATCGTGACAACTGGAGACGCTTTGGACAGAAACTTCATATTCCCTACGAAGCAAGAGCTTCCCGCTGGTTTCAAATAGAGTCAGAAATGCCAACAACTAACCAGTAACAATACAATACAACAAGTTTGTTTGAAATTCATCTCCTAATCCATTTTTCCATCAAATCGAGTGTAGAGCAGTAGGAAATTCAAGAAGCTCCACAAATTGAGACATCGGTATATTATTTTCCTATATTAAACTAGGTATGGATGACCTTTGACATGTTGTGGGCCAAACTTTGGTGTACGAATACGTTCGCGGGCCTCGTATAAAAGTAGTGGCAATCATTTTTGACGATAGGTATCATACATGAAACAGTACGACAAAGTGAAATTTAAAAAAAGTAGGCACTTCATTATAATTAATTAAATCGTTAAATTCGGAATTGTTACGAACTACGAAAGTTGAATAACGACAAGGAAATCAATGAGACGCTTGAGCCTGAATATGGGAAACTAATTCATCGATGTTTGGATTAATTCCACTGATACAAAGACGTCAAGAGTTTTCCAAATTATCATCAGTCAGCCTTGTACGATAGCATTGGTTTATTAACTTTAACCAATGAAAAGAACTTTTCGCATTTATAAGTACCTACTGCCAAACCCACACATCAATCGTTTTGCAAATTTTCTAAGCTGCAAAAAATGGTCTTCTTTGGAGTTTTTTTTTTTTTTTTAGAAATTGCACAACTCCGCATCTTCAAATTTAGATTTTAGGAGTCAGTGTTGTTGAATCTCGATCAATTCCATTTGTGAGTACGTTGGAGCATTGTGCAAAATTGAGGAATGATCTAGAATTGTCTAGTGTAGAACTATCTTTTGTTGCGCCGCCACAAGTGCGGCTTTGATGTTTGCCGCCTCTCTCTTTCATGATCACCACTATTCGGCTTGATCGCTGACATGATTACTACTATGAGTAAGTACTGTATTTTATGTTTAAACTTTAATTGTGTTTTTAAAAATGTCCAACTAGGCGGATCAAATCTTAAAGCGGGCCCGCTTGAGAATTAAGTAAACCTTTCTAATCGACCAAGAAAACAGATTTTTCAAGCCCCTCGAAATTTGTTGGTTTTAGTTTCAGGATGCGTAGAATCTAAAATCAAATTAAAGAATCCGTCCATCCACTGTCCAGAACTTCTCTCCGAAACTACTAGGCCGAAGTTTATGAAATTTGAATGAAAAATGTGATTGAGTTCCTGACATCAGTTTTGGACAAACCCTGAAGGATAAGACAGAATATCGAAAACTTTCGAAAAATCTCTAATGTTTTTCATAGACGTCGTATAAGAGTTAGACCTTTGACAGAAAAGCGAACGGCAACACAAAGTGAATGTAACAAGTGCCCTAACAAATTGTGGCTATTTTATCTCCAGATATAATTACAGTGGATTTTTTTATCATTTATTATCATTTAAATTATTAACAGGAGATTCAGTTCTTAGCGACCGACCCGACAGTTAAATCTCCCCCCCCCCCCCCCCGCTCAACACTCCTTCAACTAACCTTCGGGTGGGCTCCTTCCGCCCTTTGTTATCCCGGCATCACCACTTTTCCACCAGTGTACCTGCCACCTTGGTAAGCACTAGCCTCTCTAGTAAGTTCCAATTTTCATGCAATTACCTCAATATCGATAAATTGATAATCTTGGCAATTTGTCATCTTCGGTACTTAAATGTGTAAAATTAAGCATTTAAATTATGGCTGTAGAACCATAGAGGTCTACTGTCCCGTTTTTTGTCGATATATTCTTTGGAAATCAAGTTTTTCGTCATTTTTATCAGATATACATTTGTGGATAAGTGAAGAGTAGGTAGGCGTTTTATTTCATTTTATACTTTTCAATTGTCATGTACAGCACATTGCATTATTGTAGCTTTTTAGATATCAGTTTTTGTAACATAGTGAGGAAGTAGTAAAGTGTTGGTGTTCACGGAGTCACCCTATCCCCTGAACCAAAATATTGAGCAATGGATAATAAAAAACACTTTTATTACTAATTTAAATATAATTTTCATTTCTTTGAAAAGCACATAACAATTTGCAAATACAGTTAATTTATATTCAGTGAGTTCTTATACTTTATCACTTGGTTAAATTTGCACGTAAATAATTATGCAACCAAGCAGCAATCACACTTAGAAACTATGATAGACCAATAAGTGAGCGAGGGTGTGAACAAACCAATAAATAAATCCTTGTTTCCCAAACTAGAGATTTACATCATTGGTTAGTCTACAAATTATTATCCTCAACGATTCAACTACTTTTCGTTGATGCTCTGCAGCTCGACTTTCATCTCGCAACATTCATTATTATTAAGCACACATAGTTATCTACAAAACATAACTAATACATAATCACTAACTTTAGATGTGAACATTTGATACTATGAAAATAACTTCTATGAATAAAATACAGTCATATTTTTTAAACATTCGTAAAAATCTGTAAACTTAACTATCATTTGAGTATTACCAAGGATCTGATATTCAAGGAGAGCTTAGGTCAAAGAACGCAAGCTTGAGTTGGTACACAATTAAACGAGAAAAATCAAATTAGTTATACAACAACAACTTGGAGGACTTGAAACAAGAATTTGGTGGACGATTTTTAGGGTTTTGATTTTAAGGGAAATTAACATTAAAAGTCGGTGAAAAAATCACAACCAAAAGAATCCTTCATCAAGAGTTGTTCACGTCCATTAAGTGCAACACTAATGTCACAATGGGAGGCATATTGTAAGGTGTCTCCATGGAAATACAGGAAATATCCTGTAAGTTCTCTTCCAATAATTCCAACCAATTCCGATAATTTTTGGTACAACTGATAATGAATAACTAACTGAAGGTGTCACATTTCAAACCTCAAGAACGGAAAGGGACGATAAAACGTCATTCATGTTGTATACAGAAATTAAGAGAAACAAATGAATGAAATGGCCGAATAATTAATAACTAACAGGAAATGAAACATTTGATATTTGCATTTGAAAATTTGACTGAACCTTCTACAATAAATAAAATAAAATATTTCCAAATTTGACTTGACTTTCTAGCCAAGCCTTCATTTGAGTAACACCTTGATGGACTCCAAATAAGAGATTTATGGTCAAATGTTTAGATTAGCGTAGCAAGTTTATATTTTTGATAATAAACTATTAAATACGCCAACAAATGTAATGGAATTGGAATCGTATTAATTAGCTTCAAGATCTGTGGGTTATATTTTCATGTTTCACACGTGAATAAAGAAGTTAACGGGTTTCAAAGCGATTTTATTCAGCTATTTTATCAATTTCGTCCCAAGTCTGTATAATGTGTTGTGTGCTATTCGCCTTAACAATAGAACGATCAAGTTGTTTTCAAGAATGGCAAATGAGACAAATTTAAACAATAATCACAGAGGAATGATGTTAACCATGACATGCAATATTATCGAGGCAGAAGATGTTCCTGTGTTGTTTACCTCGTAGATATACACTTCTCACATTGTACAATTATTATTAACGCCTAAACCCTCTTTTAAAACCATAATTAATTACGATAAAAATTATTGGGATATTTACAAAACGGTTATTACTTTGGACTGGTTTTTGGTAAAAAGTGTTGGAGATTTTTAAAAACCTATATTTTTCCTGGAAGCGAGAAGATCTGATGTACCAGATATATCGAAGGTCAAAAACCATTTTCTTACAAATCCTCGATACGAACCGACAGAACGCGTGTGTCCTCCAAAATCATAACTCAATTTTAACAAACATTCCACTGTCACCAACTCAAGACAAGCGGCCCAGTCATACGCATAAATGCATCTTCGGCTGATAATAATCACGAAGAATTTCATTCCAAAAAATTCTTTACAAACTTTATCACATGTTAATTTCCCCATAAAATGGTATGAAGATTCATATTGGGGTATAAAAACATTTTCTTATAAGTAATAAAATATACCTTAGTCAAATCCAAAAGGAAAGATCTGTAAATCTTATACGTCAAAACAATGTGTCATTATAAAAAAAATTAATCAGATCAATCAGAATTAAAAGTCAGTCATACCTCAATAAAATATTCAATGATCTTATTGAGATTGTTACTATCATTTCTCTATATGCACTAATGTTCTATCAGGAATGTAATTCTGTTATAGTTTTCTACTTTTTTCCATTTTATCTATTTGGGTTATTATTCCATTTTATTATTATTATTTTTATATTTTTAAATGAAAACAAAGAATCACTTTCAAAATGATTTAAAAAATAGTTGTTACACTAACATGTACTTTATAATTACTAGTAGGTGTGTATATGATAAAAATACAAATGATTACGAAAAATCTTTCAATCAACGAGTGACACGTGTAGGGTGAGCTATTTGATAACGTAATTCTAAAGGTAGGTGGTGGGTAGGGGTATAATGAATCGATAATGCATAACTGAGAATGTTTTTCTAAATTTACTTAATAAATGTGGTACGTACGTACTGTAGTTTCGTTGACACAACCTAGAAAGGTTACAGGAGAAAGGTATGTAGGCCACCATTATCACGAATATATGAGTAAGAAATACACTGTAACATAATTCAAGAAACTCTTCCTTTCTTAAGCATCTAAGTC
The DNA here is from genome assembly GCA_031894815.1 of Creontiades dilutus. NCBI lineage: Eukaryota > Metazoa > Arthropoda > Insecta > Hemiptera > Miridae > Creontiades > Creontiades dilutus. The sequence goes on along the minus strand of JAVIWC010009320.1, from coordinate 634,277 downwards.
ATCTAATACTACCTTAAGAGAGCGGAAGAGCACACGAACTATTCTAACCTATACGATAGAATTCTAAAACAAAACAATAACTATGGTGATGGTATGAAAGACCACCAAAAAGTGGTTGACCTCATTGTATTGCAGCTACCGTGAAATGTTCTCAAATGTTGATCCAAAAATGAAACTCAAGTGACACGGTTTAAGGAAGTTTAACCAGAGAGAGAGTTTCAAACCAGTGAACAAAGATAGTGGGTTGACACGAACAACCTAAATTTTGAATTACAATTACCGGAAGACAAATCACGCCAAATGAAATACCAGTTCGGTAACGCTCATTCTGTTTCCAAACAAAAAACAGAAGCAGTTGTTCACAATTTTAAGCAACCCCTCGAAATGCCTACAGCAATGAATGACTAGACTTGTAGATGAAGTCGATAAAAAGACGACTGACCATAGTTGGGTTTTAAGGATCTCAAAGAGTTTTGCTGGTAGACGTGGACTGGAAATACATATTCCAATAATGTGGAATTGAGTTTCTATGTAGGTCCACAGCAATGATGTTGAAAGAATGATTATTTCATTTGCATATCATCAGAAATACTCAACACATTGTAAACATTAAATAATCTATATTCTTGGGAGGAGGCACGCAATGTTAGAAGATTACAATTATCTGCACAACTACCAAGTTGATGTTAAATTAAAACAATGAAGCACAGAAAACATAAATGATCAGTCAAAATGAACAGAAAATAAAAATGTAAAAAAGCTTACAAAAGACCTAAACATTTGCAAAATGGTGACTACATCGTGGGTGGCATCCTATATATTGAAATGATTATAATTAACCACTAGAGAGAACCCGTGGTGATATTGTTTATTTCTTGAGATAAGGTAAAAGTAGATAACCGCTCATTGATGTAAAGCTTAGATACCTGACGATTCGTAGGAAAAGTGGAGTCCATCTTAACCCGTGTCATTATTTACTGGTCGCACAACCTGCAAACACAAGTTTTGGTGATTCGATACATAATAATTTGAATAGTTTATGATTAGTGACATGAGGAGGGGTTTAATAGAGTAGGTACAACTCAAAGGATTCTGGCAGGATATCAAAAAGTAGCTAAATGGGTAAATTGACTTTTTTCAAAAGTGTGATTACATATCTGTCGCCTGGTTCAATCAAGTAGGTTTAGGAAAGAGTAACGGAATCAAGAAAGAGGGTCTGAATGAATCCCCTTGGGCTGGTCCTGGCTTATTTATACGCGTTCTGACCTTGTGTGGTCCCTGGGTGGATTTCACATCCCTTCTGCCGTGACCGAGGAAAACCCGTAATCCTCGACTATTGGTTTATTGTTACCTACACTTTATATTAAAATTGTTGGGGCTTCTCCAAACTATCAAGTATTATTTTGGTAAACTTATTCAGCTGGTCATACCTTCCCATTTGAGTCAAAAGACAACTGACTGAAATCACGAACAATCATGTCAAAGGTTTCATCACCTCCAGTCTCAGCGTTCTTCATTTCTTCGTTTAGACGACCCAAGCGTAGCCTGTAGGAAAAATTTCAATAGCTGAAATTGTGACTTATAAAAAAACCTTATTCAATTACAATCAACACTAGTATTTTGGATACATCATTTGGTTGTTTGTACAGTGAATTCTGGAACTATTCAAAACATAACCTCTACACTCGTAACCTTCAAGACGGTAACACCTTTGTCCTCCTCAAAGCTACACCATTATTCCCACATTGCTTTACCCATTCTACTGTCTCCACTGTCTGTAGGTCTACATAGACACAACGGATTCTATTTGCTTCCTAGTTATCAAAACTATTATTTTTTTTAGTACTTAACACCCCGAAGATCTGCTAGCTTTATTGTCAACTAGGAATGAGATGCCTTGATTTCCCACCAGCTCATTCAGAGATCACGTCACTATATGAAACACTAGATTTGTCAATGTAAGAGTAAAACAGAGATAGGCAGTTAACTCCAAGGCAAACAGATTATTTGTTTATTTTATCCAATGATTATTCATTTAGAAAATTAGTCTTGAAGAAACTTACAGTGTTACAATGTCAGCATTGGCAAGGCGTATGGCTGTATCAAGAGGATCCACACCAGCATTATCTTTGATGTGCTGGTCAGCTCGATGTTTAAGTAAAAGACATACTTGAGATGTGTGACCTGTGATGAATAAAACATTAATGATTACCCAGAAATATTAGTTTACGTAAGTAACATCTAGATGAGCTTCTTATTTATGGTTCGCATCAAAACAATTAGTATCAAAGCCTGTGAATGACCGTAGGCCATTAAAATATGGGGAAAATATGATACTAAGTTAAGCAAATTAAGTTTTTGGTGGATCTATAGAGGAAATGAAAGGTAAGAAGCTTCAAGAAACTATTTTCTAATAAGAAAACTAAGGCACGTTAAGTAAAGTTCTCAGAAAGATCATTGAAGTGTATTGCAAAACCGATTCTGCAGAATATTATTCTGAAATTCAGACAATAATAACTAATAATAAAGTTATTATTCAGAGACAATAATAACTTACGCGTTATGTCTCAACTAACTGATTTGCACGAGCTCGAATTCACACAGCTCATCTTTCTTAGTTTTAGATTACGTTTATACCTTCACGTCAAAATGACAGAGGAATGTGAGATAATAAAGCATACTAACCCAGTTGAGTCGCAAGATGGAGAGGGGTATTGCCAACGGCATCCTGAACATTGATTGGTACTCCGTTCATTAGCAAATACTCACAAGCCATCACAGACCCCTGGAATACCAAAAAATGTATGTTTATGTTTGTCAAAATGATTTACTATAATGTAGATCCAGACATCGTCATAGACAACAACCCTCGATGACATGAAGACTGGAATACGAATTTAGATTCATCATAAAACTATTTCACAACAACTGCAATTTAGGAAATAAGCATAAATTGAAAATTTGATTTCTAGCTGGAGTTGAATTAAGACTATTGACGACAGTACGTGGAAAAAGGCCCGTTTTATCTATTAAGAGCTCAACGAAATTCATTTGAATTTCGAGATTTGATTTTGAGCCTGCAGCTTATGATGTCTAAAGAACATTGGCAACCCTGTCTACAGACTCTTAAATCCCAAGGCTACCCCAAAAATAGTCCGTAATTTACCACAGCAAACGTTCAAAGTAACTGTTTCAATGTCTCATCTGTTGAAATTAACAGTCAAGAAAATTAAAAACACGCTAGTAATAATCGACTTATCTATCGATAATAGTTACGAACTAGTTTGGCCATTTAGAGGCCAAAAATCCCAAGGTTTATATAAGTATTATAATATAAGTATGAAAAATCAGATAGAATACGTGGAATCTGTAATGGCTGTGTTGATAATCCAATCAGATTTGTGGTAACAAAGCATGGTACCGCTACAAAGTTGTAAGGTACTTTGGTCAGGTGATTTCAGCTGTTGCGTTGATATATCAAGATCTACTGGAAAGTCTCTATTGCATTCAATAAAAAAAATATTTTTCGTTGATTGAACCTTGTTTTCACACAAAAGAAGTAAAAGTATTTTTACAGTCACGTTGTAACAGAGAGAATGTTTGTTTTGACTCAAAACTAAAGAAGTACGTATATATTTATGGCTGTCATCTGTTATAAAACACGTACCCATACAAATCGTCAAATTTTTATCCTGTTTACCGAATGTGAAGCCTTGCTTATTTAAAATTGGATTACAGCAAAATTAAATTTCTAAAGGGTTCTTTAAGCCTACTTTACCTTTAGGTACCAAATAAAAAAACAACTCTGGTATAACTCACGGAAATGATAGCTTGATGCAGATGAGATCGGTTTCCTTGCTCTGGATCTGTCCACAATTTGTCAGCCATGAGAGCGACAGCATGGCACATGACGGGAATGTTATGGGCTTTAGAAGCTAAGTGGAGGAGCCTTGTCGGCGACAGTTTGCTGATGTCCTCTTCTTCAACTATAGAAACAGAATTATCATCATCATCGGGATCATATTTTCATTGTAGTTCATTCACTGGATGGCGAGACATATTTTTGGTAGGTCCATCTAGTTTATCCACGTTTATTTCGAAGAAGTGGAAGAGACAGAAAAAGGGAAGGATCAAAGCAAAAAAATTTCATGTAAACCAGGCCTTAATTTGATGTTTAACTGTTGCTTCTCAGTCTACCCACAGTACCTCAAACATTGTTTTCACTTTTATTGTGAACAATCTAGCTAACACAATGGCTATAAGCATAAGCAAAACTTCAGCAAACATAAAGAGTCGTGACTACTCGATAACCTAAGCAGTGATCCCAAACATGTATCGAATCACGAGATCTGTACAGGGGTGTCGCAAGACTTTAAGAGCGGAATCAGTTGTTGTCCAATTAGTTTCGTTCGTTTATTTATATTTTTTCTATTTAATTTTAATATCATGACAAGTACCTAAAATCTCTCAAAAAAATCCAACGGTCAATCACATTGACCTTCAGAAAAAACATCAAGGGCATACTTGGCACTAATTTAAATTACATCAGAGAAGATCTTGCATCCAACCTCCCAACATCCGAATAATTCTAATTGCTAAAAAAATCTGCTCTTGTCTCTGGTGTAATATCTATATCGTACTATCAATGTATTTCTGGAGGGAGCAAACAATGAAACAGAGTTTCAGATTATTATTTATTATTAGAAAACTCGAGTGTGACTATTATTTGTGTTTTTCTTTTGATTAATTTAGTGACATTTGAGTTTAATGAGAAATTAAATCAGAAGGGTGTCAATTACAAAGTGTCAAACGTGTAAAGCCGATGATGAACATGAAGGTCACGAACAAATATTTTAAAATGTGGCAAACTATATACTTTCCTTACCTGTAATGTTATCTTCGCCATCAGTCGAATCGTCATCACTGTTAAGGTCTTCAAGAGGCGAAGTAGCTACGGAGCTGAGCTCTTCGCCAAGGACAGCAACTTCTGCTCCTGAACTTTCTTCTTGGCAGCTAAGGGCACGTCCCTCTTCCTTTAACGGTTTGCGTTTACAGTTATTTTCCATTGACCTGTAAAATATTTAGTTTACAGCAAACTGTATCACATCCGGAGATATGCAGAACAAGATCATCAGTCTCTCCTGACGAGACTATTCCACTTCTGGGTGTGGTACCCATTGCCACAGTAGCCATAGATGAGAGTGCAAATCTTAGTCACCATATGCTGGAATCGCAGGATCGTAACAGTTTTCCCTTGTCTTTGATATCAATTAAATTCAACGTTTATATCTATCTATATATTAACTCCTTATCTATTTATCTGCAATGCCTTTGCCACATGTTGGAAAGTCCGGTACCTCACAAGCTGACTGATGAGGTGATCGTCATACAGGACTAACTGGTTGAGGTTTTTCCCGAACGTTTTGGTTTAATGCTTCATTAAGTAAAGGTCTGTCTTTAGAAGATGCAAGGTTAATTTAAATATCAACCAATCAGGGAGGGTAGTGTGAGGCAACAAAATGACCCAGATGAAAGCAGACGATACATATTTTAAATTGGTAAACCCCTTAAATTCTAGGAGATTTGTTGCAACACCACCTATCGAATTTGACGTCACCGTTTCCATTGCAACCCCTCCCTCATCGCTTCTAGCAACACTGTTCTTATTTCAACCCCTCTCCAACGGTATGGTGCGTCAGGCCGCAATGGTCAGCCCGCAGGGGTTAGCCCTCCCACTATTATTAAATACACTGTTGTCGTTGCACCACCATCTAATCATATAGAATCATGATTTAGAATTATGATGAGCTCATAACTCATTGAAATTCATTTCACCAAACCCAAATGAAAGAATTACCCCTTGACAGGCAGTTAGGCTGAGATTGATTTAATTTACTGATCCTCCCTGTGAATTGTGTACCAAAAAAATCGTAATTAACGGTAAAACAAAACAAATTCAAAGTTGAATACTAGAGTTAATCACTGAAAATATTAAACATAAACTAAACTCAAAATGGAAGGAAATAACTATTAGATATTATTTTTTTAAATTCATTAGGCAAATCAAAAACGTGAATGTTTAATTGACTTACTTAGTTCGCCTTCGGAGTTTGCGAACTGACCATTTCCTTTTGGGCCGCAGTGGAGAAATAGAGAGAGGAGCAACAAAATCTTTGTTCACCCACTTTCGTCGAATATACGCTTCTCTCACTAACCTGTAACAATGTATACGTGTGATGGATATGATTGGTTGGTTCTTCACGATTTTAGAATCCGTCGCCTTGGGAGATGAATCAGACGTTTTCAAGCGTCTGGATCATTCTCAGAGCGTGGCGGAGCATAATTACTGCATCCACCTCAATCGAAGGGGCAACTATACCATTCCATCATCTCACATGTTAACTTAAATTTGATTAAGATCACTGGGCCTTTTAATATCAACTGTCCTGACGCCCATAATTACTCGCTTTTCCCAATTGCCTAAATGCTATTAACTGAAACCTCTTTAATAACTATCATTTCATACCCCAGTCATATTTAGTAATTTCAGAAAAGTTAGAGATTTGACTGATTAAGAAAATCTTTGTTGCCATCCCAAAATTGGTGGCAAACACAGAGGAGTTTTTACTAAGACTGAAACTTTTGAATTTGGAGTTCTCCGATAATTCATTAATATTTGAAAATCGGGCTGTTATGGACAAAACCTGCCTACATCTTGACGTTTGCCTTTCTAAACCACCTCAAGACATTAATATTGTTCCGATTGAAGTATGCCAAAGCTCGTTTGACTCATGGTTAAATACATTCTTAATATGAATTGAGAAAATTTTATTACGGAGGTTTTCACGCTGACTTACAGCGAAAGTCCAAGGCTGGCTAATATACTGACTTTGCGTTTTACTTGCGTGAATGTTTTAATTTATGTTTCGCTTTAACATCGCCTTCACTACATAAATTGCCATATTTAAAATTGTAAAGCAAAATCATTTCACATCTAGTAAAATCAAAAGAATCGATCATCGATTGAGAGTGGTTGGCGCAGACAGCACGAGATACGTTTATCTTATCAATGGATAGTCACACGACATCGCGACCTTGAAACTTATATTCACCTTTCTGAGGACCGCTTAAATATTCAAAAGGATACGGCAACGTAGACGAGCAACTGAAAATTACAGGAGGGTTTTGATTGGTTGCATTTTAAGCCAAGTTTATTATGTCGGTTAACAACATCCAACAGAGAGTTAATCGTGGTTCACTGGCTTTGGGCTGTATCAGTACGAAAAAGTTATCAAATACATACACCTACCGAACAGTTTATACGTCAAATCTAACTTTTATCTATAATTTAATGTCATTACTGAGAAAAACAACTTACGTATTACAAGTAGGTGAAGCAACTGCAACTGTGGCATCGATTTTGGCTTCATAAATTTGATTAACAACTTCATTGCCCAGCTCAGCCATCACCTAGAAGAAAATCAGATGAAAAGAAATATAACTCCTTACTACATCTACGAAACTATGTTTACTTGAAATGAATCACAGAATGGATCAGAATGTCAACAACTACCGAATCGCCACACGTTCAAAGAAGTGTGTCAACAACGAGTGGCACTTATACAAAAAAAGCGGTCGAAAATGACCAAGCGAGAATGCAAGAGAGAGATTGCTATCGCATACCTAATGAAACACAAAACTTTAAGAAGAAGACGTCAGATTTGATGGATAAAATCATCTCTTGACTTCGATCCCGAACAGAAGGTGATGCTACAACAACGGGTGCACTCGCGCCGTTTTTACCATTTGCACAAAATGTTCCATGGGCATGTGTGTGGACCACTGCAACGTTAGTTATCATACCAAATAGGTCATCACCTATAAAGTCGTACCTATCCCATCCATATACCACCCAGTACTGAACTGTTCAAAATGAGCCTCACTCGGGAATACAAAAAGTCGCTTCCAAGATGTCGAAGCTCACAGTGGTTTTTGGTGTATCTGATCCTTGCACTTTGAATTCGCTCGACTAAATGGTCCCACAACTCAATCCAGAACTCATATACCTTGTATTTCAAATTCAATTCAATTCAAAAGTAGTCAAGTCTGCGTGATGGTATCTTATAAAAATTCTCCCATTGATCATTTAAGGAACTAATGTAACATTGCAGTTGATTGTAAGACAAGTATCTTCAACTTTCAGCACTCAGCAAATACCGACCTTTAAAATTTCAGGTTCCCATGCGTCGAGAGTCAGTGACCGCACTTTACTGTAATGAACACCGAGACTACGATGAACACCGGAACAGTCTGAAACCAAAGAGGGACACAAACTCAAATCAGTTCTAATACCTTGCCATCAAATTGGGTAGTTTCACCTGGCTAGATAGAAAAATGACAACGAGATGGGTTTTACGAACAGTCTTCGTTTTCTAAAAGCCAAATAAGTATAATGGATTGTGGACAGATAAGATGAAGGTGCATACCTATACACAGTGTTACGCCGAGGTTAATGCTCGCCCACCTGGGCTCGGGAGATTTACAATCACAACACGAATCATTGCCAGGGATCTTCGCCAACTGTTCCCATATCCTGGAAATAACGTCAAAATCATTCCAATATGGTGTGAACACTAAATAGAAACTATACGGCAGAACTGAAAATACATCATAAAAATAATCGTGTAATGTCTCACTTGGTTTTTCGGTTGTTGTTGGAATATTCTTTGCCCGAATTACTGAGATTGCTCGATTCAGACGAAGAACCTCCGATCGTGCTTTGATTGTGTGCAGTGCTAATAGCCTGCTGCAAAGCTGAGATCCAATTTTGAAATGTTTCGTCAGAGTCAGCTTGAAGCATGTGAGATCTATGGTAACAAAACACAGTTATTAATGGAAAAATACTGATCAGGACTAAAATATTACTCTACTTTTAGAATCACATGATGCTATTTTTTCCCATAAACATAGTTTCCATTTCATTCAACGGCATCTGCGTTATATCAATGCACTTGACCAAGAATTAATAGCAATGAACCTGGTGGGAGTGACAACTTCAAAGCAGAATCTTCTTTCAGAGTCCATAACAGGTTTGACTGTACACAGCCGCAGATCATCTTCCATAACCGTGTAGCTGTCTTCCCCTGCAAAATTCGCTTGTGTGAATGGAATAAAACAAACATCCGCAAAATCCGCAATACTTGGAATTTATTAATTGATAGACGCCAACATTTACACAACAACATCCTTAGTATGAATGAGCCTTGGTTGTACCCTGTAAGGCATCTTTCCAGTCCGTGAGCTTGGGAGGAGAAAGTTTGGATAGAATTTACATAAAACTTCGGATCGTTGATATAAACGGACAATCTCTCGTCAGCTAGCTTATCCAAACTATCCTCAAGACTCACCCATTCAATTTCATTCAAAATAATTGAACATAATTCAAGATTTAAAATAATTAAACTGAACTAGAACTTGATAACGTCTTGGAAACGGATAATCCCTTTTGGACCATGATTTCAATAAACTATTTAAAAAGTGCATTTTGGCACACCTTATAAGTCGATTTGTATACAGCAATGGGTGGAATCCTACTTGGCCACGTCTTCCCCTGAAAGAATCTTTATACCACACCTCTCATTATATGAAAACACCACAGCTGTACAAAACCAACATTTCGGCACTTTGTCAGAGACACTTCCCGATAATTGTTCCATCTTGAAAGGTATTCCGATTCACAGTAGCAACCTTTTGGGGAACAATATTTCTGTAATGTTAGTAGTTTGTCTGAAAAACTTTTTCTGAAGAAGCCATCTACCAATACTTCAAAACACCCCCTTACAAACTAATATAATAGTCGCCATTAAATCAACAATAAACTGCCAAAATTTGCTCAATTACCTTCTTTTAGTTTGATAGGGTCAAAACGCTTTCTATACTCATGTGTTTCCCTCCTATTGACGCTTAGTATCCCTGATTACGAAATTTTAGTGGCCAATGTAGTCATTCCTTGTAACTGCAGTTACATCAATACAAAACAAACAACTTCCCTACCATGGTATTATTGTCACAGTTCTCCACGAGGACTTTTCTTTCTGAAAATGCCTTGGATCGTATAAGATTACAGTATGGTTGACACCAGGAATACTTTCTCAACGCGGTTATCCAACCCATCCAGCTTGTTGGAATGTCTCAGTGCCATCAATTTATTCTTATTTGACCTAAATGATACAACCTAGATATCACTATCAGGTATTTCTTTAGAAGGTGACACAATTTAACAAAATCAGCAACCCACTCACAAAAATAAGGAAAGTTCCAAAGGTTGGTAACACTGAACCTAGCTCTTATTACGTTTTCAAGACGTGGATACCTAACTCGGTAAATAACGAACGCAAATTAATACAATATTTTTGGAGTAAAGCAAATAACCTAACCTCTCCCCTAACTTATGGTGTTTGTGGCCCCATGTTATAGAGTTTCCTTGACCACGAAGCACCCTGTATACTCATATACGGCAACCTTTCTCCACAACTTATTGACAAAAGGGTGTTAGACATCAACAGCCAAAATTCAGTCACCGTTTAATGTGTAACTATGGGGACAATTAAATTAATCAAAATAATCCCATTTTACTAAGTAGATATCTTTAATTGTATTCGGATGTGCTAAGTGTAGAAAGCTAGCTTGTTTTGGTGATAATGCATCTTATCCTATAAAACGATCGTAGGCTCTTCGACCGACATGTTAGTGTACTCTTAAATAAAGCTGTTGCAACATTCAAGGACCAAGAGTGAGCGTGCCAAATTAAGTAATGACTGTTGATCGTGTGATAGATGGTGTGATTAAGCAGACCGCCAAGGCATAATACCTATTACAAACGGTTTTCAAAATTACAAACCACAGTTTTGCGGATGGATCTATCTATAGTTGAAGAAATGTGAACTATCATAAAACTAGTTTCTCACTCTGAATGTAGTTGGGCACCTTCGAACTATCATTCACTTCCTCATTTAGACCATTTTAAAGGGACGACAGTTCCCTTTTATCACGTCTTGTGAATACACTGGTATTCCACTATTACTTCGACCAAAGTCGAAGTCCAATATGTCAAAACACACCAACAGAAAGTATAAACTCCATCCTCTTGACCTATTAAACCAACATAACAATCTCTCTGAGGAATTTGTAGGAACTAATATTACCGTAGAAAGAGTACATATATTCACCATGGGGCTATGGTACTTTTTTCCATCCTAACATACATGATCCAGGTTTACCTTACAATCAAATTGAAACTAAAGCAAATATATAAGATCGAATATTTGTGGTTAAGCTGGCAACTGACAACATAAGTTTCAATTACTTTGTTTTTCTTCTTCAAAAATAAAATTGTTATATTCTATTAAGGCTGGCAGTGAACGTGATTTCGACTGATGAGGCGAGATCTCCTAGTTTGCTCCCTTCGCCTCTTCGCGCAAACTGTCCCCGTCTATTGGAGGTGAATCAACAGCGCGAATCCAGTCCATTCCGACAGTTTTCCACCAATATTCTGTTTATCGTAGGTAATTGGTAGTTCGAAATGGTATCAAGAATGTGTCGAAGTGGACTGGTGTGCGTTGGTCTCTACAGTTCCTAACAGAAGGCGTGTGGCCCGAAAGGTTTTTATCAGGAAAGAGCGGGTGGGCAATGTTTTCCTACAACGGCTACAGCTTGGATAATGGCGTCACTTGATGGGAGACATCTTCAGAGACATTTATCAACTATTTCCGGACAAAAATAGCACCTTTGAATATTTTCGTTCAAAGGTAGAGGACCGGTTATCTCTCTCCAATTTCAGGTAAACCACGCTTGCAGTGGAATTAACACTCTCAACGCTGGGCCTGAAGTCGGCTGACGCGTTCTTGCTAACACTATCAATGTCGGACATTTTTGTATTGGCGTTAGGCTGTAGGGCCTTCGCTCAATTACTTCAAATGCTGAGAGCTCAGAATGAACTTCTGTAAGCATCTTCATCATGAATCTATCACGTATCAACAATGAAATGAAGTAAAAATAACGAAAAACTCACTTGAAAAGCGATATCCGTCTGTAACCAAGGAATGGGCCACCTTCCACTTTGCACACTACTTTGTGACTCACAGAAATGAGCTATCTGACAACGGCGCACTCTCTGGCGTTAGTGGGGAACTACTGAACAAAGACATTACCTCACCTAGCCCCTAAAACGCTTCCTGGAATGTGTGCTTGCTCCTGAAGTGAACTCAAGCTTTTAGGATGCGATGTTGTCTTAAGACAACACCAGCACGGTGCCTATCTCAGCGTATCGTCTTAAGACAACACCAGCACGGCGCGTATCTCAGCGTGTCGTCTTAAGACGACACCAGTATAGAGAGTGTTAAAACAGTGTGTGTCTTTTCGCAAAATCTCGTCCACTGGACGGCCAGCCTAAACGAAACTGCCGCAGCACGCCGTATCTGCAAGCCACACGACACCGAGAAAACTGATAGTTAAATCAAAGCTAACTGCGTACTTCCCAAAAGCTGTGAATCCCTACATTCTTTTGCCCAATTTTTCCCCCAAGCTTGTGCGTGGTAAGGACACAGAAAAATCGAAATAGATAGAGCGGTATCTTCTTACTCCATATGTTACAGTCCTAATCCGAAATGCAGTATCTACATGGGAGTTTTGTAGATACGACATAATTTGTCACAAAAAATTTACTACCAGCTCAAGGGTCAGTGAGCAACGGCATCATTTTTAGCTAACATACAGCTACGGGAAACTACGTTAAAATTTTAAATAATTTATAAATAGGCATCTTTCATTATTCTTCGTACAAATTGAAGCATAAAATACCTAATAAAAACCAAAAGTTGAAATCTTAAAAGATGTGGACACGGCGGTTTCCATAGCAGGGCAGCCTGGAACTCAATTCATCCGCTGATAACTATAGTCCTATCATGAAAGTTTGTTAATTTGAATTCGACAAATTTTATTGTAGATTGAATTTCAAATGCCTCAACGGTCTTCTTATAATTATGCTGAAGCCCCTATGCTAATTGTTAGTGATTTCTTAATGAAGTCGTCCTTACCAAATTTCTTTTCACGCTTGACTGGAGAAACACAATGAAAAATGTAAATCTGAATCACAATTGAATCAAGTGAACCGAAAATATGTTTCAATGAAATATATTGTGTGGAGAAGTTGGCTGTGGTTGTTTAATAAAAAAAAATGTTCCAAACTAAGCAATCATTTGTTATTTTTCTATGTTCATGGATAGTTCGTTAATGTGTCAGAGATAATCAACATAGAAATCGAGCATCATTAAAAATAGTTGCTAAGAAAGTGATCTTCGTACTATCCAATAACTCTTGTGCAAATGAAACTTACCAGTTCTCTTCCTGTAGACAAGTTGGTTGTCCTTCAACAAGAACCATCGCCTATGCCAACTTTTGAAAGCGTTGGTCGTTCTTTTGAACAGGTATCCTGCAAAAGGAATAATGTTAGTTTCAGGGACAAGCCCACCCACAATAGTATTCTTGATTGCGCAACAACTGTATCAACTTTGTAGAGAATATCAAACGCCCTAAAAGAAGTCCAAAATGCCTCAAGACAACAGAAAACTAAAACTCAAAGTAAAATAAAGTTAATTGGTGAGATCGAGCACGCAAAGCGGGAGAGAACACAATTTGTGTTTATTATGAAAAAAAAAAGATTGCTGAGCAACTTTTTTACAACGTCTCAGACCATAAACGTCACCCAACCAAGAACTTGAAAAGACATACGCATTATTTTCTTCGGTGCAGCTGTCTGATAACCGTAAACAGTAATACGATAATAATAATGGACAAGATGTTGAATTGCGAACCGTAAGTGCAGCCTTCTTTGTAATTCTAGCACATTTTACAGCTAGAGCAGGTTCACAAAAACTACTGACAACAATGATTTAACATGACAAAACGCGTGTAGAACGAGAAAACACTAACCTTGTATGGGACCTGCCAACGGATTTTCCTCCATTTGATTGACGAGAGAGTGCCTAGAGTGTAGTTGCTTCTCCAATTCCTTAGATCCATTTTGAAGTTCTGAAACCTATAAAATCGGCTAAGATTAATGAACAGTAAAACGTACAGCACCAATGTCTATCGATTTTCTGATGGTTGTTAGGGTTTGTGACAATGAACTAGATCCTTCGACAAAAAATTGACCAATTTAGGAAGTCAATCTCCCGCCCGAGCTACAGATCCATTAGAGTTCTTCCAACCTGTATCTAATCTACTGATCGAAGTGGGATCGATCAACAAACAGATTACGAGTGAAAGTTTGTGCCTCAGATTGATTGACCTCACACGTAGGGCGAAAAACGGGCTGATTGAAGCAGCAATAACCAAACTGATGACCAGGTTACTCGTATTTTCAAGGCATTCAATGTTTGTGGAAGATTGTTTCACCATTCAAGGCAGGATGGTTCTTTGACTGACAGTGCATCTCCTTAGCAAAACATGTTATCGTTGAAAAGATTTGCTATGAAAAGAGGGAACCCAGAGAGCAATTACGGAAAACCAGTATCCATTGAGTGGTGGTTCACAAGGGTCGTTGGTCCCTATATCTGTTTGTTAAAAAATTAGTTAATGCTTTCCTTTCATTCTTGGTAGCCCAACGCATGTGTTTCCTAAATTAAGGAAACTAAATTGTTATCACCCCTCTCCGCCAAAACTAGGTGGTTTCCATTACAAGACGCGTAGAATCCAAAAATCTATATTAAAAAGTACAGGACCAAACTAGATAAAACGGGTCAAAATCACTTAATCCTAAAGGGTGAAAACAGAAAGTTGATATATATAAAAATAACTATATTTAAATCTTTCGGGATAACACGAATATTTTCCTGTTTTTTTATTGATAGATACCCCTTCAATCAGTGGCGAAGCCTGTGGTCATCTCTGGATTCGGTGATGACCAGATGATTTAATACATTTAGGGAATTAGTTAATACTAATTAGTTAAATATACAATTTCCTCTTTATAAAAAAGAAATGTTCATGCTCGCAGTTTTCACAATTACCGCCTCATTGGCGACATTAGCGCTTGTGTGGAAGCGCTGTCATTCTGCGTATCTCAATACACCCACCACAGAGAGCCCCCTTATCTTACTCCCTCCAAGACATCGGCCAATCAAATCGCTCAAAGACTTGTGCTTAAACACGCAACTTTGAGCGAGTCCGGCAACCTTTCGGGAGCTCTCGTTACTTCTCGGTGGCGTCAGTGGAATTTCGGTTCAAAGTCACAAAGACAGAGTACCGTAGCAAGTGTTTTTCAACCTTAAGGCGGGGTTTGTGAATTTCATACGTCAAAAACACCTTAGATTGGCGTTTTTGACAGGCAATTTTTCAAAATTTCCCGGGGGAGGGCCCTCTTCTTTGCTGGGAGGAGTGCCCCCCCGGACACTACCCCACTAATGGTTACTATCGTCGCCACTGGCAATGACCTAGCAAAAATGTCACGCCTCGCCACTGCCTCCAATGTATCTAATGAGCACACTTGGACCACTTTACGTACAAGCGTTAATTCACCCTAACAGAAAATTGACAAAAAATAATGTTAAAACAAATGCGAACACAGTACAAATCGCCTAGTGCACTTTGAAGATCGAATATCTTATATCAACTGCTCATGAAGATGTTTTGACATCCATCTACCTCTCAAAGAACTACAAAGAGTTATAATATACAAGACAAAAATTTGCAATCGATTGGGAAGCTGTATAACTGCATTGAGGAAATCTAAATAATTTTGTTAATAATTTAATGTTTCTTACATCGTCGTTTAATTTTCGCAGGAAGCCCTGCAAACTCTCGCACAAGTCTGAACCCTGATGAAAATATGTTACTTCCGCTTGCATATACGAAGACAACTAAAACAAGTAAAACAAAACCACAATATCTCAATATTGAAAAGGACCAATCAGTTATCCAGATTAGAACAAATGAACACCTATTTATTATTTGGATCAAGTGGACAACAGGTTTTTATCAATCATGTTAGAACTAATGAATATTTCAACACCCACTTTATAGTTAAGAGACAGGCGTTAGTTCGAGATCATCAGACTCTTTGACTGTGGATGTCTCCCACGGTATTCAACCAGGGATTTTCCTCCTTGCTTGCAACGTGGGAGGGAAGAAGTAAGCACGATGTGCTGGGATACTCCCTTTTAAACCAACCTTGGGATTTATATAAATCCCAGGGGGGTACAAGCTTCATCGCCCTTTCAACTTCTATGTTGTAGGTAACAAGAAAATTAATAACAAATAAAGTCTGTAACTTACATTTCGACGTATTCTTTTAGGGAACAAACAACAACTACTAGACATCGTAGAAAATGGTTGAAATCTATCAAGACGACCAAGAAATTACCGGCTAATTGATGAATGTAGAAGAGTTTCAATTACTCAAAGAGCAAAAGCTATTTCTTGCTAGGAACACCAGAAATTAATTCCAATAGACATAAAAGTCAATAGTTCTACACCACAACGAAATGGGGAAAAGAATATAGGCCACATATTCGAACCTTAGGAACCACTTGTTTGTCTATTAATGTTGAATCACGGAGATATCTCATTATTTTAATCATTTGTTTATTCGGAAGATGTGACTAATAATAAATTAAGAAGACAATCAACAGTAGAAGTTTCCTCCGTTTCTCGCGGTCCATTCAACTCGTTATGTTCTTTCGTGGTAAAAAGAAGAGGTTTACCAGGTATCGATTATTAATGTATGTCTTACGCATATAAGTTTATAAACCTGAAAAACCATTTTTCTAAATAATTTTTGGTAATAATTGATTACCAAAACCTTCACATATGACTGAAATTGCAATGCGGAGCTACCAATTCCCATCCAGTATTATCATCCTGTTATAGGCTCTAACTTTGGTGTAGGCTTGAATCACCCAAAAATCATATCGTCGGGAACTATAGTAGTATACCGAAAAATCTCTACTAACTCCCTTAATACTAATTATTTTATATTTCAAGCGCACTGGATAATGAGGTAATTTGCGAATAATATTTTGCCTTTAACATGGCCTGGCAGGAAGATTTTTTGGTACAAAACAGTAAATGGGTACCTAATTAATCACAAAAACTATATTATTGATTAATCTTCCCCTCATATACAGCCTGTGACAACCATTGGAATGGAAGGAATAAAAATCATTGTTCGGTAGAGTTACAACTGCAATAGAAAAAGGGGAGAGAACTTTTGGTGAGCGAAAAATTCAGAAATTGATTAATTTGTGACGATTTCAATAACATCACAACATCAGAATGGTTCCTAGATTTCGAGTATACCTTAGTGGAACGTTTTCTTCTGTTACCCTGTTATGTAACTAACTCTAAACTCAACTATTCCTGTTTTTCATTCTTCAACAATAAGAAAATTCATGAGGATATACTTACGCAGCCCAAAATCACCAACTTCTGTTTGGACTGCAACATGCTGATTGTATAAACGTGATCCATGGCTGTATGCCTAAACAGGGGAAAATAAGTGTTAGCTACTATACACGCAAAACAACACACACAAAATAACATTGTTCGTTATTTTAAGCGTCAGAACTGTTGGCATTTGGTTTTCTTGGTAGTGGTTTTTTCTGATTAATTTAAGCTCTTTTCTCTGCTTACGAGAGCAAAAGGGTCCAGTATTGTTATCGTCCTACAAAAGTTCAAATGTATGGCGATTTGCAAAAAAAAAAAGGTTACAGTGTACAAAACAATTCTGGAAATCAGGTAGGATGAGTTAACAGGACCCCGTTAACTACCGAGTTCTTCATTTGAAACACCCGATATTTCAGTACCTCAAAATTTACATTTGAGTAGAATTTTTGTATTCTTGGAGTTATGAAACTTATTTAGAATGTAACGGTTTCATAATTTACAAAGTTTACATAACTTGAGAAGCTTCACATTTCTATTTTATTAGTTTTTATCTTTTGTTTTGCTTGACATTTCAACAGACAACTTGAAAAATAATTTTCAATCCAACAATACATTTTATATAATTATAAACTTTTATAATTTTATAATTATAATTATATAATTATAACAATTATTTTAATATAAAAAAACAGAAGAAAGTACCTGAAGCATTTAGAAGTAGCTTGAAGGATACCGTTAGCCTGCTCAATTTCCAAAGGTTTATTTTTTGGAGCCTGCGCATGTTTGGAAACAGCTCCATCAAATTCTGATGAAACTTTATCAAAATGTTGCCTGGAATCCCAAACTCCTTTTATATCCCTGTAATTATAATAAGCAGGCTTGAGAAATAGAAAATGGAGAAATATTCATTCAAATCGTTCAATAACAAAGCCGTTGAAGATTGCTGTAATTGGTACTAATTAAGAATCTAACTATTTCTTGAAATGGTAGAGATTTAAAACTCTAATAGGGTAAATACATGTCACGGACCTTCCCCTTTTACCTTCGGTGATGGGTGAGGTCATATTAAAAAGCTAATGAAGAAGGTTTCCAAATGTCCCTTAGTGGGGGGGGGGGGGGGCTTAACTAATACGCAAGCTCACAGATCAGAAGAATGATGAGAATGATGAGAGATTTTCAAAAATACTGTTGAAAATTATATAATTTAAAAAGAGCAGCAAATACATTTAATCGGTCGCATGAAAATTCAATGCACATAAAATTGGTTGCAATAATTTTGGTTTATTATGTTTAATAATGAAAATTTGTAATCGACCATGATCGATTGTTAACCCCTTCAAAATTTGATGATTTACGTTTCAAAATATGTATGTTTCAAAAATTGAATTGACAAATAAATAAATCAGTCCGTTATCGTAATTCGAAATCTCAAAAACGTTTGATGTAAGAGGGTAGTTTTTTTGTCCGTTTTATCGTCCGCTTCGAAAAATCGACGTGTCGTATTTGACAACTGAGCAAGACAAGTGGATGGCGACAACCCTCCGAGCACGGTGGATAGGAAACGATCATAATATCAATAACGCTGTCTCCCAAGCTTGAATTCAATACAGCAGCTAATCGACGAGAACATGTGGAACCACTCTTTCTGCCAGAGACGTTCAGTGATCGGCGTTTTATAGACGTGAAGAGGGGAAATGATTCCAGCAATGAAACTTCGCAATCGACCAGGAAGAAATGTATTGGTTTACTTTTTAAGATATTTAGATTTTTGAAAACCGAAAAGCACAAATCCATTCATTCCTCGTAAACGATACCAATCTGCAAAACTAGTGACCCGAAGTTTACGAAATTCGGCTAAAAATTCTACATATACTGGGGATGTGCGTAGAAGAGCTATCTGAAACAGGAATAGTAAACTTTTGTCTCATAATTTGCAGCGTTCTAATTTTATTGATTGGGATCATTCGAAAGAGCATTTCAACTTAGTGATAGCTGACCATTTCCTACCTAATTAAAAATATTTTTCACAAATCTGAATCAGAACTTTATTATTATTATTTATTTATTATTATTTTTTTTTTTTTTAGCCAATTACACCATTTTAATTTGTATTATTATTTTATTTTTTGTTTAATTTTATTTTAATTTAATTTATTTATCTAGCGTTTATTTATTTATTTAATTTTTTTTTTTTTTTTTTCATTTTACTCTTACGAAATTCTTTCTTCACCAATCACTATTTGGCTCAGAAGTAAAACCATACGGCATTCTCTTCTACAATGCCAAGAAAGTTTATTGTTATTATTACTTACTTGAAAAACCTAGAAGCCCTTACGTTATTTGTAAATTGGGAACAAAAACAATGGAATAGGATAAAGAGAGATTCAGGAAAACATCAGAAGAACAATTAACTAACTCCTTAACGAAATTGGAGACCGTTGTCAATATAGTTCTTGATGCTTGTTCGAGAAGTATCGTCTGGAACTTAGCCATTTCCTTGAGAGCCTGGAATGAAATCCATCTATTAGAATACGTCCAATGTAGAAATCTGCAAGATTTATACAGTTCTAGATTGTTATTCACTAATTGCATGAACTACTCAGCAAGAAAATCCGAAAGTTGTATTCTCATTTAAATAATTCTAATTATTATCAATTTTCTTTTTATCTAAAACTAAAACTATTTCAAAATTTTGGCTAATAAACATATGGTTTCCAGTAGTTATTACAAGTATCAAAGTTAACCCCACTTACAGAAGTACTACAAAGCAGCAGAATGCCAATGAATAAGCAGAATCGGAAGCAAAATAGCAATTTATGATACACGTTAGTATGTAAACATCTACCGACGCCTTACAATGTATAGTATTGAATAATTATAATAATAGCCTAGTTCACATCACGATCTAAACTGAATCTTAATTCGTGAACACAGGAACTTGATAAGTTACAATCCTTTAGATGCACTAGAGGAGCCAATATCCATGAACCTACAGTGGAAGTAAGTGTAAAGGTGCATCTTGTTATTACCTACCTGTATGATCCGGTTGAATTTTGATATAGTTTCAATGTCAGAAGAAAAACAGGAACTTAGATCCCACAAAGCATTCGCAAATAGAGTTTGATGCTGTACAAAGGCCTTCCCAGAATCCAACATCACTCCACAACTTTTAAGAATCTGAAAATACAAACATGCAGTTGAACGACGAATGAAAAGAAGGCGTCTTGTCAGGGGGACCAAGATAACCAGTGGTGGGGCAAAGGAAAAAATATATAGTTCCTAAAGTAATTATTGTAATTACTGAAATTGAGAATTTCTTGATCTCTGCGAGCTGAAAGTACAGTGCGAACCCATAACACAGATTCGCTGTGCATTTTATTCGTTACTTGTAGCAGACGCTCCCGGTTGCAGGGGTCAAGGCTTTCTCCTAGACTTTCCAAACTCCTAGAGGGCCTCTGCTACGGACCCCTTACGACCTTTTGGCGACACAGATGCGGTTACCATGACAACTCATCTGCATGTGTGTGGCATCAGTCATAATCAGCCATGCAAGACCCATCGCACGGTCATGAGGAGCTCTTTTCATGCACCCTCCCATCATCAATGCCCTCGGTAGCGTTGTGAGTCTCAGTAGATCCAGCAGCCTTCTACTTAAACTACCATTCTACTGGTTTGAGCTTCAAAACTACCGGGCTTTGTGATGTTTGGCAAAACATTAACTTTAAGCGCAATAGAGCAGCTGGGGATCGATAATTTTTCATTCCATTAGCAAAAGTTGTTGGTTCACCGGTCAGTCAAGAGAGAAGCATAAATGTACTAGCAGTTCTCTTGCCAAAAATTGCATATTTTTTTCAAGGATTCATTTCTTAGCGAGGGTCTCAATTGAGGTGTTACTACTTACAGGTAATGAACAGGGAGGAGGAGCAAAGGCTCTTGCCTGCAGGTCCCCCAAAGCTAAGCATCACAGTCTGCTACTGACTGCTGGAAAGCAATAGCTTACAAATTAAGGTACAACCAATTTGAACTTTCATTGGAACTATCACTTTCTTTTATGCTTGTGCTCCTTTCCCTTTGCTTTGTGCTTATCGGTACTCCAACAGTTTGAGTTGTCAGTGTACCAGGATACCACGGGCCTTCTGCAGCTGTTTTAAACATTTTTCTTTCAATGGTTGGAATGGGTTTTTCTCGAGATTCTACGGGTTTCTACGTGTACGGTGTTCAGACGTGTGTTTCTTGGTCATGTTGAATAAATAGTTGGAAGTGATCCAGCTATGAACCCGGACCAGTCACCATTGCAGCGGTATAGTCAACATTTGATACGAAAACAATCCATATTTTTTCCATTCCCAGAATGATCGAAATTTTTCATATTTCTCCATCAATTTCTACCGGTATTGGCGTTCCCGTTCGACTGACTCTTGGTATTATCAACAAAATAATTTTCAACTACGCTCGAGGTGTAAGATCTTTTCTTCAAAAAGAATAGGTACTATTATTTGTGTTTTTTAATTTAAAAAATGTAATTTATTGAAAACGGTGATTTATGGAGCGTTTTTTTACAATTGTGTTTGAAATGATACTGGTATTTTAATCAATTTCCAGTATCAATACTATTACAGAGCTAATCACTAATCAGTCACTCTCAATTACGCTCAACAAAGATTGATAAACTGGCCCTAAGAGGACAAACAGATGAGAGCTCGATTCCTGCCATCGTATCTCTACTTTTCAGTAGACTCTCCGTCTATACTGCTTTCTCCCAGTTTCTTGGCTCAAGCTTCCCTTAAATTATGAACTGTGCGAAAACTCAACTAAATGTAGACATACCCTTTCTAATTTGGTCTCCAGAATTTCAATTTCCGCTTCTTCCTTTGCAAGCTGGGCCCTGTAAACATTAAGTAACACTGTACGTAAAATAGAAAACAATAGTAATCAATTTTGAAACAGCAACTCAAATATGTTGAAATATTACAGAATATGAAGTTCAACAACCATGATATAAGAAACGGATCTTCAAGGGTGCAAGAGCCTAAAATGGACTTGTCTCCCTCATTCACAACCGCCATTCTTCCATTCGAAATTATATCATCCAGGGTTAACAATAAATTGTTTCCAATCTTCTCTCCCTTATCCGCACATCACCTCAATGCTTACTTCAGGTTTAGACGATAGCTAAAATACTCAACACCTCCCTTGACATCCAAAATCTAGAAAAGCTAACAACCTCGTTCGGGTAAACAACTTACTTCCTCGAATGTTTGCAAGGTATAGCTAGCTGAAAAGAATTTTACACCATCAACATCACGATCGCTGTTCCAAGAGCCATATAGGTTTTTTAAGGGTGAGGTTTTTTTTTTGCAGTTACGTTCAATTCCTATTCAACTGGAGACGCAATTTCTAGAGGAACGCTTACCGGGGATAATTATTTTGTAATTGTGACACGAGTTATCGCTCTAATTATCTGAGTGAACTTGGGAGCTAATTGGGCTTATCAGGATGTGGTGTGGTATAACCAGAACCCGTCTTATAAGCTAAGTAAGCAATGTATTTAGTTGATTTCGTTCCTATTCAACAAAAGATGAGTATGCTCTGAGTATGCTAAAATATAATTGCAAACACCATTTTCCAGGCCGTGGTGACACAATTCTGTTTTAAAAATACAACGTGGTTCGCTAGTCTTGGACGAGCGAACGAAACGAGCAGGCACAGCTATTAACACTATGTGTTAATACATATGTCATATGTATAGCCTGTTTTATTTTGAAATAAATAGTATCGCCAATTTTTACAGAAAGCCCTGTCCCTGTAGCGATAGTTAACTTGTGTACCGTATTTCTTACACACTTTCATATTTTCTATTTTCAAGGTGAGTCAAATTGCAGCTACTACCAAAAAATTAAACAGCTTTAACCTCGAAGGGTAAAAAAACTGGTCATCAGGGTCGAGCAAAACTCGAACCTTCACGAGCCGCTCGTCAGCTTAGAACTGAAGTGCAATATTGTTAGTTTATTTAAGAAACTTCCAAGGAATAAAAGATCTAAGCAAACACACGATATCGTAAGAATAATAAGGAGTGGAAGAACAAGAAAAAGGATGGATATCTAGGATAGAGTTTTTTTAGACTAAATAAATGTACGAGCTCCCATTTCCTCTACGAGTTATCTTGGCAACAGCATCCTTCAGGAGCGATTCGCGTTAACTAAGAGCAATCTTTTACCTCCAAGAGTGTCGAACTCAACACCACTTCACGGATCACCAAAGACAAAGCTCAGATTTCATGAAGGGTTCAATTTCTTAAGAATCGGATTTCATTGGATACAATATACTAAGTCGAAACGACTACATATTCCAAAGCTATGTATAAGTTAATCAACGAAATAAGTTACATAACCACATTATTGGGAGAGTTTTCAACAAATCATTTATTGAAAATAAGATTGCTACACTGCAATCAATAGATAGAAACTACGCAAAAAATTATCCAACAATTACGTAGCTAGGGTAGGGAATGGCCTGTTTAAGACGAAAAATGTCAGTATTTCCTGTGCAACCTAATCTACGCCTGTGCCACTATTTACTTACCTAAATTTAGGGGAATCCCTAAGGGCTTCAGGGAGCATGGCAGAAGTTACCATTGCCCTGTGTTGTCCAAAAACAAGGTGATCGAAAGGCTAGTCCGGGCTCCGTTGACTGGAAAATCGCAGGGCAAATGCTGAAGACAGTTCACTGAGTCATTGATTTCAGTGACGCAGACCCAACCCGGTCGAAAATTAAGAAAGAACTTGAAATAAAGCAACCGAAGGCAGAGGAAGAACGGTCATGACAGGAAAAGAGGAATAAGTCAAGCTTGTAGTTACTTTTTCTCTCTTCTTCGTATGTTTTAAATCTGTCAAGGTTCTACTTTTCTGAGAGTCAGCATGGAGGACCTGTAGATCCAACGTCCAGAGCCATGTTATCAGGAATAAAGAGTATAGGAACAAAGTTAACTGTTCCGTCCGAAGATACACGGCGCGCAGGTGACCTTGGGAGTAAAGATGGAGTCTCCGATTCTGATGACGTAGGCATGGAGTCGCAAACCCAGTGTAACGCATTTGCAGTGTACCATTGAACTCAAGGAAAAGTTCTAGAACAATGGTTCTCTTTTTTCCCTCGATGCCCGAATTGCGTTTGTTTGGAAAAAGGTGAAACTAATTATTACTAAGAGGAAATCATTTTTCCAACACCACACACCACCCTTGCACGCAATTCGTGACCCCCCCCCCCAGTGGGGTCATGGTCCCACAGTTTGAGAACCACTATTCTAGAAGAATAAAATAGCGACCATTTCTTACACTTCAGCATCAGTTCAAATAGTCCTAGAGGTAAAAGCAGGTCTCTGGTGCGCAAATGAGATCGCCATACCTTTCCCCATTTATCATCCTAACAATTTGTTTTTTTAATATAATTTTACTCACTTTTTAAAAACATTTATTCTCAACCATTATTTTTGCAGCCGTGAATGTCCAAAAACTGATTTGGGATTCTTAACTAAACACACTCTGCATTTTGATCTTGTTGCATAAACACCTATCATTTGCTATGCATCACTGTTTTCAAGAAGTAAACTGATCTCAAATTACGTCTGTTTTTGTTTGTAACTACCAAGCAGTCACATTCAAGCTCATGCAATCATGACATGGAAACTCTATGGCCCCTGGGATCATTTAATTACTCATGAAGGTAATGGTTGAAAAGACAGTAACAGTATTGTTTTCGAATTAATGTTTACTTAATTCATAACTAAGTTACTACATTACTTAGAATGTAATGTTGTGATGGATACAGTTAGTTG
This sequence comes from Creontiades dilutus, assembly GCA_031894815.1. Taxonomy (NCBI): domain Eukaryota; kingdom Metazoa; phylum Arthropoda; class Insecta; order Hemiptera; family Miridae; genus Creontiades; species Creontiades dilutus. The sequence continues at coordinate 609,004 of JAVIWC010009320.1, read as the reverse complement.
CCCTTAATGATACTTGAAACTGCCGCCTTTGGGGATAACACAGTGCCTTCAATTGTTAATGGTTATCATCTGGGCGTTGCAAGCATTACTCAATCCTGCACTTGGAAGGGGTAGCAAAGTATACAAATATTTCGTGTATTAAGTTTGAACAAGGAATTGATCAGCATTGAGGACGGATCATACCAGTGAGTTATCAGACAAAAGAGCACAGAGCATAGTGGATATTGCTCATACTCAAGTTGGCTTTGTAGCTAAAGCACTGTTTATAGAAACACAGATTAATGTTTACTTTCATTCATAACTACTACTTACTGACAGTAAGTGTTTGAAAAACCTCAATACCAATGAATTGATGAATGTGCTGATTAGAATCATTACAGAAGAATATGTGATGGAGAAACACCAAAATCTCTTCTTATAAATCCTATACCCAACTAATAAGGTGTCATGTTACAAGGGTGAAGCCTTATTGAAAAACACAAATAAACCAGGACAAGTATGGCGGACTTTACCTAGGAACGTTGTTTGCACCAAATTAACAAAAGAGAGGTAATAGTCCACTATCTTCATCTCAGTTGTTCTCAATGATATGAAAAATTCCAAATATTAACCCCATTAATTTTTCTTGAGGAATCAAACACAATGCTGAATCTTTCAAATTTAACTCAATTTTAGTGGAAATTACCAAACATTTGGTTGTTGAAAGTGAAAAATAGGTTTTCTTCATCCTTATGAGGCAATTTTAATTGGTTCAGTAGGATAAAACTGCTCATACATTGTACTGCCCCACCCCAACTCACACTGTTGAGAAACTAAGGAGACAAATCACAGATGGCACATGAGCCAAAATCCATTCAGTGAGCTCTTCACAAGCAACAGCATCATCAAGCAGAACTTGGCTTGCAGCCAAGAGGCAGGCACTTTGAAGCTGTTCTTGGAATATTTTTATTTTAAGCTAAGAACTGTTCAATTTTTTCTCACTTTTTAACTACACGTCCAATTTTTTTCATTATTTTTACATTCCCAGAAAATTTCCAAGTTGAATGAAACAGCAGAAGTAGGTAATGCTTCGTAGCCACGAGCTTTTTATTGGTTCCGCCTTCTTCAGACTTTAGTTAGCATATCACTATAAAACTCCAAAACGTTTTCAAAATATAGCAATTGCAACACGATTGAGGAACAGCAGTTCATGTTTCAGGAATAAAGCCAACAATTTTTATAGAGTAGTTATTTTTATTTATTCAATTGATCATTAGAATATTTGTGTTGAAGCATCGGTCCCAGAGAATATTTTCTTTTAAGCCAGCAGCTGTATTAGCTACTTTCGTTTGATGATGAACTCTGTGAGGACTATTTCGTACCTCAAAATGTATTGTCTAAGCAATGATCAGATATTGGTGATTAGCACATTTAGTTGATTTAATCCTAATGCAGTAAGAGGTAGGGTGAAAATAAGTAGGTAACGATGTTCTTAGGAACGTAATAAACGCTTTACGCTTTGTTCAAAAATTGGATTAGGATGAGTAACTGAAACAGTTATGAGCCCATGAATTGTATTGAATCGATTGTGCTCTAACTGCATGCAGCTTACTGAATGGATGGACAAATTGCAAACGATATTTGGGGAATGTAAAGAAAATGATCATTGGAATGTTTTAGTAGAGTTAACCCTGCTCCCGATACTAGTAAAACATTGGCTGAGCACAATGAACACAAGAATCAAGCTACTACAACAAATTACAAAAGATCAAATTGGCAAGTTATAAACCCAACAAGACGTCCATTACCACTACAGTGGCACCTATCAGGGTAATTATCCTAGATCAAAAAAATGACTTAATAAATCACAACAAAACATAGAAAAAATATGTACAACTTGAATTAGAAGGCATTAGAATCTGGTTTAGGGGCTATCTAGCAGAATATAACCAGTAATAAATAAGCTATATCTTACAGTTCAAGAATTAAATGTAGGAACGTTTGTTAAACACGCTCTCTACTGTCAATCTTCTCCTCTTAGTCATAATAAAAATAGAGACAGCGTGCTACAAGTAGGTACCCATTGGAAGCGAGAAATGGTCACGCAGTTTTATCAATCCAGGCTTTGATCTGTCCCAATTCACATGGCCCTTCAGCTTCGTTCCCCTCGTTGGCATAGCCTTCGGCGAACTCCACAATGAGGGGGTGCAACTGCTCAAACACAAAATCTGCGGCAGGAGAGCCCAACAGAACACTGCCTTTATGGTTATCGTCATCCTTTTTGTCAGAGCTGCCTGCTTTCACTTTCCTAAGAGTATTCCTGGGGCACAACAAAGTAAAATAACAATGAAATGATTAAACTCCAAGAACATGAGTTACTATATTTTTTCAAAGGTAAGTTCGTCGCTTTGAGAAAAGTGTTCTTCTATCACATACAGGTGACGGATGACAATATCTAACTTGTTGAAATGAATAATATAGGAATTTAAAACTTCATGTAACCTTTCCTCTGTACTGGGGGATCCCCAACTACTTACTAATAAAACTGAGTGAAAATGTTGTGAGCCATTCATTCCAGGCTTTCAATGTTCCTAGTACATCCCGACTCATATTTAGAAATGGTAATTAATTCATACGTACAATTCTTTTTCAAGCATCGTTTTGATGAAACCAGATCCTTTTGCAGGAGGAGCGTCTTGCTTGTTACAGAAGATCAGAATGTGGTTGCACAATTTGACAACATCATCATCTGTCAATATATCGTAGAGAAAGCTGTGAAAATGAGAGTTTCATTATACAGGTCTATTTCATAATATAATTTACACAACAAACCATTCTGGTATGACGTCTAGCAACACTTGACTTAAAAATACAGACAGTAGATTAGAAATACAGCATTATTTTACTATTTCACCAGTAGAACTGATGTTATCAAAAAAGTAACAAACAGCATTTGCTCACAGAAAACAATAGTGAAGAAAAACAAATTATCGAGAAATACTTCATCTTGGATGACTTATATAAAAGTCGCCTTCGATCTATTGCTGTCTCTAGCTCTATGCTTCATCCTGTTCTTTTGCTCCTCTATCAATACAGTTAACTGTACCACTCCACTTATAGCACTCTCTCCAAATACATGTATCTATTTTGGTTTCTTCTAAGTTTTCACTGCCTTACGAGATGATATCAGGAATACAGTAACAAGAAAAGTGGCACTGCCTCGAGTTCATTCTTGTGACATAGTGAACAATTGAGTTCACCTACTCACCACAGTGCTTTCTGCCACCACGGTGGACCACTAGCTAACAATACAAAATCATTTGCATATTCAGGGGTGCATACTTTACTTCAGCCAACATAAGCAACACAAGCTCCCAGTTCCAGAAGAAATTAGTGCAGACCTGCTTTGAAGAAACTAAGAGAAATTGGAGAATCGAGTTTTCGAATAACTCGTACCGTGATTTTAAATGGTTTGATAAGTCTCTGGGATCATTCTCTCTCTATTTCAGGGAGTTTCCACGTCAGCCGAGGTGTATTATTTCATGTTAAGCTCTGAATTGACGAAGTATGCTTATTGAATACGCGTAAATACATCGAATATGTACTTAGAATTGGTAGGGGCGTGAGGCAATGGGAAGCCACGAGCGAAATCGTCAGACCTAGCTCTAATCCTCTCTGGAGAACGGCTGGCGACGTCCGCGACACCTCCGGGTAGTCGGACGAAAATTCAAGGTGAAATTCCTTGTTTACTTTACTTTACCTTTACTTTACTATGTACTTAGAATTGATTAGTTCCTTGTGATTCACCCTTCACAGTTCCTTCCCAATAAACCGTTATTGTTTAAAAGGTGATTGTTCCTTCATCCATCTCCCAAATTTCGGAATCATAATTAAACTTATTTCAGTCATTCATCATGTCATATTGCATTCATCAATTTTTCAATAAAATAGAGGATGCTGCAAGTAACATTTAGTTTGGAAATAAGCGATTGTATATCTCATGGGTTTTTTTGGCTCTCTTGAACACTCTACAAATGCACATTTAGTTAGTTAAGTAACCTTTTTCAGTCCAATTATTTCTTAAAACTTACTCAGCTACATCCTTTAGCTCTTTGTCCACAGTGGCTGAATCTACAACGAAAATGATTCCCCGAGCTGATTTCTTGAATTGCTGAAAAATTGGGTCTCGAAGCCTCTTGTCTCCAGGTATTTCCATCAAATCAATACTACTACCCTACAACAAATCAGAAGTACTCATTGTTAAAAAAGTACTTTCTTGAACCAAAATTCATGACATTTTAATTCGCTGGAAATTAACTTCTAAGATTGAAAGTGTTAATGACCATTCAGTTCAACATTGTCTCAATTGTATTCAAATTCATTCCATCAGAAATTTAATATTGCTTTCCATTACATTCTAATTCGGGTTTTATTGCCCATGGAGTGAAAAAGTCTCTTTAGAGCTAATTGAAGCACACAAGGAATTCCAGGTGCTATCGAATAATAGCAGCGATTTCTTTTACAATAAGGTGAAGAAATACGACACAAGGGGAGCTATTTCAACCCACCAGAAAAGCTGGTGACAGAAATACGGGAACAGAATGGCCGTTACGCTGTCGTAATGCAGGCGAAGGCATAACAGTCCAATCTACAAGAACTAGTAAAGACGAGCTTAAATGTTTATGCTTCACTCTTGGAGTCCTAAACTTATAAGCAAATGAGGCCCGTCTGGCTGCCTTTTGTAATTGGTACGAGAGAACTATTTGCTACACCTCTTGGCAGGATTATCTTTTTCAATTATAACATAGGCGCTGTGCCCTTGAGCGTACCCACCTTTATGCCTTATAAGCTGTGGGGCCCCAGAGACTAACTTCTTCCTTACCGAACTACAGTGCTGAAATTTGAAATGCAGCTTTTTTAGACATTTAGAATACATTTGACCTGACACTTCTTATGATAGTTCATTAAGGTTGAACACGAAACCACCCCTGAATGATCTACGTGTATTCACTGTCGTTGTTCATTCAAGCAGTTGGTTTGTTAAGGGCAAACTAGGAAAACTAGTTATTTTCTATATTTAGGGTTACTACATACATTTGCTAGATGCGTACCTTTTCTGTAATGAACTGAGAAATGTTCTCTTTCGTAGACGTCTGAGTAATTTTGAAACATTTAAGTATCAGCCTGGTGTACAACAGTGTTTTACCTGCGCCACTCGTCCCAACGATGAGTACGCACTTTTTTGTAGTTTTGAAGCGATGATAAGTGAAGTAAAACACTATAAAATAAAAATAAAAATCACTAAACCTATGGTAGCTATTGATATTAACAGGAATGAGTGCTGGACTCCAACATTGAATTTTAGACCTACTGTTGCATGCTCATAGTTAGTAACAACATATTTAATTGACAGTAGTAATTTTTTCAACTGAAAAACAATGATTAATGAAAAGAATAGAGCAGTGAAGATTACATCCTCGGAATTTCAGAATGCTTTTGAACGGTTTGAAGGGCTTGGTGCTGGGCAAGAGAGTGTAAAGGTCATCGACACCAGACACTTGACTAGTGAAGGATTGGTTGAAGATGTGGTCCAGAAGTGATAAGAAAGAAAATTATTATTATAATATAGACAAGGGGGTCATCTACAGTCATTTACATCAGACTGGAGCTTGCCCACAAATCATTAATTTAGTAACAGACCTTTCCTAAGACTATATATGAACAGAAGGAAAGTGTATATAAGGTTTTCTATATACAGAGTAGTAGTTTTGAAGATTTTTTCGTTTTTGGATTCATAACAAGCTGATGCAGTGGAATAGTCATCCCATCCAAGGATTTGAACGACTAACCTGCAACCTAGAGAATACCCTTGAAGCTGAAAAGCTGTAGTAACTATACTTTTTGTACCAGATTTTTCTTCAGCTGAGCATCGGATACCTTTCCCAATCAAGTTTGATGGGTGCAACCTGACTGCAAGCCCTACTCTACCTTCAATTATCAACCCATCGCTCACACCACCACAAACAACCCAATTCCATCCCTCACTTATAACTCTTCAGTCATTTGGAGACAGGTGGCTGTGACAATCGTGTATACAGGCTTGATGCATGGCATTTTGGCACAGCTGAAAGGGAGGTAATACACAGCACGTAACCCACTCAACCTGACGAAACGACGCCCAACGTTGAGATGGCGTTCTTTTAGCAGCAGAACTTGTGGGTCTTCAGTCCAAGAAATGACTAGCCAGGTTGGAGATCTCATTAAGGTTTAGCTCAACAGACCTGGAAGGGAACGACCTGTTGCTATTCCGCTCTACATCCCTTCCCCTATTTTGGCTCCACATGTTAAGCTGGATGTGTCAGGTCAACAAGAATGATTTTGAAAGGCGAAACTCCCATATCTATGTCATTTCAGTGCAGAACGGTAAAATATTTCTATCAGGACTACTGTTCTATTCTCTACTTGGGCCCTTCAGTACTGTTCCATGACTCATTCCACATTTTGACATTCCCTTGAACCAGAAGTAGGGGAAGTAATCTTTTCGAAAATGCTGGAGTTTCTCTATGAAGGTTTTTTGAAGGCTCCAAATTATATGAGCCATTAAATTGATTGATGTAACATTTTGTCATTGCCTGGTGTGTGATACTCATAAATCCAAAACGGGACCTTTCCACGGATCGATTCAGCCCCTTGAAAATATCTCCTCCCTTTTGAAACCCAACTGTTCACTCTTCCCTTTTTGACTGTGTAAGGCCTGCAACATCTTCTGATCATAATTTATTATGAATATTCTATCTACTTAGCAACCTTTACACGGAACAAAAGCTACTTATTCTCCGACAAAATATAAACTAAGAGTAGTAAATACTGTTTTTCCTTCGGAAAGTTATTAATTTTCAAATGAAAAACTATTTTGTATGTTATGAGAGATTAAATCTTCGATATCTCTGACACAACTGACTGAATTAATTAAACCTTTTCACAAAACAACTTTGTGATTAATTATTGTATGTGTAGCATTACCTATTGTTACACAACTGAAGCTAATTAAACGAGTCGCCTTTTTAACCAACTAAGGTTTTGTGGGACCCCTAAAAATATAGTTCTATATGTATTAACATCAACAAACCCTGAGTAAAACATTATACTTAATGTATGTATGTATAGGAATGAAAGGATAACTTTTATTCAATATTTCAACTCTTAATCTTCTCTTTGTTCGAGTTAAAAAAGAAGGTATAACTATTAAGGATCTCAAACGAAAAGGCATATTGAGATTTCAGTCACCTTGGCAACACAGGTACCTGTAATAATTTCAGATCCAAATTTTGGATCAACAGGTAACGGAATCTTCAACACAATGTATTTATAATGTTAGTAGGTAAGAAGGTATACCTACTATGGTAAATTACATCCCAGCTCACTTACCTACACAAATTAGAGCAACGGCTACTGCTATGATGATGTTGACGGTGAGATCAATCCCATCCAGAGACATGCTTAACGGAATTGAGATGTTAATACATCAGAATTTGAAAATCTTAAGTATCTTGAAAGAAGCAGATCAAGGGTATAGTAAGCAAGCCCACAATCATTGATCATAGATTACAATCATGCATGCCAGCTGCCGAACAAACCAAATCTACCGTATTTCTGTTTTTATTTACTCTGCTTACCTGTCATTACATAGTTGTCAAGGAAACAGTTATGGATTAGATGGAGATCATTGAGATATGTGGAGTACTTCTTATATTTGAACCATAGATGCCGCGTCTTACACATTGTTTACCAATTGGATTTAGGTTAACACTGAAGATGTTAACTGTCATTTTGTGATCATCTATCATCAAGTTCAGTCTGTGATCAGTCATCTATCTTCATCCTGTTTGGTGAAGGGTGGAAGGAAAGGGAGTGTTGAGTTGAAACCACCAAGTCAAAGATCACCATCTCCATCCAATGTAGATTATCACCATCATAGTGAAGAAGATGTGGAAACTTGTGGCCACTCCAAGAAGACAGACAAGTTATGAGGAAGAAGAAGAAGAAGAAGGTGAGGTTTTGATCACGCAGGTTGATGGCACCTTGGTATTGCATTCAGTTTTCATTCACAGGTTACATATCTCACCAAGGATAAGGATTTTTCGTCGGAGGAAGGTCAAGTACATTCTCGGGGCTCGGGATGCACCATGCAAGGCTCGCGTTATTCGAAATATGTCCAAAAAGCAGCATTCCACTGTTCTCGGACCTCCACCGCGGCCTATTTGCCAAAGAGAAACACATTAGCTCAAGGTAACAGTCATAACTTTCAACCTAAAACATTGATGTTTTTTACTATCGTCAAACGATTTTCGTAATCTGTCACAGCGTTCTTGTAAAATCTCAATTGGTAAGGTCTAATTGAGTTTTGTGATAGTAGGAGAATGGAGACAGAAAGGAGGACACTGTCGGGAGGAGGGAAGATTGATTGGTGTATGGGTCAAGGGATGTCGTTCTAGTATCTTGCCAAGGGCAAAGGAGCACCTTCCTCATTCCCCACGTCCTCACTTTCATGGTCCATGGTTGGCCCTCAGATCCGAAGTAGTTGTCAACAGCTGACAAGGCACAAAGCCTTTGTCTGTCACAGCTGAAGCTGTATTGCACAGTGAAATTGTATTAGTCTTGGAATTATCCATCCAATTATGTATTATTTCCGATGTTTTTCTTTTCGCCGCTTCCTCTGCGACAGTATCCAATCTCTGGTGAAATTGTAAGGGCTTCCTATCCTAAATCCCTCTTATGTAAAGTTTGGACGGTCCAGTTACCTGTTGTCTTGTCAGGTCATGTTTGCTTTACAAGATCTCCTATTATCCAATTAAACGTTGGAAGTTGATGTCTGGATCAGTTCCATACAAGTTCATAGGAGATAATTCCGGAATTTACCGACAATCCGGTATTTCCATGAACAATGCCTTCAATGGCCCTCCTCGCTCTTGGATCAATGGCTTCTATTGCCTGTTGGCTTTACTCGGCATTTCTTCATTTCCACCCATCAATTATCTGTTTGTTTGCTAATGAACATCCCCCTGTTGTGATTCTTTGAGTTACAATTGGAATTACCCTCCAAGTCAAATGCTAAGCTCTTTCTGCAGAAGGTGTTCCATTCATTGCAACGCCACTTAAATTCAAAGGTAGGGGAATAATGTCATACTCTTCCTCCATTATACTCATACTCCGTTATTGTCGATCAAGGAGTGCAGGAATCAATTTTTGTAGAACGACATCTCTGTTAAAAAAAAAAAAAAAAAATGTATGCATATTCGTCCTCTTGAACAATTGTTTGAGTGAAGGCCCATTTCCCTTTGCTGTGGCTTTGTGAACGGGAGTACGTAGCGAGAGAGCTAGATCGTGCACACTCTGTGAAATCGTTAAAATATGCGCATTTGTTGGCTACGAATTGTTCTTTCGAACACTGTAAACAAGAACCACACCGTTGAGTTGATTAGGAATTAGCACTCTACCTTTCAAAATTAACGCCTCGGCGTGATGACTCACTCGAAATCTTCCTCGTTAATTTGCATAATAAAACTGAAGGAGAAATGTTCGTCAGAAGTTGAATAAAACGGAATTAGATATTCCCTCCCTGTGATTGCCATTAGAATAATTACCGACCAAATAAAAGGCCTTGTAAGTGTTGATTAACCAGAACTATAAGGATCTATAAGCTATCTTAGTTCTCATGTATTCTTCATGTCTGCATAGAAAGACCTATATAAAAAACTGGCACGACGTCGACATCCACATTTAAATCCGCTGTCAGTTGTTATAAAAATGGGTATGAACTCCCTTTTAATGGGTAAACAATGATTTTTTGTAATCTTTTCCAATTTTTTGTCAATCTGCGGTTTGCAGTTTGCTTTGTGGTTTGTTGATGACAGATCGTTTTTCCCCCTGCGGGTTTGGTATGGGAACACAAAGATGTAGGTAGGAGGGAAAACTTGATTCGTGGTTAAGTGCATAAGAAGTTAACAATATTTCACTTGCTCTCTGCGGGGGATACCGCCTAGCGTATCATCAAACGCGAGAAGCAATTTTTCACCAAGTTTGTTATTGACTAGAGGAATCGTAAATGTTATTGAATCTCCTCGATTAAGTAATCAAATTTCATACGAGTTAATTGCAATTCTAACACCACCCAAAAATAAGGATTCATTCATAATTTGGTATGTTAAGTGATCACAATGAAATTCGAATGCTAACTAATCAAATTTATGATTGCAGTTTAAGATGTAAATCCTTATTTAATTTAGTACGACTGTGTCTCATGGTTGAATAATTTCCTCCCCAACTGACTTATTCATTGTAATGATAAAAGTTCCAGTCATGAAACAAGAGTGATAGCAAATATTCGTATTTTTCTCAATATTTCCTCAAATTTGAGCCTTTTGAGATAATAGCTTATTTTAAATTATGATAAGGGGATTTCTCTAGATCAGGTAACTAATTTCTAATTTTCTTTTCTTTTTCAATTTCGATTTTCAGCGTAATTTATTGAAATTAAAATATATTTTCAATATTACTTGTGGTCAAAATTTGTTTTATTTTATGTTGATAGAAGTTTTATCATAGTGTTCCGCTTCAAAATTATGTACCTACGTTTTTCAATGTTTAGTATGTTCCAAGTAGTATAGTTTTTGGAATTACAGCGCTTTGTTTAGCTTGATAAAAACTCTAACAAACTCATCCTTCGTTTTGGGCTTTTCACTAAAAAAAGCTTTAAAATGGATTTCTATGAGTAAAATTTTGGGAAATTCAATTTTGAATCTACTTTGAGTCTTCGCAGTAGCTCGATTTTTCTGGATGATTCGACAAGCGAACAATGTGTTCATCTATAGAGTTGTAATTAAAACCTTATAAATATTTCGTAACGTAATTCATTAATTTATTTATTCTTCTTTTTTAGGATGCTATCTAGTCTAAAATCTCCTCTAAGCGGCAATAATGTTGGTGCATACGTCAGAAGACATTTTTTCACCATCCCAGGTATCACAAGCTCCAAACGAAAAGAGTACGTGGGTAGGAAAATTGTTGGGTAAGTCACTTCAATTATAAATTCACAATGAATCTTCCATTTCGTCTTTATGATCTAGTATAGTTGAGTGGGATTTAAATTGCGGTTCTACGGATGGTTCAGATTCAAATAAGAATGCCATGGATGTCATTTGCAGCTGTCTTAAATTTCGAAAACATTACAAAACTTGTAAAACATCTACTCATTTCAGAATGAAATTATCAAGGATTTTGAGCTGAAGATTCGGTGGTCCAGTTTTTAAGGATGTAGTTTGATCCTAATTCAATATCAAAATGTCAAAATTCTGACTTACTAGACTATCTCTGCTAGGTACCTTAACATTTAAGAGCAAATTAACGTTTCCGTATAACATCTAGACGTCCTTGCGAAATAGACGAATCAACCTAAAGTTTAGAACGCTGAAATGTTTTTATTCATTCACCTTTTGCATACGTTTCTTCCACGTTCAATCAATCCCAATCAATTCTTAACTAACCGGTAATTGTTCAGTTGTCCACTTGATATAAAGGCATTAGCAATAACGCATCTTTTCACTTTCAATTTGTGTTCTTGACCTCTTGCGTTTAATGTTAGTGATATTTGGACCTTAAAGACAAACCGACGGTGAAGGGAGCTTCGCATCTTTTTTCTTTGATCCATAAAGGGATTCGGGGGATGTGGGGATTCGGTCGTGAACCAGAAAGTAAAAATAGGTGAGAGTACGTCCTCGTGCTCTGGATCTGGGCCAAGGTTTGTTTACGTCTAGCTATCGCATTATATTGGGGCAGGTGGGTGTATCGCAACTCATTCTCTAGGTACCTGGCTGGGGGTGGATGGAACACTAGTACGTAGATACCATATTTTCTAATAAGGGCAGGAAGAGATGAATTGAATAATTAACAAATTAGATTTACAAAGAGCGCGACTTGATGAGGATCCAGCGCTTTAATACGAGGCAAACGTTTTCATGTTGAGCTGGAATTAGTAAAATCGGAAATTAAGTGGGAATATTAATATGAACCAAAGAGGTACTTACTGAATATATCGAGTAGGTTAGTTTGTGTAATATCAAATATTATTAAGACAGTTCTGTCTCGAAAATATGTTCTTGAGTCAGGGTGGAGACCAATTTTACATCTCGGATTAAACGTCCTGCTGAAAAGAAATATCAGACACTCTACAGCTTCCATTTTTCATAAATCCAAGTGCCGTCAGTACATGCGCTTATTGAAAGAGCCACGATTAAAAAAGTCTTTAGGGATAAACAATTAGAAAAAATAGAGGAATTTAGCTGTTCAGCAACATGAACCGGACAGCTGGGTTTTCTCAGACCCCCTTTTAGATTATCGGCTACAGACTAAAGATGTTATGATTATAGAGATGTACTGTTATTTAATGGTCTCCCCTAGGAAGTTAGAGAAATAAAAGGACTTCCTTCTTCCAAATCCCACCTGAAGAAATTGATTTGAGGCTAAATGTTTGTTCTCCCACACTTTTTAGATAGAAAATGTATGTACCTATTTAATTATAGTTTATTAAGATTTTACACATGTAACTATCCCTATGAAGGCCTTAAAGAATTTTGAAAATTGTTTGTATCGGGTGCTATTTTAGTTTTAGTGTAGGAGCAGTCATTTTATGTATACATTATTAGCCGTTTGTCCTGCAATAACTCCTCCCCTCAGCACAAGCAAGGCTTAAAGAGGGGAGTAGCATTGTTGTAAGCTATTTTCTATTATTTTATTTTCATTTTCTCAATAAATGCATATTATAATTTGAAAAAAAAAAACATCAAATGGGCAATGAATCTTTGGCTTTGTGGTACAACATACAGTTTAGGTAAGTCGCCGTCAAGACTCGGCCTACAGCTCACAGAGAAGATTAGTATTTTTGAAAAGGAGGAAATCTCTGGATAATAATACTCAAATTTTCCGTACTACAATCAATAACTCTCTACAAGAAGAGCCTATATACCTGTTTTTTGGGATGGCAGAGAAAATTTGAAATTTTGATGTAGGAAGTGTTTTGCAGGATTTTTTACAGTAGGCCTCGTCTGCTTGGCTTGCTTGTCACCTTCCTACATCCTTCTATTATCCTTGATTACCTTCTAGACCAAAAAATTACATCCAACTCAATTAGATGCCTTCATTTTTGAAGAAACAAGGTTTGCATCTTCTGTCAGTTACTTGTATTATTGCTGATAAACTATTTCCGTTTTCACTCCACTATTGTTTCATTGAAAATATCTAATAGTAATTTAAAGGGGTAAATTAAAGCTCTCGCCGAAAATCCAAAGGGAAGAGGAAAAACCTAATTCATCAAAACATTTTTTCTTCAATAATACTTTCTCAAAAAGGACCAAGTACGTGATGTTGTTGCACGCATCTCTGTTGGTGAAGGTTTTCCAGATTTGACGTTTTGTAAGTGTTTTGTAGGTCCCCATCACTCAGGCATTGTTTAAGAATCCAATCCTCGACTCCATTGTTACGTTTATGGATTAGGTAATTTCTTACAAACGAACTATTGTTAAATGTTAACCTTATTCGCAATTAGACATCTTCTTTTTTACATGGTACAAATCAAGTGTGAGTAGGTAGGAGTAGGGAACATGGCTGCCAACAATTTTTCACTGCAGTTTCTTTGCCAATTCGGTGCATCAAATTCGCGTTTACGTCTTTTGTTTTGGTTGGGAAGGTATGTTGGAGGGATCACAAGAGGAATGGCATCAGCCATCGTCAGTAGAAGGTCCAAGTCACATCGCAACATGTTCGTTCCTGTTGGTTAGTTCCTGCCATGTTTGGGGCTCAGTGAAAGTGTACCAACTTACCAGATGGAAATATCCTTGTTCACACCTGAAAGGGAAGGTTCCAAACTACCTTGATGAGTCAGAAGCTCACTATTGATCAAATCAGTAGTTAGGCCCTTGTTGTAGGGAGCCATAAAATTTATGAGTACACGTATGTGTGTATACAATGTTGGGTTATTAAATTAGATTTTTGTTCTATATAATTGAAATTAAAAAGGCATATTAATATGAACAAGGAGGTACCTGCTGAACTATACCAAGCAGAATAGTGGTATTTGACTAGGATTATCAAAAATTGTAAAAATAGATTAGATAGCTGTGAAAACCAGTTTTTTCCTTTTCAGATATACCCCAGAAGAAATGTTCCAAGTCGTTTCTGACGTTGAAAACTACCGATCGTTCGTTCCTTTCTGCATCAGATCCGACGTGAACAAGCGAACTGAGCATTTACTATTGGGACGCCTCGAAATTGGTTTTCCACCTTTAATTGAGTCTTACGTTAGCCGAGTCACGATGAATCGACCTAACCTTGTAAGTAATTTCTTAAATAAAAAATCAGAATTATTTTCCCCCGTCAACTTACAAGCATGCACACATTCCATTGGAATTATAGATAAGAGTTTTATTATAGAAAGAGGTTTCTACGGTACCTTGGATACGAATGATCTATTCAAGTCAAAACGGTATTTGATCATTTTCACGTTTTTCCAAGAAAACCAGATTACTTCCACGGTTTTAGCAGATTTTCTAATGACTTTAGTAGATAGCTAAACAAAAATTTACTTTGGTGGACGGGGAGTTGTCAACCTATGGGTGCGGTGGGGGTGAGGATTTGTCTGAAGAAATTGCTGTGGGTTTTCCAAGTGTTATAGCAAAAAACGGTTCAATTAAAATAATGAAATTAAAAAATAAATATATATTAATTATACAAAATAAAGTTGTAACTGACCAGTGGTAAGAATATAAGCCAGGAAGCAGAAGTGAATGTAAAAACCACTGGTATGCCTATTCACCCAACCAAATCTTCTCATCGAAGGTACTCTGAAAACCAAACAAACACCTTCCCACTGTAGAATTATGTGATTAGCTGATGGTTACGGGACGCTCCATGTTATGCAACTTGGCTCGTCGCTTCCAATACCCACGGGGAATTAGCGATCTGTCATACATACGCTCTTCTTTGAAACCATCTTGCAAAGGTAGAAAGCATCACAATGGAGATAAGAGAGGAGATACCGACTTCTGAAATCGCAGCTATCCTGATTCCAAAGGCAAATGGTGCATTAACGCTCCAGAAGTCAGTTCTGAATCTACCATAACATAAAGCTTACAGCACCGACTAACACAGCGATACAGCCCAGATAAATGGTCTTAGAAACAGGTGGAGAGTGACCCATGGTTTGGATTCGATCTGGAAGGTTTGCTACTAACTGCTCTCCTTTAAATCCCTCCTGATGGAATCAATAATCTCGAAAAATGCACGCAACGATCCAAAACAGATCAATTTCCAGTCTGCCCACAAAATAATGATCTCCATTCCAGATCATTATTTTGTGGGCAGACTGGAGGGCTATTTTTCCACCCCAAGAGGGTCTAAGCCTGTTCTGATCGATCAGTATAAAGTAAACAATCCCTATTGTTTCCCTCCAGCCCGTTTTTTGTATTTTTAATGCCCAAAATCATGTGAGAATCAACTCTGAGGCTCCATTCAAAACTGGTGAAATCGCAATGGCAGTGTAATACAAGTCGCTGTATGGTGGATGAAACTTCAGATTTTTCTGATGAAAAAATGCAGTCAACTGCACCCATGCACCTAATGGTCACCAAGTGTGAGAGAGCTTGATGAGGCTGAGGCTGCTACCGCCTTTTTCCGATGTTGAAAATCAAAACTGCCGGTGATTCAGAAAGAGAAAAACGTCCTATTTTCCGTCACGTAATCCTTTTTTCAATCAAAAGTACATTTCCTATTTAAAATCAATTTTGAAAACTTGGAAATGAGTTTTCTCAAAATTGGTTATTTAAAATTTTTTGTATTGTTTAACTGATGCAAAGCAAACACAAGATACTGGTAAATGGAGTACAGTGCCCCAGTTCTATTTTTTTCACTTTGGTTACTTTGATTTTACACTATAAGGTGATTCTCTTATTATCTGATTATATATTTTTTCCCAGTGTAATTTTCCTTTGAAACTTCGGTTTTTTTTCTTTTTAATTTATTAGAGACCAGTTAAAAACAAGTCTATTACTTCTATAAACAACATTTGTGCAACACATCCTAGTCCTGCTTCATGTTCAGTTTATATGTAACTAATTTGAGACCCCTATACCTCCAGGTGAAGGCTGACTGTACTGACGGCAAACTTTTCGACCATTTGACTACGACATGGCGATTTAACCCAGGTCCGAAAAATAATGTCCGTTCCAGCGCCATCTTCTTTTACCTCTCCTTCGAGTTCAAGTCCGCACTGCACTCACAACTAGCCAACGTCTTCTTCAACCAACTAGTCCAACAGATGGAACAAGCTTTCATTAGAGAAGCAGAGAGAAGGTTCGGTGCCCCCTCTATTCGGACTATACACCTAAGCCCTCCCCGTACATAGCCCAACTAATACATAATTTTTCTACACCTATTTTTCGTTGTAAATACGTGATAAATTACTAATTTATATATTTATAAAATGATAAAGTTACCATATATGTATAAAATACCAATGAAAAGACCTGTGAAATTTAAATTATCATAACATGAAGTACAAGTAGCTGATATGAAGGAATTCGTGTTGTATTCTAGTCAAATTTATAGAATACTTTCGAATACCTACTGTACTACTCATCATAAGTAAACAAAAACGATATTTTTATTTCACTGTATTTTCATGATTTCATCAATTTTACATTATTTTATATTGACAGTAATTCAGTTTGGAGGATGGTGATGAGTTCGACCTCAGGTTTTGACATTTCTCTGATATCAACATAGCCATTTATCCTAAAAGTTTGTTAAAGTAAACTTTCAAAAGGCATTTATGACGAATTTTGTTAAGAGGAGCAGAACCACGAATGATCAAATTTGACACCCGTAGAGAATTTTGACAGCTCTATTGAAAAATTAAGCTTCAATAATCAAGATTCCTCCCTACTACTAGTACTATTGAAATAGTTCTACTGGTGAAAACTCTGGCCCCAAAGCAAATAGATGCATTGGTGATTAGGAATAAAAGTGTAGAGATTAAAAACATGATGTCTTGTCAGCGACTATTCAGGCAATTTTATCTGAACGTTGGGCTATAAACCTTAAATAATTTATAGAATTTCTGTTGAAAATTTTCCTATTTGTTAATGAATCATGTTAGCTAAAAGTCATGCTCGCATTCCCAAATTAGCCTAATAATTTAGAAATGCTAAGTTCCGTTCTTGACTCGGACTTGAAAAGGATCCTGCAGCCAATGCCGAGGGGAGTTGTTGAGTCTCGGTTTAGAACAATATTACAATTAGGGAAATTGTAAGGGTTAATTAAGAAGAAACTGGAAATGAAATGTGTTCTATTTATCACTGTAATCTATAATCGAATACCATTACATCAATATAGAAGATAATCGATATATAACCGAAGTGTAGACAATTATCCATTCTATTTCACTTTGTTTCTGTTGGTTGTTTCAAACCAACTAGTGTCGAAATGGTTCAATAGGTTTAAAATGATATATTCGTTTGTCGAAAGACCGCTTAACATCTTGAAGATAATTCAAATAACTTTAGATCTTATCTTCCAAGGTGAAATCAAAGTCACTACAAAGTTGGGCAGATCTGTGCGCTCAAACCCTCTAGTTCACCATCTTTTGGAAAAGGCAGGATCTAGTTGTTGGAACTTAGGTCAGTCCTCAAAATCTAAGAACATTTTGCGACCTTGGCAAAATTTGCGACTTTCTGTATAAGCTCTAGGGTCCCATGACTGCATCGCTTTGGGACATTTATGAAGAGAAAAAATCCTACAGTTGAAATTGAATTAAATTGACTCAGCTCGACAGTCAACCAATATGAGGCTTGAACTTAAAGGGTTTAAATAATGTCCAGACGATTGATTCTACCTACAACTACTATGATGAATAAAAGAGGAACAACAAAGTTTGGATAAACATGTATCCCAAAAGCTGTATTGCCTCAATATGGGAGATTTTTTTAAATTATGAACATTTGAACTGTAATTGAAGTCCATAGTAGTTAGTTTTTGACTAAGAAAATGGTCTAGGCTTTTAGGAAAAGTTGAAAAAAAGGTTCTAAGCGAAAAAATATCGGTTTTTATGGCTTAAAAAGTGGTTTTCTTGACAATGCATTTCTTGGGGGTCACAGGCAATGCATATAGGTCCCCCAGATGTTCAGTTCAAAATCAATGTGGTTATTGTTGAAAAGTTAGTAGCATTACTTCAAGACAAGCCATTTCAACGAATTTCTTGTCAAATTAGGACCTTGTTTTGATGGACCAGAATGAAAAAATCGGCCTCTTCGTTTAAAACAATAAAGATCGGAGAAGGAGAAAAAACCAGCAGGAGTGACAGCTGACAGCTGAATCATTGATCCTACTCGAGTAATATCTGTATGAGTACATGTAGGTTCATTGCCGTAGGGATGCTAAGTCTACCGTACACGTTCTTGAAGGAATTAAATGGTCGAAATAATAGAAAAACAATAGAAAGAACCTATGTATTAAAATCGTTCCATAAAAAAGTTGCAAATGACACTTGATGCATGTTACCATCATAAAGATACCAGTTAAATACTGTTCCGAATTTTTCAGACATGGATTTGAACAGTTTAGAGCTGTAAGCAGGCCCTTGTTCCTCTAATAAACCGTTCTTCTAAGTTAGCTTCAACATGTTATCCGGTAGTTGGAGAAATCCGTCACAGTAAATACATGTGATTTGCCCCTCTGTTTTTACTGAAAAATGGACGGGCAACAAATTAATTCAGGCAGGTGAGTTTTTTTGGGAAGCATCCATTCAAGCTTAAACAATAGACAATTAAACAGACATGTCTAAATTAGACCTTAATTTCGCTGAAAACGTTCTAATTCAGTGAGTAGAGATAGTAAATGAAGAATTATACCTTCGTTTCTTGGGAAGGTTCAATGATTTTAAGTGGTTAGATACGTATGAGAAAGATGCGGTGGCACAACACTGCAGAGTGAGGTACTTACCAATTTCAGGATGGGCAATCACATTGCAGGTTCTGCAGATAAAATGTGGTACCATGTTGCACTGCAGAAAACTGATACTGCACCGAGGGATCTCGTGTTGTTCAGAGCATTTCCAGTTCTTCAGTTCACCAATAGTTTCTTCGTCAGGGCTTGAATTGATAACGTTAAGGAACACGCACAGTGATCTTTTCAAATACAAATGAATGATAGAGAATCATAAGAATATTATGGACCCTCAATAATCTAAGTTAAGAAAGTTACTTCATTTAACTTCCAAGATTAAATTCATAGAAGCAAGGAAGAATGGCAACATGAAAGTTCACGGAACTTTTTTGGGAAAATGTTTGCTCAGCAGTAATGGAGTAATTACCTGTTCTGCACAGATAACAAGTATATACGAAAATGAAAGGATATCAGCACCACAAAGAGAGCACACTTCGTCCTTGTTTGCGGTTTGGTGGCTGTTGAGCTGGTCAAGGATGACATCCAGAATGCGTTGAGTAGAAGGGAAGTTGTCAGGGTCTAGGTTAGCCTCAAAGTAAAGAATCCACTTCTTCATGAGGGCAAGGCTTGCGTCTGATTCAAGGCTCTTGGAGCTGTTTGCCAAAAGTGTAGATGATCTCTTGAAAACGTGGTGGGCGGTTATTAAATTGTAAATTTCCTTACCAAGTTCCATCTGATCAAAATCATAATTATTCATTAGTTCAATGATGCATCCCAAATAGATTATAAGTATTATTAAAAACTATACAAATTTCTTAACCAAAAATAGGCAGGAGGACAAGGATGAAAAGGTGAAATTTATTCAAATGTGTTCTCACGTAATTTTTCTTCTCTTCGCTTCCTCCTATGACGTTGGAGTTTAGAAGGCTATTGATAAACCATAGATTCTTCTTCAGCTGAGTAATTTCCATTGAGTCAAATTGATCCGTGTCAATAAGAGAATTCACCAGCTCGGGATCTTTTTCTGCATTTTTCAGTAATTCAATCCTGCAATTGAATTGTCAGTACATGACAGGTAATAATGACTCTCAATTGATTAGCAAATACAACAGACTTTCCAGATTCCTCAGACATGATTATACATGTTGATCCTGTGATTATAACCCCAACAAGATGAAACTGTGATAGAAACATAAAACACAAAAGTAACGGACTAAGTCACTCGCGACGAGGTTGTGGAAACCCATTTCAAATAAAAACGGAGTAAGATGGAACGTTGTCTATATTTCCACGAAAGTAAAGAGTTACACTGTTAAATCGATTTCGACGGTTAGGTCATCATCAGTAACAAACATGAACTGAAAGTCACAGAAAGCATATCTTATACAGGATCAAGTGAGAGAAGATTGAATCCTATTGGCTCAAGGAAGTGAAAGGGGCGGGGAGGACCAACCAATGCCACTCAAGGGTTTTACATGAATAAGGGAATGATCCTAACATTGGTATTGGTAATGAAATACATCAATAGCCTAACAAGATGGTGTACAAACAAGAGCCTAAATCCTAAGGGATATTGATGTTTTTGTCAGGAAAATAATAATGCCGTCTATTATCCAAATACAAGGGGACAGAATTGGTATTAAAAGACCAAGTGAAATGTCTTACAGCCATATTAGATAGAAAATTCTCGTGGAAGCCACACTTTAGGTGAAGATACCAAAACAATATTGCCAAACTTATATTGTGACTCAACAGAAATTACCACAATTATAGCAGTTATATATTAAGCTAAGTAGTGCAAAACATGTATGACGAAAGGGACTTCTGAAAAAAATAAGACTTAATTGTCCATTACGGAACTGGCCATTGAGAAACCTAAACATATACACTGTCTTATCATAGGCACCAACCTTGCAACTTCCAAAGCATCCCAAATTTCACACAATGATCCATTGTGGGACTTGATAACCTCCAAAGCATTTGTAACTTCAGGCATTACGCAGAACAATGTAGCTGACAATTCCCGAATAGTTAGATGGTCAAAATTATCCTTGACACTGGAATTGTACAGAGAGAAAAAGGAATATGAGTAGATGACTGAACATAATAGTCGGATGCACGTATTTATAACTTCACTATTCGGAACTATTAATAATAACATCAAGAATTAATAACACAATTGATGTCCTCACGATTACAAGGCTCAAACTGAAGTCTTAGTAAATTATTTAGACAATTTGTTTTCCATTTTATGCATCCCGATATGGCTTGCTGGGTAGGGTTTTGCAAATTTTTGCCAGATTTCAAGACTTCCCAGATTGCAAAATTGTTACTAAAAGGTGGGAATAGTTGTAGCTAAGTGAAGAGAATCGGGTACTTATGTAGAAAAACGTGATAGGAAGATAAAAGCTAGAAATTATAATTTTGGCACAGACTGGAGGTGCGGTTGGTGGCATTCTGTTCCAACAGTGCAAAACATTTCTGCTAAATTAGTGGCTCGGTCGTATTCACTCTGCAAACGATCTTTTCTTACCTGTAAGCTAAAGATATTAATGCTCTGGATTTGGAGAATGCCAATCCCATAATACCGTAGTTCTCAGTCTTGGCTGGTGGATCAACAATTGACGAATGAAGTTTGATTGAGGAGTCTGACTCAACAGATGCAGAGACAATGTTTACCAGGCCTTTGAATGTAGTGAGTAGTATTTCATTCGAAGATATAAATTTCAGACCTGGAACCAACGAATTGTCTCAATGAATTTGTTATAGTAGGACGGTAGGTGCATGACAAACTTGATATGAATGTGGACTTGGGTAGTTGAGTACTTGGATGTGGTGTTGGGAGTATTAGACTGTATATGAATGGTAAGTTTTAGTGTACTGCAACAATCCACCTGTTATTAAAATGTCTCCGCAGTTCATAGTAGTGAACGAAATTAGCTGACTATCTGATGTTATCAGAAAAACCAATAGATGGGCGCCTTTGGGCACAGCCAGCATGACGTATCCCAGAATCATCTCCGCTTCCATGCCAGAAGGCGGGACCACTATGTTGTCTTTCTCTTCCCAGATTTCAGACGGCTCTCCGAACTCTACAACATCAGTCACTGACACAGGGATGGCTTGGATCTGCCCATTGAATACAGCGTATACTAGAAGACCTGTCAGTTAACAAAATTTTTTAAATTAGTCGCACTCATTATAAGAAGAAAGAGTTCGTTGATTCGATCAGTTATCTTAAGAAAGCTGAATATAAATAAATATTTGTCCTTAGAAGAAGAATCTAAGCTTTGAAACTTATACAAAGTGTGATGAAGATGCAATGTGTATCAAACAGCATTTGCATAGGCTGAATTGTGAATTTTGATGAGGGAATCACTACTCACATTTGAACTCGTCCGTTTGAATTATGGTAATGGAAGTAATATTTTCATGTTCTGTCTCCAGTCCTCTTAGTAATTCAACTTCCAACTTATTTGAGCTCACGTCTTTAGTGATCTCCCACGCGCATACAGTTCCATCCATCGTTCCAGTAAACAGAAGATTGGTAGTACTTTTGGAGCCTGTCCAATCAAATGCTGAAATCGGTTGTTGAATTATTTAGAACTGTTTACGTTATAAATCCACACTTACACGTTAATAAAGAGATAAAAATAATAGTAAAATGTTCTTTTTTACTTGACCAACTAAAGGTTGGTATAGGTACAAAAAGTCATGAAAGTATTTTGAAAGAATTCGAAACGCAGTTCAGTCAAGTGGCAAGTCCATATGAGCAAATTTGTACATTTTACGCTTCATATCTATGTTATTTGTTTTAATTTAGGACTTGCACGCATCCCCTACGGCAGCTAAACAGCTACCTACGATTCATCAATACTCCCCAGAATCTCCAGTATTCTCTCTGACCTGAAGAGTTGAGGCTTGAGGAGCAGGTTCATGTGGATGAACAAGTTTTGCCTCCCCCAGGAGTTTATGGAATGTGGGCAGCCACTGTTGAGAGCAACCAGTCACAAATGTTAAACCGTTGCTACACCCAACTTCTACCAACAATTTCTTATGAGAATTATATGTATGCTGGTACTTCTTGACGTGGGACGTACCTAAATGTCGTATTAAAAACTCCAATACTCTTGGATTTGATTGTATTTCTGCCAGATTCTAGAAAAGCACACCAAGAACTATTAGGCTACTCATCAAAACCTGTTGTTTCTTGCATACCCCCATGCGTGTTTAATTGCCAATCTGAACAAAAGAGAAAGTGGGCAATCACGACACTGAAGCAATCAGCTCAATACAGTTGGTGTACAGCAAGTCAAGCGAAGTTTGGCAGTCTAACCAGTGGAGTGCACCTTGGTCCCATCAAGTGAAGGGTTTGAATGAGGAGTTTTTTTGTCATAAAGGAGACAATCTCTCATCCAGGCCTAATCCTTGCTGAAGGTATGGCAGTACCTTGGAATTGAGTTAATGGATGAGGCCACCAATACTGCAAACTATGTAAATCTTGGTAGAGCTTAACTTTGTGTTACCAAAGTTTGAAAATACAACAGAAGAAGTTGTATTCCCTTCATCCTACAGGCTAATCATTGGGAGGCTTACTGTAGGGTGAATGCTTGGATTAGAGAGTGGCATTTGCTTTGTTATGCCCTATTCTCTAGGCTTCTCATTCGGTATCGCAACAGACCAATGGACTCTGTTTTTTCTCAAATATATTTTCTAGAAACATGTGAAAGGTTACATTTTGGGAATTATTTCAGAAGACTCAAAACTTATTTAAATGCTCAAAATGTTGGAAAATTACATTTTGTAGGTACCTTTTTGGAACCATAGAAATTCCTTCATTTTCTTTTAATATCTTTGTTATTTTTTCTCGTTTGTATCAAAATCAAAATGACTGCTCGCTTTCAGTTTCAAAACTTTTTGAACGATTTTGGAGCCACGACTGTGACCAACCTAGGCACTTTATCCTCCTTGAAGTGATTTTTCAGAGAAATATGTAACAAGTTTGACTGCTACTCGTAAAAAACGTGATGGAATAATGAACTAAATTATAATTTTGCGAACTAGATAGTAATATTGAATGTATATCTACCTGTGATCTTGAGACGATATGCTCTTTCTCGAAGAATATTTAGCAGGTCCTTACTACTGGACTCTTTAGGTATTGGTTTGCATAACGAGACAGATTTCTCGAACCATAATTTTGAAATGTTGTATACTTCTTTCCACTCGTTGCCATATAAAGAATATAAACAAAGAGCCCCACCATTAGTCAGGACTGTCAGAAGAGATCTGAAAAGTAGAAGTTTCAAACAAACGTAGGTGGAATATACTAATAAGGTGGTTGCTGGTACTGGGCTAAAAGTTTTGTTTGACGTCCCTCGTTCAAGTGGAAAGCTTGCATTTTATCCAGGAAAAGTGCAATACTGGAAATACTATCTGTTAAAACAAGTCTTACGCGTAAGGAGTCAATTACTGATTCAACTTGCTGTGCTGTTCAAAAACTGTGTAGATCTCCCCAGAGACTCAGATGGCCAAGAAGACAAACTGACAAACCGAAACAAGAAGACAGTTTGATGGAGAAGTAAACTCAAATAGACAGGTTAATTTTAACAAAAATTATTATTGTAGGTTTGCATTAAACTATTTTTTCCTAAATAGTATAAGTGGGTGATTTACCAATCAAGTAATGCACTTGTTTTAATTCCTGCTCCACAAATTCGTTGGGATGCAACTCTGATAAGCTGTTCCCAATATTCAATCATAGGCAACCAGCCCATTAACCACCTAGCAAGTTGAATTCCTACCCAGCTCTCGGCAACGCATTACCCAACCAGGAGTTGTTTCCATCGATGGAGGTTTTTTCAGAAATTCAAAGGTTTAAAAAATGAAGAATTGGCCCACAGTTGAAAGTGGACTATCTAGTCCGTGAAGAATGCGCTCGATTGACGAGAGCACGTCTAAACCCCAAGCCAGTACCCTAAGATGGCCACTTTGGATGGAAAGTATTTCCAGCATTGCACTCATCGATTTAAACTTAGCCCTCAAAATCACAAAAAGTGAATGATATTCATTTAAGGGAATAATAATTTTGTAATCACTACCCAGACTTCCCAAATGAACAGAAAAACGAATGGGCAAAAGAGTAGGTATTGCATCTGGATTACCTAGGCTGGAGAGAATTATGGAATTTGGCCCAAGCAACCTGTCTCGTTGTAATAGGGAGCGCCATCCCCTTGAAATTAGGTGACATTGTGTCGTCCATGATGAGATTGCTGAGATCAGAGCAGCCGAGAGAAGTGAAGAGTCGTTCCATGTCAACTTTGCAGTCTGAGGTAGGAAGGTACTTGGAGGGCTCGACAAAATGCCGCTTCAATCCCATGCTCGCTTTTTTGTTAGAACTGGATGGCAACAATTCCTAGAAACATAGGGTTGGTACTTTTTCTAGAATCATTCCATTTTCGGATTGTGGCATCTTGAAACGTAAAACAACAAATTTTGAAGGGGTGTTACCATTTTTTTCGAGGTCGAATACAAAGGGTCATTATTGAAAATAATAAACCAAAAACCACCGTGGTGAATGATAAATGATGGGTTAAAAGGTAGATAGATAATAGAAATTGTTTCTAAATTGATGAAATCATGAAATAGGAAAGTATCAGACATTCTATTGTCCGCTCAATAGAAATACCCAAACACAGAAGGGCCAAGCATCCAAGAGTCCCCCCCTTGTGACCTGGATTATTGATGAGATGACGCAAAGTGGAGCGTCGCTGGGAAGAAGGAAAAATAACAAAAAAATGTTCCTACCTCACGTAATTACTGCATATGCTGAAATTGAGGAATTTCTTCATATGCAGAGAGAATAGTGCAAGACCACTACACAGACTTGCCGTTTTATTTGTTACTTGCAGCAACTCCTAAAAGGCTTCTGGACTCCCTGTTACCTTGAGGCGCAATCATCATGACAACTCATCTGTGTATGAGTGGGCCACACAGAGTAAAAGATCAAGTCGACTGTCCTATAGTTTTTGAGGTAGCCACAACCACAGTTCTGGCTTAGTAATTAAGTTGTTGTAGGTAAATTTAAAAATCGGATATCGTAGCGTTTCAATATGTAAAACATAAACGACCTCCAAGCTCTCGTATAAATAATAGTCAACTTAATTACTATTCTTTCTTGCTAACATGCAAGTAATCTCGAAATATCACCAAGATCACTTGATCTCTTACTGTCATATTTTAAATCATAGCTACTAATTCGTCAGTTGTTCTATTTAGATGTATCAAACTAGTATTTCTCTGATATCAACATATTTAAATAATGCTGTGCTATGATATGCTATGCGTATCATGCCGTTTTGCTTTGAAGTACCATACAGTATGTCTAGTAGACATAGACAGGCTACTCAATACAGAAACAATCAACCTTTGCGTAATAATTCAGCATATTGAAAATAAATATGCATAGATCTTCTTTCCTACTTTTTTCATAAACTATACTTTGAACAATACATCAACTAAAAGAACCACAGTATCCGTTTCCCCAAGTAATTGCGTAATGCACAGTTGTTCATTAATTCGCAGGACAAGGATACTCAAAATAGATTACTTGGAAACTATTTATGTTTTTACGATTAAGAATTCACCCACTATTCAACGTTTTTCAGTGAAACCGGAGAACATTTATTCGAATTGAATGGGTTCAATTAATGAATCAAATTGACAGAATTTCATTGGAATCGGCTATTGATGAAAATTTGAGGAAGTATTTAAAAGGAGGCGATTTATTAGCACCATTTCAAATATTAATATCCCATCTTGATTCATCGCAGTCAACTTGGCAAATTTTCCTCCCGACAATATTAGCTTAACGGGAACGAGTTACATAATCAATACTAAAAATAATTTTCGTAGAAAAGAAAAACCGCTCGTTTCCAGTTAATCTCCTAATAATCTGCTCTATTGCATACGCAACCATCAGTTTCGTTTCTCAGGGTACAACCTATACAGCGCTCTGAAGTTAGAACACAACCATTCATGTAAATTATGTCAAATTATGACAAACATGGGGACACGAAATATGGCTCCCCTTACATCATAAGGTGCCACGTAGAGACATTTTCTGCACATGTATACTACATTTTCCCAACAAAATAGGTCGTATTTTCCAAATAAAGAAATATAATTCAAAAGCGGTTTAAATTCAATCATCCTCTGAGAGAATGGAATGTTTCAAGTTGTAAGTAGAGGTTCTCACGATAAAAAACAACTGTATGGAAAATAAATTTATTCAAGTTGTGGTTAGGTACATGTAAATCATGAAAACTCGCAACTTTACAATCAGCAAGAGATAAAAATGAAATAACACATTTCAATAAGTCGACATAGTCTGCCAGAGGACAAAATGGAGCCTTCCCTTATCTACTACCACTTGTCCATCCCATAAATAGCAACAACCCTTCGCATGCTACAAACATTAACTTTATGTACAAATAAAATTTGCAAGAAAATCACAACCTATCAGCAATAATTTACACACCCTTCAAACTAATAAGACAAAAAGAAAGCTAATAGCAGCGCCTCATGTCCAATTTTCTTTCCACACTAAGTACGAAAGTGGTACAAATTGCTCTATCATTAAGTTGATCTACCATAATGTTAATAATTAACACGTCAGTCGTCAATTAATAAAATATAGAATCCAACTACAGAAATGGGATACAAAAGCATTCAATAGTATTACAGAATTACAGCCTGGAAGTTGTGGATAGCTTTTACATCCATTAACAGTGGAAGTGGCTACTGAAGCAATCTGGTCAGGTAGTTTCTTGAAGTCCATTAAAGCAAGGCCCAGGTTCTTTCTGCAAATACCTAGATGTGCTAATGCTTTCAATGCTATCGTGCAGTGGTTAATGCTCAACGTTTCGCTTCTATAATGCAGAAGCCAAAGGGCTTATCTTAGGTTGACACAGTATCAGGAATGATATGAAATATTTCCAACTTTGTTTTACAAGTCAAACATGGAGTGGTTACTCACACGGTTGTTAGAAATGCTGATTCACTACAGCTCTCACTTATTTCTAGTGCATATCTCTCTAGCACCCTTTACCCATAATATAGCAGCGTGAGTATAAAATATGGATAAACGTGAACGATATAAACTAGTTGGTGTCCAACATTAATGATCAAGATCATGCCTGGTGGTATCAAGGCCTAAGCAATGGACTAAGATCACGATTGGTCTTTTCATCAGTTGAGGTAATCCAATAGATAGGGAGAAGGTTATGCAATATTTTTGCTTCATTGGGTCTGTTACAGAATTTGTGCTCTTAATTCCATCAAGAAAATCAATAGGGGATTCTAGGCTATTCGGAATTCGTTACCAGTCTAGTTTCCATAATTTCTTTTCCCCTGAAGATGATTTTTCGCCAGAATTCCATAAGGAGCAGATGACTTTACGAGAACCTCATCACATAACCCTTGAGTAAGGATGGTGCCGAAATTGAATCCACACTGACGATTAAGAGGAAATATTTCTAGAACGTTTTGAATGAAACGGAGAATAAAATATGAACTACACCCCAATACTACACAAGGAAAACATAGATTCGCTCTATCAACAGCTGAGTCACTTCGATCACTTACTTGATTCTGGTTAATCTAGATACTGAAAAATTAGTCTTTCTTGTGAACTATTGAATATTAAAACAAAAGATAGTTTGAATTAATGTAAGTAATTAGTATTTCACTAGTAGACAAATTATTTACAAGTACATAAATTACAACGTAAAAAATGAGATGATCCCAAACAAGAAAGGCTCAATCCTCGAAACTAGTCTACAATTAAAATAGGATGAATTGCGAATTAAACGACTACCCACAATATTCACTCAGTACAGAGACGAATGTAGTACTAGAAGCGACTAATGAATTAATTTTTTCCGAAGTCATCTAAGTGAGGGTCACTGTCTTTCCCAAATTAAATATATTCACGAATGAAATTTATAAGTTTTCAATTTACGTACGAATCAAATTCATTCAGTTCGTGAAAATTCAACTATGTTGAAACGCTTGAAACAAAGCTCATTTTTATAAAGGCTCTTCAAAAAGAATATCACATAAAGCCTGCTCAAACTCTAAAATACATAAGTGCTACTGACTGAATTAATACCTATTTTGGTCCAGGTGCGAATGCCTTGTATTTGAAACGTGTTTGGAAGTGAAGTAGTAAGTACTCAGACCCAACTGTTGAACGGAAGGAGGAGGAAAGCTCCAAATATTGATCCAAGAGTGATAAAATATTCATAGAGGACTATCGATAGTCGTATAAATAAATATAATGTATAACCTTATGAAAATTGCCTGAACTATTCATGCATAGGACAAGCATTTCACATTTGCACACGTGCAGTACGATTTAATCAAATGCATAATATTCATAGGGATAAATTGAGGGCCTACGACCTAATCATAAAAATTAGTTGCAAATCTACTCGGAAATTATGCTTTGGGCAAGGATTAGCAAACGCATACATTGGTAAAAGACCGTCGTTCATGAAGTCTATGTCATATTGAGGGTGGAAATTTGAAATTACGGTTACAGTCATTTGTGTTTACAACTTCGAAATACTTCTGTAATCATGGTTGAAACAGTAGAAGCAATAAAGTTACTACGATGAAAATGGACATGCGCACCTTTAATAAGTTATAAGTCTTACGAAATTTATAATCGAACATCAACAAAACTTCTTATACACGTAGTTATCACAAAATTAAAACGCTCCAAAGAGAAACATAGACGACATTTAGAGCATCTTTGGATTTTATATGACTCGTAGATATTTTTATTGTAGGCATATGTATCGAAATCAAAATGAAGGTATCTTAGTGGTCTTTTATTTACCCCAAGCCGCTGTAATTGAACCGATGGACTTCTTGGCGGCTCTCATGACGGTCTTCACGCCGTTCTTTCCACCACAAGATGGTGATGATGAGCGTGAGGAGGATGCAGGTGCCCAAAAGGGCGATAAATGACTGGAGAATGAGTTTGGAAGGGGTGACGAACAGGCGTGCCATCCAGTGGGTTGGATCGTTAAGAGGAATGGGAATAATCACCATTTGTGAGTTCGGAATGGTTTGGGAGAACTTCTTAGTCTTGCCGTATACACCGACGTTCAACTCGTCGACAAAATTTGGCGTGCGCCCAAGGCCGAAAAGTATGTAAGGTAAATTAAGACTCAAATAAGCAGATTGAGATAGCTGAGCAGACACACTTGCACGCGGTTCGTCATTCAAATCGGTTGCATTATACGAGATCAGGGGCCCAGGAAGGTTCGTGCCATAGGTGCGATTCCTTCGACCAGTTGGGTCTGGTATAATGCGTTGTGCCTGGTCTTTCCGCCCAGTAATCACCATGACTTTAATGAAATTCGCGTCATAGTCGAGGTTGTTCTTGAAAGCAGTGATGTTGTCGCCCTTTAAAAAAATGATATCCAATTTTCCGTCTTGCATGAAATCATAAAACACACCCATAGAGGTATTGTTGTTGCTCGGTGACAAATCGTCCCAGGCAATTGTGAACGTTCGGCTGTATGCAGTGCAATCAGCCACACATTTCTCATTTCTGAGTAAAAACGTCTTCTTTCGGTTGTTGCTTTGTAACGTAGCGAGTAAATCAGGAAATCCATCCATGTTGTAGTCACCAGCATGCAATGTAATGGCACTATGAGCAATGTTCGTTAGATCAGGGGGAATGAAGCCCCAGACATTGTTGGATTTATCGTGGAAATTCACCCTTAAATTAAGCCATTTCTTATCATTTGTGTGAACGAATATAGAACTGTTGGTACATAACAGGTCGTGACACGCTGGGAGGATGTGATCCAGTTTCCCTTTTAACTCAGTGTCCAGGAAAAGAGACTGGCCTTTAAAAGCCAACTCATTGGGAAAATTGGTTGATACGCCGTTAAACCTGAAACCTTCTTTTTCTAATGGGTCTTTTAGCCAAACCTCATATCCCTCAGTTGTGGTTACAAACATGTCAGGGTTATAGTCACTGTTGAGATCAATGAAAGCATGAGAATGCGGTATTCTCAATTTAGGCAGCGCAACGCCCCCAGAAGTCATTTCCTTTACAGAGGGAAAAGTTCTATTTGTGCCGAAAACCCAAAACGTTCGGTCACCATTAGCAAAGCCAAACAAATCAATAATCATATCCTTATTCCAGTCCATAGCTAGAGGTTGGCCGCACATGAAAAGTGGTTTGTGCCACTTGGCATCACATTCAATAGCATCTCCACTCCCCCAGAGCACTTTAACTTCTTGTACGTCTTTCTCTTCACAACCAAACGAACTTTTTGGATTGGATAAAGTTATAAGAACATCCATGATGGCGTCGCCATCAAAGTCACCAGGCACGATACTTGTTACACGATTGTCAAATTTGCACTTCAACTTATTACCGGGTGACTTGAGGATCAGAGGCTCGGAATCTCTACCTAGCAGGATCTCAATAGAATTGTCTTTTATCACAAACAGATCAGGATATTCATCCGAATTGAAGTCGCCAAAAGCAGCTGGAATCCCCGTAATTTGTTTCCCAAAAACGCTGGACGTGATGTCACTTGCATGGCCCAATTGTAAAACATACACCAGAAGAATGAATATCGTCGCTACTGGGTTCCTCACAAAAAAGTTCCTTGCCCTCCATCTTCCTTCCTGCCGACACAAGCAGAAAATTAATTTTAGACGAGTCGTACAAAACGACTAATTCGTTCATAGAATCCATTAAATTAAAGCACAACATTATGTAACTACATAAGTTGTTAAGATGTATGTTAGGCACTAAGTATTTATGTTAAGAGTAGCACAAAATCAATTCAAGAATTGTAAATATGGAGTTTAAATTAGACTATCTCGATTTATGAGGCATTATAATCTGATTTCTGGAATACAGCCAACTAGTGGCAGCAGTGTTCATCTTGGGATGGGTTTTCAAAGGACCAACACAGTGAACCTTAGTACCAAGAAATAGATAAAAGTTGTTGTTTCAATCCACTTTGTGATTTCCATTCCTATTAAACGTACGCATTGAAAGCCCCGACGAACCAAACAATAAAACACCCGACCAACCAACATTGTTTTTTCACGTTCAAACATTTTTGTGGCGCCCACTCCAAATGTCAAGTTTGAATAGGTATGACTGAGGTTTTAATCAAATTAGGGTTTTACCAAATTCCTAGTGAAGGGTTTTCGAAGAAAAATTGAGACTGAACAATTTAAATATAAATTTTCCAAAATTTTATAATGAAAATCAGCATTTCACAGAGGATGTGTTTAATTCGATTTTCGGATTTTACGTGTCTTGAAAAGGCCACCAACCAATTTGGGGGGGGGGGGGGGGGTTAAACATATTTTTCTAGGTCTATTACGAGGATTAAATATTAAAAATAATAAGCCAAAAAATAGAGGACAAGTCGAATGACACCTGAGGATTCGATCTAACCATACGACTCAGATCTAGATTATAAATATATAAATGCACTTAATTAATAAAATAGAAAATTGTTTATGTCATTAATCACCTCTACAACCCATTTCCATTTCTACTGATTGTCGATACACCGGTTGATCCGATTAAATACCTATTTTCACTTTGATTTCAACCTTTAGGATTGATCTTGAAGTTACGCATGAAATAAAAGGAGTGATTGTATGGGGTGGTCAAAGTTCTTGATGAAACGTGCTTTGAATGGTTCCTGTAGCGAAGAGTATTCTCCGAAAATGCGGCATACCCCAAATTACCAAATCACTAGTTGTAACCAGAACTATCAGAAAAATTTGAATTCAGAAAAAGTGATAGCCCATTGTTGAAGCCCATTTTCCACCAGGACGGGGTAATGTATCAATTAAGATTGATTGATTGTGGCAGATTGGAGCCATGGTTTTAAAAATCCGTTTGCCACCCTTGGGTAGACAGTCATTCTGTAGCTCACATTGAGCCTAGTTTTCAGTTTGTGCCAAGACTGCATGGTCATCAAAGTTTTGCTTCTCCCTTAACATTCCATTCAAAAACTGTCCCTAACGGCAAAACAATCGGGGATCGACAGTGTCATCAGAAGGCCTGAACGATCAGGTTAACGAAAACAACCATGTTGACACTTCTGAAGGATGACAACGTAAGATCACCTGAAGCTGCTTTCTACAAGGGCAGCAATTCTTTAATCTCCGAGCAACTACGTGTGGAAGCATACAGAGGAACGTATGATAGTTCTTCTAGCATGAAGACTTCTCGTCCCACCCCCACAAAGTCATTAAAATGTGATCTTCCCAGGCCAAGCAAGGTGTGTAATCGAAGAGAAATGTTCCAGTTAATTCCTCAAACATCATCTTTTTTCAGCAATGAAGCCTACTTTCATTTTTCTGGAAATATTGCATATTTACAACAAAAAACTATAAGCCTAAACCTTCCATAATTTTTTATTTCTACTCTTCGAGAATCCATAGGTCATAACTACCGCGCCTGATTTTATAATACAGCACTTCGTGGAACCAAATTCTAAACTTATTTCTGACGATGTTGTGACTTAACTCGAATGAAAGAGTATTCATATCAATCTTCAACCACCGTTCAATTTCACTAATGTTCTGGTTGGAACATCCGTCGACTATGGTTATAGAATATTTCGGATTGACCGAACTGGGGTTGCAACTCAGCACACTCCAGATGGTTTCTGTCGACAGGTTCCCCTTGATATACAGGACAGGTTCCCTGTATCTATCTTGACCGGCGACAGGCTGTTCTGCGCCTTGTGTCTTGTGTTTGGGGAGGTTTGCTGCAGATGAGTCAGTCGGGGCAGATAACAGTTGTCATCCCCCCCCCATATTTTCTCGCTCTACTGCAAAAACATACCTTGAGGTATAGGAAACCCCGGTCCTTCTCAAATGAAAATCAAGAGGCTGAAGTTCAGTATAGGGGACCCCTCCTGATAAGAAGAATATATCGATGTGTACTAGGATCGATGTTTTTATAGTATCATAATATCGATACCGCTGCCATGTCGGATTGCTTTGCAAAACCACCTTCCAGCAGCTGAAGGCCCGCCATCTTTCCCGCTTCTATTCAACCTTTCGTTCTTGAACCAGTACAACTGTCAACCTTCTATTTGTCCAACTGATCTATCCTTTAATAGAAGGATTGATCTAGGATATTTTTTTGTTTATGAGATACGAGCGAAGCGAGCATCCAGACCAGCAAACTAGACAGAACACATTAGAACACACATCGTGAGTCACATTATGCACGAATTGAACCTAGCTAAGGCTACTGTTGCTGATTGGCGTAGTTTTTTTTTTTAGAGAGGTTCGCGTGGATTTGTTGGCGAGTGATACGGACATGGTTTGAGGTGAGAATAAGATAGTTGAGAGCAGTTGTAGATGTCAGCCGAGATGTTTTTTTTTTCCTTCCAGACGCGTAACCTACGTATTTCACTATGTTCATTTCCCGCCATTTGCTACTTAAAAGTTCGTTATTTTCCGCCATATTCAAAAGTTGCAGTTTGTAGAGGTAGAGGGATTTATATATCGAAAGCGAGGATCGATATTTAGACATCGGGTTACGTCGGTCTTATCAGGAAGGGCCCCCTATAATGAACTTCTACCAATCAAGTGTATATACTATTGGTACCTAGCACAAGAACTGAAAAATCTTGTTCTGTGTTCTATTAAATCATAGAGATTGCTCAATTCATATCTAGTTTATGAACTTTTTGTATAGGTAATCTCAAGAGCAAGGTTAACTGCGCCATTAAATTCGACCGTCCATTCAAGCTTACAGAGTGCAGTTTAGTTACTAAACTAAACATACTTGATTGGGAAATCTATGTTTCACGAGAAATAGTACTTGGACATGGACTGGAATGTATGATTTTTTAGCATGAACAAAACTCGTGCACGCACAATGAGACACTACTTTTACTGTAGGTATGAGACATAGACTGGTGTGGGTGAGGAGTCTAATTCGCTGAGCGGTGATCTGTGACAGTGCTTGAACTTTTCTTTCTATCCAATAATTTATTGTTGGTACCTAACTAGGAGAGAAAACACCAAGATAATAGCATTTTTAGCTGACAATGTTTCATAAGCTTGTGTAAACAACAGGAAGGAAGATGTGGCCACAACAATGATAAGTAAAAAGATTCACAAAAATGTAATCTTGGATGACTCATATGTCAGCTCTAATTTTAGAAAGTAACAGGTGTTAACGCTTCTTGAACCACAAGAAACAATTTGTAAGTTGTTGGTTGACGATGTAAAAAAGAGATAAATGTACAAGCAAGAGATAAGCTAGAATGATTCCCTAAGAAACCATGAATCAGTAAGTCGTGTATTGAAGTTACTTACCACAGTGTATATTCCCTTTTCAGTGGCCATGGCGATGAAGTTGTCGTCTGACCAACATGTTGAAAACGGGATCTGCACTTGAGACGTGCACTTACAAGTTTGAACTTCTTGAAGTTTCATTCTGAAACGCAACAATCCAATTCAAATAGGAACGAAAGAATTACAGGGTAATCAACATGACGTAAACCAAACATTCCCGTAATCTATCCTTTGAAACGTCACCCACCTCATTTTCAATGAACCATAGTCTGCAACATTCAAAAGTCTCAAACAGGTTGAGAAGCTATATAATTTAAATTCATCAGTTTAGAAACAACAACTTAGGTAGGTATATTATTGAAACCAACAAAGGAAAATACGTCACTCAGGTACTCAGCACTCAAATGTGAAAATCAACCATCGTATCAATTTGTGAACCAAGATTCCCAACACAGAAAACTAAACAATCAGCCAAAAATCACGGAGTATGGAACTAGGTATGTCTGAAAGGATACCTACAAGCTCCATATTTAATAAAGAGGTGGAACTTGTTTTAGACGATGGTGCTGCGATAAACGAATGTCGTTTAAACTATTCGTGATTGCTCACAGAACTTTTTCATGTTGCAGAGAGAGTATGAGAGCCTTGTTCCTATAAAAGGAACGTCAGGCAAATCCGGACCTTCAAATTACTTCTACTACAATTCTTGCAAAAAGCGTTTCTAATGCCAGGGTGCCCACAGGAGGGGAAAGGGGGGGGGGGGGGCTGTGACTCAGACTGAGTCATTGAAATTCTTTGGGGGGTAAAGATGATTGAAATAGTTTTTAATGGACAACATTCAAAAAGATATAACATCACTAGATAGATCATAAATAATAATGAACCTAGTAATTAATTTTAATATGGTCAGTTTTTCTATCTGAAAATGGATAAATGACTATGACAGTGCTCAAATATTGTTTTACATTCTAGTTTTGGGGAGGGGGTCCAACTTACATGGGGGGGGTGGTTCTAAGTTTGGGGGGGAGTGGGCACCCATGTCTAATGTAAGTCTTATTGTGGTTAGTTAACAGGAATTTTGTCTAATATAGAAATAAACAAGTAACAATTGAACATTTAAATTAGGTCATACTCCTTAACTGGTTTGTATCGTAAGGACCATGCTATAGCACAGAACCTTACTGGCAAAGGATCAGCGTTCCTCAACAACTGATCAAAACAATCTTGTGACAGTACAACTGACATTGAAACATTTTTTTCTTACGCTAATTAACGCTGTGCATTTGAATACAAAATTGTATGCGTTCTCTATTTTGGCAGCACTACACAGCAGACAGCTCTGATCCTCCACGCTATAATGCCAGTGACTTTAGTGACAAAAGATAGGCCCTCTGCTTGATAATCCACCTACAAGCAATGAAATTATGTATTTCTAGGGCTGGTTTCAACTCCTCAATTCCAGATCATAAATTGCGATACTGTATACGCCTTGTTGATTCCAAGGCCCTATGTATGTAATCCCATACATACATCATGCTGACATGATCTCAAATGATTGCACTATTCTTGCACCTCACTGATCTTGCCCTTCCCTTCCACCCAACGGAATGGGGTGAAGATCCCTCAAACATTCCCAACCTCTTGCCTAAAAGATAAAAAGGCTCGAGCATTTATCAGCCAGCAAGCGATGTTCGGGCACATTTAAGGCCTTTCGAACAAATTTGAAGTGAATTCCTAGTGTAAACACGTATACAGACTCCATGACAGTCTCCAGGCAGGAATTTGGAGTGGAGCTAGGCAAGGAGAACACCATTCTGACGAAGGAGCGTTGCACAGATACTACTTTCATAGATCACTGTATACATAGCCCCAGACCTGTGCACTGTAACAGAGGATAGAGCTGGCCACTGCTTTGAACACCTTCTTGTCAGAGAAAGCTATTTGGCTTCCACATACAACCAATTGCGCGTTTAGCAGATTTTTGCTTTTGCAGATTTATAGGAAAAGTCTGACCTGGAAGCTTGGTAGCTTCTAGTGAGGGATTTGAGGCATCTGATTAATTGTTCTCTTCGAAGAAATCTCATTTGGGTTTGTTACCTAAAAAGTTCATATCTGGGGTGGGTAAGTGGCCAACGAATTTCATAGGATGAATACTCTGTGACCATTAAACCATTAAAAAAAGGAAGGTTTAAACGATTGACAAGAATCTCCACACACTTTTTTGTTTTGGTAAATGCGATCTAGAAACAGGATTATCAAGCTCTTGTTCTTCGACTGTATTTAATGTTTTTGCCAGGTAATACAACCCATTCTTGACACAAGCTCCTACAATTGAGTCTTGGTCATTGGAAAGCACTTTTAAACTCCATGACGTACCACACTTCTCACTTGTAGGATGATGTCATCCAGAGCAGACGATTTGCAATAATTGAAAGAGTTTATAGTGCATTCATAGGTTGCTCACACTCTGCACCAATTTTCATTCCAAATAGGTTGCAAAGTGGATAAGGAAACTGTAATGTCACAGGAGCCTCTGGAGGGTAGTCTATCTGTAAGAGATCATGGAATTTTGTGAGCTTCGCCAAGATATGTAATTGTGTTCCAAGTGGATATGAATCAAACCTAAATCATTTTCTGAAAAAAACACATATCCCTAAAAACATTTCTCTCACATCTCTAGCACAATACAGACCTTGGTATGAATTTACAATTTAAAAAAAAATCTCCAATTCGTCAACACAAATCCACCCTTCTACTCCAAGACTTGGTTAAAAACATCAAAAACTTACTATTTTACGATAAGTATGGTTTAAAAAACTTGAATTCTATTTCCTCACGCTGCATAAGGTTTATAAAAACGTTATTTTCTCCTATCTTATCTTGACAGTTTGGCTTGAAGACTGCAGGGATAGCAGCTATTTGTTACTGTGTTCAGACAATACAGAACTGCCAACCGAACTCCACTTTCGACCAACCTAGAACCTGCGACTGCGTGGTCAGAGACAGCAAATTAAGAAACGCATCTACTCAAAGAAAATAATACAACGATGTTCTGCGCGCCGCGACTGTTATTTTCGGAGACCTACATTGTTTAGGGTAGTTGTTGCTTTTTGAAAATTTGTTTTGTGCCGTTTCTTAATTAATTTCAGTTACTTTTAAAGAGAGAACGTCAGGCTATCTTCTGCGTAATAACTAGTATCACCTCGTAGAAGAGTTGTTTTTAATTGATGCCCTAGTCGTCGCGCTTCGCCTGGTACATTTCGGTGTTCTAATATGGTTCAAGAATATATACCAACTCTGCAGGTCCCAGAACGTTCTAGTAGGGGCATTGGTCTAACTTTCAAATGGGCGGGACACACCGGACTTGCTGTCTATGGGTTCAAAAACTCCAAGACGACCGACGTTGCCGATCCACAAGCAGATGATAGGGTGCATTTCGTTCGCGAAGGATCTATCTTGTACGATCCAGAACTCAGAAAACTCATAAATGAATCGAATACCACGTTTATAGCTTCTAGGAATATCCCCAGAGGAGTGGATGTTCGCAAGAGGATTTTGGAGCTTAGCCGTGAGCACCGCTCGTCAATCCGACAATGTATCGAGAATATGCAAACGAGTATGAAAATCAAGAATAACGATATGTACGCTGATTGGGTAGGCGTACTTGACAATATAGATCACATTTGGCATTTGTGCGAATTGCTCCACTTGGACATAATCCCTGGAGATATTGTACTGAGCAAGCTACTGGAGTGGACTCGTCTGCATTCTAGCGACTATGACTTGATGGTGTCAGAAGTGATAGCCCATTCGCATACAAGAGGTGCTGATCTCCGTTACCCTCATTACTGGGATATGGTGATTGGGTTGCTCATAGAAGGCAGGTTTGAGGCTTGTAGGGCTCTACTTCGATTGCACTCTGAAGCCGAATCCAATGCTTTCTGTGAAGCGGAAATGTTGTTTAGAACCATCCCTCTTTATAACATCTACTCTGGAATCTCTGTACAAGAGTTTACTGTTAGATGGCGAGGGTGGAAGTCGACTGTACGTGTGAAAATTGATTCTGGCCTGTTCACCTCAAGACCTCAGCTTTTGAAGATCATGACCCTCCTAGCTGGGGAAGAGCCGTTGTATGATTTGTTAAAACCTCATTGCACTACCTGGTACCAGATGATGACAGCATCTCTCCTTTTAACCGAGCAAACTGTTAAAATTCACGACTTGAGCTATCACGCCAGTCAGTGCATCGCACACTATGGAGGACCTTCCAATTTGAAACTGCTGGATCACACTTTACTAGCTCTTCTAGACTCAAACATAAGTGCTGCAATAAAGAAGCTACAACTAACATCAGACGGTGGTTGGTGCGCCGTTCATCTTACAAATCTGTTGAGCCTAACTGGGATCCTCAGCACACCTCAAGGCAAAGGGGTCGATTTTGAGGCAATGCTATTGGAATATGGACAACTTTTGATGTCTAGTCAATCTTTCTGGCAAGTTGGACTGACTTATTTGGAGAACTGTGGACCAAGTGGAATGGAAGTTATGAGAGTTTCATTAATGGAATTACCTTTTAGCTCTGAAGATGTCGCACTGCGCATTGTGTCAGCTGCTAAGAGCTACAATCTAGATGATGTTGTCAAGAGCGTGTGCAAGATAATGCAGTATCAGAAACTGGAGAGAGAAAATCTAGCAGGTGCCCTTACATGGGCACTGATTTCTAACGACGCAGAAATGGCTGGTAATATTGCAGACAAGTTTTTAAAAAGCTACGCCCGTGGGTGTTCTGAATTGGAAATGGGTTGCGCCAGCGTTCTAGAAAACCTTGGCCAAAGCACGCTCATCAGTCCACGTCTTACATTTCTCGCCAAATACTGTGAGTTCCATTCACTCTACGAAAATGGAAATTTAAAGGAATCGGCGGAACTCCTAGTGAGACTTTTGGAGTCCAAAGTGTCTCCAAAATATTTTTGGCTGACTCTTCTTTTAGATGCTCAACCGTTTCTAACGCATAGTGACCCTCCTTTGCTGTCACACGACGATACCATGATCGTTCTCGCATGCCTTGAAGAGCTAATGATGGACGTTGCTGACAACATCGTTGAAAAAACCCCCAACTTCTCCCAGAAAACTCATTCTCTTAGAGTTGCTATTGGCAAAAACCTGGCTACCACCATCCTCAGAGAATCATCAAGTTCGTCTACTCCCCATTACACCATCAAATGTGATTAAGTTCTTGAGCCGTAAAAAATATGACTGCTGCCATTTATTAATGATTCCTCCCAGTTAAATGAAACTTTTACGAATTATGATTATCCTTTCCACTGAAAAGTGCTTTCGTTTTTGTAATTTACAAATGTTACTCATTTACAAAATTCCAGTATATTTATGATTTACTTATCTGTCTAATAATAAAATATAATTTCCATATTATTTATGCTTTACCTATCTGTTGAATGAAGGCCATATATTTTCAATTATTATAATTATTGGGTAGTAATTCCCACTCTTAAGAATAAAGTCACATTTCCCCACGAATACCTTAGATGCAAGAATCAATATTAAGTTGATCTAAAGGGAGAAGGAAATTAAATGATCATATATGAATTATTTTATTCAAGCAACAATAAATGGGATGGAATATTATAACGATCAAGTTTGAA
Organism: Creontiades dilutus; assembly: GCA_031894815.1. Classification (NCBI taxonomy): domain Eukaryota; kingdom Metazoa; phylum Arthropoda; class Insecta; order Hemiptera; family Miridae; genus Creontiades; species Creontiades dilutus. The sequence continues at coordinate 567,992 of JAVIWC010009320.1, read as the reverse complement.
GAAAACTTGTTTGAAAATAAACCTCGGCTTGATTCCCGAATTTTTGTTCCCTTTATACGAAATTCACATGAAGATTCAACAAATGTCAATACAACAGACATTTTGAGGCGGTCTTATAAACAATTGATAGAAAAAAGATACAAACAAGCTGTGCATCAGACATAAAACATAGGAATAACATATGATATTGGTTTCTGATCGTGCTTAGCTCATGATTTCGTCAATTATTCATTCTTATACGGAATTCAGCCTGTTTCTTGGAATAATGCTTACAACCAAAACATTACATTTCTTAGCAGTAATTATTATTGTAGTTCTGAGGACTTTTTGATGGACGTGACAATAATTAATTATCAACGTAGTTTGGTTGGACAAATGAGGTACCTACTATCAACGAAGAGTTACCGTAATGGGTTTTCAGGCAGAAGATTATATTTTATGCGTCACTCTAATTTACCATTCTGTATCGATGAAATCACGTTACCCTTGAATAAATTGTACATTCAGGATGTGTCCGAATTCAAGAGTTGGCTACTTCAAGCCAAGGTGTCCCTCTGATCACATGTACGTATCACATATTAAAAATATGACTTGAACTTGTCCACTATTTTTTCCAATCTAGGGGCGAGGAAGCTTTTTTTTTTTGCTAGCAAAGAAATTAATCACTGTAAATTTTATGGTCAAATTCAGCTTTACAAATGTATGAATTTTTTTGCAGTTTTCGTTATGAATGTTGTTCAACGCATTTACTTTAATGAAAATGTTATTCACTTTTTAGAATGATTGTAAATGTCTCAGCTCGTAGTCAAACTGCTTTTTTTTTAGGAACATTCTTCTAAGAAATATTAATTCAATTTTTAAAGTTTTGCCATTTTTAATGTTTTTTAGAATTGTTTAAATTTAGAAGCTGAAAAGTGCGGTTCCCGTTCTTTGCTCTCATTCTTGATTTTGTTATGCTAGATATTTTTGGCTAACGAATGGATTTAATAAAACATCGTTATCCGATTAAGAGAGTTGTCGTCTGGAATAACCGATATAAATCGTAAATACCTTTGAAAAAAGGTTAAACTCTGGGATTTCCATGAAGTACATTTAAAGCCATTGCAACAGCTCAATTTGCTGAAACTTAATTTTTAGCTTGATTCGCTAAAAGGTTTCATCAGTGCCTTAAAATCACAAACAACACGAAAAACGTTGTGAACACAAAGGAATTTGAATTCTGTTTAATGAAAACACCCAGACCTGAGTATTATGAATAAATTTCGGAACCAGACGGCTCTCACTGCCCAGGTATGCCTGTATCAGTTCATTTCTCCATCGAAAAATCTCCCGTATCACCAGTTCCAATCCACACCCTTTCAACGTGGATTCCACTCTTGATATATATGGAGACATGTAGATTAATTAGGAAATCTTTGTTTTTTATTTTAAATAAATAAACATTTCCTTTTATAGTGAATTCTACCGACCTAGTTTGAAGCAATTTCATGTATTTATTTGTAATTTAAAAGTCAATAAAAAATTATAAAAAAAAGGGGCCACTATTTCCATCTTAAAGACGACGTACAAGATTGAAAATGAAAACAGCGGCCTATGATCTCGTCTACGCAAAATCCCACATGGTTTACTTCGATTTTATTGTTATTTTTGCATATTTCGTAAAAATTGGTAAATTCTAGTCAGAAACGCTCAGTATGTATGTTTTATGTCTAATGATATGCGCTATACATTGTTATCTAACGGGAAAACTGCCAGAAGCATCTAATCCTCAGGGTGTCTCCGTTTCGCTTGTGCCCACTACGTATGAATTTGTAACCATGAAGGGTACATTCGTTGCTTGGATTATGTACCTTAATTCTTTAGTAGGCTATTCGAATTAGGGCAAACGAGTTTTGTGAGACATCGATCCCAAACGGGTCCCATGAAAGAAGATGCAAGTAGTTTCATTTACATCAAGTTATGCAATACATTACGTTCAATGGAGGAATAAAGATCACGTTACTATTGCTTAATATTTCACTAGTGTGTGCTTGTCGTTTATCAAATCAAGAGGGAGCAACTTGCGAGCTTTTCCAATTCAGAAGCTTAGATCGTCATAGGATATGTTATATTTACGAACTAGGCGAGAATCGTGAGATTGCCTCATGCTCATGAGCTCTATTTTTATGTAGACGATTCATTATTATTAATGTACCTTAGATATATTCTTCATTTCAAAATAGATCTAGCAGCTGAGGGAGGACATTAGGAGAAGACTAGGTTCTAAATCTAAACCAACATCGTGTATACCACGCCCAGCACCTTGGAGTTGGTAAATGTACCTGAATCGTGAAAAGAGAACTGCTTTAAAAATGGTGCTGCAGCAACTCAGATACTAAACTCTCTCGGCACCCAAAAACGTTTTGTCAGGACGAACTACAGAGCGGACCAACCTCCCCAGTTGAATAAAGCTCCCAAACATTCTGAGGTGATGCACGATCAGTTTATGTGGTATGCTCCTATTTTTTGCTTCTTTCCAACATAGTTGTTTCACTTTCTCATCCCTAATTCCCTGAGAATCAGTTCCACATTCTCCAAAAGCGCCACCATTAGGGTAAGCCTAATTTCGTTTCAATGGCATTGCTGGTAGAATATTAGAGTTTTTGTTTCATACAGTTGTCACTGTACGATGCTGTCATGTGATACAAATACCTCCCAATTACGGCTGGACCTCACCCCTAACACGGACCACCCTTAGCACTAAGGGGATAAAGCCAGTCAAATGACATATCAGTAATCCAACTGTGAACACTGCGCTAAGTTAGCATCTCTTCACGTTTCCCTAGATTTAAGGTCACAGTGCTTACTGACTGTGTGAAGCAAAAACTCTACTGACACAGCTCATAAACCTTGGATTCTGCTCCCTATGATATCAAGTGATTATCACCTTTGTTCATTCTGAGTCGAAAGAAACTCATAAGCCATGACACTCCATCAACTTCAATCATCATTTTCTGTACCCCAAGACATAGTGAACAATTGGTAATGATTGTCCTTAAACTGGAAAATTATTCAAGTATGCTATAATGCATTTTACAATGTGGATAGAAGCCGTTACAAGTTCTCTTTATTCTGGGATGCCGTGAATTGTGGAAAACACACTTTTTCAATCTCAAGTATTGGTAGCTGACAAGCAAGCCCATTTGGTGACGAAAAGTGATTTAGTCAGTGGGGAAGAATTGCATACATTTGACACATAAGCAATCTTCCAGTTAGTAAGTAGGTATTCATGTTATTTTACAGCCAATGAAAACCCTACGGTACATGAGGTAAAATTCGTGAAGGGCATATCGTTCATTCCGTATTTACTTACGTACAATAGAACCAACAACAAAGAAAATTTCAAGGTATTGAACACCGATAACTTATTGATAGATGGTACCGATTTGGTACAAAATAATATTACAGCTTACAAACCTACAACGTGCTGGTTACATCCAACAGCAAGTAAATGAAAATATATAATAAACAGTTGGAAACATTTTAAAGGTGATAAAGGTCAATAATTCACAGCTGTTTTGAAAATCACAATAGATTTGAAATACACATACTTCAATCTTGAACTTTTAAATTTTCATATTAATAAAATATAGTAATTACAAAGCGGTAAAATCTAGCTATAACTACAATTTTGTGCAAATCATTATAAAAAGAAATGGAAAATAGAGATACTAACAAGATGATAAAAAGTCCTTGTCATGCAGCATGACCTAATAAGCAAATATTCGTATTCAACAAAGATTTTTAAAAAATGACTTTTTAGCTGCCCTTTTCCCCTAACTGGGAACACTTTTTGGGCATAACGATTTCAAAAATTCCAATTGATAAATATTTCCCCACCAAAAATAATTACCTACTCAATTAATGTAAGATTTTTGATTTGCTTTCTTTTTAAGCGAGTTTTGAGCCAATGAAAAGTAATAGTCCGTTTTTTAAAAAGAAGGTAACTTTACAAAATTTTTATAAATATATATATTATTCTTTTTCTTTATAAGATGGTAAAACAAAAATCATGGGCACGACTAGGACTGAAGGTCACACTTGATCTGTTTTATGTATATATATATAAAAGTAAATTAGACTTGAGCATGCAAGCTAGTAAATTTCCCATACGGTGAGAGTTCAAATTGTTTTCAAAACCATATATATTTTCTGGAATGATTACGTATGAATGAAAATGAGACATAATTGTGAGCCTGATGGCATGAAAGGATTTTGGAAACACTTTCGAAGAAGTCCCTTTCAAGCAAAACTTTTCAAAACTTTACAATGAGTTGAAATTTCGCATAAATTCGCTAAAATGAAAAAATAGAGTAGTCATGATAAAACAGCTAGGGCAACACCCATTTGACCATTTAAGCAGGTAGAGGCTTTGTTTGCAATGTACACTGAAATACAAATTTTCCCCGAAAATTAGAACTATATCTTGAGAAGAGCAACAACAAAATTTATCAGCATAGAAAATCAAGTAGCCAGAACCCTTACTGAACTTTGTCAGTGACGCCTTGAACATTGATATTATCTACGAATTCTCTACAATGAGCATTTTAATATAGTAATTAAATCGAAGACAGCGTTTCCTACCGAATAACAATCATACAATTTATAGGTACTTTTGTGTTTGCTATAATAAAAAGCTCAATGAACTTAAACACTACCACAATATTTTATTGACTAGAACAAAGTAATTACGGAATACAAAATTTTAAGAACTACAATAAGCACTCTATTGCACTTGAACCAGTACCATTTAGTTACACTGCTCAAGAAAGTGTAGGTATAGCTTTACAAAAATCTTAAAATCTAAGTTGAATTCACTGGTAGGTTACAAAAAATATTTACTAATAACCAAAAGTTCGAAAAAAATGTGCGTTACAAATTGTGCGTGAAGAGTACAAAATAGGTACCTACATTTTTAATTATCTTTTTAACCATTATAAACTATTCAAGTTGAAATTGGATTTCAACAGGGAGATTTTCATTATTGAGAAAAATTTCATTCTCATTGACAAGCCAGTCAATATCATATGAGTTGGCAGCTTAAGTGTTCCCCAATCGTCAACGCAGTATTATATACAACTAGATGGCCAAAGATCTCACATAGTGGTGCCTTTGGCAGGAACTATTCAGCGAAATTGAATAAGATACCATAACGTGCGGAAAACTACCAGAAAGAGGGGAAACGGACTGTGAGGGCGGTCCGCAATACGTCCATGTGCTCATTCAACAGGAGAGAGCACACATAAAGAGCGTTTTGTAGCAAAACAATTCGAATGACCCCACGGAATAAACAAAATGCAACGATCTTGAATCTGGTTATAAAAATCACTAGTTAGGTTGTCCAAAATTTTGAACTCCGTTTGAGGTTGAAAGAACTGGACTTTGAATGAGTTTATGAGGTTGCCGAAAATTTCACTATCGTGTTTTTCAGATTCAGATCCACCAGCATTCAGGATACGTGGGTGAAGTGTACGGCACCTTCTAACTTGATAAATGTCTCACTATTTTCAAGAAAATATCATGTATAGGGAGAATCGTCAAGTTTCCAATCCTGCTATGGGTCTTGTTTAGAAACTTTGCGACCACCAACTAAGCACTTCTTAGACCAAATCCCAGCTTGCCACTATTCATTCCAGGAAAACGCAATACAGCTCATACAGAGCACCAACGCAAACAAAACAAAACAAAACTCATGTTTCAGGAAACCAGCAACTTACAAATGAAAGTTGGAGGACCATTTTCGGAAATGCAAGTATTTTCCTCAAGAAGGACTATTTTAGTATACATTTTGGCCTGATAAACTGGCAAACAACGGACATCGAATCGTCCTTTAATATGATGTACTGTTAAGAGTAAGTAAAGACGAATCCTATTTACATTTGTGGTTTCCATAAATTATAAAATTTAAGAGATATAATTCAAAGGTCCATATTACGTTAAAATCACATTCATTCACTTAAATGATAATGTAACAAATGATTAGGTATGAATACAATTGTTCGAAAAGTAGGGGATGAAAAAAACCAGTCAGCAGTCTAAAGTAGATGCACTGCAATAAAATAAAATTGTGAAATAGGTATTATTGGAAACTTTGTACCTTGACAACGATTTGTACAGTTGGCAATACAGTGCAAGTGAGTCCTTAGTGAGTTCAAAGGGTAAACTCATTGTCTTAGTTTGGGGGGTTCATAAGGTGAGAGAAGAATCTGTTGAATTATCGAGGAGCGATGTGAGCTCCATGGCGGCCTCAGCTGGGTCGATGCGTCGGAAGTAAGAGGAATGTGAGGCAGTTGGTAGACCTGGCACAAGGGTAGACGTTGTCATATCTTCAGTAGACTGGCTCTGTAAACACCAAGTGACAGATTATTGAAAATTAATAAGATCGCATTAGCCACAATCTAGGTGTTGATAATGTCATATGTCCTGTTTAAAAACTCAAGTGAAAAGGGTCACAACTGCCGCTGTTCATCCTCACTCATCTATATCACGTATTCCATGTTGTAGGCCAGGAGACCCGAATTGTCAAAATGTAAGTAAGATGGTGGAGTTTTTAAATGCTTTTGCGGTGGAGTTTCGATGTTCTAAGCCTGGCTAAAGCAGGGGCATGTCCAGATCCTGGTATTCAACTCGAAGAACACAAAAATGTCAGTTAGAATGACAGTATAGGTATCATCCACATCTACTGTGCTCCGAACAACAATTAACAACCACAAATCCATCTCTGAAAATACAAAAAATATCTAAAACCCCAGTACATTCTAACTAAACATAGTTTGGAAAAAGTTTGATTTCCAAGAATCAGGTAAACTAGGATAATTCTCAGATGTCAGAAAACGTATACTGTTTGAACATACCTCTTGTTGGATTGAGTAAGAATCGGATTCGAATTTGAAGGCGAATCCAAGGAGGACGGAAAGTGCGGAAGTGTCGTAACCATGACACCCTGAATAGCGGTACAAGGGTTTTCGATCAAACCTGCACCCAACTGATTGTGCACCTGCAAAACGGATTATAACAATACCAAGATGTTCGTGTGTTACTGTAAATACTCATGGGGGAACAATGCTGCCTTCTGATTCATTTATAGCTCAAATAAAACTATGAACACTCCACACACACTGTTTAAACGATAACGAAACTATTTCAAATAGATATACAAGTATTTTGCACAGGATATTCCAAAAAGTGTCCGACTTTGAGGTGAGTGGAAGGACACATTTCACTAGGGTGGGTTCAAATCTGCAGAAGGCTTCTACAGAGGTTTTGGAATTGTCTACGCTGCCTCCATATGGTGAATTATCTGTTTTACTAGGAGAATAGCATTGTAAATCAAATGTACATCAGAATGAACATTGGTTAGAAAAATGAAATCTCAAGTTGGCAAAGTTGAAGTGTGAAATACTCATATTTTTCTCTCCTGGACAGCAGGGCAATATTTTTGTACGGCTCTATACTGACCTTCAATATAAAGATATTATGTATGATTGTTCAATTGAGATCAGGGGATATTTTCCTGTTCATTACTCAATGAATGCAGAATTTCGATATGAAGACTCTTTGGACCCAAATGGTTACAATTAAGAGGTGATGAAGCTAAGCGGCAATCGAGGCCAATTAAACCCTAGTTACTCATCTAGCAATTTGAATAACTAAATAGAGCCCGTTGAGAGTTTTCTATACAGAAATACACGGTAAAAGATGTTCAGATCAGCAAAGCGAGATATGAGCCTCTTTCCTATTTAAGAAAATCAAAATATTTAAACTTGTATTAGAGTTGTTTCCCTTCTTCTGACTCTACTTTTTCAACTCCAAATCACCCAAAACACACTAATGACTAAACCCATCCAATTCAGTGAATGCCTCTCGAACTGCAAACAAAACAGTCGTGCAAGGGTCCATGTGTGGGTAAGGATGATGAGGTAACAAGATCGTCAATCTCCATGCATTACCAGACTTACGCGTAACGAGAATGAGCGAACGGAGCAAGTAGGCTTTGCTAGTTAGTCACTAAGATGTAACTAAAACAATTAGATAAGTACTGAACTTCTGGGATTGTCCACGTTTGGGAGTTTTCAATAAATACAATATAATATATCACATACGTACCAATAGGAAGAATGCAGTCATGTTTTAGGGTACACTTTACCCAAGGAAGAAGGATGTTTTTGGAAACAGTCGGTGTATTGTAGACAATGAGGCGGGAAGAGTCTACCATTGGAGTGAACAGTAAGGATTCTTCTGACGTTGTTGATAGAAACCTGCACATAGAACAGTTGGAGAACATGGATACGTGTAAAGATTATGAAAAAGAATAATCGTGTAAGGATTATGAAATATTGTTCACAATCCGACAAACTATTTAAAAATTATAAAATTCAAAGTAATACCCATCTCCAAAATATTGTATTCCACGCATACCAAATTAGTTGATTGGTATAATGAAGACAATGATGATTCTGATCATCATAGACGAAAAAACACATTTACTAATAATTTTCAGTTTCAATCAATATGTTGCCAAGGAAATGTGAAATCCTAAGCTTCTCTTCGAAAGCTGTACTCCACAAAGATGTATATTTGTCTCAAAACTTTTTAGATTGTGCTTTAAGACATATAAGATAAAACAAGTTGGTTGGTCATTTTCTCCTCAAATTCTGGGCCAAAAATGAAGAAACCTGAGTTGCCCAGCGAGAAGGTGCTTGAAATTCCGATATCTCCTTAAATAAACTTTCAATTTTTGTCCAAAAATCACTAACTCAAACAAAAACAATTTTCGAGAAAAGAAGTTAGGTAGAGAACGGGACTAACTTAAGTTTCTCTCGATGAACAGAACCCCTGTTTCCTTCACCTATGGGAAAATCAAGAGTTCTAATTATCGTAGCTCCTCAATTAAAATACACGATCTGACTCTTATGCTTTCTCTCTCTCTCTCTGATCTTCAAGACAATTTGTACTACAACTTGAATGTTTGGCGGTGATGTTACTAATAATTCGTTAAGACAGTATATTTCTAGTACATTTGAAAGAGAGCATCAATACATACAAAGTAAAACCTGTTCAATAATTCCGACCAAAAAAATAGCAGATCATACTCACTTGAGCATTCTGGGATGCGTCATAGCCATCACAGAAACGGGCGCTCTCCAAGTCAGAACTCCCCGAGTGGAAGCAGCATTCACGAGATTCGAAATATCTCCAGTTGTTAACCTCTGGTCGTTTTCAAGGTATAAAATAGCTCCGCTTTTCCTCACTGCATCCTAGAACCAGGATAACGACAAATCAGGAATATGTGAATATGAATTCTAGGATATCTTAGTAGCCTTCGAGGGGCTCCAGAATTTTTCTTTGTGAATTTAAAGAGAAGACACCTATTTAAAATCACATTTCCTTCGTAAATCACATTTTATTTCCTATAAAAGACTTATACCTCAATTTAATGTTGGATTTTATCACTTTGTTACTTAACTATGTAGCAAGTTAAACAAAAACTTTCGGTCAAACTTGAAAGTCCAAGATTTAGATGTACATTCGACAAGCCTCTACAGGCGACATCAGACCACGCTTGAGGGTTGTCAAATAACAGGTTATGGGCACGACGCTTTAAGCCTGGATATAAAAAGATCGCTTGTGAAACAGAATGCAACATCGGACGAAGGTGTACCACCTTACTCGAATGTTGAACTTCTGGATTTAGCAATTATTTATTATTAAAACTATACAAAAACAGTATAATTTTGTTACATTGAATATTCAAAAACGAACCTGAATTATGAGCGGTCGGAAGGCGTGGATCTCCTCATTGGACACATGTTGGGGGAACTGAGTTAAGTCAAATTTGACAGGCAGACATCGAGAGCTGTTGCAGAAAGTAGCTAGCTGAAACGTCGATATAGGACAATGTTTATGAAACAACATACTCCTGATATACCTTCGTATTCATGTATAAGTTAGAGTACTAAACCAATAGTTTTCTACCAACACCTCCAAGTTGACGCAAGCCCTCACTTACCGTCTGAAGTTGGTCAGCCTTGAGATCTATGTAGTAAACGAGAAGACTGTGGTTATGGAGGAAGTGGCCAATGTTCCTTGCCAACCCTATGGCCTGGTTGAGTGTGGACTGACTCGCATATGAAACAACAACCGGAAGAGAGGTGTTGAGCCAAATGTCATCAGGGTAACTTCGAGGTGGCGAGTCAGGTGAGAGACCAAGTAAGGATAGGTATTTGTCGTCTGGACCTTCCGGGACACTTGCCTCCAATTTATCCTGAACAGAAGGAAAACTTGTTTAAGCATTGGTACCTCACTTATAATTCTTGTAAGAATATCAAAAGAGAAATGCAAATCAACTTCCCAGACACGCATCATGATGATTTCTCTGAGATGTTGTAGATGTAAGTATAGAATAATCTCAGGGCGGGGATTTTGAGGATTGAGCTTGGGCACCTATTGGCTTATTGCAGTTTAATGGGAGTTTTTCATATAATCGAAGAGACTCAGGCCCTGGTGAGGGATATGAGACCCTTGATTGACTCTCACCTATTTTTTTCGATATGGGATGGGAGGAACCTTTGGTCTCTGAAACCACTGTGATACTTTCCCAGTTTTACTTCAGAATCTTTTTAATGGCCTCTTCATTCACGAAGTGAAGGAGGTTTTCAGGTGTTTCCTTGGCAATATCGGCGGGTGTTAGGGCACCCTTTCTGAAATGCCAGAATCTTATCAATGAACAGCAGAACAGTCGCTGAGTATGTGTTCAGCTGTCTCCGCTTCTTCGCAACAGAGCTGGCATTTTATTGTCCTGGCCTTACCCATTTTGTTAAGGTGGTACCTTAGAGGACAGTGGCCAGTGAGGAGTCCCACAAGTTTGCGAAGGTCTGTATGCCTCAGTGACAATAGGGAGTGTGCGCATTTCTTTGAGACTGTAAGAAACCGCTAGGCTTGTCTCTGCTTAGGAGTGTCTAGCCAATATGTTGTTTGAGTCTTGTCCTCCCATTTCTGGATCTGTTGAGTTATATAACTCTTGGTAACCCCTAGTTGCGGTACAGGTCCAATAGGACTGGACTCTGATCCGTTTAGCTAGTTGATCAGCTTCTTCGTTGCCTTCTCTTCCTTCATGAGCTGGTACCCAAAGCAACGTTAATTTGTTGCTGAGGGCTGCAGCCTTGAAAAAGGTGAGGCAACTCCAGGTCAGCTTTGATGTTATTGAGAAGGCAGAAATGGCCTTTAATGTCGCTTGGCTGTCTGATAGTATGTAGATTATTGCACCTTTGAGTCGTTTCCTGGCAATCTCTCGTGCACATATTTCTATAGCATGGGTTTCTGCCAGATAAATGGTGGCTACATGGCCCAGAGGTTTGGAAAGGGCAAAGTTTGGGCCCCTGATCCCCAATCCCGCTGCACCATTCATCACAGACCCATCTGAGCACCACACTAGTGAACCTGGCTCAGAATAAGGAAGGCCTCTCGCCCAGAATTCACGATCATTGATGATCACCCTAAAGATTAGGTCACCATTGAGATTAGGTGATCATTGATGATCACCCTAAGATTAAGTTCATTTTCTCCAACATAATGTCGGGAACACTGGCTCTGTTTTAATCCTATCCAGGATTCCTAAGTGACTACCTTTAGATAAGGGTCTGCTGAAACCACCCACGTGCAGCATTCTGATTGCCCCCAGGTAGGTTGTCCTACACATAAATGTGCAGAGATGTAAGGTCTGAAAGAACCTCTAGTGCTGCAGTGGGTGATGTATTCATTACCCCTGTAATGCTAGGCATGCAAGCCTTTGGAGTTAGTTGAACTCCACCTGTGCCACGGACTGGCAGGTTTTTGGCCACCATATGACAGATGCATATGTGACCATGACATCATGTTGGGGGAAAGCCCCATGTTTTGCCAAGCATTCTATGGCATGACCACAGTGCTTTCGTACCTCTTGAAACTAAGTACTCCAAGTGCTTGTTCCACGTTAATTTCTTGTCAAGCACCACGCGTAGGTATTTAACTTCTTCTGAGAAAGGGATTATTTGTCCCTTAAGTTTTGGGGGACTCTCACCTAACTCATCTAACTTTGAACCGAACTCATTGGGATTTGTGCTCCAAAGAGTTTAAATCTGCGATTAGATGGGTGAGTGCAGGGTCCTCGAAGATTATGTAGGATAATATATAGGATACCGTTTCATCAGTCTTCTCACATACTTCTCAAAAGTACCTGTTATCGGAATCACCCAGGCACTAATTTGAGGTTTCACCTTTTACAGAATTTTATTTCGAATTATGTTTGCGAAGAGTTGTGGATTTCCAAATCTTTGTAAATTCTCAAAAATTATTGTGAAGGGTGGGGCATGAGTTATTGACAAGATTTATGCAGTAGTTTTCCGTTGGATTCATGAATCCATAGTGAAAATCTCTCACTACTTCATCCGTATCGTAGAATTAAGTTTGTGAGGGGCCGGTAGGGTCAGAAAGGACAGATTTAAGGACTTATTTCCATGCACTGTAGTCGGCAGCCGACCTACGATGTCGAAGGCATGTTGCAACCTTTAAGGCAGAAACAGACGTTTACACAGACAATGATAATCCTATAATTTACGAATATATTCGCTATACTTCTCGTGTAAGGTGTCATGGTTGAAAGTGCAACTCAGGTTTGAGGAAGAGATACAGTCTGACTACCTGTCTACAAATCAAACTATAGGAGAATATACACTTGTCGAACAAACCTTTATAATTTTGAAGTTGTAGGTGATATGTTTATGAGTGTCAGATACGAATGTCTGGAGCCCAGGTCGCTCTTCACCAAATATGAGGAAAACGAGAGTCAGTGCGACGGTTCCCATGAAACATATCATGCAGCTTTTCACCCTCATAGTTGCGGCTCGCCAATCTTGTCCCAGCACTACCTTAAAACTTCAATTTCGGTAGGATATAATTGTCCTTCAGATGAGTCCCTCGCCACTCCCCGATGTCAATTATCAACGTGTGTTTATCACTTTTCAACTTATTCATGCGATCGGGATCTTTGACTTTGTCGACAACGAAAACCCTTTTTGCTTACAACAAACCAAACACACATCGAAAGAGAATTCGTAAGATAATTCCCGTGATTGGGAAGGGCGCCGCGATCTACTGCAGGCCCCAAGGACATAGTAGGCTTTTACAAGTACACACCCATCATTTCCCCGATTTCACTACCGTTACCTCCGCATATTTACTTTGTATTACCGAGATAAATGACTCGAATCCACTATTTGCACAAACTACGTAACTGTTCGGAAGTTTAGTCAAACTCGGAAGGACCGTAAAAATATGACTCAACCCAACTGCAAAGAGCCAAACAAAAAAACAAAACTGAAATGTATGGATACTTTCAGATGAGGATTATCCATGAAGCCGTCAGGTAGACGATACTCTCTTTAATATTTGTCTGCATTCAGGAATGCATGAGGAAATTGTATCTACCTAAATGGATAGAGATTACAGTTGTCATTGTAGGATACAGCTGCTATAAGCCGCTCGTTATCGTTTTCTTCTCCCACTTTTTCCAACGACAAAATAGTACTTTTTATATAGACCTATATTATGAACAAAATGATTTAAGTAAATCCTAAAAATAAAACAAAATAAATAACAGTTTTCAGCTTTAAATAAAATCAATTTCAAAATTTTGGGCCGATGGAGATAAAAAGCTTAATGCTCAGTGTAGGCTCACTATGTCTTCTAGGCACCATAAAGTTAATGCAGAGTAAGTAAAATTTACAAAAAACAATGTTTCTCTTTACAATAAACGTTTAAAAAAGGAAAAACATAGTTGGTTGTCCCTATTGTATTGCAGTTGTCATGAAAATATTTAGCTGGTTCGTAACTAAATGGCCCTTGAACAAATTCATTGTTAATGTCATTCTATCCAAAATTTGTTGTGTAAAGGGCTACATTAAATGATTATAAACCTAAAACCTTTAGTAAATCTAAGCCAGTATTAGTGTTATTTTAAACATAAAGGTAGAAGTAGAATTATTCTTGCATAAATCATTCAATTTAGGAGTTTCTAGATACCATTGCTCATAAAATTTAATTCTCTCCAACTTTACTGTGAAAAAGGGGGGTTCTAATGGATCTACTTGGAAAACTTAGGAAACGATTTTGGGTTTTTCGGTTTATAAAAATTGATGACCTTGGTATAGAAACAAAAAATTTCCTAGAAGACGAAGGGTGTTTAAAATGTATGTATGTAAGGGCGTTTTCATAAGGTTTTACTGATTCGAGCAACTTCAATAGGTCCAAATCACAAATTTGATGTTTCAAAACAGTTCTCACCTTTAAATTTAATATACTGAGAATTCTTACATTATCAATTGGTCAAATTAAAAATCAATGATTTCCCTACAATCATTCATTGTATGTTCAAGGATTGTTCTGTATGAAACTCTTCACCAACCACCACTGAAGCATTTACCTGCGGCGAAGATAGTAAGGTGAGGGTGGTTGGCTTAAATCGTAACCCATTTTGATGGCATGAAGAGGTATGTGAATCTTTAACTGATGCAATGAACCTTAGAGAAGAGCTATCGAATTTAGGATTGAGAAACTTTCATTAATAATTTTCATAATATTAGGAATTTTTCCAGAATAGAGCAGGTTTGGGCAATTTCAATTGATTTGGGAAATTTTCCAATTTTAAATATTTGCCTTCTAATCACTGATCTAATTATCGCCCAATATTTTCACATAACTAACATAAATATTTTGTGATATCTACCCTCTGATATATTTTGGCAACATAGATTTGGAAGCTATAAGTATTATTTCCACCGTATTGACATCTAAAACACAAGTATAATTTTCATATTTACACATCAGGCTATTTCGCTATTTCCAATGCTGAAATTGTACAACAGTGAAATATCTTCAAATTTTTTCAGAAATTGCATGTGGCTTCCAAGGATCACAAAGAGCAAAACAAAGTACAATATGCTGCTTAAATCATAATTTCAAATCCTTCCACACACCGTCCAACTCAGGTGCAAGTGCGGGGAGGGGGGTCGTCTTTCGGCACCCCCCACCACCAATTGTTGGATAGTTTGTGGGCCGCTTAATGAGGATTGATGGGGGGAGGAATTGTAGGTTTCTCAAACACCATGATTTATTCTCAAAAGCCATCTTGAGGGTAACCAAACACATAAATTTAAAATATTGAAAATTGATAGAGTTGGGGTAATGAGACTTACAAATGTACGCAACTGAAATACAGGTTTCCTTCATGCTTGGTAACAACTAACTTTAGAGAGGTTAGCTGGGATTCCCAGCCTGGGAAGCCTTCCCTACTCTCAGGCAGTGTTGCCAACCACTTTCAAAACTGTCAGTCTTGCAAAATTCGCTTGTTTGCTTCCCTAACTAAAATGATTGGGGCTAAAATGATTGGTAGGCGGTAACGATGATTTTTCGTAGTTAGAAACTGTCAAATATGTTTCTAGGCATTACATTCACTTCAGAGGACAAGTGATTTCATTTCTGTTAAGGTTGAACCACATTTTTCAAGTTTTAAGATTTTCAAGATTTAAAAAAAAAAAAAAATAAAATACACATCCCACATTCTAAGGGAGGATGTCATGAATGGAAATTATATCATCACAGGTGGTGGTTATGATAAATAATTTATCCTATCTTTGGGGTTTCAACGTCAAATAACAAATGGTTAATGAATAGATACATACCATGATTATTCTGCTCATTGGTGTTTAAAAATGTTGAATATTTAATACTTTGAAAGATGAAATGCAACACTACGTCTCATATATCTGAAGGAATTCTAGAATAACATATCATTGACGTTTTTTTGTGAGAATCACCCATTTAACCGTTCAACCTGCAGATAATCTAGCATGATGGCCCTCGAGGAAAACAGTTTTGATAGTACTTCCTTTTGCTGACGTTAGGCTGTTCCTGTAAATCTAGAACCCGAATGTCGAGGACTTTTACAACACCAAGTCCATGCGAGGTAGCTATAATTTTTGCATGAACTATTGGAACCTTTCATCCATAAGAACCACAAAAATCTGCGCAACACTGTCAAATAGCAAACACCAAGCGATCACCAACACCAACAACGCCATCTACACAGCACCAAATCGTCCATTATTTTTCTTAGTATTGAGTGTGTGATTGTATTGTGACGCTTGTTGTCAAATCGAAAGTGTTTTCTCTCAAAAACAGTTTAGGTTGTAGTATACTACAGCCGTGTTTTATTTACAACTCTAGTCACTGGTACCGTACTGTTGCAAGAAGCTTTTGTGTTCAGTGAAGTTCTAATTTTGAAGACGCCGCATCGTTTCGATACATCAATGTACATGTTCGTGATTTGGTGAAAACAAATTGCCGTTTTAATATCTCGCTATGAGTGGGGACAACGACAATAATGACTCGAATGAAGGAGAGGTAGGTATAGAATAATGCCAATAAAAAATGTCACATATCTGCAGTATAGACATTGTTACATTGCAATGCAGCACATTGATGCTACCTAAATGATTGTAATTGACTTTCTCTACTACCTTGTAAACAGTCGATTGACATCCATCGATAATGGACACCAATTGATCAGGAAAATTGTATGTTTTGGATCAACATGATAAACAGATTTCATTTTAACCTTTATACTTTCTACAAGTTCCTTTCACTCGTTAAGGTTGAGGCCTTTTTGTGGAGTTATGCTGTTATTGGGTTTCCACATCACTAGAGAATAACTTTTAGAATCAACTGAAAACGAAATTGTTGTTTATTTTCAATAAACAAGCGGGTGTTTGAAGGAGTTTCGAAGCCAATACGAATGAAGAGAAGAAACTTGTGGAACGAGTTGTTCTTATAATAAATGAGTTTGTTCGTTCCAAAGCTCACGATTTTTTGAATTATTAACCCTTTTGAACAATATTAAGTTCGTATCATTAAAATCGTACTTGTGATTCATCATCCTTCTGAATTTGACCGGAAAATTTAAACGTACGTGCCTACTGATAGCTGGTAGGCAATGTCTATTCGATAAATGTAGGTGTCAAAATCGAATCCGATACTGTTCCAGTCTGTCCCCGCACGCAACCCCATTGCAACCTCCCACACATATCGAAAAATATCTGTCTCTCATCGATATAGGTCCACGCTTTCGATGTGTGTTCAAATGTGTTCTGTCTAGTTTGCTGGTCTGGATGCTCTCTTCACTCGCATCTCAAAAACAAAAAAAATCCTAAATCAATCCTTTTAGTGAAGTATAGATCAGTTGACAAATAAATCATAATGCATCATGAACATATCGATTGCATACTATTTCTGAGTCTCTATCCTGTCTTGATTAGTTCATTTACCAAACTATCGATATATTTTTTGATATGTGTTGGAGGTTGCAATGGGGTTGAGTGAGAGGACAGACTAGAACAGTTCTTCGAATCCTTTAATATAATTACATATAAAATACACTTACTAGACAGGAGTAGGTAGGTGCTTACTTGTTTTCTGTTCTCGTACCAATCGTACATCTTCCTCTATGACATAAGTTATACAGGTCAGGAACTATTGACTGCTGGGGTCCAATAACTCCTAGTAAAATAACGCCTTCTTTCGTTAAAAGTTGCTGAAGAGGCGGTTTACTGTATCCCTTCAAAGTTAGGTATAAGAGAGTTCCTAGCAGATCGGTCTGACTCAAGACTGAAGCCCTTTTGGTTACCTGTAGTAGCCGGCAAAACTTAATCCAACCCTTTGTCACTTCTGAGACGGTTCACCTTATCCCAAGTTCCGAGCTAGGAGGTAGGCGTTAAGACAGTTATTTCGAATACAGTCTCTTCCAAGTAACTGGTTATTGTGATAACTCCAAAAAATACAATACCCAATTAATTTAACTGGGCATGTTACTACCGCCTCATCCCTACTAATATGTCTTTCTTTGTGGATCCATGTTCAATGGAAAGTGTTAGTCCAGCGTTAAATTTCCTATGAAATCCTCAAGGGTCTTTTCTTTGGGGACACCCTGTAGAAGGCTTTGAACTGTTGAAATCAGATGATGGACGGCACCCCAGTTGTTGGAGCAACCATTTAGCATTTCCAAGTCAAATGGACTCCCATGGATTTTTTTTTTTTATAGAGGTTGGTGGAAAATCCATTACTGGACTGACAGTAAGGGGGTTACATCAAAGATGTGTCCCCCTCACCCTTTGTGTCGGGGTCTCCATCGTGACATACCGACTAAAAAACACCGTTCCTCTCGTCTATTAGGACTGTCCCGGGACTGCTTTTTGGCATTACTTCGGGACAGTCCCCTTTTTAACCTCGTGAGGGTTCCTCCTGGTCTTCAGTACTTCTACCCTGGCTCATTCCCAGCTTCTGTCCACTTCCTTCTCTTTGAGCACCATAGTGATATACGTGCTGACTGTGCTCCAGTTCTCCGCAGATTGTATCATCTTTTCTATTGCTGTTTCTGGGCTAAAATCACCTATTACTCCAACCAATTCCTTAGCTGCTGCCATTTTGGGCATATAAAGAATGTGTGATCTACATCGTCGTCCCCCATCCGGCAGTACACTTACCTTGCCTCGGAAGTCTTCCCTATTTTCTTTAGGAACGACCGATAATAACCATGCCCCGTCAGGAACTGGGTTAAATAGTAATTAACGTCGCTCTGTTTCCTCTCCGTCCATTTTTGCACTTCCCCGATTGGACTCCCATAGGTGGATGGGTCTTTTCCAGACCAAGTGAAACCGTTTCACCTTCTTGTTTCCTATTCTACTAAGGTGAGATCTACTTCTATAATCCAATGCGTACAATTCGTCACTTTGACAACTTCTTTCTACGATAGGTATAATTGCATCTACCTGCAATTTGCAGGGTACCTACCTATCTAGTTACCCCATTTCGCTATTTTCCTCTATAAGTTTCATTCGATTTGGAAAAGGTTTCATTTGTCTCCGAAATGCTGTATGTCATGATACTCCAGCTCTTTATATAGGAAGCACTTGTGTCGCTGGTATAGGTACCCGAAGACACAGAACGTTGCTGATGACCTTTCGCCAGACTCAAAGAATGGCAGCCTGGGGATTGCTCCAGATCTCTCCTTCCAGACGTATTAAATTTTCTTCTTTACAAAAGGATTATTCAAATGATCGGAAAGAAAGAACTTTTTCTTCTATAGCGTTTTCTGTGTTAATGTTGGGCTGTAACAATCATATCCTATATGCGGCATTTCATTAATTTATTCGCGAGATTGACGCACAAGTTTCTACGTACTCAACCCTAGAATAAGTTTCGATCTTACAGAGTTTAATAAACAATTATTGGAGTTAGTAAATCCCTCGATCATTCAGCCTTATTCCGTTTATTGATGGTCATAAACTTACACGTCATTCCAAGTACTAATGTGTCGTACTGGAATTTCACTTGCCAGTATTTTCACTAATCAGCCATTTGCGTTTGGACGAATTCATCTAATGTCACGTATCATCGACATTAAACTATACGAAAGTTGAAATCGTAACTTTTCGTGGTATTAAGAGAAAATCCTTATTCACTCATGTATGTTGTGAAAGTTATGTGAATCTTTACTCCTGATTGTTTTGTATGCATATTGAGCGGCGTGTTATATCATCAAACTGTAAGAATATATTTTTGTTTCTTCCAGACTCAAGAACCAACCAGTGAAAAGTCGAAAGATGATTCTGATTACATCAAACTAAAAGTTGTTGGCAATGTAAGTCGCTTCATAAATATTCAACCAAATCTCCTTGTTCTTTTATCATACTGACAGTGTCCTTGTTTATTGTTATTTCATCATCTTTTTTTTTTTTTTTTAAATTCCAGGATGCCAACGAAATACATTTCAAAGTCAAAATGACCACACAGATGGGAAAACTGAAAAAGTCGTACAGTCAACGAATGGTACGTATATAGAAGACATAAATTGGTGTACCCCTAAAATGTGGGTTGCAGTTCCTCGACAAGGACGACAGGAGTCCATTCAAAATGTGGTGTGGATGGAGTTTCGGTCAATCAATAAGCTATGCATCAATATCAATAAGATCAAAAACCAATTAAGGCTATTGGAAAAAAGTAATGATTTTGGTTTATTCTTCAATTTAACAAACCAAAAATCGGAAGAAAGTAAAACCATGCAACGGATTGCAGAGTGTTTCATAATTGTTGTAATAGGTAGCTCTTCTGAAGACGTAGGTACTGCTTCAGGTTTTTTGGTGTTGGTTTTGTGGGCCACTTTTAGGTTCAGAAGCTGCTAGTGGTTGTTTTCTACGGATTTGAAACCTTAAGACTTAGTTCTTGTTGAACTCAAGTGCAACTTAATTATTGTCACATGGTGACAGAAGTTTTCGCGAAACATGCTTAATAAAAGATCAAAAGCTACTACCGCATACCCATCCTTCGTGTCGATCAGCTGCACGAGACATACTAGATGATTCAAAATTGGTAAGCTAAAGGATTTTTTGGAGTCGTCCCAAGAAGGGAATATGTCAAAACCAGTTCCGAAGCTAACTCGAATCTCCAAACTTCGTGAAAAGCCTTCTCGACAAAATAAAGGTGCAATCGAATCGGTTAACGGAGTCTCTGCATGTAGCACCGCACAAACAATACTCGTAATACACGTGCGGCAAAATGTGATTTTTGTAATGTGGCCATGGGTAGTGATTGGCAATTTAGCTTCCTGCTGTCTTAAAAAGAAAAATGTAAAGCAGTTTGGCTAGATTCAGTCAGCAGCCCTCTGTACCCCCAATCTAACAGTCTAGCGGAATCAGCGGGGGACACGGCAAAGCATATTATTCTCAATTGCGAGGACTTGGAGTTCTTCTGTTCTATCGTTCAACGCTGCTGGAGAATGGTTTTTCACCATCAGAATCGCTCATGGGACGCAGATTAAGAAACTTCATTCCCACGTCAACAGCAAATTTGAAACTACGAGTAGCCGATGACAAGAAATTGAGGTAACCATTCGAAGAAAAAGGATGGAATATTTTGACACCAAATTTGGTGCCAGCAAGGAGACCCAGGACTTGCCGATATGCCAGAAGTTGTTTGTCAGAGACAAGTAACTGCTAGGAACTGTCGTTGCGAAGCATCCCAGCATAAGATCCTACATTGCTGAAACAGAAAATGTAAACCAAATTAAAAGGAATAGGATACATCTAATACCACTGCCTATGGAAGACCTTCACAGACAAACCACAGCAAAACAGAAGGGCCCTGTCGAATCAATTCTCTTCTTCAGAGGGGAGACCTAACCGAAGTAACAAGCCCCGCACCGTTTCGACTAGTTAGGGAGGATGTGCGACATTATCATCAAGATTATCAACATATGGTAGTTCTATGACTCCGTGCGAGTTGGGGAAAGGGTGAAGGGGCGTTTGTCAACAAAATTGTGCTGTTGACAAAACAGAACCCCGTCAACAGAACTTTCATTGACATTAGCGATTTTTTGAAAATTGATGACTCACAATCTGATGGCTGCAGGATTTTGATATTTGCAACTGTACACCACACACCCACGCAAGTTGACACGATCACGGCTATTTTTACCTTACTGCCAGACAAATAACAAAACTCGTAAGAACGCTTTCTCACGTTAATTCTTCACTGGGTGCCAGGGTGGAACCCCTTCATTGTGAAATGTGATTTGAGTCAACCACCATAAATTCCTCATGCCCGCAACATGCACGCTACCATTTCCATAATTAGCAGATGATGCAGTTAGCAACGGGAATATACCGACACTT
The DNA here is from genome assembly GCA_031894815.1 of Creontiades dilutus. NCBI lineage: Eukaryota > Metazoa > Arthropoda > Insecta > Hemiptera > Miridae > Creontiades > Creontiades dilutus. Next base: position 546,195 of record JAVIWC010009320.1, on the reverse strand, counting down.
GAGGATTAGTTTTGCGTAGGGTTTCATCATTGTATTCGTTCTTGAGGATTTTCAAATAAAGACAGTTCTTGTAGTTCGTGACTTGTATGTACTATCAGAATACGGTATTGCTCACAATTCCAGTGACATGTGTTCTTTTCATGCATCTTTAGCATTGTGAATTTATGTGAGTTTCAATAAGGGCTGAAACAAAGGGGAAGTAACAAATTTTGTTTCTTTGACATGAGCCTACGGTTTGAAATAAATTATTAATGGTGTCTGAGATAAGTTTCCTCAGCAAACATCAGTGACTCCATCAGTTTAGGGAAACTGTTAACAGATTTAATGCACTAATATGACGTCTACATCTCGTATCTGATTTAATTACTCATTTATAGTTATGATGTAGGAAACAGATAAAGACGATGTGTTTCATTTGGAACATTTCACACCAGCTTAATAATTAATTATCACTCTGTTCCAGGACATTCCGGTAGGTTCATTGAGATTCCTATTTGATGGGAAAAGGATCAGTGACGACGAGTCCCCAAAGCAGGTAATGTTCAAAAAATAGTTTTGTTAAGGAGATAATTTGATCTGATTCACTTATTATGCCATAAATGTAATTTGTTGTTGTAGTGGGAAAAATTGAAATGATGTTATTTAATTTGTACAATTCATTGGACATGATGAGGAACGATGTATATAATTTGGAGATGGTGCAATTCATATAGCAAAGTAGAGGTTTAATAGAATTGTAAATCGTGGAGTTTGAGGCTTGAATATTTGTAAGCAATCTTCAATACTTAAGAGTGAGAAGAGGTGAAATGAACCTTAATGGCGGTGCATAGACCTAACCTCACATTCTAACCTTAGTTTAACATACGTGATAGTAGGAAGATCAGGCACACCCGACTGATGGCTGTTTCTCCTGGTGTAAAAAATCCAAATAGTTGACAGTAAACATTGCATGGTAATTTGCATGCATGGTAATTATGTACCTTTATTATAGCAGGTAGAAGAAAAATTGTGCTAAAAGCATTAGGTTAAAAATTTTGGACAAAAAAATTGGGCTTAAAGCTCAAAATAAACGATTTTAGCAGGGTTGCGCAACCTTGCAGCGTGATAGAAAAAATCGATAGGGGGCTCAAATTTTCATAAAATCGAGCATCAAACGAAAAGATGCAATAAAAATTCCGTTTTGAAAAAATAGAGTGTGCGTAGATAATATCCTCGGCCAAAAACATGCATGTTAAGAAATAAAAATCTTAAAAATCCAAAAATTACGATTTTAGAAGGAATGTCTATAAACAGGAACAAGCCTGTATAAAAGCATTATAATTCAGGAATAATTTCAGAATACGTCCAAACAGATTTCCATGACCAACCAATTTTTAATTTGTTATTAACATTTTTAGAGCTAGCGCAATAGCTTTAGCTATCTTCTCTTGCCTTTTTCTAAGAAACTTTGCAAAAACGCATGTGGGAAGAGATCGAATTAGTCCGTATCCATGAATATCGCTAATTGTCCTCAATTAATAAATTATTTTACGATTATCTAATGACCGTTTGGTTTTATACTTTTCGTAATGTTTTAAATACTTTCTTCTTATAATTTTATTTTAATTTTCCAGTTGGGGATGGTGGATGATGATCTCATCGAAGTCTATCAAGAACAAACAGGAGGAACGTGCTGCGCGTAATGGTGTCCATTACTTTTTTTGTAAAAATAAGCTAACAATTTTATTTTCAATTGTCGTATAAATGTGAAGGTCGTATTTCAAATTGGTTGGGGAACTGCCCAAGAGATCTTCGGATTTCCTTGAACTAACTCTTTTTTATTACGATTCGTCAATATACTCCATCAAAGACAAGATTAATCATGATATGTTTAATGGAAACATCTAGAATTTTTGGAAAAAAAACGAATGATTGTCTCCTTTCTGTGTAAAAATGTTAACTCTCTTCTACTTGCAGTTTGCAAGTCCTTTGTGCAAGTTTCAAAGTTTTAAATGACTCACAATTGCAGTGCTACTTACTACTTCAACTAACGTCAAGGTTAATTTTGAATTGATTTGTGAAATTGAGACTGAAAAATATTTTTCTTACAAAGAACAATATTTCTAGAAAAAAAAATCGTTGTTGAGGGAACTGATTGAAGAAATTAACAAAACAGTTTTCCACTAAATTAACGTTAACCCTATAAACTGAAGTTAAACTCTTGGGTAGTCCCCCTACCCAGCCATTATTTCCGACCGTAACTCTACCGGAATACATTTCGCTGAATTGTTCATTTTAAAGTTCGTTTAAGACACCATTAATGTAAAAGCTAAAAAAAAAAAAAACCTTGGATCATTTTGTTTCTCTTCGGCCACTACTAAATAAGTTGGTTTATTCGTTATTTACGAATTATATTTTAAGACATTTTCATGTGTTGTGAATTTCAATTAACAGATATTATAGATATATGCCTGAGAAATTATGTTTCAGCCATGAGACATTTTGTAAAATAAAAAATATATATATATCAACTATAAATTATTGTTGGTTAGAGAGATTGCATATTATGATAATCATTCTTTCCCCCTTGATTATGATGCTCTGCATCACAGTGTACATATTGGAAATAGGAATTTGGTATTCATACTTAAAGTGAGTTATTTACGTTAGTACTTGCACCCCCATTGTTATTCAACACTTTAATAAATCTGTAGTCTATGGTCGTGCTCATGTTTCCTGATCAGTTCAATCCCGTTAGAATGGAAGTATTAATAAGCGATCGTCAGGCAGCAAGTAAATCGGCATTGAAGAGAGTGTTTTTAAATATAATTTTTGGATTCCTACTAAGCGTGTTTCGGCTGAGGTCACCATGTGCCATGCGATTGCTGAAAAACATTTTTTCAAAAAGCAGAAACCCCTTTTATTATTTCGTGAAAAAGACATGAATAAATAAAAGCTTCCATATACCCATAGCTTCCTCGCTTTCGTATCATCATGTATTGATAATTGAAATATTTTAAATATTCCCAATCTTAGGAGATTAAGGTTGTCATAAGTAACGACTCCGGATCGCACGCTGTACGTTGGAAATGATCATTCTAGCTGAGGGCTTTCCCCACCGCAAGTAGGAAAAATTAACCCACTTCATAGAGCTGTCAAGTTGAAGGAAAGTAATCTACAGTCAGAGAGGTTTGATTAAATCGGCTCCGTAGCTGTCGTAAAATGACATGAAATTACAAGAATTTACTGCTAGATAAATATGGCTTATTCAGTAAGACAACCTAATTTCGACTTACCTTAGAGATGAATTTAGTGTGAAGCCAACCAACTCAATTGTTACTCAAATTTACATCATCACTAGCTAGTTCTACACAAGGAGTAATTCCTCTCCTTGTGATATCATAAGGGTATTGCTCCCGCTGAAAGTGTCAGGGTAGTTATTCCCTGATTTTCCTGTTCCAGAGAATAGCTTCCCTTGCCAACCTCCCCTTTTAGCTGGCCCGATCCTCGCTAGTTAGAATACCGAAGCACTGTGGCTAAAACTAGATCTTTAGATATGAAAGCCTCACTCACCTCAAAGGTCAAGGTTGCACACTAATGGTGACCATGCCGGGGCATGGCTGGATGGATAACTGACCATCTACTCACCAACCAAAGAATAATTATGCCAATACATACACTTACCAATTAATGTACATTTTGTTAGAAAGTGGCAATAATGAACCAATTTAATAGATTGATAAAGCATCATGAACCAAGAAAGCGGGGAATTCTGAGCTATGCAATTTATAGCTTCCCATTAAAGTAGTTTCTACTTACAACCAGTGTTACAGGTGACAATCCTTGTACAACTGACGCTCGCGCCGTTTGCGAAAATAGTTCAACCAAATAAGAGTGTTGTAACCAAAAGGGAATTTCCGCTTAGTAGTAAGGATATAGTTCAAACTCTTTCAGAGGTATACAATATTTTTGGGTTTTAATAGTGCCATAGTTCGTTGGATTTGAAATATCACGAAACAAAAATTAATTAAATCCCTCTCGATCCTATAGACGAAGTCACATTGTCTGAAGTAGTATCTTTCATTTCCTCATTTCAGTCAAAACAGCCGTGACAATGATCTTCTGACATGATGATGAACTTCTCATTTGCTGAGCCAGTGGTCTGCCATTTTTCCTAGCTAAAACCACCCACGATGTCTATTATCTGACTCCAGGGAAACGTGTTCAAGTTTGATTGAATCGGCTTTAGCTCAATCTATTAGAGTCCGTAGCAGAGAGGTTCCATACATTTTGACATTGGACGCATACTCATTGTTTTTAAACATCAAATACTCAGATCTGGTATTCAACTTTTCAGAAAAGTGAAAGTCACAACTATATTCTGGAAAAAATAAGGAACGTTCGTCAAACCAACTTGAAGCGAAATCTTTAGTCACTCCAACATGAACAAGCTTAATGATTGAATTCATTCAATCACCAGAGCTCACCATGAGCACAGAGGATGTAGAAGTTTGTCTTGAGCGAATGCTGTGGAAAAACGTATTTCCTGATACTATCGTCAGCATCCATAACCTTCAATTGCAGGATCTATTGCACGCCAGGATCGCAGGAGGTATGATTGCTTAGGAACTAAGAAAGCTGTAATTTTTTCACTGGTTTTGATGGATGTCTTATATTATACACCATGAATGGGGCAAAGTCATCTCCGTCAACTGATAGTAAGGTGGACACTATAAAATTGAGCCTTGTCAAAACTGGTTCACTCTGCCACTTCTTTCTGTAATAGCTCATCCTCACAATCAGTATGTAAAACTTCGAAGTCATGAGTCATCATATCTTCCTTCTCTCACTATTCCTCTCCAACCACCACACCTTTCCCGCTCTTCACAACAGGGAGCCAAAGCCTTGTCATTTACGTCTAGTCAATTTTGATTGATCGAATCAATGCAGTAGCATCGGCATCAAACACCACTGGATACTTGAGAAAATCACGAAGATTCCAATAAGACCTCCTTCACCCATAGCACTAAACTAACCATAAAACTACAACAGTAGTTAATAGTCTCTCCTGCAAGTTTACAACTCCAAACACTAGTGGCACCTAGATGACTGGACAACCAGAGTGCTTCGATGTATTATTAAGCGATTCAATCCAGTTTAAAATATCTTCGTTTGATTGTCAATACGTTGACAGATATATCTCCATCACATCCCAAGAGCTAAGAGGAAAGTGTGGGGTATGTCCTCACGGTGGAACACTTCTCTTCCAAGATGAGGGACAATCATGTCCATGCCCTTGAAGGTTCACCAGGTAGCCAATAAGCTCCTCAGTCTTGGCTGTTACAGATCTAGAAATCCACCCATACCCCCAATCATTCTAACTCGAGAAATAGAAATATTCTGATCGATCCAACAGAATTAAACGATACCCTTAGTGCTGATGTAGACACGAAGACAGCTATAATTACATCTCTTTTTGCTGTTTAAAGCTTGGAACAACGAGGACTCTTGACAGAACGCTACCACAAAATGAAAGCACATTATATTGAAAAAAGGAACAATGAGCTCTTGATTTTCTGTACGAACTACAAAGATGGATATGGAAATAGAAACCAACAAAAAATCAACTATCACAGGCTTCACCACTTCTCACCCTCATCTCAATATTGATCCACTCGGCAGAAAATTAAACAAGTTGGGAATTGTGATGAACAAACCAAACACGTTTCAACTATTTATATTAAAAAGAAAAGGTATTACATTTACAGTAAATATATTAAGTATTAATCGAAATACAACATAATAAGGATTTATAATGTGATGCTGAATTGCGTTTAGTCCGAAGTCAACGGGATTTTCGTCCACCATATGTCCTGGAGAGGATTTGTGGAGTTTGCGTAGGTGAAAATAATCATGTTTATAACAGATTTATTTAGACAATACTTACTTACAGTAGAAACATTTTTCACGTTGAGAGAAGGTTAGAACGCCCCTTGAATGTTGAAAATAGTAACTTACACCTGGTTCGCCCGTTTTAATTTGACAACAGAACAGTAGAGATAAGCATTAATCTATTTGTACCATCAACCAGTTAATTTGAATTACAGACGCTTCTCATGATTTCATACCTTATGTTCAATTCAATATTCTCTAAGAATTTTAATGAATCCAAATTCACAAGCATGGTTATCAATTCTACAAACTGACTACGAACCGGTTTCACATACAGAAAGAAGCAGACACTTTCCGTTGAATGATAAGTTATTCCTACAATTTTTGTATAATTTTTATTCAATTTCAATAATCAAACTATAATTCACTCAATAGAAGAACATGCCATACCAATAAGAAATTCATTTGGGTATCATACATTCCTTATGTCTAAGTGAATCTTAACAACACCATCTGTCTACTTCGGCTTCTAGCTTTCACGTATACACACAAATCTGATGTTCTAGAAGCCGAAACATTACAATTTCTTCAACTTGGGGAGATGGGAGGTAGTAACTAAGTGTAGTAATGGCGGTTAATTATGGGTGGAATTTGCAAACATGTTGCACAAACCATAATGATGATATTGTCATGAGAAATAGATCCCGAAATAATGCTAACAAATAAATAAGATTTTTACGACAGGATCACAACTTTTTTCTTGATATTTGTAGATTTTAGAGATACTGTGCACAACTTATAACGTAGATATGAATTCCACTCATGTCGCCGAAGAATTATGTGGGGCATGTACCATCATATGATTCAAATTTGAGACAGTTAATTTTCCAATAACCAGCTGGTTAAAAAGGGAAAATCTTACATCAAACAAATTATGACAAGCTAACCACTTCTATAGAAGTAATCAATAACTAATCACAAAGAAAACATATAAAAAGATGGGATTCACCTGTCAGTATCATATATATACAATGACGGAAATTGAAGATCCGCAATAAATGTAATAATGCTATCTGTACATGGTTTCTATATAAGATTTTTTTTAGTAGTCATCATTTTCATCCGAACTAGATGAAGACGGATAGCTGGGGAGATAGTGAGGTTGACGGCGTGAGGGGCTGGGAACACGCAAAAAAACTATGCTTTTCAGTCTTGGAGGGGATGTAACTGAGGCGTGGGATGGAGAGGAACTATCAGATTGCAGAGGGGAATGGTTGAGACTGATTATAGGAGAGCTAGCATCGTCGAATCTCCTCAGGTTAGGTGGGGAGGAAGCTGTAGCTGAAAAATCGTCTCCCCTATTCTCTTCTATGGAATTAAGTGTCAGTTCTGGGAATGACTCATCATACGGGTCTGGAGGAACAGGATCAACGGACGTGACGTTTAGTATACTGTGAGACGAGCTAGCTGTGCTGGATGATGAGGATGACGACGTGGAACAGGTGCTTGGTGGTCGCGTTGGAACACCATTCTGGTTCCAGTCAGAAGGATTACCAATACTTCGTTCAACAGAATAACCATTCTTACTGGAGGGTAGTAAATTGGTGGCACTCTGCCCATTGCTTCCTCCAGCATCCAATCCAAATCCTGTTGTATATTCTTGTCCCATGGAAAGAATACTACTGCTATTGTCTGAAGAATAAATTGAAATTCCAGGCAACTGGTTGACTAGATCACTTTCCTGTTTCATCTTACTGTAACTTATATTCGGATTATCAGACATTGGTGGACAACCAAATGATGCTATACTTCCCTTGTTGTCCATAGAAGTGTCCTGATCTGTATCAGAAGCTGAGAGCAATTGCAGAATTGTTTTCTTAGTATCAGTGTCATTAGATAGATTGGATGTTCCAGCTTCACCACTTTGATCAGACAACATCTCTGATTTTCTTCTATTAAGGATTATGGCTTTTTTGGAAAGTGCTTTCGGGTTTGGAGCGAGACTCACAGTTGTTTCTCTTGAGGGATTGTCCTCATTTTCTACATCTAAAGAAATTGACGACCGTGATTCTTCATGATCATCAGAATTGTACCCAAGCCTAGGTTTGGATCGGCGATAATTACTGAAGCTGCTGTCAGATGAACCAGAGCGGCTTCGTTTTTTCTTAGATCCGGGCGATTTTGCTCTTGAGGAAGTCGAATCACGTTTATTTGGTTTCAGACATCTAGCACACGAGGAGGAAGAAGATGAATTTCTTCTTTCACTCCCGCTTCTTTTCTTGAGAGCCCGGTGGGAAGCCCTGGGTTTACTCCTCTGGGAACGACTTTCACGAGTCCTACCTCTATTTGATGGTAAATCGTGGAGACTGTCGTCATCAGACAACTGCTGTCGACGAGCAGTCTCACGTTCCGCCTCACTTTCTTTTTTCACCAATCCATCTGAGTCTTCAGAGTCACTGTTACTTGAGGTACAGACGTACTTTGATGATTTGTAACGTTTTGAGGAGGAACGAGTAAGTCTCTGAAAGAACAAAATAAAGATAACATTAAGATACAGAATTCAACAAGTTAAATTCACAACAAAATTAAACAGGCCCCCGCATTTACCACTGAACCTTTCCTCTGATTTCATTGTTTAAATGTCAGTTGACTTATCAAGTTTTTGTTTTTTCTTTCTTTCTTATAGTGTGGTGCGCTTAGCTTGCTCGTCCAAAATCTAAATATAAATCGCAGAGTACAATCATATCCCGTTCTAATCAACGTGTCAGTACTACCAGCGAATTATACTTTATTTATTTATGCTTTAATTATAGTTTATTATGCTTTATTTATATAGGTAGTGGTATTTTTTTCTTTTCTTCGACTGTATTTGGGGTAGTTACATTATCTTCATCTTCCAAATTTTTAGGGTAGGGCATATAGAATTAGCATTCACTAGTTATTGATTATACATGAGTACATATTTAAGCACTCCGACCACTAGCACAAGTTTTCTTATAGGGGGTCGTAGCATTGACGACTTGTAAACTTTATATGCATATATTGTAAAAATCTAATACTGTGTAATAATAATAATTAAAAAAACTTCACTCCAACCAGAGAGGTTCAGTTCTAAAGTTCAAAATCTCAAGTTAATCAAGGAACAAAATTAGTTGTACAAGTGAATTATGTAATGTAAAATGCGAACCATGAACAACATCTACAATAATACTAAATACCTATATCCATACCCATAATAATACATGTGTTTCTAATAATATCAGAAAAATAATATCAATTGAATGATCATTTGCCCTATCTATCATGTCCTTCCATCTTCTGGGGAGTGGCACCCCTTCAAGGAGTTCAAACCAACCCAACTCCGAATTTACGAAATTTATAGACAGCGTGGTACAGCAATTTAACTTCCTCGCTTTCTACAATCTTTCATCAACGCCTACACATCTGTTTCAGGATACCAGAGGTATTGAACGGAATTGGTTTAAATTATTCTTTTCTTTCTAGAACCTCTTTCTCAATTGTTACAACTCTCTACTCTCCGACAAAGATTCTTCGCCTAGCAGATCCGCAGGACTCACCTCTACATTTACACTATTGAGATTGTAGCGCAATACCCAAAGACCTTCTATTTGGAGAAGAAAACATTTATTGTCTTCCATCAATAACGATTGGTTATATTTCCGAGGCTATTCCTATTTTACTTTTAACACCCTCAGTGTGGGGGTCTACGTGGGTAGACGGCTTCAGAAGTGGTACTGTAAAATCGTGAAACATTCATTTGAAGATTCAGTTGGCGGGAAAATAGCATCTTTACCTTCCTGGCAATCCAACAGAATGCGCCGTTCTCGAATCGAGAGGTTTCAAGCCACTGTCTGCCATCTTTTTCCCGTTTGGGCGCTTTTCATCACAGGCGGAGTATACCCGTTTTCAGTTCCCACATCCAGAGTGTTAATAAACATGTGAAAAGGCCTATACTTTAGTTTATTTTACTACTTCACCTAACTCGCTCCTACCATACTTCTTACAAATCCCTATCATCCCCTTAGACACAACCAAAACTGAAATATACCAACCTTCTTTTCGTTGGTCTTCTTCTTTGGAGATTTCTTACTTGGCTGAGCGTCTTCATCTGAGCTGGTGCTGTACTCACGGTACGACGGCCTAAAGTATCTACAAAAGATAAACCATCTAGAGTTCTGGAATCGGATGACAACTAGCCCTTGAGGGCTGATAAGGTTCTAATCAAGTTTAGAGACACCCACCTACACCTAGCTGTCCGTTTCTGGCTTTGAAGTGCATCAGGAGGTGAACTCGATGTTCCAGGCATTCCTGAAAATTAAAATTAATATACATTAATTAATATAATTTTTGATTACTTTCACTACTTACAATTGACATGGTGATAGCTACTCCTCCTTGTATCTTTATATATTTCTCTAAATATCATCAATGCAACTATATAAAACTAACTATATAAAATTGATAACAAAATGGGCTGATTATAGTGAAAGTAAAGGAATTAAGACTTCGGTTCAACACTGTAACATATTTCAGGGGTGACACATTTTTATGAGAGGGGCGAATTGAGGGGAAATGACATATCTTTTACAAGCTATATGTATAACTCGAAAAATCCGTATGAGATCTTGAACGGAGCTCGCTCATTCTGTTTCTCGGAAGAGAGCCAAGGCCCTGAAAAGGATCTTCGACGATGGGAAGAAAGCAAAGGGAAAAAACTCCACAGAAATGGAAGCCGTGATATGGTACCATTGTAGAATACTCGAAGAACGAGACAATACATAGGGCAAATTTGGAAGTGACAGACCATTTTTTGAGGATCAAGAGTTTTCACTTAAAAACTGGAAATAAATAATGAATGTATTGTAGGATGATTCAACGATGATGATCTGGTAGCATAGCTAAATGCGAGTGTTATTATGAAGAAAATTTATTGAAAATAGGACTAATCATTAAAAACTCGCACAGTTACAAGTCTCCATTGTGGCTAACACTTGCAGCACTAATTCTATTGAGGGACTTCCTTGGAGGGACTGGACTAATTTTGTCAGTCTTCTGATTTTATCTCTTACCTATCAGTCTTATCCTGTAGTTCGAAACCTCCCACACCCAACCCTACCTACCTCTAAGCGTCTCTAATTATATATTCCCTACGGCTAAACAAATCCAAAAAGACTAAAATATTCACTGTGAAAAGGTGATAATAGAATGATAATGACATCCAAAGCGCACGAGCGGCGGATTGAGAAACCTTGGCACAGGATACGAGTTGACATTCGCACTCCTGGCATGTAACGATCAACTAATAAGACAAAATATCGTTTTAATCCTTCTATTCAACCAAAACTGTAATCATACAATTATTTGATTGTTTTTCAGTCATTCTGAAGTACAAAAGAACATATATCAATCTAAAAAAATGGAAGGAACCTCTCGGAATCATTCAAAACCAATGTAAAACCATTATTGGTTGATTGTGATCTTTGGTGTCCTCGCATCTTGATTGCATAAACAGAAATTGATTGATGGGCTATGTTTCAGCCGTAAACTACAAGGCATACATACTCGTATACATCATGTTTCCCTCTAATAATAAGACATCATGATTTTCCATAGTCTTAAACAAGAAGGGACTTCAAACATTCTCAATTCAACGTTATTTTTGCACACTTACTCGTAATTTCATAAAAACTAAGGAAAAAATGAATAAATAAAAATAATAATGAAATAAACAGATTTTAAGATTTTGGTAACTGCACTTTCAATTCACTTGGCTACAGGACCTGCTATGATTTTCAAAACAACATTAAGAGTAAAAAACATATTTCCACTCACCTGATGTAGAAGGGAGGGAGGTAGCGAGAGAATCTGAATCATCGTTGATTTCAATCAGAAGAGGGGTCGCTGGCTTGATTTCTACGACGTCACTATCATCTCCACTATCGTCCAATGTGATAACCTACATTGACAAGTGAAAAAATAGAAACATGAGTAAGTATCCGGTGATTTGGTGCGAGAGGAGTCAAAAATATTTATACGAAACTCAAGTGGAATGGAAATGATCTGGGAATCAAGTAGGCAGTTCGAACAACGTGACCAGTCTTCGGTTTACACTAACTTTGCAGGGAAATTCAAATGAATTCCCCGATTCGAAATGCCTCCTAGTGGCTAAAGCGATAAATCATACTTGAAAAGATTTATTGAAAAATATTATAATTTTGTGAAATTACATCGAATTAAAACGAAAAGTGACCGTGTATTGAATAAAAAACTTCTCTTCCGCCGGTTTGATGTCTGTATGACGAACGTTACCTGACTTTCCCAAGTTCGTATGCACAATGGCGCCTGGAATAGTGTGTCTGCACCAAGTAATGGCAGAAACCCAGGGTCGATTCTACAAATAATTTGCAAAATTTTGTGTACTCCCTTGAAAAATTCTCATTTCAAGTTCACGATATGCTTCCTGTTTTCGACCTTTACTTACTAAAAGGTCACAACTACGTATTTTTTAAAATAGAATTTCCATATTGGGGGAGACGTACATTACAGCTGATTGATAGCTCAGACATGGAACCAATTTTTTTGAACGGTTTTAATTGGTAGAAAATGTAAACAATTTTTAGGAATTTCCTAGTCATGTAGAGATTGGTTGGACAAACAGATATGGAACTGTGTAAGAACTAGTTCCCCAGTTTCGAAGTACATAAAATGCACTATGATGTATCTTTTTAGTTCGGTGTCCTGGATGGTTGCTAGACTTACATCTCAAAAATAATACAATATCCTAAATCAAATCCTTCTAGTAATACGTAGATTAGTTGGACAAATAGATCAGGAACTGTGTTATAACTATAATCAAGAGCCTTATCCACAGACTTATGAAGATTTGTTGATATCACTATAAAACTAGGCCGTATCTCAGTTGTTGATGGAGATAAATATATTATACACTCCACAACACATTGCAAGCGCTAGTAGACTAGTGTTACTGGAAGCTACGGGACTGTCATAGCGCTGTTAGCGTGAAAATATCGATAACTTAATATTACTTTTCATGAATCTTTCTAATTTAGGCAATTACATGTTTGATAGATCGGGGAGATTAATGGGGTCAATTAGTGAGGATCATTTCCTTAAGGTCAGTCCAAGTTAATGCGGAAGATAGCATCAGTATCTTAATGCAGGAGGAGACATCTATTGACGCACATACAAGTTAACCAGCTACCTCTACACCAGTCTCTGGAGTGACATTTGAATTTGAGCTAGGGTCAAACAGTCGGTTAAAATTCAAGTTTCCTCCCCGAAATCATCTTGGTACGTCGAAAAATTGGTGCAATCTTTTCAAATTGTATCACAATTCCCCTCTCAGATCCAATACACTTTGGTTTCAATATTCCCTCGCCTCTCTGAAGAATGAGAGAGTTATGACCATTTAAACAAGGAAGGATCAAAAACAGAAAAAAGAAGAAATCTAACCAGAAATAGGTAGAGGACAAAAAATATTACAAATTAGTTGTAGAACCGATCCCTGGATTTCTTCACAGCCTTAATCTAAGCCCCCTTTCTAAGGAAAATACCATTCATGAACATGACATTGAAGAACATGATATGAATTGAAGAGAAATAGGATATGAAGGTAAAGAACAGTTACATAGAATACGACGAACAATAATTGTTCTATATAATTATTGAATAGAAATCTGAAATGCAGTCTGAATCATAAGGCATTTGATTTCTCACTCAAGCAGCTGTGTTGGCGAAAAAAATCGGAGTAGTGTATCAATGGAGATCACAAGTTAACCGCAGCTGGATAAGAAAAGTCCATCAGACCATTGTCCAGTTTGTGTCAAAGAGAAACGATTGCTATGTACCGTCGACCCAGCAGAGCGGCCCACATTTCATGTCAATCCAACTGCAGTTGAATTTCGCCATCGGCAGCCTGCGCTTTTAAACCATTGAATCAGAGAAACACGTGGATTCCTCCAGTTGAACTATCTGTCCACGGTGTAACGCGAGTCATGTCCAACTGCTTTCCCACGTGTTCAACAAGTCATTTCTGACTCAAAATACCTCTTAGAACTTTTTTTTTTTCAGCCTGAACGAAAGTTTTGTAGGCATTAAAAAGGCAGAAAATTAAACGCTCTTTCCAATGATATGTTTAAATTTGAATTTTTAGAGTGAATTAAGGGAGTTATGAGAATTTCAGTAAACTAAGGTCGAAAACACGAAGAAAATTTGAAATTTCAATAAGTGGTGTTGAAAGGAGTCGCAGAACACTAGGGAGGGTGGTTGGACACAACACACATTACACCCTGAAGATCTTGCAAGATGGCGTCCAACCAAAGACCTAGTGCGAATAAAGGGCGTAATGAGAATTTTAGTAAACTAAGATAAAAACACGAAGAAAACTTAAAAAAAGTGGTGTGTCTGAGTGAAAAAAGTGCTACGAGACTTAGTGCGAAATGAGGTGTAGAACACCTGGGAGAGTGGTTGGACATGACTCACGTTACACCCAGTTGATCTTGCAAAATGGCGTCCAACCACAGACCCAAGTTCAGGAATTAGCAGCACCAAAGATTTCCCCCAGAAGAATTATGGGAGGTGGGATAAACTTGAATGTTTACAAGTAGGGGAGGTAAGGATTATGGTATAATAACAGCAAAGTCCGTATGAGGGAATGAAAAAAAAAAAGATGTCAAAGATACTATTTTGTTATGAACGAATGTTATTTGGGTCATGCAGAGCAGGGTAGTTGCGATATCTTTTCACAACAAACGCTATGCAATCCTTTTATCCAAAAATCAGCATTTTATTGTGGCTTTCCTCAAAGGAAAACTTAAACTCCAATGAAAAGGGCCTGACTGATTTGATGAATAATACTCAACTGTTCAAACTTAGATTTGGGATTTGTTAAAATCTGGATCAATTTTTAAGATGTGATGCATAAGTTTGAGCTTTTTGAATGACTTACTCGTAGTTCATGGCTGATGAACTATTTTTTAACAATAAAAATGTTACAAAAAAAAAAAAAAAAAAATTTACAGTACATTTTCTGAAAGTTTACCAATTTACTCAAAGTCTCACGAACTCATCCCTTGTTTTCAAATGCTTGATTTTTGTCGAAAGAACAAAAGTTTTATCTCAATCCCATCAGGAATTATCGTCTGGATTCCAGCCTCGGAATGAAATACACACCAAGAAAGTTTTGGAGAATCCGTATTTAAATTTTTTTTGGCGGCATAGCAATAGCTTCATTTTCCAATCAAATTCGCTAGATTTCAAAGCTGGAACTACTTACCTAGGACACTGCTTCTCCAGCAAATATTCTTGATCTATGAGCTTAAATTTACGTGTTATTGGTTGGTGAATTCGCACGTCCCTAATTTAGTTGGGTTTCCCTTCAACCCTTCAAAAAATGAAGATATCCTTCAAGAAACATGATCAGACATCTTCGGACACTGCCCTGATTGAACTGTACTCCACTATATAGTTATAATTTAATCAGTCTTATCGTAGTGGTTCCATGTTTATTGTTCGTTTGACACAATCAAACAAATATTTATTTAAACATCAAATTCACTAGATCTCCAATATGTACATGCTGCGAACCACGAACGTGTCCAACACACATCATCTTTGTTTTTTTGTCCTAATTGAAAACCTCAATTTTTCATTGCAGATTCGGATTCTACCCTCGACTTCATGAATATTTTGACACAACGTTAAATTTTTTTCGGGCGCTCACACCTGATCAGCGAAAGCACACAGTTACTAGGTCACCAAAACCAAACCAAGGTGGGACATATATATATCTAAATTTTTTTCGACGCTAATTCACGTGGATTTAAACGCTATTACACCCGAATCAACGATGAAAATGAACGTGTCATTTTTGGTTTGCTCTTTTTTGCACAATTTGACGATTTTGTAACCTTTTACAAATATTTTCAAAACTTGCAAAATAAGTTTTTATGTGACTCAACGGCTAACGTACAAATTAGGAACGTTTGGACTCTGACTTCAACTTGGTCGTTGGACAATGCTGAACTTCATAAGTTGGTTGGACATTCGAACTTCAACTACAATCCAAATAGGAACTTTAAGCGCGAGATATTGACGTTTCCAGGATTTATTGTTTGAGCCATTGCAGAAGATCTTTTTGAATTATTAATGTTAATTTTGGGATCATACAATGGCACATTCAAGCTAATCATTGCAATCAAATTGTGGAAGTTAAGCATGCAGCAAAGGTCTAGGAGTGGCCGCCAAAATTGATCAGGAAGAGCTAAAACTTGAAATTCAAGTGGAAATATCGATTTTGGAGATTAAAAAGAATCAATCCACATCTTCTGCTACCTTTGACGAATCGGAAGAAAGAATTGAATGATAAATGAAGAGACGAAAGCAAAGGGCAGAGAAATGAATTTACTTCAGGGGTTCGTAGGTGCATGGGTGGCAAAGAGCCGATGATCATCACTTCTGAGTCAGATCCATCGGATTCTGCAGGGGCAGCAGGAGCCGGTGCAGGAGCGGGTTCTTCATCGGAAGAGACAACAATAACATCAATAGAGGAAGGTGGCTGCCTCAGGTCCGTTGGTCGAGTGGTGTCAAGAGTCCTCCTCATTGTACTGGGCGGGCGTCTGGGCCACCCTGGGTAGTACATGTTCTGCACAGCAGGTCTTCGGTATGGTAATGTCTGAAATTAGAAAGCAACAAGAAGAATTAAGAAAAGCAGAGGAGTGCCGTTAAGCATGGATTGGAAACTACCAAAGTAGCTCAAAGAAGTTAAATTTGCATGACTCGGAATAAGTTCTGAGGCGAACCTCCACAGGTTTTGTCCAGTTTTGTTTACCTAGCTGAGCCATGGACGCAGTAACACCAAATTACCTACCAACCAATTTTGATAATAGAGGTTATTCAATGATTTTTAGGAATCGGGAAATATTAGCTGAATAGCTTTGCCGAACTTTAGGATGTCATATCTTACAGTAAATTGTACACCCACTTACTAAACACTTAGGCCCTGAATTATTACATCTCAATAGGAACGGTAACAACTCTACTGAATTTAAATGGATCGCCAAATTAAACCTGCATTTCAACTGACATTGAAGTTTTGGATTGGGAAAGACGAGTTTTCATGATCTTGAAAAAATACGTGAAGACATATTATGAAGAATATTGGAACCGTTATCTGAGACATACAAAAACCACTGAACAGCAGATGCCACAGATTTTGAGGCGCCATTTGGGGAGATTCTGAAGTTTCAATATCTGGTTAATATTGACACCATCCGCATTTAATCAATCAATTGTTTTCTTTTACTTTCTATCACACACGGCAAGCTTCCCGAGAATGTATGAGAGGTGCGATGGCGTAGTTTTTAGCCTAAACTATAAAAAATCATAGAAATGATAGTAGTACCTATTTGTTGCAGAACAGTACAGTTGGTATTAGTATTCTTGGAATTTCGAATGTTTTCATTAAAAAATAAATAAAAATAAACCAAACATAAGTGCATGCCAAATAATATCGAACAGACATACCACTTCTTTGAGCTGCAATAACATGCAATCCAAATTTTCGCTCATTGTAATGCTATAATTTCAGCCTTCGCAGATTGGACTGGATTGGCTGTGCCACGGAATATGATGTTAATAGTATGGCTTGTAAGAGATCATGTACTTAAGGTGGATCCTTCTTGTACCAGCTGCTCTACTTGAAAATTTTCAAATTCAAACTCATGCCAAGCAAGACAAACCAATGTAAGATCCTTCAAAACATGGCCGAAGGTCTTTCAATTTTGAATTCCAATCAAAATAGTTGTAAGATGGGTGAGAAGTATAGGTATGGGTACCTCAAGTTATGGTAATTGGGCTGATAAATTGTCAGCCACTTTTGGACTAACTCGCTAATTGACCCTTCTAAAAACGTAAAATGCTCTCCAAATCCTACAGAATAGACCATAAACGGAATATCTCAATTTCATTCTTCGAGAGTCATACGAGAGCCAGACGAAATGTTAACATACCTCGTAATTTGGATCTGGCGGAAGTTCTAGATTTTCAAACACCATGTTGTCATCCGTGGGAGTGGAGGTTTCCAATTCAGCATTAGATGGAGTGTACCGAGCGTGATTGTCATAAGCAGGCATGTCGTGCGGAGAAACAGCGAAGTTGTAGAATTCGTGGACAAAATGGTCAGTTTTGCCGCCAAAGTATGATTGCGCCAACCTTTTGAAGTCACTGTAAATATGAAGTACGTATATTATCAGAGACGAATGAAAGGGTGGAGGGGGGGGGGGGGCACACTGGCCCATCAGAAGTTTCATGGGATGCTAACTCCGATGTTCATCTTATTTTGATGGTATTAAGTGAAATACACCTACCACTTAGTTTGGTAGAGCTTGTAAAGCTTAACTTCAACAAGACCTTAGCGCTGTGACAATTGAGACCAGTCACATTATTATACAATTGCTAAAAAAACGAGACATTTCAGGTGAAAATCGTACAAAATTGACTGAGTTTCTTCCCAATTTCCACCAAGTTTCAATGAAAATTCGCTCTTAAAGGCATGCCGCATCACATATTACTTTTTTTCATGTAGGCTACTAATTTGTTTTTTGCTGCTTTGCCTGTAAAATGGTTTTATATGATGCAAACTTTACAACGTAATACTTACTGACTATTGATAGGGTATATAGTGATCCAATTCAAAATCTCATGACAAGCGTGGTCATGGTAATATGAAACAGTAACATCCATTAAAGCAGCCAGCTCACGAGTAAGCCACGGAACGAGCCTGTGGGTTTGAGCGGGGTTCATTCTGTAAAAAACGGCAACAAGAAATTTATTCGGTTGGTTTAGTTTTGTGATGACTTTTTTTAATTGGTAAACAACGTAAAAGAAAATTGAAAAGGACTTGACAGGGAAGGGGGAAGGGCAGTTGGGGGATACCAACTATGAAATACTTTTGATCCACCCAATTGACTTCAGTTTCGTAGAAAAATTTGCAGAAAAAATTTCAGCCCCTCCATACTTCTGAATTTTTCGTTTTGTCTTCATCATACCACATCTCTCAAAACAATGTGTTTCTAGGGCCTCCCTCCCAAATCTCCTCAAGTCACAATGATGGGAAAAGTGTTCTTTTATGATGAAGTGATGTCTTATCTAATCCCACACCAACACAAGAGAGAATTAAATATTTTGTTGAATTTATTTAGTATTGCAAAAAGTTGTCAGATTTAAGAATCACTGTCAGGAGGAAATGAAGATGAGCGACGGGGCCGACAAATATTTGGATTTTCAGTCCTATTTGTTGAGCAGTAATTGATTTTGTTTTACTGCATCTCAAACGTTCATGGTGATTGAGCTTACCGTGTGTCTACGCACACCTATCGCTGACTATCTGTTCATACCTAATGAATCACCTAAATAACTAACTCATTTTCACTACTATTTACACTGATGTCATACTTATTCAATTTACTCATCACAATGCAGCTGCTCAAATACTTATGTTCAATATTTACAGAATTACATTATCGCTATTTGTTTTCATTTGTCCAAGGTCAGGATTCGCTAATGAAGCAAAGATCCACATATCATTGTTGCTGTGTTATTAGGTTGAAGGAACAGCACATTTTCCTTTGTGAAATTTTGGTTATCTGGATTCTAATAAAGTCCAATTGTTCCTTTAGTTAGTAAAAGTATTTATTATCGAGCATCTGAGAGTTTCTGTAAGCTGTTATTAGACTAAGATTGTGAGTCAGTAGTAGTGCTCCCACCAGATTGGGAAAACAGCCATAGAGACGGCCACTGGTGTAGCAAAGCCTTTGATTATCTTCACCCATCATTGCAAAACAAACCGTTTCCCAACTCCATCGTAATTCACAATTACGTGGAATTTTCGCATACGTAATGGTTTCTGTTTTATCAATGTTAGGTAATTCTGAGGTGTACTCCATTGAAACGAGAATTCAATTCAGGTGAACGGGCAGATAACAGTTGGAGCAACTGAACCTAACTAGTTATTGATACCCAAGGATCTGCCACTTTCTTGGAAGAATTGCAATGCGTTCATGAACTTTCGCATCCCTCTAGCAAGCCTCCAAATATTTCAGCACTCACAACAACATAGTCAGCAGGATATCAATTTGTATTCCATTCTCAGTTACCAAGATCTTCCTTCCTAATTTTCATTCAAGGACTATAGTTGGTAAACACTAGGTCCTAAGAACAATCTAGTTTCGTCCTATCTGGCTACGTACTTGAAGCTGGTTGGGTGTGCACGAGTGTTAATTAAAGGGGCAGGGGAGATTTGTGAAACAGAATTACGCACACGAGATCCTTTCAGTGACTTTATAGGAATCCTCAACTTTAACTCAAGGAGCTTCAGTGAATACAGACCCAAGGCTTCTAACTTATGGCAAGCGTAAGTTTCAATAAAATAGAAGGGGTGTATATAATTATTATATATTTTCTAACTGACGAGAAGTTAGGTACCTGTAGAATTCAGGGCTGGACTCCCGAATCCGACCACTATCACTAGACCGAACCCAGAGGTTCTGCTGATAGATGTTCCTTCTAAAAGCGGTAGCTGCAGCCCTGGTAACGCGAGGGGAAGAGCTCGAGCCGCGAGCGGTGCTACCAGATGTGGCAGCAAAGGCAGTGTTTGGGTGTTGGGGACAGCGCAGTATTTGTGGCACTCGACGCTGCGGTACCTCACCTCCTGGTGGCATCCAGAACACCATGGGCCCCCGTCCATTACGGTTCATTCCCATAGTTGTCCTGTAAATAGACAAATTAAAAGTATAGGTAAAAACTGTAAAACTTTCCTTACTAAGTCTGCTAAGAACTGTAATAAAGCTCAATTAAGGGTATTGGGAGTTATGCGTTTTAAAGTTACACAAATAAACTGAGTGCAAGAATACTGAATTGCCCAAGCTTTAAGTTCCCAACATCCAACGCAAAAACCAAGAAAACTATCGATGAAAGAATATTATGTATCACAATTTTTTAATTCGTTTTTTTCCTGATTTATGGGTAGATGCTTATTACAGTTCTGCCATATGTCCTCTCCCTTCGTTGTTAGATTGTTTGAAGAGGTGAAGTGACAACAATTTTGATCTTAAATTGAACTGCCAAACAGGCTTATTTGCGCTTCACTTTTGAAAGATAATTTTTGTAAGACAAAATAAAATTTTGCATTAATATTTTACGTTTTTTGGCATCTCAATTTAAACTTTTGGGGACTCAATTTCAACTTTCGGCAAACCAATTCGAGCTTTGGCATATCAATTTATACTTTTCACAACCCCAACTATTCCAACATTCCACCCCATATAATGATCAATGTTTTCTCTCTCATATTTTACGTTTTAGATCAATCTGAACAACTTCCATTGTGTGTCATTCGAGTAACAAGCTTAATATCTACAATGAGGGGATGCTATGTGTCACGCCCAACTTGGCAGACTTCTTTTTATTGATTTGGTTTCAAAACCAGTTGGGATAATGTTAACTCACCTATATCCAAAACGGGTAGCTCTCTGGACAGCAACATTGATGAATATTTGTGGATCGAACGGGTCGATACCAGCAACAAGTCCATGGCTTCGATCCAAGTCAATGGGCGCATCCAATCGATACTCCTGATAATCTCCCATAGACTTGATGCTGTGATATATGATGGAAAACTTCTGTTTGCATAGTGGACACTCTGGTTTCACCTAGAAAACAGTGCAATAACATAAGGTTGAGTAAATAAATCATTTTGAGAGTTTATTTGAGACAAAACTATTTAGGATAAATATTTGGCATACGAAAATTGCTTAACACGAATGCTGCTTCGTGCTTTGCTGAGCAAAGATGGAACCAGAAGTAGCCTTGTTAACGAAAAGTTCGCGTGGAAATCGAGATATGATGTTGGTAAACAGTTACCCAAGCCAAGTATGTCCAAATCGTTTCTTGTAAGTACCATCCCAGATCGAATAACTAAGAAGTACCTACTTGAGTCGGGAGTCATGTGACTGTGATTGTCTATTTGCATGTTTTGACAGTGTTCATTTTAGAGTAATAAATTATACGCATGAAAAAAGTTTCGAGTTGGTGCTATTGGTTTCATTTTCCATGTTTCCGTGGGGCCGCTCGTACATATACGCCCAGACCGACCAGGGCTGCTGGTAGGTACAAGTGCTCCCACACTGAGTGTATCCCAACTTGGCCACAGGGACCCTCATGCTGTCAACCAAGCAGGCTTAATCGTCGAGGTGCTTCCCTTATACTCTCCTGCTCCAAATACGTTAGAAAAATCAACAGCAACTCCTCAGGTGAAATCAATCCATTAACATATTTTAAAAAGTCTTCCACCTAAACATTTAAAAAAAAAAAGCAAAATGTACGTGACTCTTAGATACGGATCAAAGATACCACTAGTTCAGCTGAGTTGGTGGTAAGGCTGCCATTTATGCTAACCAGAGCTATGCTCGCCCTAGATACCACCACCGACTAGATACGATACCACAGTGTCCGAATCTTCTAGGAACTCTCTAATATGAGGAGGGTAACTTATCGATGTTCTATTCACTATACATTTCTACGTAGAACTCTCTTGGAATTAGGTAAAACATTAATGTTGTAGAATTACAACATTATTTTTATTCATAATATACATTGACCTTGAAAATGTTTTCTATTGGGTTTGGAATGAAGGGTCTCAAGAGAAGGATGTAGGTATGAGGTAAGTATGGTTAGTCAGGAAAAAATGAGACCTATTTACATGCGCTAAGTTAGATTAGTTTCCCACTCAGCACGTAAAATATTAGAATTGTGAAATACAAACCTTGGACCATTCTGAGAGACAAGAAAAGCAAAAGCTGTGGAGACAGGAGTCGGTGACAGCTTTATTAGTAATCTCTCCAAGGCAAATGGGGCAAACGACATCAGGAGATGAAGGGCGCTGCACGGGGGATGGACTGCGCTCCATCTTGGCACTGAGAAGGGGGCTTGCGCTGCTGCCTCCCTCATCTCTCAGCGCTCGTAGCGCCCTCTCTGATGTTTCAGTCGTGTCACTCATCCTAATATGTATTCAATCTGAAACAAAGCAGATAAAGGGTAAAAATTAATAACTCATCATTGCTGGAGGAAAGAAAGTTCATCTCATTGAATGCAAAATGTCATTCCAACGATTTTCCTACAGGGAATAGTTTTCATGCATTTGGAAAGTAGCACAATATACCAATAACTGTAGTGCACCGAATGAGACCTGAAAGGGAAACAAGTCGTGTTTAATGTAGATTTAATTTAAATACTGATATTATGAATTAAAGGAAAATTACTTTCTCCCTCACACCTACATTCACGTATGAAACTAAGGTCAACCATGGACACTATGCAGAGTAAATTTTGATTTCATTTTTTTTAAAATCTCTTCATTGTTAACCATGACTTTAGCTGGCGCAGTCCTATAGTTAGTACCTACTTATTGAGCATTATTCAGTAAATAAATGGGTGAACCCACACAGGAGATATTTTCAGGATTTGCAGGCATCTTTCTCAACGATCCATCTAATCTTCAATCGACGAAGTATCTTTTCTCATCTCTATACCCATCCTTGTACAGAGAGCAGTCGATTTTCACACATACCCTTTGGGAGAAATCCCACATTTTTCACTTTACTGTCCACCTCTATCCTTTTGGATTTTACGACCTGCTTAAAACTGCATTCCTCACCGACGGTAGCGGCCTTATCTCACGTCCCAAAACAGATAACGCTCACGGACAATTTGCTTACAACTCCGACACCCAAACTACGTTTAAGATAAATTCAAGATTATCATTAGATTATTAGATTCAATTTCCATATGTGTTTTATGTCCTAATATCGTCACCCTCAATTGATCTTTATTTTGTAGGTATCTAGCTGATAGTATTTCAAAATTTCTCAACTCCATAAATTGAACCATCATCAACCCAGTGCGCCGAAAAATTTGATTATCCCCATATAATCATGGGAAAACAAATCGCGAGAAAACCAGCTCAAATAATAATGCTGATGGGTCAAGTTGAAAAAAGTACCAACAAGCTCCAGACAGATTCCAAAATGTCGCTGCTAACCCATACAAGTTCAGAAAAGAACGAACACTTGGTCTTGATCCCAATTTTCAAGAGAGAACCAGAAGTCTCCCCCCTTTTTAAATATTACTTACTTGTAAATTAGTTGCCGAGTTTTGTGATAACACTGGAAGTTTTAACAAAACCAAGATCATTTCCGTGATTAGATGAAAAATTCAACCCCTGCACCAAGTGGTTTTTTCAACCGCTGCTAATAACTACGAAAAAATAAGAGACGTCCTTTTGCGTACGTATACTGACCACAGAGATTACCATACATAATACATTGAGGTGGTGGAAATGTGGCAGTCAGACACCGAAACACCATTTGAATTTTATGATAGAATGAAAAAAATCAATGAACCTCATAAACAACCAAACCTCCAAAATTATAATATAGAAAACGGCAAAAAGTTGGCTGGCAACCATGGCACACTTGGTTTGCTTTCATTTGAAAGAACTGCCATCTAATCTTAGACTACATCATCATGGATAACGAATGATTACCAATTGTTACACAATCTTTTTGTTATACAAATCCCCTCCCTAGCCTTAAATTTCCGTATCAAAAACCTAAACATCAACCAACAGAGCCTACTCGTTCGAGCCCCGTCCTTCCCACCATACTGAAACACACCCACATAATGCTTTTGCTCTAACACATAAAAACCTATCCCACAACCTTCTCTTCAAAAGCCATCAGTCCCGAAGTTTAAACGGCCATCTCTAAGTGGCCATGCACGAGGACCGCCAATGTCCTGGCCAACGACTAATCCAAACCTCCACCTTATGTCCGACAATGCTCCTTGAAGAACAATTACGTTATAGCGAGACATATGACGATGAAAGGGTAAGTCCATTCAATAGAGTCCCAAGTGTCAGTTTTTTTCAGGGGTTGATCCTCGAGATCCCAATCGTCGAAATAACGAACATTTAAAGAGGGTTAACATCCAACTCATCAACATCATCATGCCCAAACTTAATCTGAAAATCTTGATAGACATAGGGAGCCCGCAATCATAACTTAATCTCCAAATACACTCGAAATAATTCTCTGCCAAATACAAGAACGACACATGGCTAACTTTGAAATATCATGTTTTCCCTTCCAAGAAAAAATTGATCGATTGAAAACCTCAAAAAAGGAAGAGCTGAACTGGTTTCAATGGTAATAGACTTTGAATGACAGGAGTTTGTTTAGCCCAGGAGTTAGCCGCACTCTGATAAACGAACTCACGATATATATAATTGATGTGGTGGCACTCCAAGAACTAACTAGAGGTAGAGACATAAGTTGACGAATCGAATGGGCACAGGAATCACGATTGAGAGAAAATGGCAAAGAGCGATTCTGAAATATGAAGCAGTAAATGAAAGTATCTCTACGTGCAAGGGGCAGATTCGTCAATCTGTTATTAATCTCCATCCATGCACCAACTGAGGACAGCGAGGAGGATGTTAAAGACTGGTTTTAAGGAGAGCATGAGTTGGTTTACGACACTTTTCCCAAGTATGATATGAGGGTAGTCGTTGGAGATTCAATGCTAAAGTAGTCAGGTGACTTTGTCTAGACCTACAATAGAAGCACACAGTCTCCATGAGCTCAGAAACGATAAAGACTCACAAGTCACTGATGTTACTGCAGGCAGGTTCATGTGTGTCAGCAGTACATACTTCCCTCACAAATCCACACACACGGATTTTATTTGGCCATCTCCAGATAGGGAAAAAACCAAAGTGGTCGTGTTCTCATTGATAAGAGGTATTCAAGCGATGCTATGGATGTAAGGAGCTATAGAGGAGCAGACGTTCGATCTTGTGACATTCATCAGAAGTTGCAGACTCTGATGGTAGGGACATGTGGAGTGGATGGAACCAAATAAATTCCTCACTGATCACAGTATGGATATCCAGGTGGCAGGAGAAAGAGAGGCAGGTTCCGCATGAGATGAATTGCCGACGTGGAAGCCGACATTTGGAGCCTTGGAGTCATTAGAGAGCGAGTGGTTGCCCTGGACAAGGAAATGTGGAGGCGCGTCATCGAAGAGGACCAGGTTCTCTAGAGTACTGAAGTGCCGTGGAAATATTGATAATAATAAAATTAATATACTACAGCGATTAGATAAACTCGAAATTTTAAATGTCAATGAAATTATAAAACATCTGAAAACCCTTCATTGTGTAATACCTCTCTGATAATTTTACAATGATCACGAGCAAACTCATGTTATACAGGCCGTGTTAGTCCAACAAGTTAAAATCACAGTTAATCTTAAGAGAGGCTTAAGTTCCATAAACAAAAACTGACAGTGTTATAGGAATTCCTGAATGACTCATGAACCAACAACCATGAAGGATAAAGAGGGTAGTTTGATCCAAACGCAACTTTTTAAAATTCAAGAACTAAGTTATCTTCAAGGCATTTCTACCTGCAACAACTTTAATAATTTTAATAATAATTTAACGAAAAGTTTTCAGTTAAATTCGACATCAATCAAATCAGTTAGATCATTTGAACATTGAAGGAGAGACCATCGGAGTTAATATAATAACAAAATACGTAGACATTTTTCACGAAGAAAATGAATCGCCTACATTGCTAACAAAGTGTAACTAGCAATCCACACTAAGATAGTTCCCGGTGCACGCACTAAATTATAGATTTCCCGAAATTTAGGGGGACGAAGTCGAAAACGTTTAAGAAAAGCTTGGCCAAGGAATAGTTCGTCCTTCACGTAGAACTTGGAACGCCTCATTTGGATCGTCCCAAAGAAATTGAACGCTAGTAAAAACCCAACAATTTCGCATTGTAGTAGACAACTAGAAACTCAATTTAAGAACAACCGAGTGTACCCACTACCAGAAATTACGGAAATCTTGGACGAACTAGATATTTTTAATACTGTTCTATGATCGATTTAAAATCTGGGTTCCATCAAATCGAGATGTCTCCCGAACGTATACAAAAAACAGTATTCAGCGTCCCAAATCATCCGGCTGGTGACCTCGGCCTCAACTACCAAACAATTGCTCGATAATATAAATTGTAAGGACAACTGAGATCTCTGGCAATTACGTAGATTTCGTAAACCAACTGATAGCTGTATTCCCTTCAGAAGATTCACTCCTAGTCAATGACGACCGAGAATTAGAACTAAAACCATAAGAAAGGACATTTTTATTTAATCAAATCCCTTTAATAAAACATTGTCCTTCCAAACAATCTCCAATGGCCGACCAAGAGTATACAATTTTTATTTAATAAACGTTAAATTAACGTTCCAAGGCCATAAAAAACCAGAGATATAATTGGATTTGTACGATCCGTCCTTTGACGATGTAACTATTGTCTTAAATTGAAACCTATAGAACAAATCGTATCTTCAAACTCATCGTAGATTGTAGTTTTATACATTGCATACAATTGATGCATACTACATATTATTTTGTTAAAGAACGGCGTTGGGTTTAAAAAAAAAACTTCTCCAGTTTGTACTCCTACTACTGTTAATGCTTCAAACAGGGTGTCTAGCAATTATTCAAAAATAAATTCAAGACTTTTTCCAGACTTTTCCCACAAATTTCCTGACTTTTACGCGGTACATAATATATTCATCTTATATTGAAATAAAAAGAACTTTTATTTCAGGTGAACATGCCACATGTCGAGGCCACCAGCTGCACTGACCGCATCATGTACTATCCTCCGAGAGACCATGTACTCTTCGCTCATGTTTTCAACTAGGATTTCTTTATTTACTGAGAATCCTCTTTCTAATGCGGCATTGCCATGTGATGAGATCAAACATTTCTTTATAACTTCTTGAATTTTTTCTTTCTGGTGCATTTCATTGAGCCAGAAACTGTCCACTCTGTCACTTTTCCTGGAAAATTTCTCCGCTTTAATTTTGAACAGTGGGGACCTGATTATTTCCTTGAACTCACGATCTGCTGATTCAGCATCAGAAGCTGTGATCACATTCGAAGTAATCAGGATATCAAAGGCAGCCTCCATGTTTTTTACTGTTCCTTCTTCATCCACAACTACAGCTAAGGGATTTAAAAAGGACAGAGCCTTAGTAAGTGGATATGCCAATGGAGACTTTTCCTGAATTTTGGCTACAAGATGCTGGTAGCATGCTCTGACGTCTTTCCGGAAGCCAAATGTGTTCTTTTCTTTCACTTGAGAACATTTCCTCAAGGCAGACCGTGTAGCATATCCTAGGTCAATTTCTTTCACCCTCACAACCGACTTGTACAGATTTTCCTCTTTTTCAAAAACGTTCAGATTTGAAAAGTTTGGATCCCCCATTTTTTCTTTCTTTACAAATCTTTCCATGATGTCTTTAATGAGAGGAGAGTCAGTTCATTGAATAAAAATGGTGTCATGGGCTGGCTTATCAGTTAATTTGACCTTGACGAAATAAAATGCAAGGCACTTATTGAATCTTAGTAAATTCCAACCTATATTGTTTTGGTAACAAATTTCATTACTAATTCCCGACTTTCCCGACCGCTAGACACCCTGTACTTAGTAGAAGAAAAATCACACAGAGAGCCAAAAAGGTCACAGTTCCTCTCACACAACAAAAGAGTTCGGCTTTGCTGAGAGAAGGCCATGTTGTCATATGGCAATTTCCGCATTGAAAGCGTTAAAGGGTGAAATCGAAGGGCTGAAATATTTAAAAAAAAAAAAAAAAATAGGATACCGAAAAACTTTCGACATTGCACAAATGTTTTTACGTTAGTTATGTTAAGATAGACGCCCCTTCAATAGGTCAAATGAGCCCGCTCGAACCGCGTCATCCGTTCGGTCTCCCTGAGAAACTTTGATGGAAAAAATAACGCCAACACGAATCTGAACTACCTTGCACACAGCGGCACATCGCCTAGTCAATTGTGACGAAAGAATCAGCTAATGTAGTTCATATGGAATTTAGTTTTCAATTGTTGCTTTTGAAATTGAGTTTGTCATAACTCACTGACATATTTCACTGATATCAAGTATATTGCACCATAATGCGTACTTAGATATCAGCTTGTGGTACACACTAGTTTCAGAGTTTATGAAGCTATATTCATGAGGAAATCAACTTATCATCTTTACTCAGTAGGTATATCTAGAAGTAAGTTACAGGGTGTGGATACACAGTGATCAATTGAAGGGCCCTTGTGGTTTTCAAACCGATTTACGAACGTGAAGTGTAAATTGAGCTCTTCTTCAAGGCATCTTGAATCATATTACAACATCGCCGAGTTTAGATAATTTACCACAGACTACGTCTAAAACAGATCGATAATTTACATGGAAGAAAATACATGGATAATAAACTTTTTTGTTATTTGCAGCGTTTCATCTCAGGC
This sequence comes from Creontiades dilutus, assembly GCA_031894815.1. NCBI lineage: Eukaryota > Metazoa > Arthropoda > Insecta > Hemiptera > Miridae > Creontiades > Creontiades dilutus. Next base: position 516,827 of record JAVIWC010009320.1, on the reverse strand, counting down.
TTGCGATGAAATAGAAATACTATACCCCTACATCCGCACTGTTGGGCCGATAAGGAAATATGTATGGTGAAAGTTCCGAATGTGTTTAGGGACACACTATTCCTAGGTACCAACTGCTATGGGAGAAGCGTTTACATCAAAAGTAAGCAATATAATGAAGCAGCGTCGTACTAGATGAAGAATTATGGAGTAAAAAGCCGAATACACAGATTAACAAAGATAACGTTGGTGACAGCATCTACAATCAAAGTAATTATGTAGGTAGGTTAGGTACTTGCCTTGATTGGTGAAACAGGTGTTTACCAGATAACCATAATAATTAATACAGAATGATAATCAGTTTGCACACTTGAAATTACAAAGGAATGTACCTCAATTTTATATGAATTAGATAGGCAAGAGGTCACAACCTAATCGTCCGTAATGAGGACAGCTGAATAATGAGCTTATTTCCCTGCAATTCTTGAAGCGTTTCCATTGTTTTACGCTTTCGATCAAAGATAATCAATACACAAACTCCGGAGAGAGAATAGTCGGAATTTTAGAAGTTAAAACAAGAAATATGGTTTTCACAAACTGTACTTACCTACCAGGAGGACCGATGAATTGAAAATGACATCATGGAGTACCGAGTATCAATAAGCTGTGAACGTATGATGGGCCTCTCAAGGCATGCGCTGGACAAATATCTGACAAGGGTATGAAAAAGTTACTTGCGCAATCACTTTACCGAGTTTTCAGACGAAAGGAAGAAGAAAAAACATAAAAGGGACGAGAAAACTATTAAAAAACATCAATCTCCTCTTACGCGAGGAAAAAAAACAGCAGAACTGCAAAACCACACGGTCAGTGTTGCCAATGAACCCCAAGGTGAAGCCTGACTGTCATCCTCTTGTCATGGAAGACTAGCCTCCTTCCCATCTTCCATGGGCTCTTGTCTTAGGCGACATGCGGGGCTCACGACTCCTTCTTGTAGCACGCTCCCGCAGCAAGCGCTACCATCAACTCCAGTTTAATACCTAATTTTTTATTTTTTTATTTCTATAGACAACTTTATTGTAAATATATATTACAGTACAGTTTAGCGCAATAGTCATCAAAGAGAGGTTGCCCTCATAAACATGATGCAAGTTACTGCCCAGTGAAACCCCTTGCGTAAATTTATGCGTTATTAAACAAAATTATTGAATTTTATATTATAATAAGCTAAAGGAACAATATTTTAATAAACGGAAATGGTTTTACATTTTTTCTGTTTTATAAATTCAACAATGTTTAACGAGACTGAATATTTGAACAATTTCTATCTTTCGGGTGGTGAATATTCAAAGCAAGTCAGGAGGCCTCTTGCGTTTGAGCCTTCGTTGGTCCCTGGGTGGTGGTGGATTGCTGGTTATGTGGGTTAGTAATTCGTTATGATGGTTGATCATTGATCTATGAAGTTGTTGGTATGATATAGGCAGTATATCAGCGACCTCTGGGATGTTGAGGTCCTGATGTATAGAAACATTCCTCATGTACCAGGGTGCTCCTGCTATGGTTCTGAGAGCTCGGTTTTGGTATGTTTGCACCCGATTTATTGTGCTGTTGCATGCTGCACCCCAGATTTGTCCTCCATAGAGCCAGTTTGGGGTATAATGCCTAATGCAGGGGTTCTCAACCTTTTTAACGCTGTGACCCCCTTTTCAGCTTGAAAATGTTGGCGACCCCCTTGTAGTTACATCGTAAAGTTGACTTCCGAACATAAGAAGACAGCAATAATTAATAATTAATTATTGTTATAATATTTATTTTACAATAATGAAAATGACACCACTTTTCAAAATATTTTTAACAAAACGTTGGCGAGCAATAGTTTATTAATAACTGATAAATGATCCGGTTATAACAGTTCCATGACTGTAATTTGAATCCTTCAATATCAAAGCAGGCAAGAACTACGCGAGGTTTCAGCCGCGGAAATACAGCTGACAGAGCAGCGCTTGCAAGCACCATCACTTTTAGCAGCAATGTTGAGTGATTTATAGCTCTACTTTTTCTTTTTGTTAATCGTAGCTGTGTTTTAAGTTGTATTGCATTGGTTTCATTTGATAATAATCAAGCGGACTCAAATTTTAACTCAGGTTTAAATAATAAATACATGGTTGCTATACTTAAAATCTGCCGCTCGTATGGTACCTGCGGTCTGAATGTTTTTTATTTTTATTTTGTCATCTTCCCTCGCGACCCCCGTGGGGGTCTTGCTCAACGAGTTGAGAACCCCTGGCTTAATGTATAATCAAATCCAGTAGATTGCCTCTTGCCTAATTAAGATTTTTGTACAATATGCAATAATAATAAAAAATAAAAATAAAATGATGGAAATATAAGTACTTATATAGTTTTTTTTTCCTCCAAAAATCTCTACCCAAAAATAAAAGCAAACCCTAGTTTGATGAAGTTGTTTCAAACAAGAAATTTGTTTGAGGGTTACTTACAATGAGCAGCAATCACCAGGGTCGAGAAGAGAGAATCCAGGCCTAGGGGTAAAATCTCGGCCCAGGGGTAAAATCTCTGCCCAAGAAAATTCTACTAACTATTGTAACCATTGTGGTGACTACCGAGTACTTCGGATTATAAAGTGTCGGATTATCGAGGGACATCTGTATATTAATATTAATGGTTGTTGGAACAGTCATATGACGTTTTGGAGGCACCACCTGTAAGCCTGGTGGGCTAGAACCCCAGGAGGCAGAGGCTGAGAGGAATCGTGAGGGACGGGAGCCCGGGGAGGCAATGGAGAGGCTCTACCCTCTCTCCCAGACCTCTTACAAGCTCCTTGGCGGTGGTGGAAAAGTCTCATTCTGTCGCTAGATCTCTTCTAGTTGTCTGCTGTTCTATCATACGACCCAGTTGTGGTCAGGCAAACTTAACCCCGCTTAATAACACCTTCTGCACCCCACGTTTGCGAACACACATGCTCTCCCCTAAATCACTCTCACAGTTGGGATCTGATATCATTTGTGTGGCAGGTCCGTACTGTAGTATGAGACAGGACTCAGCATACTTCCCCCTAAACTCTGCACCAAACTTCAATTACCGCTCAACAAAGAGGGTGAACGACCAGTACTTCTATTGTGTATAGTTCATTGAATTGAAACAAGGTTTCATTATTTCTTTTAAAACGTTTCTGTGTTCTTAAGTACGTTTATTGAAACTATTAATGAAACTTTTTAGTCATTACGCCTCACTAAAAGTGGGTGAAGTTCAGTCATCTGCCAGTGTATCTAATATAGTAAACCCTCTTGAGGATGAACTTTCAGCCAGCGTTGGCACCACCATTATTCATTTTAATTATTTCCTCATTAGTACTAAACGTTGTAGATTTAAACCACTGATTGCACCAACCATACCAGTCACCGCACATGGTGGAATTGAGAATCGTTTGCAAACACTGTACCTAAACTTACTACGTCTCACTGTTACCAGATATGTTCGCCGACACACTAATTATACACTCGTATTAAATTATGACTTCTTATTTACAGCACCCCAGCCCCGTTTATAGTTTAGTTTGGTATCCTATGTAGGTCAATGTAAATTGCTAGGTGACTAAACCCTGTTATGTGAACCGCCTTTTAAATTTGTAACTTTGCTCGTCCACTAAACTATCATTACTACCTGGAGGGTTGGACTGCCCCCAAACCTTGACTTCAGTCAATCCATAAGATGGAAATTTCTTATCTAGTACCTCGTGAGATGGATAAATATCAACATTGTTAGTTGCATATGAACTACTGCATGACGATAAAAATTCATTTGGTACAAGAGGGGGTTGCTATCTTTCTAATGGGTTCATAAGTTTCGTGCACTATTGTAGGAACTCCTTCACGGAATATTGTTAGTACGTGAGGAGATTCACAATCTCGAACAGAAGGGGTATTGCCAAAAATGTGCTTGAAAATGACCTGTTCTTACTTTCACAAGGGAGATCGATATTATTGAAGAATCGATTAACTTGTTCCTCAGAAGAAATACTGTCACCTGTCCAATTGGGTTTCCCTGAATGACTAAATTCATTTAGACCATCGCAACTATCATATAGCTTTTAATTGAACTGATCAGTTCCAGATGTTCTAGATGGTAGCAAGTTGCACACTAAACAGCATCAGTTGATAAAATTCTTAAACGAGATTTCCAACCTTTTGAAGCACTCCTGAGGTGTTCTTCACGGCTAGTATTTTGCCTGAGATGAGGAGAAGCATTTGGCAGTTGACCAGATGACTCATATCTGGAAAACTCTTCATTTAAGATAGTTCTTTTTACAGAGGAATGGGCATTTCAGTCCGAAGATTGCCAAATGTGGGTTCTTTACAGGTGGGCCCATTCTGGGAACTTGTGACCACCCTCGATCTGTTATAAGCAATTCTATGGAAATTAAAGCCTTTTGATTGTGCTCAAAACCCTCCTTAATCATTTTCATCTTCGAGGCAGAAGAGCGCAACTTGTGCTTTGCTGCAATTTGAGCAAAAGTTCTTTTATCATGAGGTTGTATTTGCTTAAGATTCTCATTGTTGTAGGGGTGATTACATCTTGGTCTTTCTCTTATATTAATCTTCTTTTGTATTGATAAGTTTTGAACTGTTCTTCCAGTATATCCTGAACGATCTTCATCATCATCCTTCGTTATCTAAAACATTAATTAGGCATTCATAGCCGTCACACAAGTCATTCAAGCAAAGATTTATCAGAATGAAGAAAATATCTAGGTAAAGGCAGTCTTAAAAATAATCCCCTACATTGGAGATACGAAAAAATTTAAATACTCTGAAGGGTTATTGTAAAGTAAAATTGAGAGAATAATTCAAACAATGGTCGAATACATAGTTGCCGTTCAGGTTTTCTGGTAGGGGGTGAATGGGAGGATATTTTATGGGCCGTTCCTTTTGTAAGTTTGATTTTCCATAAACAATAGGGTTCATAAGGTGAGTAATAAAAATTACCTACACAAAAAATATCTGAGTTTTGACTTCCATTTCTTCTATCTAAATCGGGGAAATCGGTAACTTTGTTGACTGAGTGAATAAGCAGGTACTACCGAAATTGATTTTGAACAGCCTAAAATTAATGTAGGGAGTAATTGTGGGAAACAATGGTAATCACACTGATTTAATATGTAACTATTGATATAAAATATTAGTCGTGGAAATAAGAGAATAAATGTTAGAACAGGCTACACGATATGAAGATGAACTCAGTATTTCTAATAGTACCAACCGCATGCGCGGGTTTTCACTCTTGAATTCCTGAGATAGGGCGACAGAGATGAAACCCAACTATCAGTTCCTCGTGCATCTCCGGAGATCATCCTTCAGAAAGAATGGAGAACAACACAAGTTGGAAATTGAGCCGAGCTGTTCAAGAAAGATTATCCTCACTTTCTTTCATAGATTGGTAAGTTCGTAACAGTAGAGCTTATCAAATCAACCGAAAGATTACGATTTCTGTGTTAGATACCCTTCTGAGCACATCACTGGCAAATATGTTAGTTGTCAGGCATCCGGCAATGGAAATACTTTGAACGACAATACCGTACATAATCGAGACAAACTAACTGAATTTCAGCCTAACACTGCTTGCAAAGGTCCGTTTGCGAATCAATATCATCTTGACAATTCATTTTTATTTCAATATTTAAGGCCTCTAACAGCGATCTTGGGGTTCTCTGAACCAATTCCTTGAAGAGATTTGTGTCTTAATCAAACGAACAAACAATACTTTGGAATGAAACTTGTTGTAGCCGTAAGCTAACTTCCTCATTACGGTCGAAAAAGTATCACACCAAAGCGACCCAAAAGTAACGTCCACTCATAAAGTGAATAGTGAGACTCTTTATGATCATGGAGTCTATTCGTGCCGAATTTAAAATATTTTTCTTTACCATTTTCCCGATTGCACTTTTTCTGCAACGAGGGGAGGACTGTCAATTGTTTTTATTCCGGCAGAGTAGAAAGTCATGCGCACTCCTCGGCGTTCTCAGATACGTATTGAGGGTGATTATAAACATGGAGATGGATTATAAACATTCCGAATTTCAATTAAATATTTTCTTGATCTAGGTGCCGATTTTCCTCTCCCAACAGAGTGGAAAGTAATGTCTACTTCACATGCGACTCAGATAAAACGGGTGTTCATAATATGTTGTATTTGCATAATTATTCGATCTCATTAATAATTAAGCGCGTATCATGTCCCTCAATGTACAGCTGGGGTTTGAATTCACAGAAATGGGGGGGGGGGGGGTGCCGAATTTTTCAACAGTTTTTGAGACAAACGATGAGTCCAACTCTTATATTTTACTCACTGGGATTGAGTTTAAGTGACGATAAGATTGCAAGTACAGGATGTGTTCATTCGACTGGTGACGGTTATTGATCCACACGTATATCTGTCGCCCCGGTGAATAAGTGGTTAACTCTAATTAACCTATTTTACAAGAGGCCGTAAATAAAATTCGAACTTTCACCTAAATAAGGATTTCATTGTAGGAGTTTGTAATTTGGAATGAATCACTTGGCCATTTGTGCACAAGAAAACCTAAATTTTCTCATTCCTTAGCGTACATTACTCATTTTGAGCAAAATCCGACTTGACCACTTACTCACTGGGGTTGCTGATATATCAACCGCCGAAACTGTTGCAATGGTTTTAAATCCTATAAAACTCAGAAATATGATTTCAAAACATTTTTGACACCTTACAGCAACCATAGAATAATAATAGAATATTATTCTATATTCTAATAATAGAATATTATTACAATAATAAACCATTGTAATCGCTATTGAAAAAAAAATTTTAACCCCCGCTGAAAATTTTATGGTTTACGTTTCAAAGGGTGTATAACCCAAATCTGCAATAAATTTTTTCCGTCCGTCCGCCGTACAATAATAAACCATTGAAATTTTCAATCGATATCGGTCCGACAACGCCCCAACTCTTTAGCCAGCACTTGAAAAAAAATCCCTAAAAATCTCAAAAAAAGTCAAGGCGGCCTAAATTTGGACTTTTTTTTGAAGAACTTTCCATGAGCAATCGAATGAGCCCTGAAAATTCCCGTCATTTATGGTGCCAGTTTTTGTTTTTTTTTGTTTTGATCGCAGTCACCTAGTGATGTAGTGAATGTGGATACTGGAGTGAACTCCTAAAAGGTTTTATACTCTATACACGGGTTGAAGCATTCTGATATGCATGCTCCATCTTACGAAATTCAGAATTTTCAAATAGAATATTTTTCCATTGTAATCGCTCTTGAAAAAAAAAGGCTGCAAATTCTTTCACTGGGGGTTTATTATTCAATGATTCATGATTTGAATTTCTACTAAGCTTTGCTGAAATACGCACACTATCAGGTGAAAGAGCGATTATTGAATTTCAGGAGGCACACAAATATGATCAACTGATCAATCCAAACAGGTATTTTGGTTGAGTACAGATTTACGTGTTCTATGCTATCTCCTGAAATTCAATAATCGCTCTATCACCTGTGAAACACGCACACTCCGAAGCTTAGTACAGATTCAAATCATGAACGCAAGCCAATTGAATAATAAACCCCAGTGAAAGAATAATTATTTACCCCAGTAATAATATTGAATAATATTTAAATATGTATTATCTGCGTTTCATGCATATCAGAATGCATATCTGCTATAAACTACACATTCACTACAACTCGACGCTATTGGCCGGACATCGCTATTTTACAAACAAACAATAATAAACCAAAAAACGCAAATGTTGGCACCATAAATCGGGCCATACATCGGGAATGGTTTGACCTACGGACGTGGGGAGGGTCTCATTCGATTCCTCATGGTATGTTCTTCAAAAAGAGTACAAATTTAGGCCGCTTCGACTTGTTTTGAGGTTTTTAGGGATTTTACAAAACTTTGACAGCCCTTAAAGGGCACTTTAAATTGAGTGAGAGAGCTGGCTCAAGAATTGGGGCGTCGTCGGGCCAAGATTTTTCAGAAACCAAGAAAATTTCAGATCTTTTGCTCCAGCCGTTTGGGAGAAATCGTGCGTACGGCGTAAGGCGGATGGACGGAACATTTTTTATTGCAGATTTGGATTCTACACCCTTTGAAACGTAAACCGTGCAATTTTCAGGGGGGGTTACCAATTTTTCAAGAGCGATTACAATGGTTTATTATTGAATACCAATGAACCAAAAATTAGATTCAGTAAAATTCATTGTAAAATCGGAAAAGTCATGTACACAGTTCTCAGTAAAAAGGAAAAATTCACTGAAAAATTGTGCTTTTTCAACATTTTTAGAAAAACAAAGGCAATTCCCGTGGTATACGTTAAAAAAAAAGAGTATTGCTTCGTGTGTGGTCATATCATATCTATGTCCGAGTTCTAATTCGTATTTTTTGATTTTAAGATTTCATTCGTGTTGTTACGTGTGAATATGAGTGGGGTCGTCGCAGGCCATTGGTTTCCTCCTATGTATGATTTTGGGAGTAGGTACTGTCCAAAAATTGTTCATTCAAACTCGGTGTTAACCTTAATTCAAGTTAATAGGACTTTGTGAAAGAAGATTATCAGAGCCGTGGGACTTGTTCCATCTGGTTACGTAACTGGGCCCGAACATCCTGACCGCGTCCGAGGTGCCCTGACACCTGAAACCAGTTCTTCAGTTGGCCCGCAACCTTCGCTCGGGGTCTTTCTCCCGATTTTATACGCACTCGTGCGTCTTTTTATTAACGGATTTATTACCAGTGTGGTTTTGTTTTTCAAGAACGTCAACCTTACTTCGGGGTATTTCATGATAATAACGGCAACGCATCCTGATTTCACAGTGGAACGTTCAACATGACGGCTTTACATCAACTGTGAGTCCGAACTAACAATGCGAATTGTTTATAATATCGAAATATTCAATTTAAAAAGGTACACGAGATTCATGCATGACGTTTGACACAGGCGTAGGTAGTGTGCTTCCCCCCTGTATAGAGATTTGAAGGTAGTTGTTACGCACTCGCCCATTCTTTTCGCTTTAGTCGGCAACCTTTGTTTACAAATTTCTTTTCTTTCTAAATTTGATCGAGAAGATACTCTGTTCTCATAAATTGTTGAGGGAACTTCTTGTTTCTTTCATATCTTTATACGACAGCACATGAAGTTCAAATACTTCAAACATTCAAAGTTTTAAGATTAGAAGTCTTCTTTCTGTGATTTTTCAAAACTTTGCCGAAAAACCACATCATCGCACCACGTTTCCTAAGGTGACTTTACTTTTTGCTGGTACTTTGACCATGAAAAGCAAACCACTGTTCGTAAAAATGTGCGGATGGTGTCAAAGTTAGCAGAGCTATCACTAGCAAATATCACTAATACGACCATCGTAAATATCGTAATGGAAAGATTTCCAACCACAAGAGGCCGTTCTACCATCGAGGGTTAAAGAGGAGTTAATCCAGAGTCAGGAATAAGTCTTCTGAAACGGCAGTGAGACATTATGTACATTAAACCTGGATTAATTTGCGATCTTTCCTGGTTGGAACTGGCAGTTAGAGGTACCTTTTTGTTCTTGTAACAAGAAACAGTAGAAGCATTAACAAACGCTATTGGTGTCCTTTTGTACCAAATTTGATGATAATGTGAATTTAAGATTGAAGGTGGTAATTTCTAAACAATTCTAAATACACTAACTACTCGGTGGTAGGTACCTAATATCATGGACATATCAGGACCACTTACGTACCCAGGATGTGGAACCCTAACGGCTTCTCTTTCTCATATATAACTCAAACATTTGACTCCAACAGTTGTATTCTTCAACAATTCTCATTACGCTGCCAAACTCTTAGAAATTGAGATCTATTTTCATAAATTCTAAATTTGGTTTTTGCTTCCGAGGATAACTACTCGTGATGGTTGTCACAGTCGGGAGATGAAACTGTTGTTTTCTTCAAAATTGAAATGTTCACTCATATTTACGTCTTTTAACATTCTGAACAACTTTGGTTTCGTATCTAGTCGTCAGTGTGTCTGTCCATACCTTTTTGTACCAACCTTAATTTCTAACTACCATCCGGGCTTGACCCAAGTTTTCTGAAATCGAATAACATAAACATTCTGTTCCTCCGCCGTACGACACAAAACTCCCAGGTAGTGGCGAAACGTACTCATTGTAATATTTCAATGAAAATTGGTACACTATTTTTTTGTGGCGTACAAACCTAATACAACCACGGTTATCGCTTTGTTGGAATCCTAATTTATTGGAATCCAAATTGAGCACTGTACTGAGTAAAATCCCATTTTCAACTGTTTTGTACCATGAACAACCCACTATAGAAGATTCAAATCACTATTTATATAAATTTGTATAGCAAATTTTACTCTGATTCCAAGAAGCACCGGTCCCACACACTTGCGAAATCAGAATTTACTTTTTTATTTGCAAATTTCGTTCCGACGCCAAAACGTCGAGATCAGCATTCATCAGGTCAAGTTCGTTAGCAAATCCAATCACTCTCGAATCAGCGGTCTAATTCCAATTTAGTGGTCCATAAAATTACCAGAATTGCATTTTTAACAAGGTAAATGGAGTGTGATCGTCAAGTATTTTCCAGCGCTGAGGCGACTGGTCACAGACCGCTACAAAGACATGAAAGCAAGAAAGCTCTAAGTATTTTGAGCTGGAAAAACTGAAAACTCGCTAAGTGAAGCACATACTAATCCGGCCTATTCGGAGTATTTCCCAAGAAATATGAGCTTTAGCCAACAGTATGGAGATAAAAGGGTAGTGACAAACAAAGGGGCACTTTTCCAACGGGAAATCCCATGAAAAACGTCCCAATTTTATAGGAGTAGCATTTTCATGAATTAAATGCTTAAAATTACATATTGTGCGTCCATTCACTTATTTCCCTCATATTATACGAGTATAAGCGAATGTCTACTTTCTAATACGTACTATTATAAAGTGAAATTTGCCGATTTTCCACTTTGTATGACATTTTTTCCTACCAAAATTCAAACCAGCATGAGGTTCAACACTGAGAGAAACACAGATGAGAAGAGCGAATTTCGCCCAATTGAAAAATGGAGTTTTTGGCGCCTTGTCACCATTGTGCGTCGTCGCGAGAATCACTTTTCCTCGAAATGACTGGACCAAAGTTAATGAAACTTGCATAAAAATGACAAATGGACCGAGAATTGATGGCGTTAATTTGAAATTGTTCTACCAGAGTTCGTACATGTGATGAAGAGCAATTCTCGATGCTGTAGGACATTTGAAAATGGGAAATCTCCAATACCATTTCATAATCGTATTCATATAAAAAGCATTTCATAATTTCATATAAATGGCATTCATGTGCGGCACAATGTTATATGTATTTAGCGTAGAATAAATTCTTTCTAGGAATGCATTGTTTGGGAATTATTAGTAAGCAAGTAAAGAATGAAAAGAGTTCTAACATTTCAAGGTTTCCGTATACTCCATATTCAGAATTGGTGCTAACTTCGAAATATTCTTTTTGGGTAAAAACGAAGAGAATGAAACTACTTCCAGCTTTCGGGGTATTAATAACCTTCTAAAACCATATTTGCAGCGTTTTGGTGTATTATGTTTAACCAAATTTTTACCTGCCCTCTAAATTTACATTAAAAACAGCGTGGGCTCAAAAAATCGAAAAAAAATCGCCACACATTGGTTTGTAGGTGGAGGAACATTTCTCCCCTCTCCCTCCGTTTTCCAGAATATTTCTAAAACCCTTGAAAACCATGATTGTTCCATATACCGTACTTAGAGGACCTCATATCAAAAGTTTTCAGTCCATCAAGGTGAGTAAAGTTTGGTGTTTACGGTGTTAAGTTCAAGACGAAGTCATTCTAGAAGTAAATTATTATGTAAGACACACTGATCAGCTGAAGGCTGTTGAGGCAATTTCTTCTTCAATCGATCTACTCCGCATTAATACAAACGGGGTTCTTCTTATGTTATCTGGAATACAATTACAATTTATTTAAGCGAGGAGTTTTAATAATGTACTTCAGGCTACGTTTATTTGATCTTGTCAAATTTTAGTTGGACTTCTACGTGTTTCCGATTGTACCAGGGAAGCAATGCCTCTCAATGTACAGTCCAATTTTGATACTCCGGTGCTTCGCGTAGGATTTGAAATTCAGAATCTTCTTACCTTGAAATTTTGAAGGGGTTAAGCGATTATTAAGATTATTATAGAAAATCATTGTTTATATCACTATTAGAGAATGTTATTGAATGAGTCATTGGAAATTATTATTAATATCACTATTTTTACATTGTAGTGACTCATGGAACGTAATATAAATGTAATGTAAATGTAATAATGTTATTACAATACAAATATATATATCTTAGCAAACTTAGTGTTTCAAATGAAAACATAATTTTGTGGTTAAAATTGATACTTTACTATCTATGTGATTCCCCATGTTTAAGGTCCGTTGACAGAAAAATAAACATAATCATGAGCTTCGAAGGGAAAATGCGATTTTCATTTGAAACACAATTCAATTTTCACAGTTCTTTATTGATCAACCATCACCCGTAGTTTGAAATGGATCAGTAGGTGGAAGATGGTACGTTATTGCTCATTTGAAAACAATTCATATATCTGTTGCAACTAAAAGCCCGAAGTGTGGTAAACGTTAGGATTTACCAGAAAATCCTATCATTTCCCAATATTGTTGGTGAAAGCCCGAAATCTCTACGAAAAACAAGTATTTACCGCTTGACAGATGGATATTGTTAGGATTGACTGACCGATTTGGTAAATACCAAATAAAATCTTGTGTGAATGATACATTTCGGACTTTTAACAATCTCTCTTGGCAAATGTGCGGATTTCCCAGGTCTCGATCCAAAGAATGTAATAGCTGTTGTCCTGAAGAATGAAGACGATTTCTAATAACTTGGAAAGTCTTCAGGAAAGTTGAATACGTTGTATTCATATATTCAATTTGAAATTTGTGCCGAGGCACAAACACCCTGAAGATGTGCCTGATGAAATAAGCCTTCGTGCCGCGTTAGTACCGTTCACCTTTATTTCAGCTTTTACCACCTAACGCTGGACGTTTACCATGATAACCCCGTACGAGTCGTGGGAAATACGCAAATGTGACAAGAGATATTGGTAAAAGTCCGAAATGCCTCATTCGCACGAAGTTTTTTCGGCATTTACCAAATCGTTCAGTCAATCCTTAGATTAACCAATTTTCAAGCTGTGAATACCCGTTTTTCATATAGATTTCGGGCTTTCACCTACAATATTGGGAAATGGTAGGATTTTCTGGTAAAACATGAGCCACATACATGTTGAAACTGTTCAAATATTTTTCAGAAAAATACCTAGAAGTTACTCAAGTTTTAAATGGAACATTCAGCTGGAAAATCAAATTAAACGTAATTTGAATGTGCAATTCAAATCAATAAAAAATTGTTTAAAAATTGCAGCAAATTTGTTACAGGGATATAATATTAATATTTATTTGTTAGCTGAAGAGCAGAAAGAATGATGCTCTTCTCTAGGTTTCTATATTAAAATAAATAGTACACTTTCGTATAGTTTAAGCTTTATTTAACATTCTTCAACTTGTTTCAGTAAAAAATGCTTCAAGCAAATGAGGAGGAAGAAAAACCTGTCTCAAGTGACTCAGGAAAAATCCGAACTAGGGAAAGTTCTGAACGTCTTAGATCTCACTGCGCTGGGGGTACGTTGAGTTGTTCCAACTATTACAAAAAGACAGGTGGCTACCGTAGTAGATTTGGTATACAGTCCTACCTCCAACAAAACATTTTCAAAATGTTTAGATGAAGGTATTTTGAAGAAAGAATCTTTGGAGGAACGAGGAACAAGGAGCAGGTCTGATGACGATGTGGAATTCATTTGTTGGCTGGTACAAAATGTTATTCATGCGGGAGACAGTCACATGATTAATACAAAATGTAATTTAGGACTCATCATACACATAATTTTTAATATACGATTTCATTTTGAAGTTGGATCGATAGTGAAGAGTAGTGTTATTAGGGGATGTGAACTGTACCATTTACGATATTCTCAATCGATCGTTGTGATTAACGTTTTGGGGAAGGTGAATTACATGAATCGTTCATTTCTTTTTTGATTACTTAGACCGACTAATTAAACACGAGTCATCTAGTTACTGAGTCAATCTGCAAAGCACAATAATGTTTTCAACGAATATGTTTGTTAACATTTAACTCAACAGCCGGAAAGACCATACTTCCTTACCTTTTCCCCAGAAAGACCAGGCGAGCTTTTGCTTCCGAGTCTACCCAGGTAGCGGAAGCATTGTTTTCACTTTCGGAATGTGAAAATTTTTTTGTCTCCAAAATCAAAAATTCCACTCGCATTTTGCGTTTTAGACCTTTCTGAACAATTTTGGTTCCGTGTCTGTCTGTCAGCAAATCCTTGTTACGGGCAAAACTACACGAAGTTATAGTCCGATTTTGATGAAATTTTCAGGGATTGTGCGGGTTGGGGTGTAGATGGTCCCCTATAGGTTTCATGACCCCTGGATCGATAGTAGCCTCTGCGCATGCGAATACGTGAAATCCTTGTTAGGCGCATAACTCCGGGAGTTCTTGACCAATTTCGATGAAATTTTCAGGAATTGTTCGGTTTGATGTGTAGATGATCCCCTATAAGTTTCATGACACCCGGATCAATAGTAGCCTCTGCGCTTCCGCAAACGTGAAATCCTTGTTACACGCATAACTCCGAGAGTTCATGACTGATTTCGATGAAATTTTCAGGGATTGTTCGGACTGATGTAAAGACGATCCTCGTGAGTAATAAAGAGAAAATAAAGTTTTAGCCTCGAGCTTGGATCGAACCATATTGAACCATCATTGAACGAGTTGACTTTAGTCAATGATAATTTTCAATGATCTATACAGTCATGTTATGGATACGAGGAAGCTATGTGCCACACACACTTGGCAGACGTTTTTTTCCATGTACTGCAGAAGATTCTTTTCCAATGATATGGAATCATGAATATATCCTCAATTATTGGTAGCCTTGAACAGAGTTTGGAGGCCACGGGATTTTCATGTTGCTCAAAGTTTCCTTCAATTCTCCTTCAGAAAACTCGAGGGAAACTTCCTCTAGCGTTAATTGGCGATGAGTTCCATCGCTTTTTCAACCATAAGTTTTCTCAAACCCGATCCTGAACTTCCCCTGTTATAAACTTGAATTCTCGGCCCCCTGTGCCAACATTTACTTTTCGTGACTGTTTGCCAGCTGTATTCTTCTGTCCTCGTGTATTCTGTCGAAATCAGCATTAAATTATTTCTTCACCTGCTCTACTAAGCTGCTAAGCTTCAGTTTATTGCAGATCCTTATGAGTTTTGCATTTTCCACCAGTAAATTGAGAGTTTAGCAGATGATTTTCTGGCAATGACTAGAATTGTTTGGTTGACTTCCATCTTGGCATTTTCAATATTCCCTTCCCTGTAAAGCTGCTACGATTGTATCACGAAGAAAATGTAACCAAGCTTCCCTCTAGCTTTCCCTATTGTCACTGGTTGCGTAACGGCTGGTTCACCGCAAAATTGCAAAGCGATATGTGCTAGTAATCTTTTAAAGTCTACTCTTCGATACCTTGCCAATTAAGAGTTTTCATGGAAGTTTAACTTTTAATTCTTATAATCACTACCAATACAACGAATATTTGTGAAAACTTTGGTCGCGTTTTGATCAAGATCTGTTTCTGTCGTTTACAAAGTGCCAATGAGTGGTGCAAATCCCCGCCAACTATATCCATACCTAATTCAATTTCCTCCTTAAAAAAATATCAACTTCTTAATAAGGTTAGATAAAAACAGTTAAGGTTGTATAATAATTAGATAGTGTTAGCAGTCATTAATTCTGTGAAGTAAACCCTTTTAAACATGATAAATATGGGGAACAATGTTGGTCTTTCATACATAATAAGTATTGGACATCTACAAGTTCGTTTTCTGCAGGTGGGATGTACACTTGGAGTCGGTGTTTACGTGCTTCCTGGTCTCGTGGCCAGAGAAGTAGCGGGGCCGGCCGTCATCGTTTCTTTTTTCCTTGCGGCAGTCACCTCCATTTTAGCCGGTGAGTCCCATTAAATATTATTTTCAATCAACAACACAAATGGGATGGTAATGAAACAAGATTTCTGAAGATGGAAGTACATCTTTAATACAAAACACGCACAAGCAACCTCTACTTTTGTTGATTTGTAGGTCTTAGTTTCGCCGAATTCGGAGCTCGAGTCCCCAAAGCGGGCTCTGCCTACATCTACAGCTACGTGACAATGGGAGAGTTCGTGGCTTTTACCATCGGATGGACGCTCATTATGGAATACATTATTGGTGAATATCCCTAATAGGTATATTACGTTCTTTTTAAATCGAATTAAATTTGTATTGTTTGAAACCCCTCTTTGCGTGTTGATTTGATAACTTTCGTCATCAGTAATTTCGATATGAATCCGTCATTTATTTGAATAGAGTACTCGGACATTCTGGCTTCAAAAGCGCTTTGAAGATTACAATAGATTTTGTTTAAAGACCGATTGTTTAAAGAGTTGGTCATAATTCCAAGTTACTACATTAGAGAAGACACTGTTTTCATCGATTTCAAAAAGTGCGCTTC
This sequence comes from Creontiades dilutus, assembly GCA_031894815.1. NCBI lineage: Eukaryota > Metazoa > Arthropoda > Insecta > Hemiptera > Miridae > Creontiades > Creontiades dilutus. The sequence goes on along the minus strand of JAVIWC010009320.1, from coordinate 500,130 downwards.
ATGAACTCATATTGTTCTATAATAGTTATGTAATTACTATTAATATTTTTAGCATAGGATCCTAAAATTCGTTGCAAAACATTCGATCAGGTTTTGATTGAGTTCTTGAATTACTGGGAATTTAACACCGACTAAACCAGAATATTTGATACTTCAGAGGACAAATTAATCTAATTTCATGACTTGTAATTAATCATTGAAGTCTCATGAAGGAAGTAGAGGAATTTAATTGAAAACTGTCGTTTTGCAGGCACAGCGAGCGTGGCGCGTGGGCTGAGCGTTTACATAGATTCCATCGTGGGCCACCAAATGGAAACGTTTTACCGGAGCATCTACGAAATGGAAGGCTCCACATTTCTTTCGGAATACTTCGATATCTTCGCATTCCTGATCTCGATTATTGTTACAAGTAAGCTAATCACCAACGGACGTTCTTTTTGACGTTGATATTTCTTATGGATGGCACATGAGTTTTTGCGATGGCCGTCACGGAAAATGTTACCTCAAATTAACAATGATCAACAGAAGGGAATGTACAATGACTGCCAAGAAGGCAGAATGGACACTATTAACTCTCTCGAGAGTGGAGAGGCTGCACAAAGGCTTTCTGTGATGTTTTCACAGACATATCCTTGTACAAAAGTATCTACATCTACCCGTCAACGCAGTACTGATGTTATGTGTTAATCAAAAGAGATTTATATCTCTAACGCTTTATTTTTTAACCAATTATATGTATACTCGTACTTGCATATTACAATAATTTTTATTTTTACACATTTTTCGGTATACAGTTTGTATGCTATAAGCCAGTGGAAAAATGAAAACCAGTGGGTGAGATAAAGTAGCAGGGGTATTATTTATAGAACCTGTTAAATCACTTTTAAGAGAAAAGGCTGCGCCAATTACTTCTTTTTTGTTTTAATCATTTTATTAGGAGAATTATATTTAATAGAACTGGAAATGGAATTATTTTTGACGTTTCATACCGATATGTAATAAGACTAACTTTAATGGTTTTAAAAGTGCACAGGTTGCTGCGGACGCTGCCTTCAGAGAACTTCAGATAATTCCTGAAAGGCCACATTTTACAAAATAATAAAACATATATATAATCTGTATTCATATAGGCACATGCGAATACATGCGAATACATAAATCTCCTACTCCCTGTCCTCTTATTTCCAAGTTTATTATACATTCATTATTCATCTTTTCTCTTTGTCTCTAACAATTTAAGAGTTGAAAGTAGAACACTGTAAATCCTCCCTAACTACACATACCAAAAATTTTTACAATCATGTTACGGATACAAAGAAATCTATAGGTACTCAACCTGGCACTGGTCTGGAAATATTTAACCTGCCTAGTAATTCGTGTGTTTCAATACCTACGGCCATCAATGTTGGCCAAATTATGCATTTACCTACACATTTTATCGCGAAAGCTTAATGTGTATGGAGTTTTAAGAACAATGAAAGTATTAACTTTTATCAATATTAATTTTACTTTTCTTGATTATTGAACAGTGGGGTTGGCGTACGGAGTGAAAGAATCGATGATCGTCAATAACCTTCTCACTTTCGTCAACGTTGGTGTTGTTCTATTCGTCATCATCTGTGGAGCCTTTCACGGTAATGCTTGTTTACATTTTTTACAGGTAGTTTATTACTTTGCTTTAGATCGTACTACTGGTGTATATTACAATAAGTTATTTATTAGCTGATCTATAGCACTTATTGAGATCACTTCATAAGATAATAATAGCCAACTCGCCTGCGACTGTTTATCTAAAAATCCCCCAATCTGAAATGATATCCTTACGAGCTAGAGAAACGCACGAATATTTACAACTGAGTTATAACTTGTCCAGAAGATCTCTCCCATTCTACAAGAAAGCGGAGTTTTTATTACATTATCACGCTCTACACGCTCAAGCCTTTTGCGCAAACCGGCTTGCACAAGCCAGTTTGTACAGTTATATCGGTCTCTGTGAACGCAGTTTGTGCAAGCCAGTAAGTCTGCCTCGGCATGAGTGAAGTTTGAATGTGTGTGTTGAACAACCCAGTATCTGTGGAGAGCTCAGTTTTTCAATCGTTTGACTGTTTAAAGCTATTTCGCTGACTCGATGTCAAACGAAAAATAATTTCTAATCGAGTTTATCGATCAGTACAGATTGTTCTGTTTGTGGAAAGTAAAGTCAAAGGAATATAGCGACCGCAATATTAAATCCCAAGCATATGACGTGTTAGTAGAAAAATTGCGAGCCTGGGACGTGGGAGCCTCACGATTTTCCTGAAGCGCAACTGAACGTCTGGTCGCCACCAAGTTGTTCTGTTCAATTTGGCTTGAGCGAGTAGAACCACTTCAAGTACGAGTAGGATTGCTAGTAGGTATTTGCACGGTAACTAAAATAGAACGAGAGGGGTCACCAAACAAGACGCTCGGCTAGGTGACGTCATTGGCACCTGACAGCCAAGAGGGCCTCCTCAGGAAGACAAACGCACCTCTGTCTTTCCATCGAATTTGTACATAAAAGTACAATCAGATTAGGTCCAATTATAAAACTGAGGGGTTTTTTTTAAACTCTCCATTAGATTGGCTACAGCTTTCATTTCGAAAGCCTTTTCATACGATCAATAGGTATTTATGGATGCTGCGAACGATCGAAAGTCGATGAATAGTTTGTTTTAGTAAAACCCGGAAAAATCGTCATTTTTCAGCCGTCGGTAACTACTCTATAAATTAGTCCAATTATGAAGTTCAAGGCGTTAATCGACGCAGAATTTAATGCTCTTCAATTTATTTGTCTGTCGATAAGGTTTCCTCTTAGAAGCGTTGTCTAAGCATTTAATTAAAAAACTGAAAGTCCAAAAATGTAGAGGTTTTGTTCGGCACATCCCCTCCGATGGTGCAAAATCAAATGACAACACTACTTCAGGCTACTTCAGGTCCTGGACTACTTCGAGCAATTCAAATACATGAAAGGTTTCGCGGGAAATTTTTTATTATGGGCCATAAACCAGGAAACATAGTATATGAATAATATAAATATGGTCTTCAAAGATCACATGAAACTTCGATACAAAAGACAAAAGAAAGATGTAAAAATAGAAAGACAGTTAGGAACTGTTGCAACGGGTTCCCCATTATTGGATAGCTCATTTGACTAATTTGAGTTCTGAGATCACTCTCTTAATTGCTTTCGTCAAAATGGACGGAACAAACCCGCGCTTTTTCTGGACATTTATCCGCCCGTTTACAGGCATTTTCCCACTTGGACCAGGTGGCTTTGTATTTAGGGAAGCGGTGGAAATGTAAGCCCGAATCCTTGTGATTTGTATTGCACTGACGGCAGCCCGCGGTTCCACAGCACATCACTTCGAGAATTCTAACGAAGGGCTAGAAGGGCTAACTGAGCTGGGGCGGCAAGGCAACTGTCGGCAAGTTGAAGGTACCGATGACGTTGGACCCAAGACGGGATTCCCCTCAGCACAGATTGATGACCCCCTACCGCTCTACTCAAGTTACTATGGGTATATGTACGTAGAGGAAGGTACACATCGAGAGAACATTTTATAACAATCAAACCCTGCAAATTCTTTCACTGGGGTTAATTATGATTTCACATGCGATGATTTGAATTTCTACTAAGCTTGAGGCACAAAAATATGATCAACTGATCAATCCACATAGGTATTATGGTTGAGAACCGATTTACGTGCTCTGTGCGTATCCCTGAAATTCAATAACCGCTCTATCACCTGTGAAACACGCACACTCCAAAGCTTAGTAGAAATTCAAATCATGAATGCAAGCCAAATGAATAAAATTGAATAATAAACCCCAGTGAAAGAATTTGCAGCGTTTTCATATGGGGCAAAAATTTTCCTGCCGAACTCGGGGAACGAACCCGAGGACCTGGGTTGTGAGTCCCGCACGAAACCCCTGTGCTACGGGTTTACTTAGCTACTAAGGGGTTACTGCTCTAATTTGTTTACTTAGCAATGCGAAGACGGATGTTGGCAGCAAAGATCATGCCATACATCGGGAATGGTTTGAGCTACAGACCTGGGGAGAGGCTCTTTCGATTCCTCATGGAAAGTACTTCGTTTTTGCGAAGCTGTAGTTATCACATAGCTTCCACGATTAGGTAACAAGAATGTACATCATCATCAACGTTTTGTGAATAATTTTAAATGATTTTCAATCCTAAAAGATATTGAATATATGTTTGTTACAACGATTTAAGGGGCATGTTCCCGTAGATACCAACGCCTTCAAGTGGATGAGCCAAATGTATTGCAGGTCTGTCTCGCTAGTTCTTTAGCGGCTACAATAATTAGAAAGTCGTGTTGAAATAGATATGAGACTATTAAATTGGCTTTCCTCATCTATCCTTCAAATTTGAGCGAAATCCGACGATTAGGAAGTGATAAACTGATGATTTTACGTTTGCGCATGTTCAGAATGATGTATTGATTTGTGAAGAATGAAACTCATCATCGACGCCCTAACGCTCACATTCCCTGGAAATATCATCATCATCGGGCAACTCACAGAAAAACTGTGTTAATTAGTTGAGTTCCACGGTCGCGTATGGGCATCAGAAAAACCTATCGTGTTGAAGATGATGTCAGATTATTAGATCTTTTTCCCAACTACCCTCAGAATTCCATCGAAATCAGACCGTTTAACCTGAGAAAATGACAATTTGTTTTAAAAATCCCAGGGGACATCCTTCAGTTTAACTAGTACGTCTTTGAGAATTTTGTCAAAAAATGCATTGTCTCTTTTCAATTGGATGAAAAACGGTAGGAATTTGGCTTGTTCCAAGGATGTGCAGACACACAACAAACATGCACAAAACGACAGCTGAACGAATAAAAGAGCAAGAAAAGGATTTCAGGGACAACAAAGGTGATTCTGCCTTTGCAAGTCTCCTGAATGAGTCCAATCATAGCTTTAGTTTTGATCTGACAAACAGGCAATATATAGAATTTCCTCACTTTTGCCCAAAGGGAGGTATGTTGGATGTGCTGGAAAAATTCGAAATTGTTGATGGTGATAGTGTTGAGGGTTCTTTCTAGCAATAAGTTTAGCTCCCCCTCTCCAAAATGATAATGTTTATGCCCCTTTCACTTTGAAAGCTATGAGTGGCATTGGTTGGTCCTCCCGCCCCCTTTCACTTCCCTGAGCCAATAGGATTCAATGTCCTCTCACTTGATCCTGTATAAGATATGCTTTCTGCGATGTACCTTCAGTTCATGTCTAACCGCCGAAATCGACCTAACTGTGTAACTCTTTACTTTCGTGGAAATATAGACAACGTTCTATCTTACTCCGTTCTACTTTTTTACTTGCTCATCTTACATCTACAAATCTAATCAATGGTTTGATCATAGTTTTACTCAATTTGATGGCATTTCGAGAGAATTAGTGGGGTAGGCTGCTGCAGGTCCCCTATGAGTTTCATCACACAAAAATCAATTGTTAAGTCTCTGTAAGGGCAAATGTAAAATCAGTCAAACATAATTTTCTCACATCCTAGTCCTCCGAATAGCTCAAATCTGAAGGGTAGTTGGAATAGGTGGTTTAATTATCTCATGTCAATTTCAAGTCGATCGGATCATTACTGTACTCGCTTTATAGTTAGCGCAACGATATACCTGATCTAAATCTTCCCACCTACTTGAAGGGAATGCTTGCGGGAATTTCTGTAATGAGGATCTTTTGCGAGTATTCAACACATTTCCATGAATCATGAAATGGTGAATTGTTGTATGATTCATGTTACTAATGCGAGGATGTTGTCTCCAAATAGACAGGCTTTTTTAAAGGTTGTTTTAGCTCATTTTCAGAAAATTTGATACAATTTGAATCTATCGCTCTTACGTTACTGATCTACAAGGTGTTGGGAATATTTTCGTTCTTCCCATTAAGGAAAGAGCACATGAGTGAATCTAGTGACCTCTTCGCATAATTTCTAGTAGCATTAGATAGATAGATTGATAGAAAAAAATGTTTATTAAAGAAAGAAACATAATACAATACAGATACTCCCAATCTACAATTGAGGCTCCCGCCAGATGTACTGAGCCTAACTGACATGTACTGAGTAAATCATTCCAAATCGGGTACCACAATGATTTTAATTTAATTGTTTCTTTCGCTATACGATGTGGCAAGCGATGTGTGCATTAAAATATCTTCATTTTCTTCGAAAATTCGCCTACACAAATATCTGTAGCATCTTATACCACACCTACTTATAGATCCGCACCGTTTTAAAGGCCTAAGGTAGGGTAGGTCAGGTAGGGTACCCATTTGCAAAAACAAAGTGTTTTAAATAAAATCAAAACACGTTTGTTTTTCTCACAAAAATGAACAGCTCGGTACACATTTTTTATATCATAGGTATTGATTTGCATTAACTTGATTTCAACATCGCAGTATGCTCAAACGTAGGCATTAACGTGGAAACACGTACAGGTAAATTACTAGCTTTAACTCATTTCGTGGGCACGGACGCAATGGAAATATTAAGGGTGAACATTAATCTAATCTGTTAGTGGGTAATTTGTCTCCCTTAGGATTCGATGGAATCTTCAGAACACTCACTCTTTCGGCGAGACTCAAGCTAAACATTGGCTGTGTATTTTGTATAATTCCATCGCTTGACATAGAAGAGCCGGTTGTGTTGCTATAACGCGGCTTCCTGTTTGATTGTTTGATTCCCTACTATAAACTTATCTTGTTCGTTTGATAACGAGTAATCTCGGAGCTTCCAAGCGATCAGTTTAGTGGAGAAATGTTGTTAAACCTTACATAAACAACACTACTCATAACAGAAACTCTTTCGACCATCTTTGTTTGCGAGATGCTGTTATCAACAGCTCAAGGTGCAATGTGTTTGCTTATTTCTGGCACACGTCATGGCCAATCGACTGGTGGACTGTAATAATTAAAAACTGTTACTACTCAGGAAATAACGTGAAAGATAGATCGGACAAGAAACAACTAGTACAACGAAAATACTTACTAGATGAAAGAGGTTGATTAAGGCTTTGTTGTCGATATAATAGTTTGATTTGTGAAACACAAGTTATTCTGCTCCCAAGTGATTCCGGTGACTAGTTGAGTTACCAAAATGTTGTTTCTTTGATTGCGAACCATGTGTGTTTTGTCCATGGTACAGCAAGTGGGGAGCTTGCAATGCCTAACTACCGTGTTGAACTGTTGAAGTCTTCTTCAAGAAAGTTGGAAAGCCATAAACAGACATAATGATATGACAGTATTCGTTCCTGAGCACAAGCTGTTTATAAAGATATAATTGAGAATACAGCATGAAAAGCTTGTTGGACATCAATAAGTCAATTACACGGTATGGAGACACATTAATCAGCCGCAGGACTCTTTCCTAATCGATGTATATTGAAATATAAGTGGAACTCTTTTTATGGAATTCAGAATAGAATGAAAAGGTATAGAAGAGCCAAATTTAATGATAGCAAATTACGTCTGACGTAGAAGTGTTATAATTTGCAGTTTTCGTGTGTTTCAACATCATGTATGGGGAACACTGTATAAAAGGTGAAAACATCGTTTTTCGGTTTTGGTTTATCATTGTTTCAGTTGTAGTGCCTTTTTACTTTCATAACAGAGTTGGAATGTTTATTTTTGAAATCGGATTGTTTATTCGGAGGATAATTTATTTCAAATCGGAGGATACCCATTGTAGTTCTGTAGTTATAGTTAGTTAAAGTAGCTTGAACACTTTCAAATAATTACCTGCAGATCACTGATCTGGGTTGGAAAGTTATTTAATACAGAACTAATAAACCTTTGAGTGTATTTTCTGTTTTGCAGTTGACTGGGATAACTGGGCACTGCCGAAGGATAAATTGCCATTTGAGGCAGGTGTTGGAGGTTTCCTCCCTTTCGGCGTGATTGGAGCCGTCAAAGGCGCTGCCACCTGTTTCTACGGATATGTCGGATTCGACGTCATTTCCACCTCAGGTAATTACCCGTTTTATTCTAAGTAATAAAATGAGCTCTTTCGTTCGAAAAATCCCCAAAATTTCTCAAGCCGACCGTTTCTACTGACTATTTGATGGTCGCGTTATGGGGGACAGGGCACGATACTAAATATGACCATTATCACCAAAACTACCCAATCAATAAATAGTAATTATAAATATATAAATTACATGAACCAACTTTTGTGACATCTATGTTGAATTAAAAACAAGAAAGAAATGAAGAAAGTGTTTCATCAGTATTGGAGTTACGTCTTTGTCAACCAATACTATTTTTGCTCCTGCGCAACAGTTAACACTCAACCAGTTGTCATAAAATTCAAAGTTAGCCATCTAGATATATCTTCCAAATTATGCTCTAGCTTTACATGAAAATGGACAAGTAGGAGATGTACTGTATAATTCATTATAATATAGTAACAATAAACATTACATTTTCTCATGAACTTGTGCCGCTTCTCATCTGACGGTGATAAATTTGATAAAGATCCAAGATCTGTTAAACCCCTAAAATTTCATTAAAATCGCACTGAAACATGATATTGTTTTCCGAGTGGCGAAAGTGATTAGCAAGCTCTGAAATACAAAAAGCAAAGCAGAAATTTTGTGGATTGGAGGTTAAATCCTTGTTGACCATCCGCTGTTTGATTTGGTAGGTCGTAAGTAAACGCAACGTGTGTTGAATCGAAATTATTCAACCAGATCTGATGAAATAAATCATTCTCATATTCGTTCTCCATTGTCTAAGATTAATTTATTCTTTACTCGGTATTTAAAAACCCCTTTTCAAAATGCATAGTCGACATCCATGATGTGCACACTCCCATTAGCCGATCTCTGCAGCCTGCTTAGTGAACTGATGTCCCCATAATTTGTGATTTGTTAGAATTCTGGTTTCATGAGGCTCTTGCAGTGCTCTGAAATTAACCCTAGCAAGCAGATGGCGAATCTTACTGGATAGTCAACGATTTGTTCCCTGTGATGACATCAGTTAGCAGGTGGCTGGAGCCTGGCTTCAAGTGAAGATAGGTCCGAGATTTTCAGCTTCCCGTTGTCATCAAAAAATCGTCCAGAGCCTTTGTTTTATAAAAGGGCGTCCTAGGGAACCAACGCCCAACCAGAGTACATATATCCCTAACAATTCCTCACCAAGGAACAATAAATAATGTTAAGGGATTCACAGCCACGAAAAGTTCGAGCAGATTCACCTTTACATTAAAAAATAATGAGAGAAGGATGTGCCAATACTGACCTGTATAAATAGGGTCCTTGTTAATGTAAAATGTACCAATACCTATCTGTAAACTTAAATGTTCTTATAAACAGGTGAAGAAGTCAAAAATCCATCCAAGTCCGTCCCTCTGTCTATCATCTTCTCTCTTCTGATTGTATTCGTGGCATACTCCGGGATCTCTGGCATTCTAACCTTGATGTGGCCTTACTACCTTCAGGTAAATTTTCATTGATTTCAAATTTGCAGTTGGAACACAAGCAGTCCCTTCTGAAATACGCAACGGCGGTATCACAAGAAGAGCTGAAGCATATTTGCTTCAATTATTCCGTAACATTGATTGCTACAGACAAGTTGTGGAAAAACGAAACAATTTGATGCCAAGAACCTTAAATTATTATAAACAATTGAATATCGGTCAATTTTAGGTGTCTCACGTCCTCCAGTCTAGTCTCTCAACCTTCAAAATCCGTTTGCCACCCAAAGATTGGTCCTATTGACGACGAAGCTCATTCGACCCACGGTTAACTGCTTCCCAAGGTTGCATGCCTCACATTTCAGCTCAGACCATTCCCCATTAACTTATATCAAAATCTCAATTTCCGCGGATTCTATTTTGTAAAATTCAACAAAACTTGCGAATTTCGATGTATGTCAATTGGAAAGAGTCTGAGAACAAACTTGGTCGAAACAAACGTTGGAAAACAGTTATGGGTGAGTCAAATCAGAAAATGACAGTTGAACCAATCTGATATTGGTTTCTTCCTTCCTTCCTCCTTCCTTTCCCCTCGGGGGTATTACTCATGAGCAAAAGCTTTTACTTCTACCTTTTGCTTTGAGTATTTACTCCAGCATTTCTTCTAATCACATATTCATGTTGATCATCATCAACATTTCAAATATTTGCCTCATCAAGACTTACTAGTCTGACATTACAAGAGGGCAAAGAGGCCGTGAGTCACCACCTGTGTTAAATACTGATTGAATGTTTTTCGAAACTTGAAATGGATTTTCACAGGCTTTTGGCTCTAGGTTTGATTTATTTGAAATATCTACTAGTACCTCATCTACTATAAAGTTTACATCTTACTCTGGCTGTTGTACTTGTTTGGAATCGTTACCATTAGGAGTATGTTGTTAATAAACTTGATTAAATCGTTGCCCTAGGCCCTGATACCAGTAGGTTATTTCAATACCATCAACTCATGTTACATACAGTAATCGGTGTAAAATACAACAAATTTAAGAATATGTGAGAGTAAGCACGTTCTATAAATTGTTGAAGTGTTTTTCTACTATTCGTCTATTCATTCAATGTTTTTTTTCTAAAACACTTCCAATTAACACGGCTTAATTGATGATTCAGGATACTCAAGCTCCTATACCGTACGTCTTTGACCAAGTCGGTTGGCATTGGGCTGCTACGGTTGTCTCTGTGGGTGGAGTGTTTGGTCTGCTAGCAAGGTGAGGATAAATTATAGATTGACAAATCAGTTACATACTTAAGCTAGTTAACAACAAACGGGAGCCTCACCGCCAACGATCTAATTGATCTATTGATGATGAAATTTGAAATGCTGATCTTTCACAACATTGTATTAGTAGTATTAACAGGTCTGCAACCAAAAAACTGTATACGATTTTTTTACTGTTTCCCATGGATTTTTGCATGCTAAAACCGAAAAAAGTAATCAAAAAATTCCATCACGTCTAGTTTTCTCGCAAAACTGGTTTTTTGAATACCACAGACGGTGTTATTCAGCGTTGAACATCAATTTGGTAGTTGCCACCAAGTTGTCAATTTTATGAATTGCATGAATTTTTTCACTCTCATATTTATTCATGTCACTCCCACGATTGATAAGAAATGAAAGAGAGGGGATATGCTAGCTATTGTTGGATGCTCAAGAGGGATACGGACAATGCTGGTGCACAAAAACGTGTGCGACGAAGTAACAAAAAAAAAAGAAAAAAAAAGGTTCCACAAGCAAACTGAATGAAGTTTTTTAGCATTTTGTACTGAACAGTAAACAAATACTTTCTTTTATTGCTTCCGAGTCTACTAAAGTAGCGGAAGCATTGTTTTCACTTTCGGAATGTGAAAATTTTTTTGTCTCCAAAATCAAAAATTCCACTCGCATTTTGCGTTTTAGACCTTTCTGAACAATTTTGGTTCCGTGTCTGTCTGTGTGTCTGTCTGTCTGTCTGTCAAGCAAATCCTTGTTACGGGCAAAACTACACGAAGTTATTGTCCGATTTTGATGAAATTTTCAGGGATTGTGCGGGTTGGGGTGTAGATGGTCCCCTATAGGTTTCATGACCCCCGGATCAATAGTAGCCTCTGCGCATGCGCAAACGTGAAATCCTTGTTACGCGCATAACTCCGGGAGTTCTTGACCAATTTCGATGAAATTTTCAGGGATTGTTTGGTTTGATGTGTAGATGGTCCCCTATGAGTTTCATGATCTCCGGATTAATAGTAGCCTCTGCGCATGCGCAAACGTGAAATCCTTGTTACGCGCATAACTCCGAGAGTTCTTGACCAATTTTGATGACATTTTCAGGGATTGTTGGGGTTGGGGTGTAGATGGTCCCCTATAGGTTTCACGACCCCCGGATCAATAGTAGTCTCTGCGCATGCGCAAACGTGAAATCCTTGTTACGCGCATAACTCCGGGAGTTCCTGACCAATTTCGATGAAATTTTCAGGGATTGTGCGGGTTAGGGGTCCCCTATAGGTTTCATGACCCCGGATCAATGGTAGCCTCTGCGCATGCGCAAACGTGAAATCTTTGTTACGCGCATAACTGCGGGAGTTCTCGACCAATTTCAATGAAATTTTCAGGGATTGTGCGGGTTAGGGGTCCCCTTATAGGTTGCATGACCCCCGGATCAATAGTAGTCTCTGCGCATGCGGAAACGTGAAATCTTTGTTACGCGCATAACTTCGGGAGTTCTTGACCAATTTCGATGAAATTTTCAGGGATTGTGCGGGTTAATCCCCTATGAGTTTCATGACCCCCGGATCAATAGCAGCCTCTGCGCATGCACAAACGTGAAATCCTTGCCACAAGCATAACACCGGGAGTTCTTGACCGATTTCGATGAAATTTTCAGGGATTGTTCGGACTTATTAGGTATACTTTATAGTTTGTTCAATAGTTGAACATGCCTACCTTTATTTTCTCAAGTTACGCTCCTGCATAACAATAAATTTACCCTAATTCAACATTTACTTCGCCTAATTGAACGAAGTTCTTTAGTCAATAATAATTTTCAATGATCTATACAGTCATCTTATGGATACGAGGAAGCTATGTGCCACACCCACTTTTTGCGTTTTCAATTTACCCAGTTTACCTGTTAATAATCATGATAATCAGCATTCCTCTGCTAATCCACCTGCATGATAATCAGTGACACGATAAGTGATTATTTTCACGTATATGTACGAAATCCCGCGAAATCCCGAATACGCTCAAAACCACCATTGCCCTCTTCACAGGGAAGTCTCCTGAAGGCGATGACGGTTTCGAGCGCATTCTAGCGGCATTTCGTCTATCCACGTCGTACAGTAAACTAAAAATCCACTAAAATAAACTCTGCTGGGAAAGTGAAAAGGAACATTACATTCCACTATAATATACTCTTCTGGGAAAGTAAAAAGGGACATTACTTTCCACTAAAATAAACTCCGCTGCTGAGAAAGTAAAAAAAGGACATTACTTTCCACTATAATAAACTCAGCTGGGAAAGTAAAAATGGACATTACTTTCCACTATATAACTCCGCTGGGAAAGTAAAAAAGGGAATTACTTTCCACCATAATGAACTCCACTGGGAAAGTAAAAAATTACTTTCCACTATAAAACTCCGCTGGGAAAGTAAAAAAGGGAATTACTTTCCACCATAATGAACTCCACTGGGAAAGTAAAAAAAGACATTACTTTCCACTATAAAACTCCGTTGGGAAAGTAAAAAAGGGAATTACTTTCCACCATAATGAACTCCACTGGGAAAGTAAAAAAAGACATTACTTTCCACTATAAAACTCCGCTGGGAAAGTAAAAGAGGGAATTACTTTCCACCATAATGAACTTCGCACGGAAAGTAAAAAAGGACATTACTTTCCACTATATAAATCCGCTGGGAAAGTAAAAAAGGGAATTACTTTCCACCATAATGAACTCCACTGGGAAAGTAAAAAAAGACATTACTTTCCACTATAAAACTCCGTTGGGAAAGTAAAAAAGGGAATTACTTTCCACCATAATGAACTCCACTGGGAAAGTAAAAAAAGACATTACTTTCCACTATAAAACTCCACTGGGAAAGTAAAAAAAGACATTACCTTCCACTATAAAACTCCGCTGGGAAAGTAAAAAAGGGAATTACTTTCCACCATAATGAACTCCACTGGGAAAGTAAAAAAAGACATTACTTTCCACTATAAAACTCCGCTGGGAAAGTAAAAAAGGGAATTACTTTCCACAATAATGAACTCCGCTGGGAAAGTAAAAAAAGACATTACTTTCCACTATAAAACTCCGCTGGGAAAGTAAAAAAGGGAATTACTTTCCACCATAATGAACTCCACTGGAAAAGTAAAAAAAGACATTACTTTCCACTATAAAACTCCGCTGGGAAAGTAAAAAACGGAATTACTTTCCACCATAATGAACTCCACTGGGAAAGTAAAAAAACACATTACTTTCCACTATAAAACTCCGCTGGGAAAGTAAAAAAGGGAATTACTTTCCACAATAATGAACTCCGCTGGGAAAGTAAAAAAAGACATTACTTTCCACTATAAAACTCCGCTGGGAAAGTAAAAAAAGACATTACTTTCCACTATAAAACTCCGCTGGGAAAGTAAAAAAGGGAATTACTTTCCACTATAATAAACTCCGCTGGGAAAGTAAAAAAATACATTACTTTCCACTATAAAACTCCGCGGTTAAAGTAAAAAAGGGAATTACTTTCCACCATAATGAACTCCACTGGGAAAGTAAAAAAAGACATTACTTTCCACTATAAAACTCCGCTGGGAAAGTAAAAAACTATAAAACTCCACTGGGAATTACTTTCCACCATAATGAACTCCACTGGGAAAGTAAAAAAAGACATTACTTTCCACTATAAAACTCCGCTGGGAAAGTAAAAAAGGAATTACTTTCCATTATAATGAGCTCCACTAGGAAAGTAGAAAAAGACATTACTTTCCACTATAAAACTCCGTTGGGAAAGTAAAAAAGGGAATTACTTTCCACCATAATGAACTCCACTGGGAAAGTAAAAAAAGACATTACTTTCCACTATAAAACTCCGCTGGGAAAGTAAAAAAAGGAATTAGTTTCCACCATAATGAACTCCACTGGGAAAGTAAAAAAAGACATTACTTTCCACTATAAAACTCCGCTGGGAAAGTAAAAAAGAATTACTTTCCACTATAAAACTCCGCTGGGAAAGTAAAAAAAGACATTACTTTCCACTATAAAACTCCGCTGGGAAAGTAAAAAAGGGAATTACTTTCCACTATAATGAACTCCACTGGGAAAGTTAAAAAAGTAAACATTACTTTCCACTATAAAACTCCGCTGGGAAAGTAAAAAAGGGAATTACTTTCCACCATAATGAACTCCACTGGGAAAGTAAAAAAAGACATTACTTTCCACTATAAAACTCCGCTGGGAAAGTAAAAAAGGGAATTACTTTCCACCATAATGAACTCCACTGGGAAAGTAAAAAAAGACATTACTTTCCACTATAAAACTCCGCTGGGAAAGTAAAAAAGGGAATTAGTTTCCAACATAATGAACTCCACTGGGAAAGTAAAAAAAGACATTACTTTCCACTATAAAACTCCGCTGGGAAAGTAAAAAGGGAATTACTTTCCACAATAATGAACTCCGCTGGGAAAGTAAAAAAAGACATTACTTTCCACTATAAAACTCAGCTGTGAAAGTAAAAATGGACATTACTTTCCACTATAAAACTCCGCTGGGAAAGTAAAAAAAGAATACTTTCCACAATAATGAACTCCGCTGGGAAAGTAAAAAAAGACATTACTTTCCACTATAAAACTCCGCTGGGAAAGTAAAAAAAGACATTACTTTCCACTATAATGAACTCCGCTGGGAAAGTAAAAAAAGACATTAAATAAAACTCCGCTGGGAAAGTAAAAAAGGAATTACTTTCCACCATAATGAACTCCACTGGGAAAGTAAAAAAAGACATTACTTTCCACTATAAAACTCTGCTGGGAAAGTAAAAAAAGGGAATTACTTTCCACCATAATGAACTCCACTGGGAAAGTAAAAAAAGACATTACTTTCCACTATAAAACTCCGCTGGGAAAGTAAAAAAGGGAATTACTTTCCACCATAATGAACTCCACTGGGAAAGTAAAAAAAGACATTACTTTCCACTATAAAACTCCGCTGGGAAAGTAAAAAAAGACATTACTTTCCACTATAATGAACTCCGCTGGGAAAGTAAAGAAATACATTACTTTCCACTATATAACTCCACTGGGAAAGTAAAAAAGGGAATTAGTTTCCACCATAATGAACTCCACTGGGAAAGTAACAAAGGGAATTACTTTCCACCATAATGAACTCCACTGGGAAAGTAAAAAAAGACATTACTTTCCACTATAAAACTCCGCTGGGAAAGTAAAAAAGGGAATTACTTTCCACTATATAATAAAAAACATTTACTTTCCACTATAAAACTGGGAAAGTAAAAAAAGACATTACTTTCCACTATAAAACTCCGCTGGGAAAGTAAAAAAGGGAATTACTTTCCACAATAATGAACTCCGCTGGGAAAGTAAAAAAAGACATTACTTTCCACTATAAAACTCAGCTGTGAAAGTAAAAATGGACATTACTTTCCACTATAATAAACTCAGCTGGGAAAGTAAAAAGAAAAATTGCTCTCTCAACAAGTTATGAGCGCATTCTAGCGGTATTTAGTTCAACCAACATTACGACGTGGTTAGACAAATTGAAGCTAGAATGCGCTCAAAAACTGTTGGTAAAGTAGAATGAACATTACTTTCCATTATAGTAGACTCTGCTGGGAAAGTAAAAAGAAATTACTCTCTCAACAGGTTGTGAGCGCATTCTTGCGGGATTTAGTTTAACCAACATTACTACGTGGTTCAACAAATTGCCGCTAGAACGCGCTCATAACCTGTTGGGAGTAATAACTTGTTCAGTTATTTCTTTTTTACTTTCCCAGCAGAGTTTATTATAATGGAAAGTAATGTTCATTAATACTTTCCTAACGGTTTTCCAGTGCATTCTAGCGGCGATTTGTCTAACCACGTCGTAATGTTGGTTGAACTAAATCCCGCTAGAACGCGCTCATAACTTGTTGAAAGTTATTCTTTTTACTTTCCCAGCAGAGTTCATTATAATGGAAAGTAGTGTTCATTTATACTTTCCTAACGGTTTTCCAGTGCATTCTAGCGGCGATTTGTCTAACCACGTCGTAATGTTGGTTGAACTAAATGACGCTAGAACGCGCTCATAACTTGTTGAGTTATTTCCTTTTTACTTTCCCAGCAGAGTCTATTATAATGGAAAGTAACGTTCTTTTATACTTTCCTAACGGTTTTCCAGTGCATTCTAGCGGCGATTCGTCTAACCACGTCGTGATGTTGGTTGAACTAAATGACGCTAGAACGCGCTCATAACTTGTTGAGTTATTTTCTTTTTACTTTCCCAGCAGAGTTTATTCTAATGGAAAGTAATGTTCATTAATACTTTCCCAGCAGAGTTTTATAGTGGAAAGTAATGTCTTTTTTACTTTCCCAGCGGAGTTTATTAGGTGGAAAGTAATGTTCAGTCCCCAGCAGAGTTTTTTTTTCTACTTTCCCAGCATTATAATGGAAAGTAATTCCATTTTTTTACTTTCCGAGCAGAGTTTATCATAATGGAATGTAATGTCCATTTTCACTTTCCCAGCAGAGTTTATTATAATGGAAAGTAATGAGTATATTTGCTTTCCCAGCAGAGTTTATTATAGTGGAAAGTAATGTCCATTTTACTTTTACAGCAGAGTTTATTATAATGGAAAGTAATGTCTTTTTTCACTTTCCCAGCGGAGTTCATTATGGTGGAAAGTAATTCCTTTTTTTACTTTCCCAGCAGAGTTTATTATAATGGAAAGTAATGTCCATTTTTACTTTCCCAGCAGAGTTTATTATAATGGAAAGTAATGTCCATTTTTACTTTCCCAGCAGAGTTTATTATATGGAAAGTAATGTCCATTTTTACTTTCCCAGCAGAGTTTATTATAATGGAAAGTAATGGAAGAGTTTATTATAGTGGAAAGTTATGACTGTTTTTTACTTTCCCAGCAGAGTTTATTATAGTGGAAAGTAATGTTTCCAGCAGAGTTTTATAATGGAAAGTAATTCCATTTTTTTACTTTCCCAGCAGAGTTTATCATAATGGAAAGTAATGTCCATTTTCCCTTTCCCAGCAGAGTTTATTATAATGGAAAGTAATGTCCATTTTCACTTTCCCAGCAGAGTTTATTATAGTGGAAAGTAATGTCTATTTTTACTTTCACAGCAGAGTTTTATAGTGGAAAGTAATGTCTTTTTTTACTTTCCCAGCGGAGTTCATTATAGTGGAAAGTAATGTCCTTTCCCAGCGGAGTTTTGGAAAGTAATTCCCTTTTTTACTTTCCCAGCAGAGTTTATCATAATGGAAAGTAATGTCCATTTTCCCTTCCCAGCAGAGTTTATTATAATGGAAAGTAATTCCCTTTTTTACTTTCCCGGCAGAGTTATACGATGGAAACTAATGTCTTTTTTTTTACTTTCCCAGCAGAGTTTATTATAATGGAAAGTAATGTCTTTTTTACTTTCCCAGCAGAGTTTTTATAGTGGAAAGTAATGTCTTTTTTTTACTTTCCCAGGGTATTTCATATGGTGGAAATTATTCCCTTTTTTTACTTTCCCAGCAGAGTTTATCATAATGGAAAGTAATGTCCATTTTCACTTTCCTAGCAGAGTTTATTATAATGGAAAGTAATGTATTTTTGCTTTCCCAGCAGAGTTTATTATAATGGAAAGTAATGTATTTTTACTTTCCCAGCAGAGTTTTATAGTGGAAAGTAATGTCTTTTTTTTTACTTTCCCAGCAGAGTTTATTATAGTGGAAAGTAATGTCCATTTTTTACTTTCCCAGCAGAGTTTATCATAATGGAGTTTATTTCCCATAATGGAAAGTAATGTCCATTTTCCTTTCCCAGCAGAGTTTATTATAATGGAAAGTAATGTCCATTTTTGCTTTCCCAGCAGAGTTCATTATAGTGGAAAGTAATGTCTATTTTTACTTTCACAAAAGAGTGTTATAGTGGAAAGTAATGTCTTTTTCTACTTTCCCAGCAGAGTTTATTATGTGGAAAGTAATGTCCATTTTTTTACTTTCCCAGCAGAGTTTATTATAATGGAAAGTAATGTCCATTTTTTTTACTTTCCCAGCAGAGTTTATTATAATGGAAAGTAATGTCCATTTTTGCTTTCCCAGCAGAGTTTATTATAATGGAAAGTAATGTCCATTTTTTTACTTTCCCAGCAGAGTTTATTATAGTGGAAAGTAATGTCTTTTTTTACTTTCCCAGCAGAGTTTATTATAATGGAAAGTAATGTCCATTTTTTTGCTTTCCCAGCAGAGTTTTATAGTGGAAAGTAATGTTTTTACTTTCCCAGCAGAGTTTATTATAATGGAAAGTAATGTCCATTTTACTTTCCCAGCAGAGTTTATTATAATGGAAAGTAATGTCCATTTTTTGCTTTCCCAGCAGAGTTTATTATAATGGAAAGTAATGTCCATTTTTTTTACTTTCCCAGCAGAGTTTATTATAGTGGTAATTTATGTCCATTTTTTACTTTCCCAGCAGAGTTTATCATATTGGAAAGTAATGTCCATTTTCACTTTCCCAGCAGAGTTTATCATAATGGAAAGTAATGTCCATTTTCCCTTTCCCAGCAGAGTTTATTATAATGGAAAGTAACGAGTATTTTTGCTTTCCCAGCAGAGTTTTATAGTGGAAAGTAATGTCCATTTGCACTTTCCCAGCAGAGTTTATTATAATGGAAAGTAATGTCCATTTTTTTACTTTCCCAGCAGTTCATTATAGTGGAAAGTAATGTCCCTTTTTTTACTTTCCCATTTATTATAATGGAAAGTAATGTCCATTTTAATGTCCATTTTTTACTTTCCCAGCAGAGTTTATTATAATGGAAAGTAATGTCCATTTTTGCTTTCCCAGCAGAGTTTTATTGGATAATGTCTATTTTTACTTTCCCAGTTTTATAGTGGAAGTAATGTCTTTTTTTACTTTCCCAGCAGAGAGTTCATTATAGTGGAAAGTAATGTCCATGTGTACTTTCCCAGCCGAGATTATTATGATGGAAAGTAATGTCCATTTTTACTTTTACAGCAGAGTTTATTATTGTGGAAAGTAATTCCTTTTTTTTACTTTCCCAGCAGAGTTTATCATAATGGAAAGTAATGTCCATTTTCACTTTCCCAGCAGAGTTTATTATAGTGGAAAGTAATGTCCATTTTTACTTTCCCAGCAGAGTTTTATAATGGAAAGTAATGTCCATTTTTACTTTCCCAGCAGAGTTTATTATAATGGAAAGTAATGTCCATTTTTTTACTTTCCCAGCAGAGTTTATTATAATGGAAAGTAATGTCCATTTTTGCTTTCCCAGCAGAGTTTATTATAATGGAAAGTAATGTCCATTTTTACTTTCCAGCAGAGTTTTATAGTGGAAAGTAATGTCTTTTTTTACTTTCCCAGCAGAGTTCATGGTGGAAAGTAATGTCCCTTTTTTTACTTTCCCAGCAGAGTTTATTATAGTGGAAAGTAATGTCCATTTTTTTACTTTCCCAGCAGAGTTTATCATAATGGAAAGTAATGTCCATTTTCACATTCCCAGCAGAGTTTATTATAATGGAAAGTAATGAGTATTTTTGCTTTCCCAGCAGAGTTTATTATAGTGGAAAGTAACGTCTATTTTTACTTTCCCAGCAGAGTTTTATAGTGGAAAGTAATGTCTTTTTTTACTTTCCCAGCAGAGTTTTATTATGGTGGAAAGTAATGTCCCTTTTTTTACTTTCCCAGCAGAGTTTATCATAATGGAAAGTAATGTCCATTTTCACTTCCCCAGCAGAGTTTATTATAATGGAAAGTAATGTCCATTTTGCTTTCCCAAGTTTATTATAAAGTGGAAAGTAATGTCTTTTTTTACTTTCCCAGCAGAGTTCATTATAGTGGAAAGTAATGTCTTTTTTACTTTCCCAGCAGAGTTTATTATAGTGGAAAGTAATGTCTTTTTTTACTTTCCCAGCAGAGTTTATTATAATGGAAAGTAATGTCCATTTTTTTACTTTCCCAGCAGAGTTTATTATAATGGAAAGTAATGTCCATTTTTTTACTTTCCCAGCAGAGTTTATTATAATGGAAAGTAATGTCCATTTTTTTACTTTCCCAGCAGAGTTTTTATAGTGGAAAGTAATGTCTTTTTTTACTTTCCCAGCAGAGTTTATCATAATGGAAAGTAATGTCCATTTTCACTTTCCCAGCAGAGTTTATCATAATGGAAAGTAATGTCCATTTTCACTTTCCCAGCAGAGTTTATTATAATGGAAAGTAATGAGTATTTTTGCTTTCCCAGCAGAGTACATTATAGTGGAAAGTAATGTCTATTTTTACTTTCACAGCAGAGTTTTATAGTGGAAAGTAATGTCTTTTTTTACTTTCCCAGCGGAGTTCATTATGGTGGAAAGTAATTCCCTTTTTTTACTTTCCCAGCAGAGTTTATTATAATGGAAAGTAATGTCCATTTTCACTTTCCCAGCAGAGTTTATTATAATGGAAAGTAATGTCCATTTTCACTTTCCCAGCAGAGTTTATTATAATGGAAAGTAATGTCCATTTTTACTTTCCCAGCAGAGTTTTTATAGTGGAAAGTAATGTCTATTTTTACTTTCACAGCTGAGTTTTATAGTGGAAAGTAATGTCTTTTTTTTACTTTCCCAGCAGAGTTTATTATAATGGAAAGTAATGTCCCAGCAGAGTTTATTATAATGGAAAGTAATGTCCATTTTTTTACTTTCCCAGCAGAGTTTATTATAGTGGAAAGTAATGTCCATTCGTACTTTCCCAGCAGAGTTTATTATAATGGAAAGTAATGTCTATTTTTACTTTCCCAGCAAAGAATGTTTTTTTACTTTCATAGCAGAGTGGAAAGTAATGTCTTTTTTTACTTTCCCAGCAGAGTTTATTATAGTGGAAAGTAATGTCCATTTTTTACTTTCCCAGCAGAGTTTATTATAATGGAAAGTAATGTCCATTTTTACTTTCCCAGCAGAGCTTATTATAATGGAAAGTAATGTCCATTTTTACTTTCACAGCAGAGTTTATTATAGTGGAAAGTAATGTCTATTTTTACTTTCCCAGCAGAGTTCATTATAGTGGAAAGTAATGTCCTTTCCCAGCGGAGTTTTACTTTCCCAGCAGAGTTTATTATAATGGAAAGTAATGTCCATTTTTTTCCATTTTTTACTTTCCCAGCAGAGTTTATTATAATGGAAAGTAATGTCCATTTTTTTACTTTCCCAGCAGAGTTTATTATAATGGAAAGTAATGTCCATTTTACTTTCCCAGCAGAGTTTATTATAGTGGAAAGTAATGTCTTTTTTTACTTTCCCAGCAGAGTTTATTATAATGGAAAGTAATGTCCTTTCCCAGCAGAGTTTTATAGTGGAAAGTAATGTCTTTTTTACTTTCCCAGCAGGAGTTCATTATAATGGAAAGTAATGTCCATTTTTTTTTCCCAGCAGAGTTTATATAGTGGAAAGTAATGTCCATTTTTACTTTCCCAGCAGAGTTTATTATAATGGAAAGTAATGTCCATTTTTTTTTACTTTCCCAGCAGAGTTTATTATAATGGAAAGTAATGTCCATTTTTGCTTTCCCAGCAGAGTTTATTATAGTGGAAAGTAATGTCCATTTTTACTTTCCCAGCAGAGTTTTATAGTGGAAAGTAATGTCCATTTTTTTTACTTTCCCAGCAGAGTTTATTATAATGGAAAGTAATGTCCATTTTTTTACTTTCCCAGCAGAGTTTTATAATGGAAAGTAATGTCTCCTTTCCCAGCAGAGTTTATTATAATGGAAAGTAATGTCCATTTTTTTACTTTCCCAGCAGAGTTTATTATAATGGAAAGTAATGTCTATTTTTACTTTCACAGCAGAGTTTTATAGTGGAAAGTAATGTCTTTTTTTACTTTCCCAGCAGAGTTCATTATAGTGGAAAGTAATGTCCATTTTTTTACTTTCCCAGCAGAGTTTATTATAATGGAAAGTAATGTCCATTTTACTTTCCCAGCAGAGTTTATTATAATGGAAAGTAATGAGTTTTTTGCTTTCCCAGCAGAGTTTATTATAATGGAAAGTAATGTCTATTTTTTTACTTTCCCAGCAGAGTTTTATAGTGGAAAGTAATGTCTTTTTTTACTTTCCCGGCGGAGTTCATTATGGTGGAAAATAATTCCCTTTTTTTTCTTTCCCAGCAGAGTTTATCATAATGGAAAGTAATGTCCATTTTTTTACCTTTCCCAGCAGAGTTTATTATAATGGAAAGTAATGAGTATTTTTGCTTTCCCAGCAGAGTTCATTATAGTGGAAAGTAATGTCTATTTTTACTTTCACAGCAGAGTTTTATAGTGGAAAGTAATGTCTTTTTTTACTTTCCCAGTGGAGTTCATTATGGTGGAAAGTAATTCCCTTTTTTACTTTCCCAGCAGAGTTTATCATAATGGAAAGTAATGTCCATCTTTCCCAGCAGAGTTTTCACTTTCCCAGCAGAGTTTATTATAATGGAAAGTAATGTCCATTTTTACTTTCCCAGCAGAGTTTTTATAGTGGAAAGTAATGTCTTTTTTTTACTTTCCCAGCAGAGTTTATTATAATGGAAAGTAATGTCCATTTTTTACTTTCCCAGCAGAGTTTATTATAATGGAAAGTAATGTCCATTTTTACTTTCCCAGCAGAGTTTATTATAATGGAAAGTAATGTCCATTTTTACTTTCCCAGCAGAGTTTTATAGTGGAAAGTAATGTCCCTTTCCCAGCAGAGTTTTATAGTGGAAAGTAATGTCCATTTTTTTACTTTCCCAGCAGAGTTTATTATAATGGAAAGTAATGTCCATTTTTTTACTTTCCCAGCAGAGTTTATTATAATGGAAAGTAATGTCCATTTTCACTTTCGCAGCAGAGTTTATTATAATGGAAAGTAATGAGTATTTTTGCTTTCCCTGCAGAGTTTATCATAATGGAAAGTAATGTCCATTTTCACTTTCCCAGCAGAGTTCATTATAGTGGAAAGTAATGTCTTTTTTTACTTTCCCTTTCCCAGCAGAGTTTATTATAATGGAAAGTAATGTCCATTTTTTTACTTTCCCAGCAGAGTTTATTATAATGGAAAGTAATGTCCATTTTTTTACTTTCCCAGCAGAGTTTATTATAATGGAAAGTAATGTCAATTTTCAATTTCACAGCAGAGTTTATTATAATGGAAAGGAATGAGTATATTTGCTTTCCCAGCAGAGTTCATTATGGTGGAAAGTAATGTCCATTTTCCCTTTCCCAGCAGAGTTTATCATAATGGAAAGTAATGTCCATTTTCACTTTCCCAGCAGAGTTTATTATAATGGAAAGTAATGAGTATTTTTGCTTTCCCAGCAGAGTTCATTGTAGTGGAAAGTAATGTCCATTTTTACTTTCACAGCAGAGTTTTATAGTGGAAAGTAATGTCTTTTTTTTACTTTCCCAGTGGAGTTCATTATGGAGGAAAGTAATTCCCTTTTTTTTACTTTCCCAGCATAGTTTATTATAATGGAAAGTAATTTCCATTTTTACTTTCCCAGCAGAGTTTTTGAGCGCATTCTAGCGGCAATTTGTCTAAATCAAAATTCAAATCATCCATTTCGCAAATTGTTAGCGCTCAAAACCTGTTGAGCTGGAAATTGTTGAAAAAAGCAGGTCAACAAACCATGTACAACTTGATTTAAGAGAAAATTTCATGGAAAGAAAATTTTAAAAAATTCAACGTTTTTTTTAACGGTACTATTCTAATTTAATTTATTCAGCAGATTAATGAAGTTATGGCCACTTCAATGAAGTACGGTCGAAAATGAGAAACATTTGTTATTGAATCGATCCCTGTAGTTTCATCGTTTTTATAATGAACAGCCTGTATATTCTGACTTGCGTGAAAAGGTTTAGCCACCAGTACCTGAGCTCTTACATCGTATACATCAAAAATAAATTATACCAAAACAATATTGCATCGCCTCTTCGTAACAACCATTTAGTGCTAACAGATTTACTCAAAGAGTATGTTTAGTTCCTTTTACTATGAGCTTTGGCTAACATGGAACCTATGTTTCTTCCGGATTTCCTGTGGTTATTGACCACTCGGTTTGTATCGGTCGTTTTGATTTTCGCAAAATCGAGGCCAACTCGCTTCGCAATTGAGCCCATTTGATCCTCCTTGATCATATCAATCAGTGACAGTCCTTTTTTGAAATTCAAGCAGCTGGCCATGGCTTTCAACGTGGCGTCAACTTCTAGGGCCAACTGCGCCGAAATCGTTCGCAATTTCACTTTCTCCGCTTGAACCATCTTCACGTGATCGAGCTCTTTGATGGAAATCTCGCTCATCTTCTTAGCGAACATTACAATCGACTTATCCCGTGTTTCACATTTGCTTGTGTTCTTCTCAGTTTCGATGCAGCTCCACATTTTATCGATAATGCGAATAGCTTCTGCCAAAATCACGAAAATATCATTGGTGTAGTACAGAAACTGTTTGGGCGTCGTGATCTGCATATCAAGGATTATCTGCCTCATCTCGGCCAACGATTTCTTTTTAGACCTGAAACCAGGGATGGATTTTCTACATTCGGAACAATCTCCCTTCTTGTACACGAAACCACCTGAAATCAATTAAATGAGTTAGTCCAGCCTTTCCTCGCTACTATTGAATGATATTGAGACTTCAGTCTTTTGATAGAGGGAAAACAATTTGATAATAACAAAAAATACAACTTTAATTATAATACAACCAGAAGAATATGAGCACCTGCCAGGCGGAATGTTGGGACATTTTCAGTTTGAGTTGGGGCAGGAATTTACAATCTGAGGCAGGAACAATCTGAGAGCTCCAAGAAAACCAAACATGAAGCACAGTTGGTTCTTTGTGTGAGCATCTACTCAAATATGGGGAAGGCTCGAGAACTGAAGGTTCAGTGCACGGGATCGGATATTGTATTATTTTGTATTTATTGTGTTTTTGTTTCCAGGTTGTTTTAAATGAGGAGCTTAAACAAGAAATAGACAAGTTGAAATTTGTATTTGGCGAAGAAAAGTGCCGGTGTTTCCCCTGGAGACCTTTGTGCACTCTCAGTGTTTTGGTGGTGTAAGCCCCCCTTACCTAGGGATCCTGGGGTCACCTGAACTCCTTTAGCAATTAAAGAGATGTTTGAGATTCTAACTGATAGCTGACCTATCCTGGCCAAGATCCCTGTAGGGGAACCACAAGGAATCCACTAACTTGCAGCAGGGAAGTCAGGGTAAAGCAATGAGAACTCACCGTTCTTGAAACGCACATAGGATGAGATACTACCGCACATCTACAATTCAACCTAAGAGCAAAACAACAAAGACAGAAAAATAAGGACCTCTTAAAAACTAGGAGACACAGTTTACCCCCCTGTTCGGGTGCAACTACTGAATAGTAATGTAGTATTAGTTCCCTTCTCAAGGGATAGTTCACAATTACAAAAGGGCCGTGAGGCGGCTTTGACGGTCCAGTGTGCTTGATAGTTGTACAGTAAACTAAGCATTCACAGATCCTGAGGGGATATAATTAAGTGCCTGGCTGGCAAGCTTAACTCCAATGCAGCAGGGTAGATACAAGATTCTTAGTACATTACCATAACGGGAGTGCACAAGTTCTAGTTGTTCTTTACACAGGAAATGTGGTCGCTTTAATGGGGAGGAATAAGAGCCATTAACTCTGGAGAACTTCACGACTTCTACAGTGTGTTCCAACGCTACTAACTGAACACACTTCAAGTTCACAAGAGATTTCTCAGACAGTTCACCCCTGATCATAAAAGATCCCCAACTCTGGTAACAAATGGACGACTTCTCACAAGTTTAAAAAGGTCTCGAACATTCCATTCCTGGAAATGGAAACCACCAGAAACTGCATCAAAGTGACCAACTCCCCCAACTCATGGCCGCTTACTTGCCAGAAGACCCGATGGATCCAAAATCAAGCAGGGAGGCTTACAGTGGAGCTGCCACGGCCAAGAACATTCTATATGAGTATATTGTCACAGAGCTGCTGGAAGGGAGTCTTGCCGACTCAGCACTTCCTGCTGAGCCAGGAGCTTGACCCTCCAGGGGAGTTCAGTTCAGTTCTCCACGTGTGCGGCCCAACAACCAAGCGCCCCCGGTCGGTCCGATTCCTATTCCCGTTTTTCCTTTTGCTTCCGAGTCTACCAAGGTAGCAGAAGCATTGTTTTCACTTTCGGAATGTGAAAATTTTTTTTGTCTCCAAAATCAAAAATTCCACTCGCATTTTGCGTTTTAGACCTTTCTGAACAATTTTGGTTCCGTGTCTGTCTGTGTGTCTGTCTGTCTGTCAGCAAATCCTTGTTACGGGCAAAACTACACGAAGTTATAGTCCGATTTTGATAACATTTTCAGGGATTGTGCGGGTTGGGGTGTAGATGGTCCCCTATAGGTTTCATGACCCCCGAATCAATAGTATCCTCTGCGCATGCGCAAACGTGAAATCCTTATTACGCACATAACTCCGGGAGTTCTTGACCAATTTCGATGAAATTTTCAGGGATTGTTCGGTTTGATGTGTAGATGATCCCCTATAAGTTTCATGGTCCCCGGATCAATAGTAGCCTCTGCGCATCTGCAAACGTGAAATCCTTGTTACATGCATAACTCCGGGAGTTCATGACTGATTTTGATGAAATTTTCAGGGATTGTTCGGACTGATGTAAAGATGGTCCTCGTGAGTAATAGAGAGAAAATAAAGTTTTAGCCTCGAGCTTCGATCGAACCATAATGAACCATCATTGAACGATGTATACATTTTATGTCAATTTTTATTATTAGGTATATTTTATAGTTTGTTCAGTAGTTGAACATGCCTACCTTTATTTTCTCAAGTTATGCTCCTGCATAACAATAAATTTACCCTAATTCAATATTTACATCGCCTAATTGAACGAACTTCTTTAGTCAATAATAATTGTCAATGATCTATACCGTCATGTTATGGATACAAGGAAGCTCTGTGCCACACCCACTTGGCAGACGTTTTTGAGTTTATAGACAATACAAATTAGGGTGTTTTTTCTACGTTTTCGTTTTTCTTGCCCCCTCCCCCCTAATTTGCGAGAAAACTGTACGTGATGGAGGAAAATTGTGGTCATTTTTGGATTCAGCACACCAAAAAACATACAATTTAGCTGAAATATTCCATGCAGCTGATCAAAAATTGTTTTTGCAGACCTGTGTTATTGGTACGTAGTAATCAACAAGGTAGGCAGATGCTAGGCGCCTAGTTTGGAGAAGATCAGAATCTACATAGAATGTCCATCCAACATAGAACTAATAAACCTCTGAGTAAAAATTTGCAGCGTCTTTCCCTTATTTGTAGCCTGCTCTACTGTTACTAATTAGCATGTACGCTGTACGTTGTAGTTTCTTAGCATTCTTGATAAATTTCAGTAATGAGTTCTCTGATTCACTAGAATGTACATTTTCCCCTAGTTTGTTTTCCGGAATGTTTCCTTTGCCACGGGTCATCTATGCCATGGCCAACGACGGATTGCTGTTCAGGAATCTTGGAGATGTTCACCCTAAGTATAGGACACCTTTTAAAGGGACAGTAATCGCTGGAGTTCTCACTGGTAAGTCTGGCCTCTCCATGAATAACATAACATAACAGCTTGATCTAAATGTGTTATAATATTAATAAATTCAAATGACTTACTTTTGTTAATAACCTTTCTAGGTTTGATGGGAGCGGCTTTCGAACTGAAGGACTTAGTGGACCTTATGTCAATCGCCACTCTGTTGACGTACACCATTGTTTCCGCTTGTGTCATAGTCCTCAGGTAAGCCGAATTTAGCGTACCTGTGATTTATGGTTACGCATTTGAAAATACATAAGGATTATCATTACATAAAGATAATTATTATGTCATTAATTTGGTGATAACAGTATTCGTGTTTGAGTGAGAGGGGGAACAACTAGGAAATTGATTCTCTAAGAAAGTGAGAAATCTTCAGAAAAACAATCAATTAGGTGTACGAGCGTGTCTGAACTGCTCTAAAAGTAATTTTACTTCAAATTTGGGTTACATTCAAAATCAAATCCAGTTGAACGCTAAGAAGAATAACTGAAATGAAAAAGTAAATTAGTACAGAGAATTAGTAAACAAAAAAGTTCTTTCACATTTTATAATTGATAATCATCGCGGCTTCAAAAAATAATTTACGTTCATAAAAAGTTTGGGATTTTAGAGTCTAACAACCATTGATCCAAAGCTTGCTTTTGTTTCATACTCTCTTGCATTTCAAATGGATTTCATATGTAGTGTGTGACAAAATGGATAACATTTGAACTAATGGTTCAACCATAGTAGCATGGTTCAGTCGACAGCCGGTCCATGACAATCATATATTGGTACCTCAGTAATGCATGTAAGACAGGGACATCCTAATGTCTGGTTCGTCTGTCATTTTAAATCGAAACGCATCATGGTTATACTAGACTGCATATTCGCCGTGCGCAATGATCATTCGTGGAATGAACTTTGGTTTTGCTATCTCTATTCAGATATAAAGAAGATGAAGGAGACGAAGACGTGCGAACGCCGCTCTTGTCCCCAGCATCGAAGAAAACTCCCATCGATTGTTGTCAAGTAAGGATTCAACAACAATACAGGGTCAAGAGGTAACGGGTAGTCATATAGTAACTTATAGGAATCGTAATTTTGTAATCAGAAATTATAGTGATTGATGCTACTGATGCCATTGTTTAATGTACTGCTATTTGGTAGGAACCTAAACGATGACGTTTAGGAATCCAGTCATTCTTCAACTTCATAAGAATTGTTATTCAATTTCCATTTCTTGTAAAATGTCTGTTTCTTGTAGGTATGTGAACATGATTTATCCAGAGTACGATTTAGGAAAAACTCTTTAGTATGGCAAGATGTAGATTAAATGATCATGTAGGATATTCCGAGGAGAATGTGAATTAATTGGATTCCGATCGTACTATTGACCTCCTCAACACTTTGAATTCTATCATTAACTTGTGAGGATGTTGCGTGTGAGCTTCAATCATTTTCCAATAGTCTTAGAGAATTCTGGGAGTAGTACAACAAGTAGTACAGCTTCAAAGAAAATGATTGTAGCCCGTGCTTTTACATGATCACGAATTCTACCTCATTCTCGAAGGAATTTTTTGGTATAATCAATTCAGTCGTGGATCAGATTCTATTGCTATTGCTATTCTATTGATATTCTTTACCAACCATTAGAACTTACGAGACATATTTGAAGACATCGATTATGCAATGCATATCTGTCTGCTTGCTCACCGGTGGGCTGACATGGATATTGTTGTAAGGTTTGGAAGATTGTGGATGGAATCCCAGAAAGTCGATGACTTTCTAGCCAGCGAATTATGATGCCTCTATAAGCTCTTTGGAACAAAAATCCTGCTGCAGGTTGCTGCTTGGGAAAAAACAACGTCAAGTCTGTTTTTCTCATCGTATTTTCGATCTGGAAAATTACAACTGGGGTTTTGGCAGAAATGTTGGATTTTGTGAACAGGCGGCAAAATAATAAATTATGCACAGACCACATCATCCTTGTCATCTAACAAATGCCTGAGAGATGCTATTAACGACTAATAGGTGCACCGTTCGTAAGGAAGAGAGGCTCTAGAGGCAACTAGAACTGGAAATGCAGTGGAAAGGATAATTGGGATGTAAGAAACTGGAAAGATTTGTGGAAACCAATCTCAATGGTACTAGTCTAAGCCTTACCGATCTGAAATCAACAGATAATTTAGAGTATCAACTAGATGAAATGAGGTGGTTTTGAGCGATATGCTTGTTTTGGCGATCAAACTATCTTCAGAAACTCAAGTTCAATCTAGCGATATGAATCACTTGTCACGCAAAACGATAGAATGATCTACGAGTACTTCCTTTAAACTTCTCACCTACTTCATGTTGACTTTTGGTAGCCATAATAGAGTAAGTTGTTTGTTGGCACAAGTTTCTAAAATGAAATCTACCAAATTTTCTGACTTACTTGGTGTTCCACAGGTACTTCATCAAATCGTGGCCTTCAAATCCCCTGCTCCCAGCAGGGTCTCATCTGCAGCAGCCAACATTAACGTTATCTTTTTCTGTAAGTTAAATTCGTGTGGTACAATTTACCCGGTTAACGCGAGGAACATTGTGTGACATGCAAATCTGCACTATTATAACTCTCAGGATTTTACCGACCATAACCGAGGACGATGTGAAAAACAGATCCTTAGTGAAAATTGAATACCTATTTGGATTGATCAGTTGATCATATTTGTGTGCCTCCTGAAATTCAATAGTCGCTCCATCACTTGTGAAACACGCACACTCCAAAGCTTAGTAGAAATTCAAATCATGAACGCAAGCCAATTGAATAATAAATCCCAGTGAAAGAATTTGCAGCGTTTTATGCATATCACCATAAATCGGGCCATACATCGGGAATGGTTTGAGCAACGGACCTGGGGAAGGGCTCATTCGATTCCTCATGGAAAGCTCTTCAAAAAAAGTCCAAATTTTGGCCGCTTTGACTTTTTTTGAGGTTTTTAGGGATTTTACAAAACTTTGGCAACCCTTAAAGGGCGCTTTAAATTAAGTGAGAGAGCTGGCTCAAGAATTGGAGCGTTGTCGGACCAATATTGATTTTTCCTGAAAATTTCAGATATTTTGCTCCAGCCGTTTGGGAGAAATCGTGCGTGCGACGTTTTTACGGCGGACGGATTATT
Source organism: Creontiades dilutus (assembly GCA_031894815.1). Lineage (NCBI taxonomy): Eukaryota > Metazoa > Arthropoda > Insecta > Hemiptera > Miridae > Creontiades > Creontiades dilutus. The sequence goes on along the minus strand of JAVIWC010009320.1, from coordinate 468,675 downwards.
GAATAATGAACCAAAATGTCGATTTATAAATTTAGTTAATACTGTAGAGAAAATGCTGGAGAAAGTTTTGAAAAAATATGGTATAAAGTCAGGGTTTCTGCAGAAGGAATGGGTAGTGTCTAAATAAGTTCAGCGCTTGTAACAAAATCACTGAAGAACGAGAAATCTTGCAGGGAGAGACGCTCTCTAAGAATAACGATTTGTTACGACTATTGCAGAAAGAAAACTAAGACAATTATTGTTAAATTTTTCTCAGTCTTTTGAAGTGTGTATTAGGGACTTGGAGTTTACTTTACTTACTGGTTTATTTGAATATTTAAAAAAATGTATGTGGCACGTTATATACGATTTTTGATAATTGGTCAGTTTGTTCAAGTATTCTTGTTCATAATTTGTGTGGCATTGCAGGTTTTTTGAGTGTGATTATATCTCATGTCCTGGTTCATTACGAGTGGGAGCTGACAAACGGGTCGGTGGGGCCTCTGGTGTTAGTCGGCGGGTTGGCTGCTCTCATGGCGCTGATTCTCATACTCATCTCTCTACAACCATCGGACACCTCAAAGTTACCTTTCAAGGTATGACTTGAACATTTGTGGATGAAGAACTAACAATAGAAAATAATTATGATAATTAATGGGCAATCATTATGTTACAGACCCCTTGGGTTCCACTGGTCCCTGGACTCAGTATTTTTCTCAACGTCTATCTCATGATCTTGATGAGTTTCGACACGTGGGTGAGATTCATAATCTGGATGCTCGTAGGTAAGACTAGAAAACTTCCGGTTTCTTGCAAATTAAAGGTTAAATTTTATCTTTATATGCTATCTTCTTCAATTACTTTGGATTCACTAGAGAACATTGAGACATTAACGTGATTGACAAGCCACAATTCTTACTACAGTTTTTGTTGACCAAACAATAGCGAAAGGATTTCAGCACGTGCTCCTAAGTAACGACTATTATCACTCGATTCTCCAATTAATGCCTACTTCCTTAATATGTGAATGGTTCGTTGGTTCCCTTCCCACCATTGGTTTCGCAAAGGCTTGACTTTCTCTTACCAGTCGCCCAGTAACGCAGACATTCAACTAATTTAGCACACTCTTTGGAGAATAGAAGGTCTATTTTGATCCCCGAGTTTCACGACAAAGTATCCGTAGTTTGCATGTCCCACAAATGTATGATTTGGTGCCACAAAACTTCCACAAACATAGGTACCTAACTAAAAAGATCAGGACGATTTAAACAGTTTCGATGCGTAGTACTAATTTTGAAGTACTTTGTAACTCACGCTGAAGAGGACATTGGAAGCCATAATATTTGCGATGATAGTGGTTTATAGAAATCAGTTGGGTGATTCACATCCTCAAACTGTGTGAGGTTCACAGACCAATTTCGCTAGATTTCAGCATTGCGAACTCATCCAGTGCAGTATGTAGCGATTTTCTCAATTTTCAACAAGCGAAGGCGAATACAAATTTGCAGGAAATCTAAATGTGATAGACAAAAAAATGTTAATTTATTCTCAGCTTCACTATCATTTCAGCCTAATCAGTTCTTTTAAACAAAAACCGTAATCTTTAACATATAAAATCACTATGAAGAGCTGCTCTATTGTGGGTTCAACTTTGTCCTCCGTCTGAGTAGAAACCATGATTGAATGCAATCTAGAATTGGACAACTGAAGGGAACTCTTGCTGTCTAAGAAATGCTCAATAATTAACTATTTAAACTATAACCCTTGTTGTGACCCTAAGTGTGAGATTGATATATCAATTTAGCCAGTTAAATAAACATTATATGGGCTAGAAATGTTTGTTTGATGGGTCTTACGGTAGATAGTTGAATCTACTACCTTATAATGAGAAAGTACCAATAGGATGAGCTGAGAATGTCTTGATTTGAATGATTTGTACTATTGGCATATGCTATAATTCCTAATTAATTAAGTTGCACACAAAACACACTCTTATCTTGCGGTGAAGAGAGAGATAAAACGTTTGCGGATGTGCAGAGGCTACTATTGATCCGGGTGTCATGAAACTTATAGGAGATCATCTACACATCAAACCGAACAATTCCTGAAAATGTCATCGAAATCGGTCAAGAACTCCCGAAGTTATGCTCGTAACAAGGATTTCACGTTTGTGCATGCTCAGAGACTACTATTGATCCGGGGGTCATGAAACTTATAGGGGACTATCTACACCCCAACCCGCAGACAGACAGACAGACAGATACACAGACAGACATGGAACCAAAATTGTTCGGAAAGGTCTAAAACGAAAAATGCGAGTGGAATTTTTGATTTTGGAGACAAAAAAATTGTCACATTACGAAAGTGAAAAAAAGGAGCAGTGCCAGAAATGTCATTTGTTTTGCAAAACTTCCAAAAACAAAAATGACCAATGAACTTAAATCAAATTTGGGGGGAACACCGATTTTAGCATTATGGAAGTTAAGGAAGATGAATGAGGCAGGAAGGGATGAAAGGAAGCGCCTCTATAAAATGACTACTATGACAAGAACCCCGAAGGATGCGAATGGTGGTACCACGAAGTACTCCAGGCGAGATACCTTACTCGAATCCTTGGCACTATTCCCGCACCTTACTTCCCACCACTACCTTGATGTTATTGGACAGATACTACTTGACGTTGTTGGTTTCTATCATACGAGTATAACTTAGCCCTCCAGGTCTGGTCTGTGTTCACGCTGCCTTGAACGCCAAGATGAATCTGACCATTACAGTAGCCCACATAAACGCAAGTACCTGCATAATAAAATAAAATAATGTTTTTCGCCAGGTTACCTGATCTATTTCACGTATGGACTTTGGCAGAGTAGCGAACGACGAAGAGATGTCCCAGTCGTCTACGACAACCTGCAAAGCGACATGGAAATAGTCGATGATCGCCCTAAAAATTCGCCAGTGAAGTAAAAGGAGGAATTGAAATTGATTGAATTGAATTGCGAAACTAATTCAATTCTACGATCAAGAAAGAAGATACTATGTACATTATACCTAGGATAGTTCGGTAATTACACCTCTAAACTAATTGAGTTAAGTGTGGGTATAAATATTAGATTGTGTACTGTGTACGCTCTTCGAGTTCGTAGCATTTCATTTACCTAGATCAATTTTCGATATACTATTATTAATACGGAAAAATATTTCATGTTTTAATACCGCTTCACTCGTAGATAATGTATTAAAAACAAAATTTTAAAAATTCTTTCTGTCGTCTTGTTAACACTGTCTAGCGAAATTCCCTTTTTTCGTTAATTTTTTCAAACGAGAGATTCTTGTGACGCATAGCACAAACACTCTGTATTCTCCTACGCTAGTCAAAATATTCCAATCGCTTAGTTAAATAGTTTGAAAGGGCTCTTCCACACACAGCCTTTATCGGCCTGAAACAAATGGATTTATAGTTCTTTTGTAAAATACTAGTTGTTGCTCTTATATTACACATTAATATTGTAGAGTACGGTCGTACTTTTTCGCTTTTGTACTTTTTGCCTACTGATTGTCATAGTGATATATGTAGGTACAAAGAACTATGAATGTTAGAGTCCGATCTGGAAAACAACTTCAATCTTCAACAATATCTTCACCGACTGGAAAAAGAGTTGGGATTGATACATCTTCAAGAAGGTCGGTACTCATTTTTTTTAAAAGGTGAATTTAATACCACTGTTTGTAGACATTTCTGTGTTACACTCTCTGGAATGATAAAATTTGGTCCGAGCCCGTGTTTTTATATTAAAAATTCTTATCTTTTTCGCAGTAGTTCTGTCGACCTTAAAACCTTTTGAATTAGAAAACGTGGTGGATTGTTTTGGTTTCGATAATAATTTCAGTAATGAGAAGATAATTGTTCTCGAAAAGTTCTTGTGCAATTATTGTTGATAGATTCTAGTCAAGAATTTCTAACTGAGATGTGACATTATACGTAAGTGGGAGTTACTCGTTCCTTGAGAGAAATTTTATCGCTCAATATGAAAAGCCATGTACCCCTATACGAGCTAATAATTAGTGTAAATGATTCGTAGTTATGATAACTTGTAAAACATTCCTTTAGTATCAATAGAACCAGGAAAACTTCGTTCTAGTATACGGAAAACTTGTATTGTTACCTAGATTTGTCAACCATGTAGTATTGCTTTGAATGAAATTAACTTTTAATAAATACCTACCTTATTTTAAACGCCTAGATCTAGAGCCTTGTACCCTTCTGCAGTGTTTTGAGATTACTACAACCACGAACTTAACCGTTTAACTTTGAGCAATTACTGCTGCTGGTCTAATGTAGGTACCTCTAACCTACTAGCTGGTGAAAGACTTTGATGACAAGATCTCTAAAACAAGCTTCTTCGTGATTGGAAAGATGGATACAAATAACACTCACTCTCCTTGCAACGTTTTATTTCGCCTAATCACCGAAATAAATACACAAATAAATACATCAGATGTGAGGTAATGCGACCAAAATGTCAAACGTGGTCTGAAATGACATCAACTCATTGAATGCTGAAATGAACCATAATATCAAAGATATATGCACCCGTAATTGGTAAAATCACTCAATTAATTGCAGAATATACAGATCTCAAATTCCAATAACCGCAAGATGAGTTAACAGTTTGTAGAACTAATGAGAGAGTCGATGGAATCCAAATGAATAGTTGGTACTCTTTGAGTGGAAGCGGGATGGGTTGAATGCATTCATGAGTGAAATTCTTGTGCTTGAGTACCGTTTTTATGGTCTTCGTACATTCAGGTACCTATCACTTATTCTGGAAACACAAAAACTCCTTGTTCAATTCCAAATCATCACCTCATCAACTTTGTGAAGGTAGATGAACAGCTACATTACCCAAATTAAAATGTGATTTAGCTGCTTTGGACCTTATTTGAAGTTCATCTTACTCATGTACCTAGTCCTGCCATGAGTTCTGTTACGAGAAAAAACGCGTGGAGACATCATTTTGTCCTTAAAGCTCAGTTTGAGTTATTTCATTTTGAAATCATATGTTATTAGGTGGAAAAACGATGAATCTCTCAAAATGCCAGCCTCTTTCCTTCACATAGGCTTGTAACCTGAAGGATCAATCATCTGTGGTAGTACTCAGAACTTCCTGAGCGAAATTACAAATAGCGTTCGCCAGAGACGACTTCAAGCTCTCCAAATTACGGTGCCCTCGGCGACAAGCCATCAAGCCCAAAATGGGATTAACGCTTTTAGTCCAATGGATTCATATCCAGGTTTCCTGATGGTGGCTGGACAATCCGACATGATGATAAATTTTGGAAAGTTCGAGCCATTTGGCCTGAAGCTGAGTTTTGCTGAAAGACTCAGTGTTTCTTTCGAACAGTGTCGCATAGAGCGGCTTCATTACTGAGCGGTGATTTCCAGCTCCATACCTAAGATAAACACTGCCCCAAAGAACCTGAACTCGTTTCAGCCGCACAGTTCGTGAAATATTTTTGACAGAACTTATGGCATGACTAGGTATAGAATACTACGTTAAAAAACAACACTGTCTTCAACCAATATCAAGCATCATCTTAATCTCCTGCAATTGTATGATCCATAATCATTATCACGATTTATGCCGAAATAGTGGTATACTAGTGGAAGAAACGAAGACATTTTCTGGTGTTATGAAATTGATGTTTCATTGATAACCATAACACATTCAGTAGTGGGGTTATTATACAATAAAATAATCCGTTCATACAACACGAACTAATCTACGTAATATAAAAGAAAAACTTGTTAAATTATCATCAATCGAAAATCAACATTCTTTCAATGATTCTTATCGGATCATTTCACAAGACCTGGTACTTAGTCATTTTCAAAAGTACCAAATCATTTGCTTCCAGATACTTATTTGATTTAAGAGTTTTACTGGTTTTGAGATCTGAGTGACGTGACTACCCTGATAACCGAATCATACTATTATATTATCAGCTTGTCTAATCTACATTTTACTCGCTGAAATGGTAGATATGAACTGCGGATAATGAAAAGTAGTAATCTCTCACAAAACGAAGGGATGAACGAAATAATGTTGCCGTAACATGTTCTAAGTTTGGAATGATAACCGTTCATCCCTGGTGAAAAATATCTGGTTCGTCTCACCGATCTTAATAAGTATGTTCTCGGTAAAGGCATGGATTCCAGAACCACATTTTGAAGCATAAGTAAGGCCTACAAGTACCTACTAATAAGGTCCGAAAGATCTCAAGTACTTTACTTTAAATACAGTTTCTTCAAAATAGTATTTTCAGGTACTTAGATACAGTTTGGATGGCGAATTTGAATTTCCTGAAGGAAACATCGTGTCCTCCGCCGGCATTGGAATGATTATGGGGAGGATATCAACGATGTACGACAACAAATTCAAATTGTGCCGAATCGAGTTACATTTCGATAGGACGGAACTGAAAACGTCATATGGTTGATTCACGTAAACACTGACGAACTCAAACTTGTAGTCCTGTCTGTCAAGTGAACTTGCACATTAAAAAACTGAAAAGTTCACTTGAACTACATAACTGTCACTGATATGCAAGGGATTACGAACATGAAAGGAACAATTCAATTCTTCGACAACTACCAACTAAATTCCATTCACTCTATAGATTTCACTCGATTAAATTGAAATTGAATGATCATATCAGATAATACAACAACTCATAAAAACAACGATAATTTTTTAACAAAAACATATAAATTAAAATAAAATACATCAGCATTGGAACATCGTCCACTTCAGCCACTGTTCCATGCAACGTCTTATATTACCTATTTATGATTTTGTCTTCCTTTACAAAAAAATTATTGAAAAACCTAATATACAAAAGTCCGCAGTCTTGCACTTGGTCGAAAAAATGGAATGATCCTTCTTCACTCGAAACGACGAAAAAGCCCATAAGTTATCACATTGCTCATCTGAGTCACACCACGATCGTATGAATGCCGCAAAATGAGGAAGGTGCGTGAAAATAGCTTTATAGAACTGAACTAAATGAAGTCGCTAATAAAACATGAATCTATTTATGTTCATATTCAGGGAAGCATGAACTGAAAGATTGTCGAAAGTATGAAAAAGAAAAGAGCTTCCTATTTTCTTCTGGTTGTTGCAGTAAAGTTTTCTTTTGCCAGACTGTGCAACCAGTACAATCTTGAACTTTTAAAAAACAGCTTATTGCAGCTTCCAAGATAAACAAGAAGAAATCGTCAGCTGGTATTGAAAGAAATGCAAATTGAACTGATTGCTTTATGAAGGTTTCTGTGACATCCTCCAACCCACTTTTCAGTTCCGCGCTAAGAGTGGTTATGACCTCTTGCGTGTATTGCAATATGAAATAGCAAAATTTGATCGACTATCCTTCAGCAAAGTTGGTTCGTTTTGAATGGTTTACTGCACTACAAATGATTTGTGGTAATAACGAAGCAGTTGAAAGAAGAATGAGTATTTATGGAGAGAAATTTGTTTGTCCGAGTACCTACAGCTAGTTTTGCACGACGCATACGCATCTGGTGTGAGTCAGCGCCGTTCGAGTGTACCAATATGCAAGACGTAGGGCTCACCATTGGTCAGACTTTAGAATTTCATGAAAACACTAAGTAAGTACAGAGTCTCCATAAACTCGGTGATTAGCTCCATTGAGTTTCGAGTGATAAGGTAGAAAAAAAAATCCAGAAGGAAAAGAGGTAGGTCACTGAATTGCTCCACCTTAGAACACATCGAACTAGCTATGGTGTCAACAGAGTTGAAATAGAACCATTTTCAGTACAAATTACTTTGATTTTGATTCAGCCTACAAGACTAGAATGAAAAAAGGTATCAATCTGTTGAACAAGATTATCCTGTTTCAAAAATATTTAGAGAGTTCACCTCAGGGTATCATGCGTGTCAAAATACTAAACATACGTGTTCCTACGTGTTCTATTGATATCGGAGAGAAATACTCAAGTCCTTATTGTTAATATGCACTCAAATTGGAAGTATCTGGCAAAATTAATTAACGAAGAATGATTCTTCGTAATAATTATCACTGAAATTACGTAACTCTTTTATTGGAAAGGCCGTCTACGGGTATTGATTGGACAGGTCTTCGGTTGATTAAAAAATATTAATCTTGAAGATATGTAGATTGTTAAAAACACATTACACACGGAAAATATTTTTAAAAAAGTACCAAAAATGTTTTTTAGACATTATTACCCAACCCCCTCCCTCCTGGTCTTGCCAGGTTATTACTTTGTAGTGAATGAGTACTAAGTGGAACTTGAGTAAAAACGTTTTACACGCTGATTGAAGAAGGTACCTCATATGCAAAACGAAAACTCCAAATAATTTAGTTTTAGGTTATTGCCTATAGTTTGTAGACTGCAGCTGTAGCTAAAGATTTGCTCTAGATCATGATACATTTAGCAAGTGCAGCTTTCGGAGGCTTCCAAATTAGAAAATTCTTTTTGATAAATCGGGACGTAATTGCATGTACGGACCACACCAATGATTTTCTTAAAATGCCAAAGGTGATATTAGCTAGGTTTAAAATTGAACAAGTTTTGATTGAACCAATCAATAGGCTTGATAGTTCGGAGTGCGTCCTTCAAGCATGCATCGCACGTTGGAGTTACAGGACTCAATTTCATCAGCAAATTCATGATCATCCACACTCTTTTCCTTCAGTAGTTTTGTCAGTCTCAGAAACAGAACCCACCGAGTTTTTTGGAGTCACTCTAACGCTTAAAAGCCGAATATAAAATCCGCGTTCACTTTGGAACGTTTGACAACGCCGCGAGCTGCCTGTGAGCCGCTGGCTAACGCCTACACAGCCTCATCGGCAGGATTGATAGAAGGTTTTGGTATCCACGTCGGACGGCAGTAGTATCCATGGCGGTGGAATATTGTAGAATGAATGATGTAAATGACGTTCAGCTTGTGGTTGATTCATACTTCTTCTTTTTTCTTTTCCTCGGTCTTCTTTTCCCTTAGAGCGAGCGTTTGCTTGCTGTGCCAAATCCCGTAAGTGAAGTAAATGATGAGTCCTGAAATATGACAGCATATTCAAACATCAAATCGATATAGTAAATAGTTTAATTAAAATTAAGTTAATGGTTAGTACATGAACCATTCAGCCAATGTATAATTCTCTGCTTCACACTTCTGATATAAATTTTATCTTCAATACAAGCATATTTCTAGAGCTTATTTCATCCAAGATCATGGAATTACTCCTACAGGGGCAACCCAACTAAAAACATTAATCTGTCATTGGTAAACTCTGATTTTGTCTCATTTATCTCTCACTGCGAAAATTTATCTTTCTGGTCTCCCAACTTTATTAACTGTGAGGGTTCTATGTAGTACAACTTGGAAGAAGAATACCTAAGGCTCTGTGTGATATCTTAATCATTTATATAAATCAGTGGTATCTGCAAAAAAATATGTTATAAAGAACTAATCAACTTATATGTACAATTTGCGAAGCTGAAATCTTAGAGTCTGAAAATTCGTTTACTCGACATTAATTTGAGAAGGTTTAAACAACTTTGGGCCTCATTTCATTCTTAACAACCATGTGCTATTTAAAAGTGTATGCGAATGTTCTAATCATCGGCCCTTTTTATTGATTAGGCCACTGGTGTTAAAAATGGTGTTATTTAATGTCAGGAACTGCCTGAAGAAATGCGATTGGAAAACAAAAGTATCAAAAAACAAGAAGGTAAACTATTAGAAATGAAAAGAGGAAAAACTTTTACCTAAGTCAATTTTTTGGAATAATTTTACAGATGCACACACATTAACAGTGATTTAGCAAATGCCTTCTTTTGGAAAATCATAAAAAATAAGTATTTTGGAAAAAGCCAGGAAACAGGAACTGATATTTTTGGGATTAAAGTCTTCACTTGAAGTCATTTTCCATCTTATTAACAGTATGGTAGGTTCGGCAGGTTAATAATTTTATGTTAATAAGATATCCAATACCACCGGTTCTTTTTGTGAAATGTGCAGTTTCAAGTTCAAATATTCAATTTTCGTGCCTTCATAGAAAAATGTTACTAGTAAACGTGCCTTACATAGGATTTTTAAGAAAATAAATCTTACCGATAACGAGCCAGACGCTGAACCGCAGCCATGTTTTGTGGTTAAGCTTAAGCATCAGGTAAACGTTGAAAAATATGCAAATGATCGGGAGAAGAGGCACTGGATGGACCTAAGAAGAAAACAAAGGAATTCAGTCATCCTGTCTGATACAATAAATATTGGATATCTATAGGGTTATAAATAAATATATATTTATAAACGCCATACATAATTATGGTGTTTGTGAGTGTTCACGCTTAGGTTTAAGAAAAACATGGTATTTCTCAGTGATTGTCAGAAAAGAGATAAAGTAGCAACAAAAAACGGTATTATTTCTTCTACATTGAATCAGTTATTTCCTTCAAATTTTGACAGAAACGTTCAGGGAGGAAATGCCTTAGGAAAATCGGTTAGTCAATTAGTCCAATCAATTAGAATAGGTACTTATTGTACAATGATGTGTAAGTTTGAAGATATGTAAAGCGCTTACGAATACTCATTTTGTATTTCAAACGGCTGGGCAAGTAATTGATCAAGATCTGAAGTCAAGGTTACTCTTATACTTGGGCTAATATCAATTGGTGAGCGTACGATGGTCAAAACGGCAACACTCGATGGAACCGTCTTAATTGACCTCATTGTCTGACTCATCTAAGGAGGAATTCTGATCTCTCGATAAAGTTGGCCAAAAAAATAACTGAAGTGGCCATTGTGTGAGATGGCGGTGCTGAGTGTTCGCGATCTACCTTATTTCTTAGCCGCCGTGTTCAATTGTTGTCATGCGACATCTTGAACATGTCTTACTAATCTCCTTAGGTAACTACATTCTCTCAATTAGGTAACTGATGCAGTCATACATCTAACTCTTCAATTCGTGAACAAGGTTATTGTTGATCGTGTGAAGAGTAGCTCTCGATTTCACTAACCAAAAATGATACACCTAAATGGACATAACACGTATCTTACACAGGGTGTAACGCGAGATTTTCCGACCGCTCTCCTGCCTGTTCTACAACCTATTTCTGAACTTGAGTGTCTCGTAGAACTGATTTTTTAGAGGCTTCGTTTCCAAGTTATTTTTTATTTTAAGATTTATATAAATGAACTCCCAGATTTAAACTAGTGAACACAGTTCAAATTCCAGCTCTCCATTTACGTACAGGTTGAGCAACACACGTTGAGAGCATGTTTTTGTACACACAAGTTAAAATCAAGGAATTCAATTACCTTGAAAGAAAGGTTGGCATTGGATTGGGGTTGACGTCCTATGACGACGACGACAGCAACGAAGAGAAGAGCGAGAAGTGCGGCGACTATCATCACTGCAGGTTCTGACGTCAGCAGATCCGAAAAGAACGCGACGATTGAGCCAATCCCCAGAGCCAGTATCACTGAAATTACGTCACATTGTTAAATATGATAAAACACCTGGCACTGAGCAGTTCGTGGCTTGGCCTTCATTCGGTGGAATTACTTACATTTGACCCCACCCGCAGGGGAAAGGTAATTGTTAATAGTTAATAAGTAAAGGTGCGTCCATACTAATAGTAAATTCGGGTACAATACGTTAGACAATAAGAGTTACATGACTTGTTGGAAATGCCTTGTGAAAAAATGTTACACAACGAGGTTATCCAACTTTTCTCAGGATTTCACGTTATTTGTTACTCAGGGGGTGGCGGAAAAGATCAAAGAATGTTTGATTTCATCGTTGTATAACAAGTGACGTTATACACGCGCTTACTGTGCAACTTTGAATAACATCCCTTCTCCCTCCACAACACCAGGTCTTAAGATCATGAACAAGTAACTCAAGCTTTGATAGGGATCAGTACTCGCTTAATCAGTACGCTAGTACAACGTCATCAAGTAACTTCCTCTCTCGCAGGTACAGCATGCCGAAAGTTGGAGCGCCACATGAAGATTTGATTATAAACATGAAAATGTATCATATAGGGGAAATAATTGAAGCCTCCACCATTCCCCGAAATTACCGACTTATGGGATCGATGTCATCCCATCATCCGTAGATCTTCCATCAGCTGTGTTCCCTGAACTGATATCGAGCTACGGGTTCAGGCGCTTGGTGGGGAGATTTACATAACTGTAGGGATGCACACTGCATCTAATATACGTAGATGAGTGATTGAAGATTCAGATAGAAATTGGTTCGGTGAAGCGATTAAGACAGATAGAAATTAGTTCGGTGAAGCTTATCTAATGAAGAAATAATGAACCACCTTGTAATAACGGGAGGACCGAGCTTGCAGTTTTTGGTGACGTTTACATAACGTTAAGCACACTGAATTTTTAGATGAGTGATTGAAGCAGAAGGGCTATCTGACATCACTTTTATAAAACGACGCAATTACTGCAGGGCACGTCTTCCACTGACGAGGGCGTGATCAATACTAGACCAATGACTGTTTAGAAAGTATCGTTTTCTATAAAAAACATGACATGTTTTAATGCTACTAAAAAACATATGTGCTGCTTGGACGCTAGACAACAAAGTCCTAAACAGAACTGTATAAGATTTGTCACAAAACATTGTTATTTGTTGGTAAGGTGGACGCACCTTAAAAGTTGATCACTTACTGCCTACTCTGCCAATGGGGCTGGGCGAGAGGAAATGATGTCATTTAAGTCAGTAGTACAAGGAGTAGTCTTCAATCATTTTCCTTATCTACTACCATATAAACCTGAACGCCTATATGTCACCTCAGACGCATGACAATTACCATAATCACAATCAGTGTACAGCAGGCGATCATGAATGAAATTTCTGGTTAAATTTGCCTTTTGGAATAGCGTTTTACCTGAAAGAAGAGCGCTAGCTTTCACAATGGTGCTGGTCATCTCGTTGGGAACTGGAGATGTTTTCGGCGCATTAAGGACTTTGTTGAGGGTTCCACTCCCGAAGTTGCGAGTGCTGTATTCTTCTATGCTCTCCATCTCTGGGTCCTCGTACCTTCAATTATTACAAGTATTAGTTTTTGTTACAATTTAAAAAGTACAGTTAATACACAGAAATTAAAAGCCTGCCGATTTGGATGCGGAACATCGATTTCTCGTGTCTCAATAAGAACGTAGAAAGAAGTGTTTTGAATATTCATGTAAGAGTCTCCAGCAGGAGCATCTTGCTTAAGGGAACAGTAAATTGAAATCTAGTGTAAAATTTCTAACTCGTAATGAGTGGTCAAATTATTATTTCCTAATTAACATCCGACTTTGATCGAGATCATATTGGTTAATTTAACCGTCCTAACCTGCTCACGCTTCAAGCTTAGAGAATGACTAGGAAGCGAGATAATATTGCTTGATGGGTTTTGCAAATATGACAGGACAAGTGTCGATTTTAGACTAATGATACTCGTGGGTGACCATCTTCAGCTCAACCCGTGTGTTCCCTGAAAAAGTCAACAAACTAGGATGGAAACACCGGAAATTAAGATTGTCGCAAGGATTAGACGACAGCGGACCGACACAGAAAGTTGCTCCAAATGGTCTAAAACGTAAATAAATGAAAAACTTCGATTTTTGAGAAAATTGAATTTCATTATAGAAAAAGCTGTACCTACCTCCGCTATATGTTACTAGTCTGGGAAGTCAAATTGAGTAAAGTATGTTTTTTAAATCCTATTATTGGAAAATGGATTCTTCTCGGTGATAGGTACCATCTGAGTAAACTAGCAGTCATGTCAGCCCTTCAGGCAACCAACTTTCGAGGCCTCCTCTTGTTAGACCTACATCTCGATGAATTAAGCTCTCTCAGAGCAGTATAATTTTGATAAATCCGTATAAAATATTCGTATTGCACTGCGATTAATATACAGAATCTGTAAAGTGTATTCATCTTGAAAGTATCACTATTTGAGTGACATCACTCTGTTCGTGACGCGGGCTTCCCCTACTCGTTTTTGAATCCGACTTAGATCCTAGTCTTCCTAACAATCTGTGTGATATGCTATTTTATCCATTTAATAAGGTGACCATATTTTCTGGGGTGAACCGGGGACTGGTGAAGTCCCCCCCCCCCCATCTGGCTTCACATCTGGTCCTTGCAGAAGCAAATTTTTTATCAGAAACTTTGTTCAAGAATGCGCTAGTACAATCCATTGACCGGAAGCTATGATTATGATTCACAATATGAAATGCAAAGGTACCTTCTCTCGCTGCAAGTAGATAATCTCCATCCGAAGGTTCAACGTTACGTAATGAATGATATCACAGGATTAGATGTTGCGTGTAACTTGAGCGCATTCTTGTGTTTATCCCTCATTCATGTTCCTAAATCACGGTCCTTTTGGCAATTTTATAGGTTGAGTAGCAGATGGTTCAGACAACCGAGCCTGGATCTGCAGGGTCTCGAATGTGAGGAAAGACCTTCCAAAGCTGTTCATTAAATGTATGCCGGCGCTTGGTACCTTTTACATTCATGATTCCGGTGTAAATATTTAAACCGGTAAGCAAGAAACTATAAATAAATCAGGCTGCACTGAGCACTGTGGGAAATCGGTGAGCAGAATTCCAGAAAGCTGAAATCGTTTTTCGCAGAAAGACAATCATGACCCAGTGTAGACAGATGCCTCGCACATTTCACGCATTCACTCGGAAAGCGTAATACACATAGCAGACGACCAATAGGATGAATGTTGGATACCTTCATCTGACAACCGTAACGTAATCATGCCCACATGCTGAGTGCCAACTTTGGTAATTGTCGGAAAAATACCAAAATCACATTAAACTAGAAGAAAAATGGGGGAAGTGTCGAAATTTGTCGATGACAATAATCGAGGACATAAGGGAACGATTCAGAAAACCGGGGACATAAACGAGGACGCTTTGGGACCAGGGACAGCATCCTGAAAACGGGGACCGTCCCCGGAAAACGGGCGTCATCTTATCGTGATAAATTCTTTTCATCCATTCTATCCGTCATTAATCGTTCTTCAGTGTTCTTTATCTGACACCTTCAACTGCTGTTCTAGGTAAGTCTCAATTATTTATTCACTCAGTGCCACAATTTTGAATGGGATAATCGAGCACTTATTTGTAGGTAATTGACATTGTCAAAGAAAACTACTACTCATAAGCCTACTTCGCATTGACGTTTCCTTATCATGAATACACTTTGCTTTTCATTCCCGGAAAAGTGAAACTTGTTAGATAGTATAGATTTATTTCTTACCGTAAGATCAAGACGCAAATGGCCACCATAGTGTAAGCCATCAAAGTTCCTAGAGACGTCATGTCAACCAACTGATCGGTGTTGAATATAACTGCTACAGCTCCTGCAAAATTGAACATGTGGATTGAATATTTGAGAACCTTTGTTTACTGGGTGGGTTTTTATACAGGAATTGTAGTATTATAATTGCAAGGGGAATGAAATCATGAGTTATCATTAATGAGTGATTTTTGTATAGTTTTCAGCTTAATACCTGAAAATATCCCAGAAACCATGGTAGCTCTGATAGGCGTGCGGGTTTTACCATTGATCTTGGAGAGGCTTTTGAAGATGAGGCCGTCGTCAGCGATGGCGTAGACGATCCTGGACATCCCGAACGTCGAGGAAAGCATGCTACGACAAATAAAATAAAGCTAATTACCAACCATCCCAAGCGTTTGACGTATGTTGGCATTACAAAACGTTACAGTTTCTAATCTAAAGAAACATTGGTAATTGAACATTTCTAACTAAGAACATGGCATGTAAAACTCAGACACTTTTTCAGGATTTACAGAAAACATCGTCGTACCTTTTGTGGACAGGAGTGATACACATCATGGTTAATGTATTTGCAATTCACTAAATCTGCTTAATTTCGGGCTACTTATGTGAAACATGCATGAGTTGGTTTCAATCCCCCTTCAATCACTCAACAACACGATGTTGGCGGTTTCAGTACAATAATTTGCGTCTCAATTTTGTCAATTAACACTAGAGCTAATTTCGGATCAGGTTCGGATCAGGACTGCTACAACTATCGTGGTAGGATGATTTAAAAGTATATGAGAATGGAACATGGCGAATGAACGTAATTCATTCATTCATACGTAACAGAGATTCATTCCAACCTGAGACCTCTGATGTCAGCGATGGTGGATGCTGTAAAACAATGTAAACCTAACATCCATCAACTCTAGCAGAAAGTTAATAGACATTATGAACACCTCTCTTATCATTCATTGGTGACAGTAGTAAATTCTTATATTCCTGTGCATATGACACACTTTGAACATAAAAACGGTAAAATTAGTCCTCATTTTGCAAAACGTCAAAACAACATTAAATTTTTTTAAACTAATTCATGTTGTATGCTACAGATTAGGTATTTATTGAAATACTTTGTTAACAAGAATAAGTACGCAGAGGGACTACTTTAATGGAGCTTAGTTTGTATTGTGATATCTAAGTTTTCTCTAGAAACGTTTCCATATTTGAGGGCATAAGAAGAATTTCCTTAATGAACAGGAGCCCGGGAGATACAGGATGTTAAACAATAAGTTTGTTACTAGAAAATCCTTCTAAGAATTTGGACCGTAGTTTGACTTCGATTTTACCTTGTACTTGGAGCCTATTTTCAGAACTGTACATATATAACATACCTCCATATTATTAACTACTACTTAACTAGTTTCGTCAGTTATAAAAATTGGGTAACTACGTGTAAGTGAACGATAAATTGTAGTTAGTAGAGGAGCGTTCCAACTATTTACAACCCCATTAAATTGAAAGGCTTTGGCGGAAATCTTTGGACAACTGAAAATTACTTCTGACGTTTAATGGGGTTTCAACTGTAACAGAAATATAAATCGTTATAAGATTAAAGTATCAGACAAATTAGCGGCTTATGCATTTTTTATGAAGCTGCCTGCCCAAGTCTACCGATTCGCAACGTGTTTTCACTACAAAACGTGACTATGCCAGAGAATCCGCAAAATGATTTACTACGTAACGTTCTGTAATACTGTAACGAGGTGCTGTCTTGTAAAAGTTCAACTTCGAGCTGAACAATTCTCAACTCACGACTCTCTAACTACGAAGAAATAAAAAATTGACTATCATTCCTCGAATGAAAATGTTATACATGTTAATGATTTGTACTGTTCCCGTACAACTTTGTACTTCATTTAAAAAATACAGTTTGTACTTTTTTATTCGGTTCTAAGTTAAATTTGCTCAATATTGCATCATTCAAGGTTATGAGTTCAGCACGCTGTCAACCGGTATAAAAGGGAAACAGATGAGAATTCCTCCGATTGAATGTCATTGACTTTCTTTCCACGCAGTATTTATTTTAAGAAATTGACTAAGATCCCTTTCGTCACCATGTAGCATTATTAGCAGATCAATTATTGCAACAAGTGTGTAAGTACTTCTGTTTTACAACTTGTTACGCCTAGATTTAGCTCGGATATGCCGATTTAGAAGACGTTGAAACAGCCGAGGGGGGTGTGTCTCTGGTTGACCCCACGTGTTGAACTCCTTTATGTTTACTCGATCGTATTGTGAATGTAAAATAGTTGGCGTTTAACCCCGTCTTGCAGTAACCTTGTGAGGATCCGAAATTAGCCGCGAGTCTCAAGTGACGCTTGGGAATGAAATCGGTGCGGGCGAGTGTGCCAAAAATAAAACGGGACATCGGATAGGTCTATGACGTCCGAAGCCCTTCTGAACGTTGAGATTGCGCGATCTCAAAATCGGAATGTGCTTTTAAGGATAATTTTTGGGTCAGAATAATTTTTTAAAATTATAAGATTAAATCGGGTTCAAATTAGTTTATAGTAAGCACTGGTACTTACGTCTGCTACCAGTTATTTTGAAGGAAGATATAATAAGCTCTTATATCGAGCATATTCCATCAAAAGAAAAATGGAATATAATTTGAACAAAACCTAAGCTTCAAGGCAGAAAAGCAGAAACCAGTGGCCAGTGTTATGCACTCTTGTTTGCGTTATCAATTTTATTTTAGCTCGAATTTTGGTTTAAAAAGGAAGCCTATTGTTGTTTAAACTAGTTTAAACAATTAAACCTCCCTCCCTCTTCAGAATTTGTTTGTTTATGTAAGAAGGTGTCTAGAATCCTAAAAACGAATATAGAAAAACTTGTTAGAAACGAGTTTTTGACATCACTTTGAATCAACCCTAAAAGGTAGAATTGAAAAGTTGAAGTATTCAAAAAATTGGAATGTCAATAACTTTCGGAATGAGAAAAGTGTTTTTAAAATTGGTATTTATACAAAACACTTCATTGAATCGAATGAGTCCACCCTGATCACAGTATGTTAATCCGTTTGCTCTCCCTAAGGGGAAGGAACAAAGCACGTCCACATGAGTGTGATAATGAAATCACGAGTACACATAGTACAACCCTTAATATTTACCATTATATAAAATTATAATTTGGCATTACCAAATACAATGTTAACCGCATTTTCTTAACAATAAATCAAGTTTACAGCTTTTGTTACATGTTGACGGACTAGTTGAACATAAAGAGGCATTTTATTTTCAATTGTTGAGTGCCTACAATCTAATCAGACTCTGCAGTACCATTGTACTTCGATAACAGCTATTGTTATGCAAAAGAGGGGACGAAACTTCCTCTCAGTAGTTGTCACCTTCCGTAAGATTGTATTCCGATGATGTAGGAACCATAGATTACGTCTAATAAAGACACCAGTTTCCTGGGGAAAAGGCCAAGCTATAAATATGAACGTACCACATCTGGTTGAATAGCTAAGCAAGCTTGATTCAGATCACCATTTAACGCCTCTGGTGTAGTGGGTTGCCTGGCGTACATTTTATCTTTGAGATAACCCCAAAGGAAAAAATCCAGTTGGGTGAGATCGGGAGATCTCGCAGACCAATTGACCGGGCCTTGCCTGCCAATCCATCAATTGGCAAATTGGTTGTTCACTTCCCTCCGTGCAGCTAGAGAATTGGTTGAACAGTAATGTCAATCCTCTGATGATGATTGTTGATGATGGAAACTGGCTACTATTGATATGAAATTTGATGCTCATTTCAAAAATGTGGTCAAAATCTAAGAAAACTGAAAAATGAAAAACGGGTTCCATCACCTTCAAGCAGAGTGAAAATACTATAGAAAAGGTCCAGTTCAATTTTTTTGATAGCTCGCACCGTATGGCTGTAATTTCTTAATGGGACCATATAGATGGGACACCATGTATAAAAATAAATTTGAATTTTAAAAATCGTTATGAAATACCATTAAAATAAGAGATTTTCCCAGTTGATAATTCTCCTGAATATACCAGTGTTTCTCTCTGATTCCTTGCAGCGTTCAAAGCCGTATGAAGATTTGAAAAAAAAGTCCAGTTTTGAAACTTGGCGGGCAGTTGGTCATATAGTGTTCCAAATGCCATTTGAGTCAATGAAATTGAATTGATCTGAATCTTCAAAAATATTAATTTTCTATTGAACGTGATAAAAATTGTGAAAATTGTCATATTTTTCAACTACGCAGCTCTCTTATGTTTAGCATATATGTGACATCTAAGTAAAATTCCGGATTCAGAAAGAATTAGAAATGTTTTACGGAAAACAGTCCAAGACAGGAAATAAATTAAAAAAATAAATGGCGCCTTAACAAAACCGTCGTTACGAACTAAGTTTGAGCACCTCAACGTTGCAAGGCTCGTCCCGGCACCCAGGAACTGCGCCAAAAAATTAAAAATACTTCTCGAACGGATTTGAAAAAGAACCAACATTAATTCGCGTGCACGAATCTTGAAAGCCTCCATGAATCTTCCCCGGGAAGAATAGGAATTAAAAGCTCGAGCGGTACCTACGTATCACTTTATTGACCTTCCTGGTGTATTTCGGCGTTCTGCGTCTGAAAGAATTGGCACTTCACGTCGGAACACCAATCTCAAGCTGAGAGCCAGTTGAAGTAGTCAGTAGGTGAAGGTGAAAAATATTTAGTGTTGTTTTCTGTTCCACGTCAAGATAAGACATCTTACATCTGTTCTTTTATTTTGATACCTAAGTAACATTTTGATGAATGAAATAGTGTAGTATTTGAGTTTACTTTTCTGCTGATACTTCCACTTATACGTCCATTTTAGTATTTTATAAATCCAAATCTATTAAGTAAATATATTTACATTATCCATCCATTTTTGTATCCGTTTGTTATAACTTAGGAACTTGCATTTTAGAACTTCTAGAGATGATTAACTCACGATTAACCAACCAACCTACAACCTATCCCCTAGAAATTCGATCATAAGGTTAATATACTTGATGGATAATTTTAAAACCACCGTAATGTTTATGTTTCTAATCGTGCAGGTATTTTGAAATCGAAACCGCTGTATGAATTGGATTTTGTTTTTTCCCCGATTCCATCCATAGGTCCTGCCATAAACGTCTACAGTTCTGTACTTTACTCAAATAATTGGCTTCTGACTCTTTTTGTACCCTTATTTATAAGCTAGTTGAGATACCTAACTGTGTTTCAACGACTAAAAGATTTTATCTATGGTTTGATTGTCGGCGCTACCATCTGATACTCGTCGGTACTCTACAAGAAAGTTTTCTTCAAAAATAGTGCTTGACCATTATCAGCAGAATACATTAATTTACAATTTCCTTATTTAATCCTTATTTTACAGAACTAATTATATCGTACGACTACAACACTAGGCACCTATCTAACCATCTGTGGGATGTAGGCAAAGCGAGCGCATAGCTTACCTAACTATTGGTACACAAGGGTCACTTTTCCACATCTCCAGACAACCAAATATTTGCAAGAAGAATATTTGGTTACTCACAATAATTGGCTATCTCGAGATGTCATGCTGTACCAGGAGTTCGGTATTCTTCTGTTATTACATAAGATTTAATCAGGAATTCCGCGTTCCATTTCGCATTGGATTTAAGTTAACAATCAAGGAAGGTGACGGACTCCAGGAAAATTAACAGCAGATTCAGAAATTCTGTTCAAACCCTTTGACTTAATGAAACTTACTTGGATTAATCCAAATTAGTGTTCATTACATCGTACACGAAGCTCACCAATGACTCGAATTGTATTTATTAGGCCTTAATCTCTGAATTAGGATTAAATCATTCTAGCGGATAACTACAAGCTTAAATCTCCTTATATCTTTGGTTCCCATTTCATATCAACATCAATCTCTTCACATTCTGAACTGTTCAATCGAATAAAATAACAACATTCAAATATAAAAATACCAAGGACAATATATTTTCTTGTGTTACCTTGGGGGAATGTGTTCTTCAAGAATGGATCGGCCATCCATCCCTGGTTTTCCTTCCAACCAAACCAGCAGACGCTTTTTTCATCTGTTGATTTAGGTGGTTGGTAGTTAGGTAGGTTGGTGGGGAGTAAATAGTGAAGTGGGATACTATCTCGTTCCGTGCCTCAATCGTGTTGGGTAGTAGTGAATGATTAGGTATTTGTGTGAGTGAAGATTTTCTGCATCCAATGCAACGAAAATTGAATATTTCGTAACTAATAAAGACGTGACTATAGCTATTCAACATTGGATAGGTTCTTAAAATATCCAGATTGCAGGATTATTAACTAGATTGAGGATTGTCTTTGACGGTATTCACATCTTACAACTGTAGATGATTAACTGTGTGAGACTTGAATATTTTGCATCAACTGTGAGGTGTTTGTAATAATTTGTATTGAAGTGTAAGGGTGCAATAAAAACTAAATTCGATATCGTAGGTGGATTGTAAGTAAATTAATCAATGGGTTGGACGATGAATGGATGACTCTTTGGACATCCCTCGTTTTTATGGAGGATACACAGGGTGGTCCACCTATCGTGAACACCCCTTTTATTTTCAATACAAACAGTATATTTGAAAATCCAAAAAAAATTCGTGTCCAATGATTTTTGACTAGTACAACTAATTATGTGGTGAATACAAATAATAATCTAGAGGAGTGAGATCGGGGGAGCGTCCAGGCTACTGTACGGTGGAGCGGTTACCGATTCAACGATTAGGAAACTGATCATAGGATTAATAGAAATGAATTAAACGTTCCCCACAGACTAGTCGAGTTTTATTTTGATAATGTGTCCGATATTGTACTCGTAGGTCGTCGGTTCCAAACTCGAATGTCGATAAACTGTTGCGCTTGTTCAAACAAGATGGTTATCTGGTTGATCTGGAAATAAATGAAATTTGGAAAGTTCAATGTAGTTTTCATTTGATACTTCTACCCTGATGGAAAAACTTCACCACGTGATTCAGAGTTAAAAAATACTGGAGAGTCATGTGCGGTATGTAGGGGTCCGGAGAAAATGTTTTTATCGTTCAAAAATCAAGTTTGTGCACCTTTTCGCGAGCCTAAAAAATCGTGTATGGGGTCATTTTGGTTTATTATTCAATAATAAACCATTTTAATCCCTCTTGAATAAAAAAATATTTTAACGCCCCCTGAAAATTTCATGGTTTACGTTTCATAGGGTGTAGAATCCAAATCTGCAATACACATTTTTCCGTCCGTCCGCCGTACGCGGTACGCACACTTTCTCCCAAACGGCTGGAGCAAAAAATCTGGAATTTTCAGGAAAAATCAATAATGGTCCGACAACGCCCCAATTCTTTAGCCAGCACTCTCACTTAATTTTAAGTGCCCTTTAAGGGTTTTCAAAGTTTTGTAAAATCCCTAAAAATCTCAAAAAAAGTCAAGGCGGCCTAAATTTGGACTTTTTTTCAAGAACTTTCCATGAGGAATCGAATGAGCCCTTCCCCAGGTCCGTAGCTTAATCCATTCCCGATGTATGGCCCGATTTATGGTGCCAACATTTGCATCGACATTCGCTACATCACTAGGTTACTGCAATCAAAACAAACACGAGAGTTTTTTTTGTTTGTTTTGATCACAGTAACCTTGTGATGTAGAGAATGTGGATACTGGAGTGAACTCCTAAAAGGGTTTATAGCCGATACACGGGTTGAAGCATTCTGGTATGTATGCTCTTACGAAATTTAAAATTTTCAAATAGAATATTTTTCCATTGTAATCGCTCTTGAAAAAAAAACGCTGCAAATTCTTTCACTGGGGTTTATTATTCAATGATTCATGATTTGAATTTCTACTAAGCTTTGGAGTGTGCGTGTTTCCCGGGTGATAGAGCAATTATTGAATTTCAGGAGGCACACAAATATGATCAACTGATCAATCCAAATAGGTATTTTGGTTGAGAACAGATTTACGCGCTCTATGCATATCTCCTGAAATTCAATAATCGCTCTATCACCTGTGAAACAACCACACTCTAAAGCTTAGTGGAAATTCAAATCATGAATCATTGAATAATAAACCCAGTGAAAGAGTTTGCAGGTTTTTTAATGAAATTTGGCGCAAAATCCGAATCTGGAATAAAAAATAAGGGCTCTTACTTGAAATAAGGAAGATGGTGTAGACTGCGCACACGTAATTTGTTGAATCATCGCCAAAAATCATTTGAGACGTATTTTTTGGATTTTCAAATATACTGTTTGTGTTGAAAATAGAAGGGATGTTCATGTTAGGTGGACCACTACTGTATACGAGGATATCTACAGAACACGGAACTAACAAGCTGTTTACGAGTTCTCATTAGATCGACACAATTATAAATGGTTTTCCTGAGGTTGGTATATGTATGTTTGCTAAAATATGGCGAACCATTTTATGACTGTGAATCAATGGGCTTTCTAAATGTAACCTAACCACAAATATTGTGAATGGAATGGATCGGATAGAAAATTGTTTCAACTTCTTGTTCAGCACAGGATTAGTGTAACGAACTAGATTAAAACATTACAAAGGAAATTTTGGTACTGACAGTAGCAGTTGTTTCATCAGGATGATTTGTTGCATTAAAACTTGTTACTGCATGTACGCAGGATCGTTGAGTGGAATGGATTGTGTGCTTCAATTATTTTCAAGCATCAGCTGTTTTGAATGCGTGTTGAAGTATTTTTTTGTCAACCCAAATTATATGTCAGTCGATCCAACGAGAATCGCACACAGTGGATAATTACTAATTTAACATTGTTTGTTTGTGAAAGGAATAAACAAAGGCACAGGATCAAAATGTGAATTTGGACGTACAGAAAATTTCTCTGTACAGTGAGGTTCTGAGTCCTTCTTTCAGCCATTTTGACGGCCACTGGAGGAGACGGGGCGCCACATTTCATAATGAGATGGACACACAAACCTGGAACAAGAAAGAATTGGGAGGATTCCCAAGCGACAAGGGCAAAAGATTCGCTGGCGTCAAGGTCTGCGATGAAGATCGTCTAGAAAGGTTATCGGACCTACCGTGCCAACTACAGCTGTATCCATCCAAGATAAACTGGTGACAACATTACTCTCTCTGGTGTACGGAGATTTAAATACCCACAATCTATGGAGCACGTCAGGAATCGAGATGTGTTTCAATAAAGATATTTTCAAATCAAATCCAAGTTGTGCAAACCTGCATCAGCAAACCTTCATCAGCAAGTATCAAGCTTTTCAAACAATGTCCGTTAATTTAATACGCACATTGAAGTTCTATTGATATGTTAATTATGATGAACATCATCTCATAATCGGCACTGATCGTCTTGATTTGATGTGAAAACAGCTTCATTTGATAGGGAATTTTTCATTTATAGTAATCCATATCCTCGACTGAAGGAATGGTTCAGTAAAAAGATTCTTAGAAGATCACGAGATCGTTATGAATATTATGAAGGTTCAAATCGTCAATTTCAAATTCTTAAATCGTCTACCAAGTTGGGCAGGATATAAAGTTTCTACATTAACAAACAGCAAAACTTCTCATAAAAAAGTATACCAATTATAAAATATGTAACATTCACAAATGCAAGGTCAAAATTATGCAAAAAGATGCATTTAAATTGTATCGAAATACACTGAATATCGATTAAAAAACTTGTAAAGTTGTAAAACCAAAGAATTTGCTTGTAAGGCAAAAAAAATATATATTTAAAATGGAGAAAATCAATTTGCCATTATTAATTAAGAATTTCGTTGTACTCAAAATGGTCGCATTTTAAAACAAACCAAGTTAAATAAGGAACTGTTTTTACTATTGTGAAGTGAACATCCATGTCTACCTTTAAGTGATTAAAAAATGAACTTTTTAGTACATTTTATTAAAAATCGGCAAAAAACTGTTTTTTTATATACCTAATTTAGAATTTAAAAAAATCGAATTGGTTTCGAAAAGGTTTTTTTTTTAAACATGTTTTTTGGATTAGGATGAAATTGGCGGGTTGACCTCTGGATCGTTCCTGCTGCTATTGATTGTAAAGGACATTAAAGGTTTTAAATTGTTACAAAGAAAATTTACGACATTTCCATACTCTGGCTACTTCGAAGAAATCTGCCACACCCCACTTGGTAGAACATTTATTATTATTGTCATCCATTCATTTATTTTTCATAAATATTATTCAGAAAACAAATTGACATCCGACTCGTAAATGTTACCAACCAATCAATTATTTGCCAAATCGTCGGTTTGATTGAGGCAAACCAGAAAAATAGTTTCTCGTGCAGTAACTCATGTGATACACCTAACACTATTGCAATCTTCACGGAAAATTGAGTTTTTTTTTTTACAATAAGGTATTTTAAATTATTCTTCAAACAAAAATTGATTTGATTCGTTAATTTTATCAAGATTATTTATTCCATTTGGTCATTACATAGTCTCTTAGCTGTTATCAGTTGATCGGAGGGCAGTAAGTTATTTTTTGTTTGTCGAAACGAAATCCATAAAGGTTTCATAAAGTGGCGTTGAAATCTGATTTAATCAACTATGATGAAATGTTACAACTGTCTATCGAGAAATCAAATCTGTCTCTATTTTTACGTTTTATTCAGTTACAACTAGTTTTTACTGAACTTTACACAGAATTTACGCTGTCCTCATTTTAATTGAAATTAAATATTCACCATTTACGATGGTGTAAAAGCGAATTTCTCTTGCTTCGGAAAGTTGTTGATTTCACTCTCCTGTCACTACGTGAGCTCCTCATAAAGCTCAGAACTCAAGGGTATTGGCTGCGATTTAGTTGTTGCGACACAGCCGTAAAGCGGGCGCAGTGGGGAAGGTCGGGATCGCCTCAAAATATCCCTTTACTGCCCTTTCATGATCCTCTTGTTTTCGTAACACCCGAAAGCAGTGATTGTAGCGTTTTGTAATTGTTGTTTATGAAAATGCAATTAACAGGACTATACACTGACTATGCCACTTTCTACACTGTGTGCCACTGTTGATGATTCAACGATTCATCTGAACGAAAACATTAATTTCGTTCTAACAAGTATGGCTTCTCCATACTAGTGATTAAATATCGAGATAAATACCTAATTTTTACTTATGCAGAAGTGAGGAACTTATTGTTTTTGAAAATAAATTTCTTCTAGAAAATCTCAATTGGTTAAGTAGGTAATTTTGAATATTAATGATTTCTGAACCGCGAATAGCCCAGATTTCTTTAGTCAGAATTTAATCAAAAACAGTTAATCGATATGTTTGAATATTGCGAGCAAGAACCGCAGAAGTGTTACCTACCCAAATTATTTACTATTCGATGTATAAGTACTTTACCGTTGATATAATATAGTTTTTGATAACCAGAAAAGTAATATGAAAATTATAAATCTGGGGAGAATGTGATAGTACTTTAATTTCCGAATTGAAGAAAAATTACCATAGTTTTAAAAAATTGCTGTTTATACTCTTAGAAAACTCTCATGTAAAACGTTTTAAATCTAGATTCCCGAGCAGTGTAGTTAAAATTGGATTCCGTATAATAAATGATCTTTTATGGAACAATAAAACTTCGGATACCAAAATATATTAAGTGGGATGTTTTTAATACTTTCTGGCAACTAAAATAGGTGCATTGTACCTTCCTGAATCTACAGCAGTACTTTGGGAACTATTTGGAAAAAACAACTTCCCTGCCAATTTTTATAAATTTTTTCTTATTTATATAGCACATTATTGAAAAAATTGAATGTTATGAGACAAAATAGACATTAAATGAATCTTTGTATCAGTCTGACTTAAGGATGTAAACCAGCGAAGATTGAAAAGCTTTTTAAATAAGGAGGAGAATCGAAGAACCAAATTTGAGATGAAATGGACAAGAAACGAAAATATGGAAATAAAGAGTAAGAAGAACATGAAAGCATAATTTGAAAATATGAATTTAAAGGTGTGGTGAATGTTTAGGTGCTTACCATCCGAACACCGCGCAGGTCGCACCGACTCCGACGAGGTACTTGGCCCAGCCGAGGCCCAATTGAGCGAAGACGTAGGGGTAGGGATGACCAGTAGCCAGCTCCTGGGGGATGAAATATTTTCATGATAACATGATCAACGATTGATGCTGATCAGAATAATATATTATCAATTATTTATATTCTGTTGAACTGATTTTTCCCATTTACATTTGGTGAGGGCGTTATAAAAACGGAAGCATTTATGTATTTTGCTTAGTCCACCTCTCTTAGCACTTTCAATGGATGAAAAATTTGTTTTCTCCAAAATCAAAATTTCCTATCCTCTGATCTTGTAACAAGACTAATTCCTACAATTTCCATCCGATTTGGTCAGGGAAGTCCGTTTAAGATTGCAGACGGTCCCCTTTGAGTTTCATACTCAGCAGTGGCGAGGCGTGACATTTTTGAGAGGTCATCGCCAGTGGTGGCAATTAGTAACCAGAAGTGGGGGGAGGGGGGTTCGTGGGAGTACTACCTCCACCAAAAAAAGGTGTCAATTCCCGCCCCCGGGAATTTTTGAAAAATTATATGTCAAAAACGCCAATGTAAGGTGTTTTTTACTTATGAAATTCACGTTTTTTATTGTTGAAATCAGTGTACGGTTGACGTTTCTTTATTAATTGAACATTATGCCGGCAGTTGTGGACAGACGTGTTTTTTAAAGCGATTTGATTGGTCTATAAAGTTGATAACTAACCTGTAATTTCGCCTACTTTCTATTTTTTATAAAGATTTTATATTTAATATTAGTATTAACTAATTTATTAAATCGTCTGGTCATCGCCGAATCCAGAGATGACCACAGGCTTCGCCACTGATACTCAGACATCAACACGTTCATACTCTCCAACTCTTGAAAAAATGTACGGTTGACGTTTCTTTATTAATTGAACATTGCTGCCGGCAGTGTAGACACTATAAAGTTGATAACTAACCTTTTATTATTAACTTAATTAGTCAATTAAACCAATCAATCGAGTGTTCCAGGTTGGCTGATGGAAAAAAGGCACAAAGCTCTATTGAACGTGCCTTGAAAAACCAAACTTAAGAAGAACCTTGTGAAACGTTGCGTCCAGAGCACGTTCTGCTATGATCATACCGTTTTTACAATGATAGCAACAGTTCGTGTTCCTTCAATTGTCAACAATTTTTTCGTAATCAGTACGAATCTACCATAATATTTAAGTAGGCATACCTGTTGCATAGGAATCAAAGAACTTCATTTTAATTTTATAGAATAAAAAGGGGGCTGTGCCAAAAATTCCACAAAGGATTGGAGGAACTGGGTCAATAGCTGTAGCCACAACCCGTAAGACGGTTTTACAAGAGAATGAAGAGGCATTACTAGGAACCTGAAGGATTCCTAACAAAGAATAGTAAGAATCCTCGAGGTGATTCAACCGCGGTACATTACAGTCCAATTGCATTGAGGGGAAGGATGATCCCTGACTTTTTTCTGGCCCACAAAAATTAAGCATCTGGTCTATCTATCAATACAAGGCGGTATGGGTTTCCCGAGGAACGATAGAGCTAATTCATTTAATTTCGTCTGTCACACAACCAACGACTTTATTTCTGGGACTTGCGGTCCGACACTTCGCGATATATTAAGGGGTTCAATAATTCAAATTTCGAGGATAGTCAAAGAAAAACGGTTGAATCATCTCGAAAAAATGACTGAATGAATTTCATTATAATTGACGCGCAAGCTCAAAAATGAAATATATGTACCTACCTCTAATTTTTACTGTTTTCATCAAATTTTAATGAAACTTTTTGGGAATGTGCTGGTTATGTTCTAGAAGGTCCCCTATGAGTTCCATCGCTCAAAACTCAACACATCACTAAGCGCATGTGCGATCGCTAAATTTATTTATTGCATCAGTTTTTAAATCCTTATCTCACACTAAGCTGAAGTACTATGAATTTGCATAGCTGATCTCTTTGTATTTTTGAATTTACTATAGCTCCATATTTAATTTGTATTACTTACAGGATCGTAGTAAGGCCACATGAGAGTGAAGGTGAGGGAGAGCGTCCCGTAAACGGTAGCAGCGCAGAGGATACTGCTCACTAAGGCGATTGGAATCGACTTCTTTGGGTTCTTGGCTTCGTTACCTAAAAGAAAAGAAAAAAACCAAAAAACCATTGTGAATATCTTTTTCCAAAACCTCATCGGACACGCAAGTATGGGCCAATTTGATCTCCAAGCTACGAGTTTCAAATCAAAACTACTGAGACTCTAAGAGCAAATTGAGACAAGATGATGCTATTTTTAGAGATTTAAAGAGAATATTCTTGGGCAAGGATGTGCTTGATGGGAATGAAGTTGTTGAACTAACTGGACATGGGTAACTAAGTAAGTTTCAGAGCCGTTTTGTTAAAGCAGTCTCACGTGTGGACGAAAGGAATCAATTTAAATAAGTAATAGGCGTAGTAGACGCATTTGATTACTGTTGTGTATCAAAAAAGCACCGAATAGAAGATGATTGCTCTATCATGAATTTCAAAGTTTCTTTGATCTACCGCACGTAAGAAGGCCACTTCACTTCGAATCTCGAATTATTCAAGTGCGTTGGAGTGGATGGAACTTTGAAGCACCTTCTAAGGCGGTTTATCAAACGTCCCAGTTGGTGTATATGGTGAAGGGTGCGGTCGCATCAGTGTATATACTGATATATGAGTCAACCTGTATGATGCCTCAGATTTGTTTGATTTGAGATTTGTGGGTCATTTGTGGATCCTTTGAACATATTAAGAACTTGTCAAGTCAACTTGCATGAAATGAAACGAACGGCTTACCAGTTGTGGCGACTGTGTCGAAGCCGGTATAAGCGTAGAAGCAGGTGGCAGCGCCCTCCATCACCTTGGAAACTCCAAATGGGACGAAACCTCCATCGCCTCCGGCAGGGGACGGCGGGAGAGACCAGTTAGCAAAGTCCGCGTGGATGACGCCCAACACGATGATGATGGAGATCGTCGTCATGTTCACCGCCACGAAGAGGTTGTTCAGCATAGTTGACTCTTTAGCTCCTGCGCATACCATCGCTGAAAAACGAAAAACTCAACCTTCAATTCAATCTTATTTCCATCGTATGGTAACGGTTGTGCAAGTGTAATTCTGATCTACCACTTTGAATATCTCAACTCGGTAATTTGGAACTGAAGATATTAGCATGGAACATGCTTTAGTCTTGTACTAACTACTCGAAACACGATACGCGAAAAAGGTGACGCGGATGTGTCACGAAAGTTTTCTGATGATTTTCACGTACAACCAAGCCGTTTCTAGGGAAATGAAAGTTGTTCAGTTTTTGACGGAACAAAATCGTTCTCCATTCGTTGGAAAGCTCTCAATTTATCACGCAGGCCTTGCGTACTTGTTGTTAGTAATTATGTCATACATTAATTTTATTCATGTTATTAATAGATGCAGTAAACAATGCACTTCGTTGTAATGTTGGTTACAGTAGACGCTCACGGGAATAGAAAAATTTCAATATCTCATAGTTACTCGCGAATTACACGACAACTATAAGAAGTTGTGAGTAATCATATCAAAGTGTCTACCTCCAGCCGTCCACTTCAATTTGTTTTAATTTGAGATGAAAACACGACTTAAGTTATCAGGAGACGCTAGGTAATGGTTGATGGTGTGTAAAGTAAGACACATAAGCAAGCGTTTGTACATTGGATACGTTTCTCGTGAAGACACCGTCAACACACGTCATATTTCGTGTCGTGGAAACGTCCAAGGAATTATTCAGTGTACAGCCGAATGTTACAGTCATGATAGCATGGCTAAAGCATGTTCCATGTTTTTTGAATTTTAGCCGCAGGCTCTAAGCAGTAGGCATCAGGGGGCCCAGGGGGCTTGACCCATGGTGAGGCGCGCAGCGCCAAGTTTCATTGTGTCTCATAATCTCCAAGACATCGTAGAAACAAACAATATATCTGTGGTAGCGTGTGATTGTTATTGAATCTTAATTCTTAAGAATTCATTGGTACCTGCCGTCAGAGCCTATTAGTAGTTTTGTGTGTAGATGTGCCTCAGCTACAAACCCAACTCAAGTATGATCGACCTCCACATCCTCTCTGTTTTTTTGTCTGACATCAA
Source organism: Creontiades dilutus (assembly GCA_031894815.1). Taxonomy (NCBI): domain Eukaryota; kingdom Metazoa; phylum Arthropoda; class Insecta; order Hemiptera; family Miridae; genus Creontiades; species Creontiades dilutus. Next base: position 437,123 of record JAVIWC010009320.1, on the reverse strand, counting down.
CGCATGGTTTATCCTCGATTTGTAATCAATTCCTTGTTCAAACTTAATACAAGAAATATTTTATACTCTGGCTTTCTTATTCTCGCTACCAATAACAATTGAAAAAAGTATGGAGCACTGAAATGTTTTAATACTCCCAATGCTGGTATACTCCGGAGCCTTGGACGCATCTAATAACTCCTACAGGCGTAGCTCCCTATACTTTAACTGCTTACATGGTCGGGTTCGTTTAGGAAGGGGTATGAGATGGTACAAAGGTTTCAGAGGGTTTGCCAGTTATTCAAGCCTTAAAATAAACAAAACCGGAATCCCGGAAAATGGGGCCAGCAGTGTTGAATGAACTTGAAGATTCTCAAGATCGAAAGATGTAGAAATTAGATTTGTTATATGGATATGCCACGGGACATGTTCCCACAGACATCAACGCCTTCAAGTGGGTGATCGATCTCTAAGCGGGTCTGTAGCGCCAATTCTAAAGCGGATACAATAATGATCGATTTGAAACTCATATGAGTTTATTAAATATATTTCCCCGACTTCTCTCTGAATTTAAGCAATATCGGAAAAATAGAAACTTATGGAATTATGGTTAATGGATTTTACGCTTACGCTCGGAGTTAAGTACAGATTTTTGAGCAATAAAAACCTTACGAAACTACTTACATTCTCACTCTCAAATTCAATTAAAATATCAACATCAAGTGGAAACTAGACATTATTCTTGTTACAATCATTTGCACATGCGCAGCTTCCACTACTGAGACTATGTTGCTGAATTTGGTAGGATATGATAAAACCAACTTTCCCCAACTAAATTCCAAATGCAAGACTGGACGATGTGGGAATGATGCTGCATGGATTTTTACGTTTGCACATACAAATAAACTTGATTTCTGAGCGATAAAACTCATAGGAGACCATCTACAGCACAACCCGTACTTTCTCTAAAAATGCCTTGAAAATCGGATGAAAGCAGCAGAAATTATGTTTCTTAGAAGGATTTCCCATTGATATGAGATGCTCAAACCGCCCTTCCTCGTCTACCCTCCAAATTTAACCGAGATCGAACGATTATAATGTGAGAAAATGATTTTTGATGGATTTCACGTTGAGGAAACGTTGGTACCTATTGAAAACTATGAAGTTTTTCGGTGGTGAAAATAATTGGGGACGATTACATTTTATAGTTAACCCCCCCCGCACATTTCGTGAAATTTTCTTCAAAATCGGATGGAAACTGTACGAATTAAACTTATCACAAGGATTTACGGGTGTAACACAGACACACATACATTTTTTTCTCAACGAAACTAAGTGAAAGGCGGGAGGAGGGTGCACCATTAAGAAAAACTGAACCAACTAAATGGTAAAGTGGCGGTTTTACACCAAGCTTGTCAATATTGGAACCACTGGTTCATATACAGGCAGTTTAAGGTAATATTTGAGTTTCCATTGATTAATAATGTTGTTTACAAGATTAAAGGTAGTTAGACAACATTTAACCTTTGTGTGTCGATTAATAAGACCTGATAACAAGAGAGGTTGGACAGGTGCAATCGATTTTACATTACACGGCGTATCTAATCTACCTCGTCATTCACACACTGTCAAAATCTATGTCAAATCGGTTCGCCTCCCAGAAATGTTCGTATCTGAAGAAGGTTGTTTGGCGACGGCCAGTAATTGAGGTTGATCAGCACTCGTCTGAATCGGTCGTGATCAATCGACTTTTGATCCGACATCGCACTGCAAGCGTGATACACTGAGGGAGTCAGCAAGTTATGTAAGAGGCTTCCGATCCGAATTCTCGTTAAGGAAAAACGTAATCTGAAACGACACTTAAACACGTGAAAAGTAGGTACTCAGGCAGGGGTTTTCCAATTTAAACTGAGTATAATCTTTAATCAATTTTCCAACTAATTTCCTGTCACCCACTAATCCGAGAGCGGTTTTTCTCCACTTTCTGATTTTACCAGTTGTTCACTTGCAAGATTTTGGTTTAGTATTTTCAAAGATGAATTTTTGTAACCGACCAAAAAGAAATAGAGTTACACCCCCCAACATTTGTTGGTTCACGTTTCAAGATGTGTAGAATCCGAAATTCGAATAACAGAAAATCCGTCCGCTGTACGCCGACGTTTTCTTCGAAAATACTGAGCGAAAGTTAATGAAACTTGTGTCAAAGCTCACGCATGGAGTCTAGTAGGGCGTGAGTTCTCGTTACCGATCTCAGTCAATCCTAAAGGGTGGAATCAAATGTCAGAATTTTCAAGACTCGAAATATCTCAAAACTCGCAGAACTTCTCAGTTCGCCGTACGATACAAATTTTCAGAAATAAATTTCAATCTCGTCATCTGCCTGCGCACGTAATTATAAAATTGTTGTAACACTGATTACCGCTTCTGTTAACATCATATTTCAATGAAATTCTCAGGGATTTCGGAATGCGGGTTCTACAGGGTCCATGTCGATTTCGTTGCTTGTGGAGCTATGTTTCAACCCCATGTGTGGGTAAAAAGTGTGACCCACATAGCAATAATAACTTCTTCAGTTTTGACTTCAGTCCAATAATACTGCCTGGAGCAAGATGATTTCTTTATGAATTTCATTCTTCCCGTGCTATTCGGAGTTTCTACCTATACACGTTTTCTCAGCTTTCAGCTTTCATAAATTGTGTTCGAATTGAGATAGTGTTCTTTAAATTCTGTTGTTCTAGAACCAAATCACTCTTTACTCACTCTTTGAGACTCAAGTGCGAATATAAAATTCTAGTGATAACCGTACACTTTCTGTGTTCATCCTATATTGATACATTTCCCAGGAACCCTAAGATTTAGGTATGAGATTGTTCGATATAGGTTAGTCTAAAAACTCGCTTTCTTTATTTAGAACGGTAGATTGTCTATTTGAAACTAAACGCTGTTCCTAGAGAAAGTGAAGATTGTACACCAACATCGTCATAATTCAAACGAGCTTCGTATTGCCACGAATCATTCTCAAATCACATTCTGACACAAATATGTGAGCTTACCTGCGAAGACCATCATTAGGAAAAAGGAGAAGAAATCCGCGTAAGACGCCATCGATGGTATGTTCATGGGAACTTTAGCGCTCAGGAAGTTTTCAATGGCGCCGTTCAAAAACGTTGTGTCCACGTAGCCACTCATAGCTCTTGCTAAACACGCAGTACCTACATAGAAAAATAAACGAATTATTAGCTTGAGTTAAAAAACTATGAATAGTGAAACTAGGCCAGCAATAAATTCTTGTAAAAATGGTCTGAATAGCCTAGGTTTATACTATTTTAGGAAGCGAGAAATTATTGATGCTTACTAATAAATTTGGTAGAAGGGGGTGGGCGGTTGATGAGAGGCATGAAGCTGGTGTTCCTTATAAACTTTCCCATGTGTTCTACCTCTCGAAAAAATAATTTAGTGCTAAATCAACATTCACTTCAAGGTTTCTGCATCTCATAAGCCTAACTAGTAAGAGGCACCTTCGTTTTTAACTTTAATGTGTACATACTCATACAAGGAAAAACAAAGAATAAGTTGAGGATGATTTCCAAAGAAAATCCCTACAGAAAATTGTTGGGCATTGTTGCAGTTCATGAAATAGTAAATTAAACGAAAGATGAGATGTGAAGATACATGATTAGGAGCAAATAACTCTATCTGTAAACAGGGCTTAGAGAAAAAGAGCTCGGACTATCAAAATTTGATTTGTGATTGAGTTATATTTAATATAGTACTACACAAACGATGGACAGCCAACTTCATTACCTCCCTCCAATCTTACACTTGCTTTTTGATTGACAAATTCTAAGTTACAATATTTGAAAAGCAAAGGCAGTCCTTAGCAGTTTATTTTTCTTTATGAACAGCGCAAACTTAACGCTAAATCCAGACATTCGGGCAAAAGTTGAAAAAGTTGTTTTTAAGTGGAAAAACATTGTTGTGTAATCGTGAAGTTGGTGAGAATCTGCTCCATTTCATATGAAATTTCACCAAAATCAAAGTATAAAAAATTTGAATTTAAAATTTGCAAAAGCTCAATTTTTTACGAAAATTCTCTAAAAACCACCATCTAATTAGTTCCAAAATCATGATGCTCAATAACATTTGTTCAGCCTCGCTTACCTATCGTCATCTCGAGAGCGAGATTCCAGCCCAATACGAAGGCCACGAACTCACCGATGGTGATGTAGGAGTAGGCGTAGGCAGACCCCGTGCAAGGGATGCGAGCCGCGAATTCGGCGTAACAAACACCTAGAAATGTTGAAATTAGCCCATTACACTGACGTTTTCCATGTAATGTTTCAAGTAAATGTTGGACGGAATACATCCACAAATCTGGACAAATACGCAGCACATTATTACACAATGGGTTTTTAAAAATTAGTTTGCTTTACTATGAGAATCACCGGATTGTACAAACATCAACAATGCTCTTGCTTCTCCTCCTCCAACTGACGTTTAACTAGAATGAATAGCTCCTTGAAGTTGGCTCTACCACATACAGAACCAATTCCTTAACTGGTTCCATGAATTTGTGCTGTTGAATGGTACCATTTTCAGAATTTTCGCTGGTCATGGTGAGACTTCACGCATCCCAGTCATTTGCAGCATGAATTCAAAAATGAAACAGTGTTAAATTTGTGCTCCTAGAAAACCCATATTTCAGTATTTGCGTTGGTCTTTGAGTACCATTGTTGGCATTTTCTCTGACTGTGAAGTTGGCACTACCAAGAACAGGAAAATTTCTACTGGTGTTCACAATCATCTACCATGAATTTGCGCTGACAATTAAGATCATTTTCAGAACTCGTGTAGTACAACTCCAAGTAGTATTTTTCGAACATTCACGAAGTGTGTAGTTGATAAACCATATTGACAGACAAATCTGGTAAATATCCCTCTTTTTTGGTCGATTAGAAAGGTTCATTGTTGGAAAAATGTAAGAATGTGTACCTAAGTATGTTTTGTACTGTGTGGGAGCATGGGGCTATTACAATATAATAAGTTTCACTCAGCACCGAAGTAAAATAAAAGTAAAGTAAAGTAAACAAGGAATTTCACGTTAGATTTTCGTACGACTACCCGGAGGTGTCGCGGACGTCGCCAGCCGTCCTCTAGAGAGGATCGGAACTAGGTCTGACGATTTCGCATCGGCTTCCCATTGCCTCACTCCCCTGGGTTGGGAGCGATTTGGATTCACGTGATATCGAGATCAGAGGTGAACTAATCTAGGTAATCTTTGGTGTCTGCCGGATTCGAACCGGGCAAATCAGTACTCCCACTGAAAGTAAACAGCCGAAGGACTGATGCCTTAGCTCGCTCGGACAACCTGTCCCCTCAGCACCGAAGATTACCAGTTCATGCACCGAGAACTCACTGGGATGGAGTGAAAACAAATACGTTTTGAACAATGTACCTTTTTTCCTTGTATGGTTTGTGATAGACATTTTTCGATGTGTTTTTGATTTTCGATGTTTCTTCTCTTTGATTCAGATAGACATTAATTCCTTGAATTGAATGGGTTGCTGTAAGATCATCCGTTTCGCTCACCATTTGAAAAAATCGGAAGGGATGTCTTTAGTGCGAATGTTGAGAAGGGCACATGGCTGGTGGCAGCCCTCGAAGCATATTGGGAACTAGGTAGTGATTGCATTCTATTCGCCTGTACTTTTATGTTATCCCGTTAAATGTCAGTCGTTGTATTCGTCGTTTTTTCCTTATGTGTCTGAGATACCTAGGAAGCATTGTCTCCGCCTGTACAGTCCAGTGTAGTAGTCAAGAAATCCGCATGGGAGAGCTGTCTAATACAGAACTAATTAACCTTTCTGTAATAATTGGCTGGTTTCCCCCTTCATATTTCCAAACTAAATAAACTAAATTAATAAAAAATGACAATAAACAGTTGTACTGGATTCACCAGATTTATGACAGAGAGGCTCTCGCCTTTATAACACAAACTAATTCAATGTAACTCGATCCATGATAAAGATGACAAAATGCTCCTGGATGTTGTTACTGAAGATATTATTTCTCGCTGAAGCTTAATATTTGTTCGTACTTTGTTATTTCATCCACTATGCAGGCAATCTCCAATAAAATGTACTATTCATAATGCGTCTACAACGAATACAAATCGCAAGATTTAGCTAGACAACAAGCTCGCACTCAGAACTCACCTGACAGGGCACATGCAATTCCAGCGATGAGAAAAGAGATGACACAAGCTGGTCCGACTTTGGTAGCCAAATCTCCAACCATGATGTACACGCCCATTCCTATCATGGAACTGATACCTGCATCGTACAACGGGTAAAGTAAAATATATTATCTATTCAAACTTTGGAAATAAGTATATTAATAATAATTGTTTTAAGTCTGAAAACCTGAAAATAGGTTTGGATTTACTTGAGGAACATTAAACGGGGAAGCTGGGATAATTTTATCCTGTTTATTGCAAAACTTTCTGTTGGTGATTCAGAAAGAAATGAGTATATTGAGTGCAGTATTGTTGTGAATGGAGGATTTTATCGTATTTTGCTCATTCTATTTCAAGTTTTCGCTTGATGATTCATGTTAAGATGAACAATAAATGAATGCAATCAGTTCTTGACTCACCAAGGAATGTTAAATCCAAAACGTTGAGAATCCTTTTGAGTTCGGTTTCTTCTTGGTATTCGAACTCTTTCTTCCTGCCCATCATTCCCAAGACTCGCCATAGCGTTTCCTGCAACAAAATAAATGTTCAGATTTATAACTACATATTTGCATTATTTGAGGAATAATCCAGAGTCACATGGCCTAAAAAGAGTATGTACCAGACAGCATTGGTGCAGTTCCATCCCAAGATGCGCTTTGCGCATTAATTCGTTTTTTTTTACATAGATTTTTTTTTAATAAAATTTTTACTGACATGACTTAGATAAGCAGTTATTTATTCATTCTGTTTAGAATTATCTCCTGTAATGTAACGACCAGAGATGCTCTACGATTTTCCGCTTGTCCCTTTGAATCCCTGTGAGGAAACCCACGGAAAACTCGAAACTCTCGATTAAAAAGGTATTACCTAGTACGGTAATAAGTTATTTTCATCAATCATTGCGTTTTTTAGAGTACCAATAACTTACAAATTATAAGTTTACTTCTGTAAACATGAGAGGTTTCAGTACGATTCAAATGCATCTGCTGCCGTTCGGTCACATATTTCTACACAAACATTATCATTGCTAGCAACAACTGATTGCCCATAGAAAATGTATGATGGAGAACCCCAAAGTGGCTAGGTCTGGAGGACCCTGGATGTTTTCATGTGAACACTTTGTTTTCTTTGGTCATGACTGCTCTGTCTCCGTTTGCTCTTTCAACTGAAAGGTCCAGAAATTGTCCTTGCTTTGACATTTATATAGTCTGCCAAGGTTTTGATGGTTGATGAGACGAAAATGAACTATTCTGGTGGATAGTCTACATTGCTAAATCGAATAAAATCAGTACCAGAATTCCCCTGGGCCAGGCTCTGACAAGGGGCATTCCCTTTGAGGCATGCAAGTTTCCTAAGCCAAGTCAACCTGAGCTTGACCACCAGCTTTTTACCGAAGCACACGGTGCCTTTTTCGGTCAACTGCAGTACTTTCTCCTTCAAATGCCAAAATAATTTCCAGGATGTCTGGTACTTCTTATTAAGTAGACCCCCAAAGGAGTTTACTAATCCATCCACTATTTGAAGATGGTTTGTTGATAATTTTGCATAGTGAGCTTTACCGAGCCTTATAACTGTTGGAAAAAGTTTATTAAATCAATGCACAGTCTACCACTTCCACGATTTGCTCAATAGATCAAAATTCTTCTTACTGGTTGTGCGGGTTACTTTCCTCCCAATTCTCACAAATGAAATATTTTCGCATGAACAATGTGGGATATTCTCTTCACGCTTGGAACTCCCGGCCGTAGTTTCTCTCATCTGGCTTTGATGGCATGAATTTATGATGACACGATTAATATATATTTTTTAATTGTGGATCAAGTGATCATTAAATTACATTGAGTCTGGCTCTAATATTCTCCAATGTAAAAAATATTTACTTAATCAAATACCAATTATAACATCAAAAAGGGACTAAATTTTCATTCAATTGTAGAGTGAATACGGAGCCAAATCAATGGATCAGGTGATGGGCGAATGACGACTATTTAATACTGTAATAACAAGCAATCGAACAATACTTTTCAAAATGTGTTCATTAATAAACATAATTGACCTTAATCATGCAGAGATAAACATGGCTTTGAAAAATTAGCGAGAGTGTGAATTCTCTGTAAATGTTTTCAAATACCTCAGTGTTTTCGGATTAACTCGAATAAACATCAAGTGGTATTTGCAGATTACTGACGCAGACTACTGAGGAGGTAAATTCGAATTAAAAACACGTCAGAATCGCATGGGATTCGATGGGTGATAATTCAGACGTTGAAATACAATCTTGTACGAGTCATGAATAGGTGTGAATTTTACTAAACAACTGGTGTATTTTTTATAAATTTAAGAAAAATCAAATGACAAAATCACTTTTACAAATACTATTATTACGTACCTATTCCTACTCGAGGAACAGCAGTACACACGAGAAATGGAAAGGGGGATATGACATGTGCACTAAGGTTTTTATAGCTATCGTGCCCTCTAGCCACATTGAGAATTAGAAAGAAAACTAAGTTTGCATTCGTCCCTACATCGATAACGAGAAAGAATGTGTAAATCATTAGGTTTGACTGGGTTTGCTTCAATTAAAAATTAGATCATTTCTCTTTCTTTTTCTCCGAACTTTAGGATTTAAAATTCCGGTGTATCAGAAAAAGGAAGCTTTTAGCATAGGGTCATTCCATACACAGACAGACTCGAAATGTACCGGCCCCCTCCGATTTTGTTCATACTTGGTGTTGTTGCTTCCTTTAACGAATAAAAAAGGCGTGCCAGGTCAGCTCCTCCAAAAATGAACGGTTTTGGAAGCAATAGCAGTTTGACGATTTTTTCGATTTTTGTTTAAAACCTAAACATGGTTTTTTGACCATATCTTCGGTTCCAATCGACCAAATTAAGCGTTCGTGGTCTGATTTTCTTTTAATAAAGTAAAGAACGCAACGAACCCAAAAACAAAGTCTGCCCATTTACGGGTATGGGTGAGATGGTAGCAGTGGCAAAAGGAGTTTCATAGTCAGTATCGCTTCTTTTGCTCATAGCACGTAAACGGTTGGAGCTGTGGCAAAGTGGAAGGAATCCATCCGAATGGAAATTTTAAGAGCTACAAGTTTTCTTTCATGACGATTTTCGATATCTCCAACGGTTTTCGAGATAATTCAGTTTTACATCGATAAAAGGCGAAATAATGGCGGTGCATAGCCCTTAAAATCGTTATAACTCGGTCAAATGAAATTTACACACAAAACCCGTTGGGGGCATTGTAAAACAAGAAATTAAAAACATTTCAAGACCTCAAACGCCTAATTGTACAGAGCGACTCGGGAGAAATCGTTTTTAAGATTTGCGGACATGATCCACCAGACAAACAAAACGGAAGCTCATACCGGCTTTCTGCAGGGTCCGTTGCGTTCTTTACTTTATTACGAAGAAAATCAGACCGCGTGCGCTTAATTTGAGCGATTGGAACCGAAGGTATAGTAAAAAAACTATTTTATTATTTTATTTAGATCATAAAAAATCAAAATATCATCTATAGCTTCCAAAACCGTTCATTTGTGGAGGAGCCGACCTGGCAGGCCTTTTTTATTCGTTAAAGGAAGCAACTACACCAAGTACGAACAAAATCGGAGGGCTCGGATGGACTCATCGTTTAAAATAGCCGTCGGTTCCACTAAGAGCATCCCACTTTCTGTTTTATGCTGTTCTTCGTTAGTGCTAATGATGCGACATATTATACGGGAGATACACAACACTCTCTGCGACCGAGTTTTCTGAAGCCCTACCTAATAGCCATTCGATTGGGCAGAGGATCCCAGGTTCATGACAAGGCTGATAACGAAATTTACAGGCATTGCGTCAATATGGTGCGAGATTAATTGAGGAAAATTAACAATAGGTAAATTGAGAAACCCTTATGAGGGTTAACGCAAATGATAGAACTTTATTATAAACGTATTGTGTTGGCGGTTTTAGGATCCGAGGATAAATGAGCGAGGATAAAATAGGACGGGGAATAAGTGAAAACATCCAGTCTTCGATTTTCCCATAACGTACGAACTCGTGTCATCCGATCCTTTCTTTTTCTGTCCAGAAATAAGGGGCCCGAAAATCTGAAGAAAGTTAATAATCGGTCTGATTACATCGAAGTTAACTATACAAAAATATAACTATACTTCAGTACATTTGGGAAGTGCCCACTACCGCGCTTGTTTTCAAAAGTCTTATTTCTTCCTATCTCCCATAAAGGCATCCCCACTAGCGGGCGGATTTTGAAGAGGAAAATAAACAAAACCCCAGTTGTTCGATCGGTCCTGTAATTATACAACTGATTAGTTTATAGTCAAGAGGAAGAAGACAGGGATCGACTCCATCAAAAAACGTTTATCGCGTTGGCTTATGGTTCAACCTTACCCTCATACTAAAGGCATATGAGCACTTCTTCACGGGTTCCTTCTCGCATTCCCAATTCGTGATCATCTTATTCCCCCTCTTTCGCCAATACTGGAAAGTTACCAAAGAATACTGTTGGGTAATATTAAAAGGAGCTCATTTCTTCAAAATTTCTTTTGAATTGCCGTCGTACACAACTGTAAAGTTCCCCTTCACACTTCGCAGAAGAACAGAGATTCTTGTTAGGCGTTTTTATCGAATCCAGTCATATAACCGACCACAACTGACTAGCAATGTGCCAAGCAAGTGCGAGCAAGTGGGAACTGGATTCACCAATTTGGTGGTGTAAACACAAACGCACGGTTATGGGACGATCGGTAACGGGAATCCCCCAGTACATTTACCAAAAGCGGTGCTGACCCCTCAGGAAACTTCATCTGATTTTCCTAATCAAAAGCTGAGCCAATATGTTGACCGAAAGCAGCATATCTTGGATTGCTCAGAGCTCTGCATGGTCTGCAACCGTTTGGAACCTGAGACTATTGCACGTTTTTTGTTCCTGTGTCCTGCCCAAACAGATCTCACTATCAAAAGAAGTACTTCACGAACGTTAACACATTTGATGAAGACAATGTTGAATGTGCGGCCAGCGATTTGCTTGACTGCTCAAATGACATTGAAAAGATCACTTCAATCTGCAGATACGTCAGGAGTTCATTAAGACTTCGAGCGTTCTCTCAGAACGAATGATTCTGGAGTGTGAGTTTTGGTGAATGTGTTCCATGAAACAGCAAATCGGGAATAATCACCACGTATCATTATTTATTATTTATCAGTTCTACGCTAATTTTTGCTTAAACTTTGTAGCAGACGGAAATTTATTTTCCATGAGTTTTCATCAGAAATTGTCTCCTTTCTTTTGTATTTTTGACTAAGAAGTTTTATTTATTTATTTTTTCTATATTGATGCACCAGCACCTCATTGTAATAATATTAATATATTTTTGCAAATAAACGAATTGAATTGAATTGGAAATTGATTTTCCTCATCCTTCCTGATCCCTCAACCGATTTATCAATGAAAAAAATGATCATAATTTTTTATTATTACTAATTATCTAAATCTAATACATTTCGACGGATTTAATGAAACATCATTTCTAACAACGATATCATTTTAAAAGAAATTTGAGTTATAGTTCCAAATTTTCCTTTTCGCCGTAAAGATTAGTTCAAACCACTCACTTTAAAAACACGTTTTTTCCGTCCCACCGCCTGGTAGTCGTTGGGTTTGAATATGTAAGTGCTGCATTCCACTGTTTCGGAAAACCGGCGCTTTCGGGAGTTCATAATACGATAATGACTTATGATGGATCTGGATATTTTCTGATGAAATTTGAAATGAGTTTTTGCGTTACGTGAAATATTGTCTGAGTGTATACGTGGGGGAGAGCTAAGCTAAACTGTGAGGTTCTACGGTGAGATATTATGGTTTATTGCGGAATTGTACGATTCACTCCGCCGCACCTTTCTCAGTTCTCTGTAGACTTGTCAATTGGCTGACTCAGTTCGGATAATTCGGGTGATTGTTAGTCTTCTTTTTCCTTCCTGGGAAAGCTCTTCGTTAGAGGAAATGTGGTGTTTATTTCCAACCCATGTAAACAATGTTAGGTGTTGATTGGTAAAAGAGATGGGAAGGTGATATTATCTTTGAGACAAAACAAGTTTTACAGTGACTACGGATTTTAAAAACATACAAGTACATACACGTTGCACGACTACAGGAAATATCGTAATATATCAATGTAAGAGAGTGAATGTTTCAAGTAGGTATTACTTCACATTTTACTTAATGTAGGCGCAGTATAAATACGTTTAAAGAAATGGAATCTCTGGAACTATTTCATTAGCAGTGAAAGCTAATTTAAATAACATAGAGGATTCAATAAAAATGTAGCTTATCTTCAAACGGAAAACTTCCCAACATTTTGGATTGATTTCTGCGGTACAGCAATGCAGTGAAAGACCGGCTATTTATATTTAAAATGAAACACTAATCCTATTCGGAGATGAAACTAGAGGGCAGATGTATCCGTATGTACGGTGGAAACATTTAAGAGCTCTGCAAGAATTAGCATATTAACGAAGTGAGTAATGTTCTGTGATATCGAATCACTTGAAATATACATTTTTCATCTCTGTATGGTCTCTCACTGTTGATAAATAATTGATTATGAACTCAACATTTTGTGAATGAGTGAAGAAATTGTAAAAACTGTCTACCTGAAAGATCAAGTTAGAGGTTATTGCGGCAGCATTATGAAGTTTTATTAAAGGATAAATGTCCTTCATTGTTCGTACAAGATTAATTCTTTCCACAACTTCACGGCATGAGATTTACCAAGTTCAGAATATTCAAATAACAAACACTTGGTATCATTAGCAACAATGGCTAACGTTCTGTTTGATGTTTTGGCAACTGGTTGTGCGGTTTGATACTGCGCCAGTAATGTGTCACATCCGCTATCAATCTATTAACGAATTTTTTCTGCTTGAAAAACTACCTGACTGCCAAGGTTGGACAGAGCAACACTTGGAAAATAATGATAGATAGAATGACTTGGAATAGCAATGCGTCGTGATTCACAGTTATGAGAGAAACATAATGAAAAATGTTTGTTTCATCAAGTAAGCGGTGTAGGAATGTAACATATTAAAACCGTTATAAAATGCAACCGTTGGGAGCTCCCTTCCTTGGTTAATCGAAGTTGAGATACCTTCAATGATCGTTACAGTAAAACCGAAGAATGGGGCTATTGATACCACAAAGCAATCCTGCCGAGGTGCCCGACTCAACTGATTCCAAGGCAGTTTCCTTGCATTCCATCAAACACCACAACACGGTCCGGCGACAAGTCTGCACTTCCACAAACAACCAGGACGTCCAGGTTTATGGCAGATCTTCCAAGCTTGATGGCAATGACAATCGTTCCTAGCCCCAGTCACTCCTGTCGGGGTTATGTCTAGGTCGGTTATGCTACCTAGGTACACTTTTCTTGCTCCCGAGGTCTCCTTGTAAGTAGAGAAAGCTCTGTTTTCACGTTCGGGAGATAAAAATGTTTTCCTCCCAATTCACAATTTCCACTCTCATTTTGCGTTTTAGACCATTCTGAACAACATCATGTGTTGGTCCGTCCTCGTGTCCGCAGATTCTTGTAACAACCTTTATTCCTCCGATTTTCATCCGACTTAGATGGTCCCCCATGAGTTTTATTGCACACAAATCCACTAAATATAATTTTCCTAGGCTCTGAGGAGGTACCTTTAAGATGGTAGTTGGTGCGGGTGATTCACTGGTGAAAAATCACGCGCAATAACATTCGCATCTAGAATATCAGCGTGTGAGTGATGTGAATAGCGCGGGTGTGTCATTACATTAGTGGTGGTGACCTGCTCGGATGTAAGACCCTCGAGCCGGAGCCGTTATTTTGGGAATACAGCGAAGGGGCGAATTCAGGGAGACTATAATTAACCCCGTTCTTACAAAACATTTTACATCTCACGCGTACCCCCTGGTCCTTGGCCTTTCTCAAAGCGAAAGTTTGTGGGGGAGCGGATGTGAGGATGTTGGCTGGCTACGGAATGCATTCCGTATTAGTAAATAATGATTATTAGCCTCTTCGAAGGAATAGGTAGAACTTTTTTTTTCTTTTTTCACTACTGAGCAATATTTTTAACCGAATCGGACATGCATCGGTAACAATGGATGAGCATCGTCCTATAAATTTGCAGCAATGATCAAGGTTAAATCATCAGCAAAACCAAGGTACCACCAAGCACAAAGGTCTTGTGCTATTTCAAATAAGTAGCTTATGATCATTTACACGGACACGACGCACGATTTAAGACTCAAAAATTAAGATAGTTCGAAGAAATATCGACAACGAAACTTTCAACAGCTTCCTTTTTCATAAATAGTTAAAGACGCGAGAAATGGTGTCAAAGATGTTTTTGTTTGCAACTTGACTCACCTGGCAGCTGTTGAGAATCGGATCCAAAAAACCTATTTTTCAACTGCATCAAAAGAAGGAAAACGGATATAAGTGGAATTGGGGCAGGGCGGTCGACAGATTTGTCCAACGATGTCGGGAAAACATTGCAGATTGCCTCGTTGCAGAAGCCCAAATGGGATATCTTTGATATAAATGCGCTAAAATTGTTCGTCCAGGAATGTATAAAAGATAACCAGTTGGCAACTAGATTCGTTGAAGGGAAACCGGGTCAGGTCTTCAACCGTTTATGCGACAGAATCCAATATCCCTAAAACAAATCACAGTATGTACCTGGAAGGAGTAGCTACGTATTCTTTCTTGTTGATTAAGCATGTATTCTTTCTGTCATTGCTGTTACTGTACGATAGAGCTGTAGACACACAGTGAGGGAACTGTGTAACGGACGGTATTCAATCCTGACAATGCCTCTCCTTCTGAGCCATTGTGAGCAAAAATATTGGTTTTAAAGGATCGAAACGAGATAAAACTGCAAAAACCCATTTGGAATATCAGAATTTGATGTATTCTTGTACCGTACCTGGAGTATTAGATAGTTCAAGACAAGAATAAACTTCTACCCTCGGTTGTTTGTTGCAGCTGAGGACTGCATATTTACACGTATTCTTTTACAATGACCTCTCAGTAAATATTCGTCTAGTGTCAGATGCACATTAACTCGGCACAATGTACATCAAATGACTGGATGGAAGAGGTGATTGCTTCGGAGTCTACCTATAAGCAGTGGAACCTTTGTTTTCACTTTGGCCAGATGAAAAATCTAATTTTTCTCCAAAATACAAATTTATACTTTCTCACGTTCTTGACCTTTCTCAACAACTATATCCTACGTGGGGAGGTAACACGGTAACATTAAATATCGAAGGAAACCAACCTGAGCCTGTTTTTATCCTCAACAATCTGAATTCCATTCATCTCTTCCTACATCAAACAAATGTAGCCTACCAGATCTCCTCCAATAAGTATACTCGAATTTAACTAACGTAAGTAACTGTGTCCCATTACCACTCTACTCCGACATGTTCAGCCAATTTGATAGCGTTGAAATTTTAGTCAGGCCCTCGGATTGATAAGAAAGAGGTCTGATAAAGATTTCAAGTTGATTTTTCTATTAGGACATTCACTAGAGAAAATTCTATGAACAGAATATCAAATTCATGATTTTTAGTTTCCAAACTGTAAAAATTGTAGCTCCTCCAGTTTCTACATTTGAGAGTAGTGGCTTGTTAGAACATACTGTTCAGAAAAGTCTAAGCTTTCAAAGTTTCACCCCTAATTTTTTTCCATTACTTTTTCGCGCGATTGGAGAAAACAATATTACAAAAAGAACTCAGGAAATTGTATTTTTGCTCATTTTTCTTCAGTTTTTAGAAATCTTTGATAGTTTAAAGCGGTTTTTGATAAAAATTAAGTACATATTCGGAATCTGTACTGAATGTCCTATAAAATAACTGTCTTTTGAAGAAGTTTGAATGAAGAAGGTGATTACTGGAAAATTCAGTAAAAAAAGGTCCACAAAAACCAAAAACCGCCCACAAAAGGCTTATTAAAAAAAAAAAAAAAAAAAAAAAAAGATTATCATTTTAGCACCCTCAAATACCCCTAGAATAGATAAAAAGTAACCGTGAACTCAGAGGTCATTTTAAATTTTAGACCAGTGTTACAGGGAATTGAGTCGGATTCATCATTCATTCATGAGTCCGCTTTAGAATTCAATGCGTCTCTACTCATCCATTTGAAGGCGGCCTTGTCTGCAGGAGCCCTCGAATAGTCCCTTAAATCGTCGTAATAGGTTTAAACTCTACCCATTTAAAGATTTTACAACATTTTAATTGTACATTTAAACACACATACATTTATGTTGCCGATACGAGCGAGCTATGTGCCTCACCTAACTTGCCATTCCTTTTTTTAAAGTGATTTTCATGTTCATCTGATCTGTTTTCAGGATAGATGACCTGTAGGTAAATAAATTAATAATGAAACAGCTTTGTTGTCTTATGATGACGTAAATCCATGAGGACTGAAACGAAGTCAAACTTCCCTACTTTTTGAAATGTTCAATGATTGTGATGATAATTTTAACTCTTTAACAAAAACATAGGAAAGTAGACTGACGGTTGCTGATTCATCCTTGAATATGATTCTTCCAATTCTTTCTCTGAAAACGATATTTCAGAGAAAAATGGCTATAGACACATCTTGAACGATAAGACCGTTACGGTTTCTTCCACTGGGAACGAAAAAGAATTTCACTAAAAATACCCTTCTAACCCCTATTTATGTGGTGAAAAAGGGCTTGAGTTTTATCGGAAAGCTTATGAAGGTATGGAAGGTCGCTGGGCAAGGTCGGTGTTGCGAAACGTAAAATGAGATAATATCATCTATATTTATATTTTTATCTCTTCGGTTATTCCTTTATATCATTTCGGTTTTTATAACCAAGTTTTGGAGATCATCAAACGTGGAACCGACAGGGGATTTTATTTTTAGCTCCGAAGGATGAGACGACACGTTGGCAACGACCAAACTTTTGAGTTCTCATCTGTGGACTTCAGTTACCAGACAGCGACAAGTCGTTTTGTAAACATTAGGTTTCGTGGAATGGAGCCATCAGTATTCTTACAATGACTTAAGACAGAATTAAGATGTGTTTTAGCGACGATAGCATTGAAATCCTAACAACTCAGCATCCTATAGGAGGTGTTCAACGATTTCAATTTGTCTATTCGTGCATGTACATTGTCAGATTTGTATTTTTGATGAGAGAGGCAATCCTTTTGCGTTATGCAAATCGGTCACCAAATTTAGTTACGAAGTCGTATTCATCGTGATCAGCTAAGGTCTTGATTTCGTTCCTGATTGATATACGGTAGGATATTAGAAATGAAGCGTCTTTAGGCCAATTAGAACAGTTACAGTTTATGTAAGGGCAGTGTCCCCAGCTGCTGATCTTTTTTTCTAAGCTGCATAAGATGCTGAGGTTTGAAATTAAGATCGTTTGGGATAACTAGAATACTATTGCAGTGTACGTAGGAATACCAATTCAATTTTCATGTACAGTCGTAAAATTGAATATGGACACTTCTGCAACAGCGTTCTGCTCTACTATCGAAAGACGGTTTGGGATGGACCTATGTTCGATAAATCCTTGTACATTTACACTCTAACAACATAGAGTAAGTTCAAATTAGTTTCCTTTTATTAGACTTCTCAAAGTTTTGCATCCTCATAAAACAGGATTGAGGATTGTCTGAAACGGATTTCACGTGATTAGTTCAACTGATTAGACGGTGAATAGAAAACATGAAGATGTTCCATGCTACTGAGAGACGCATTAAAAAGACGTTGAACAAGCCAATGTAACAAGGAATTCAAAATTAGTTTGTCGCAATATCGTTAAGGATTCAGCTTGCTTGCCAGCACAATGGGCTGAAAGGCTTCCTTGCAACATGCGAAAACTAGATTAACAAAAGATATCCTTTCTATTAAAATCTATTAACGAGATACTGACACCATCAAGGGCATGTACCATTGATGTATCAGTATCGGGTTCAGAAAGGAAACCATTGCGTTTATCAACTCTGCCAAAATGAGGAAGTACCAAGTTGATGCTCTACTCCAAGCAGCAGCACAGCTGGCAGATCTACAACCTGGCCAGATTCAGGTAACTGGTGCCACCGTGACCTGGCGAGGAGTATTGAAAGGGGTCAGTAACTGAACTGGCACGGGCAGGCTCCCCAATAATGTTACTGAAATGGATGACCACCAGGGTCCCAACATTAGGAGCATTCGTACGGTCAGTGTTTAGGGCGACTACTCCCAGCCGTGTAGTGATGGTGGGCTGAGTTAGTTAGTCGCAGGGCCTGGAGCTGGACCCACAAAAATACAATGAGGAGGAGAAATGCCTTCTGATGGCCCAGCCAGAGGTTGCAATCTGAGTACATTTAAACTTTAACAACATAGGTCAAATTAGTCCGCTTTACAGACTTCCAAGTGTTTTCCCTTCCCTCCGTTTTAGAAAACAGGATTGAGGATTGTCTGAAACGGATTTCATGTGATTCAACTGGTAAGAAGATAAATCGAAAACAAAGATGTTCCGTGCTGCTGAGGGATGCATTAAAAAGAAGTTAAACAAGTCCAAGTTATGAAGATGACAAAATTAACAGGAGTACATACTTAGTTTGTCGCAATATCCTTAGGGATTAAACATTGTACCTACGGCAGCACAATGGAGACAGGTATACATCTTTCTTTCTTTACTGCAAAAATTAGATTCACTAGCGATATTTACATCTTTTAAATTTGAATTTGATGCTTGTAATTTTACTTGTCAATTTTGTCACCGTCTTGTTAGGTGATCAAAAAATTAACAGGATGTTAGGTAGTGAAGTCTGCTGGGCCTTTATGAAGATGGGAGATTACAGAACACCTCGATAAAAATAACTAATGAAAACCAATCAATGTTTTACAAATCATTCGTTTTCACACGGTCCACAAAGTTTAATCGACAATTTGCTAACTTCCACGAGATATACGTGTGTGTCTTTTGATGATTGCAAGTTACTATTTTCAAACGTCTATTGTAGGGTTTGATTTACCACAATGGTTCTACATTCCTATGCGGTCTCCTATCTTGGCAGGATTTCAGTTGCTGTATAAATACGTGTGCAAGATAAATGCCGGCGAAAAGCATTAGAACTGGTAGGCTTCCTAGCACCATGCGTAAGCGAGATCCGCCAAAAATATTCGCATCAGAAAATCAACATAGAAAAATGGGGCAAATTGGATTATTATTTCTATAGATAATCTTTCTAAGAATTACTTGATAATGTATGAGACATAGCATGGGTTCATTATGTGGTCAGTATTTTATGTGTCCCAAAAGCCTTCATTTTTATGACAGCGAATTAGATTGATTAGATGACTCATGGGACCTTCATGGTCAGTGTGTCACTTCGACTTAAATGCTATCGAATACATCTCCATCAACAACGCTACTAGTACTTCAGTAGGTAACAAAAGATGATGTATGATTACCTACAATGGGGCAATATACTGTACACCGACTAAGACGTTGTGACCCTCAAAATAGACAACTGAAATTTACTGAGATAAAATAAACCAAATACCTACACTTTACCTGTCCACAAACTTCAAATACATGACGAAAGTAATGGAAAACTCGATTTTAAAAGGAACTTTTAAAAAACGAAATTCCAAGTAATTAAGTTAGCTGTTATATAGCCACAATTTACTAAACGATTTTCACTATGTTGAGACACTTTCAAGTTCTCATTCTTGTTGACGTTCTATTTTCCTGTTAAAGTTCTAGCCCTTAGAGAGAGCGAACGGAAGAACGTAAAGCGGTCCAAATGGGCTCATTCAATTAACTGAATTATCGCCCATGAATAACGAACATTTAAAACACTCGTTGTTTCGAAAGTTCCCGTTATTCTGAATTTTTAATGTTTAAGGTCTTTGATTTCAACGTTTAGAGTTGGTCGAGGTTGACGCAAGTGATTCAGGACCATCATTGGTCCATTTGGTGATTTTGGTTAGAATTTCCTTAACTTTGATAGAAAAGCCAAATAATAAACCAAAAGTTACCCGCAGAGCTCTTGAAATCCATGTGAACAATAACAAGTTGAATTTACACCCATATATGCCCTGAACATTTTCAATATTGTGATGGATATGGTTATTTGGCCCTTCCCGATTTTAGAATCCGCCGCCTTGGAAGGTGAATCAGATGCCTTCAAGCGTCTGGGTCATCCTCTGAGCGTGGCGGGCATTACTGCATTCAGCTCATTGGAAGGGGCAACTATACCATTCCCTCACTCTCACAAAATACAGCCAGAAAATTTCATCAAAATCGGATTAAAACTGTGTATTGTTTTAACCGTGATCCTTATACCTTAGATACACATCAGACAGACAGATTAATAGACTGATACGGTGCCAACATTAATTAGCCGCTTCCGAAACGCACTAATCGACTAAAAATTGGTATTTTAGTGGACAAACATTTTTTCGATTTCTTTCAAGAACAAAAAGGTGTTTTTCGTTGTTTCATACCATTCACTTTATTTGGTTCTTCTATCTCAATCATACCTATACCTCCAAAAGTCAAATGAAGCTTTGCAGTGTTTCTTAACGGTGAAGTTGGAAACTATCGGAATTATTTATACTGGGCAGCGAACGATTCAAAAGGTGGGCAGAAGTGATTTGGACAATTTCATATTCACATCAACGCGTATTGTCGTTGTCGGCTTATCCGTTAAAGTCTGTCGACTATAAATTAAGTTAAGAGCTGTTGTCTGCAAATGTGTATTAATACGCCGAAGGTGAGCGGCGCCCGCACGGCGCCGCAGTCGAGCCAAAAGTCCACAAGTATTCATAGATTTGCCTGAGGGTTTGCTCTAAGCTTATTCGCCTTGATGTGTTGACAATGTCGGTACACTGACCGTAAACCAATTTCACCCTGATGCCGGAGCCCACCTTTCACATAGTGTTTATATTAGGATACCCTGACCTCGGGGGAGTTGACCCAGAAATAGTTGTCGAGACATGATCGGCATTTAAAATACGATTCTTGGTGAGGTATTTATTTGGTCGTAAGGTGCAGTTTATAGGAAATAAAAGCAGTTATAACACAATATCATTTTCTATCTACTTGAGGTCAGTTGATATGTTAATGCAAAGGTGCAATATGGTTAACTTCTTACTTAATGCGTTAAACTTGTAACTCATAACAAAGAATAAGGGGACATACGCATGTGTAGACCGATTCAACAAGAAAAACGTCTGCCAAGTACTAAGGTCTGGACACTCAGATAATTGAAATATGGTTAATATTCTGAATCCCAAGAGATGTCGAATACAAGCTTGTTAGTTACCACGAAAACGAAATTCACTGGACATTTCCCACAGAAATCAACGCCTACATACGTTGTGGGTCTACCGTGCTAATTCTGTAGCAATCACAATATGTTATAATTGATTAAAATGGATATGAGACGATTAAATCGACTCCCCCCCCCCCCCTATCTTGAAAATTTGAGCTAGATTGAACCATTAGAACCTGAGGAAAGATGGTTACCGGATTTCACGTTTGAGCATGAACAAAGTGTAGTGTTAATTTGACAGCGATGAAATACATTGAGAATCTTCAACTGTCAACCCCCACATTCTTTCTAAAACTGGATGAGAACGGTAGAAATTGGAATTCTTACAAGGATCTGAAACGTGAAAAAAAACAAAGACCAGCAGACACGAACTGAAGTTGTTCAGAATGATACAATATTTGAAGTGCTGGCGGAATATTTGATTTCAAAGTGAACTTAGAAATTATATTGATTTACCGAAAATGGAAAAAGGTTTCTGCCAAGGATAGGTACTTAAAAGAAAAACTCCGTTTTCAAAGATATGAAGCTCACATAATTTCAATGGAAGAACTGAAGTTGGTACCTTACCAAACAGCGAAATTCGTGACCCTTTATCTTTGCACCACCCAGTTCGATTTCGGTGTCTTTCTTCCATTGGTAGGGATCGATAAGAGCTTAAAACTTAAACGGTGCGTTTGTGCATGTGTGGAGTTAAGTTTTGATTAATGAGACAACGGCATTCCCTAAAAAGTTCATCATACTCTGATGCAGATAGTAGAAATCAAGCTTGTTACTATGATTTGCTTATATGCAGACATTTAAGAAGTCAAAGCTGTTCAGAATTATGTACAACGTTAAATGAGGGTGAGAATTACGAATCAGGAGAAACGTTTTTTTACTTCTTTCAAAAATGAAAAGAACAATTTTTGAAGACAAGCAAAATGTAAGGTGGTAGAGAGACAAGGGAGAAAATTTCACAATATTTTCGGTGCTCTTGAAGTGGATATTCACGTACCAAATAAAAAGTAAAAGCTATTTGAGCGCAACGCTAGGAAAAGCCGACGCAAATATTTCTCTTGGCTGGTTCGGAACACATTGACCTGAGCTTTGTAGCGAGGCGGAATCGCTCTTTGGGAAGATGATGCAACGGAAGTCGGTTGTTACTTTCTCGTTGCTCGTTGGCGAGAGAGCAATGAAATTCGTGAGGGGCGCGCAGGAGAAATTGTGAACACCCGTGGGGCTGAGATTACGTTGAAACCAACTTCAACAGTTTTAGGACGTCCTTCTGAAGCAAGGCATCGTCAGTAGAGGGAAACCTATTTGAATCATTCTCGAAACGCGAAGACCCAATTTTTTCCGCATTGAAACCTCATTTTCTCCATGAAATTCGCCCGCAATAAAAAAACTGACTATAAAAGTAGGTTAGAAAACTGACGTTTTGGCTCGGTTTTAGGAGACCTGCATAATCCAGCCGTAAAAACTAATAGAGTTACAAAACAAATAAATAACAGATAAATTTGAAATTTTTACAAAAGTTACATATATTGAATTTTTATTACGAATTGAAGGAGTTAGGCTACTTCCAGTGCAAGTACCTCCTCCAGCCCCCCCCTCTCGAAAGGAAAATTCAAACTTTCCAAGGTTTGTTGCTGGAAAGCTATTGGAAAGTAGTCGGAAAAATAGTTTTTTTGAACAGTGAAATTAGATGAACGGAGTGAATAACTATTGCCATTTATTATTTATACGTGATTTATGACGTGACTTATCACTGTAACCCCCTCTATTCACGCCCTTCCATAATGAAAATTGGATCAATAATTATTGTAATATTGTTTTAATAATAAACGAAAACCTTAATTGAACAATGAATGAATCGGCCGAGAATTCTTGCTTGAACAGCGGTTGAAAGGATTACTCCATACTCTCCAGGAGTAAAATTTTTTCAGGAGAGCAATTACTACGTTTGACTTCAAGTTAAAAATGTAATATGAGCCTCTTTATAATTTAATTATTAGTTAATGCTCTCCTGAAAAATCCGATTTTCGTAGTTACGCGAGTCTGTCAGAGTAAAAAAAAGATTCGCTATATATTCACAAATATATTACATTTGTATAGCACATGGACGAGCGGTCGGACGTTGTGTATGCTATCTAAATCACTTGTAAACTTTGTACAAGGTCCTCTTGTAAACTACAACGGTACTACCTGCTTTAAATACCTACTACCTGATATAATTTCAATACACTTTTCGTTTCAAGAAATTTTTGTTTATTATTACTGCCATCATAGAATGACGGACTACAAAACCATAGAGAGGTATTTTACGTAGCTTGATGTGTTAAATATCCGAAAATAGGCGTGGAACAAAAATTTGTTGAACAACAAACATCACAATGTTTCCATGTCGTGATTATGTCATAATGGACTATAGCAAACTGGATCTAAATGTAAATTGCTTTACACAGATCACAGACCTAGCTACATCCACGAGACAAAAAACCAATATACTATAATTATTTTGTCAGTTGTTAGAAAAATAGGAGCAGAAGCTCATTACTAAGTAAATTGGTAGGTTAAAAGTAACCTTCACATCGTCTAACCTGGCTAATATTTTCGTGAGGTAGAACACAATGTACACGGAGCTGTGACAATTATCAGTCTGTGACAAAGCCAAAGTTTCCACGTTGTTAGATTGCCATCTAAATAGTTTGGGTTAAATATTTTCCCAGTAAACAACCGTTTCAATTGAACAACAAATAAAAGTTAAACTGAAAATGGAGGAATATTTTGTGAGAGTAGATTCTAAATCAACAGGGGGGGGGGGGGGGGAGAGAGGAGGAGGAGTGGAAAAAACCCATTGCAAATTAACATACACAGATTTTTCACTTTTTAAAAATTAAAAAACCCTCCTTCACCTGATCACCGAAATACCAGAACAGGACTGAACAATCAAAAACAGAAGCTTTGTAGGAGAGCTCGAATACAAGTGCAAAAATCCAACTGGAATCTAACAAGATAAAACAAAAATACAGGGGAAAAGAATGCTTCCGCTTATCATCCGCAACTGAATTGAATCTTGACTTATTCAGCAGTATCGTATAGCGTGAAGAGGCTATTTGGCTGTCGCCAGCCACCTATTAATGAACTTTGCAGTCCGACAGTTTACCTGACCGACTTTATCAAATGGTGAGGAAACGAAGGGTCGTACTGCCTACCAAGTGGTCTCATCCGATTCACGGAACTAACTTTTCACAAGCGCATCTAGGGCGCAATTGGTTTTAGGAGTGAGCCTTCTAAGATGCGCAACCCCAAGGTAGCGCCAAAATGTGGACGTACGAAACACTTAAGAATGAGAAGTGATATATTTGTATTTTTGCTGCCTAAGTCATGTGTTACTGCCCTTTCTTGGCTTGATTGCATTTTGAACAAAGTGTAAACGGAAAATCAAGTTTTTTTTCTGAAGGAAGGGCTATTTTTAAGTGAGAAACCTTCCTGCCCACTTATAAACCTCTACAGCAAATTGACCTTCTCTTCTCTCAAATGCGGATTAACTAAAGTCAAATACCACAAGTGGGATCTAGTAAGGACTGAGTTTATCAGTTTCTGCAAATCCTTAAAGGTGAAATCAGAGTCTCACACAATACAACTTTTGAAATAACATAAATATTCTAACCTACATTTCACCATTGTATGTATTTAGATATCAGCTTTTATTGCATACTTGATGTCTTTGGGACATTGAGAAGTCAAACACATGGTATGGAGACAAACTAATCAGCTGAAGGACCTTTGTTGCTATTTCCTTTCCTAATCAATCTACGTTGCTAAAATAAACGTAAGCAGCTAAGTATAGACAACATAATATGCAATGTATGTTATACATGTTATGTACCATAGACCACGTCTAATGAACGTAGATAAATGATTTACTTGGAAGAATTATCAAACAAAGAAATGATAAATCATTGTGTAAAAATCTGCAGCGATTTCGATTGATGCGCCAAAAGTAAAGACATGAAAATGTCAACACATCAATGCTCGCGTTATCTGCTATTACTATTAAAAGTGAACTCTTATGTTATTTTATACATATCGTTTCGCTCAGGATGATTCACCACACTAATTTGACAAAAAGAATGACATTTGACAAACGATGTGGTCAATCAAAGCAGCTTCATCACTTGGCAATAATGCAACCACAAACTTTTATGAACAGCAAGTACAATGAGAGATTTCGGTTTCAGAAGGTGAGCTGAATGACGCGATTCATAAACAAGTTTTTTAGATTTGGCGTAGACTGGGGTATTACTACGGCAATGGTTCATAATTGGCCAGAAGAGTCACAACAACATCCTACTTTACAGATTTTAGAAATGCTCCGACCAATAAAAACAACATTACCTAGGTTATAAATATTATATTCTCAAAAAAAGGAGATCCCGGTCGAAAATATAACCCAAGGTGTCTAAATATTCCCTATAAAAGTTTTTATTACCTACGCTTGCGTAGCGAAAATTATTGATGACTATTAAATAATGTTCTATGATTCATAGTCACTACTCGTGATTGGTAACAAAAAATTCCGAGATGGAATATCCGTAAGTGTTACAGTTGAGCCACAATACAGTTTTTTAATAAAATTATCGATCTTAAATAAAATCGAATATTGGTGATGTTTGTATTACAGTTTTAATTCGTATGTTCTCGTATCTTGATTCGTATTTAATGGATTTTATTGGTTTTTAATGGATTTATTCGAAGCAAAGATTTTGTTTAGGATTAAAAGGCAACAAAATTCTCTAAATTCGGAAAATTTCGTTTAGTCCATTATCAAATATCAATTTACTTACTTATTCAGGATAGATACATTTGCGGCATTTCAAAAATCAATCTTTCTCTACAATAGTATCACAAAGGCTTGCCTAATATTGGGAACGATTAACCAACAATTAAAAGACGATACAAATAAATTTCATCAAATTCAATGAAATAAAACAGTGCAATTAAGTTCAATTTTATGTTATTAAATTAATTGTTAAATATTCAAATGCATTTTGATTACAAATTTTGAATTTTAGTAAAATCTTTCGTAGAAAAGACCAATTTAGTTATTTTAGTTAAAAATTTTCATACATTAATGAAAAGGAAAATTTTTATGAGGTCTACAAAATTCAAGTAAATTGTGGAAAAATTTATAAAAACTGGAAATGTCTGGAAAAATTCACGAAAATTAGAATTTTAGAATAATTGAGGTTAAGTACTAGCATTTCAGTAAATTTATTGTAAGGTTGATAGGTTCAAGCAACATTTACACAAAATGAAGTAAACTGGGAAAATTCATGGAAAAAGTGTGCATTTTTGTGATTGTTTCTCCAATAAGGGGTGGGAAAAGGGATAAGGGAATTAGGTAAAATTTAAGCTTGAATATTTATTTTTTTGTTGCCGATAAATGGATATTTGATTTGATTCGATATTCGGAGAACACTAAGATCGATCGCGGCACAGCAAAAAGATGGGATTATTTCTTTATTCTTATTTTACGTTTCATGAATTACATTCCTATTCTTATTTATGAAAACGAATGCCCTCATCTGTGATTCTCTTGCCCAATTACGGAAATATTAGAGACAGAGTAGAAAATAAATAGCAGGACTTGAGTTTGACAATGTTGAGTACCTATATGCTTGTACAGGGCTTTCACGCTTGTCCATTTACATCGCTGGGAACTTCGTGGAATTGGACAAAGTAGATGATGGATCAGATGGCATCTAATCTCTCACCACTGTAGCCATTACAGACCCTGCTGAGCATCTCTATGTTCTCTTCTTGGAGCTGCATCATCTCTTAAAGGAAAGAATTCGCACTATCGCGATTGTTATCTTTGAGAAACCATTATTTCGCTCTCCTGAAGTGGAGACACCTTCCAATCAGCTAACGTTGCAGAAGCATTTTTCACTTTTGGCGATAAGGAATTATTTGCTTTGAAATCACAAGTTTTGTTTGGATTTTACATTCCGATTCTTTGAATATTTAGTTTTTTGTTTATCTGCCGGTATGTCTAACTAAGTGTCTGCATTTTCTTCAAATCGCGATAGGAATTTGCACTCACAAGTCTTTACGAGAGGACACACGAGATTCGCACCACTTACCGCAGAATCGTCTTTTCACTCCATTCCATTCTTGGTTGATGACTTTTAAATATTTGCAAATAGCTGATATCCACCTGTTTCGTGTCTGTCTTTCTGTGTGGAAGACTCTTCACAGTCTATCCGTTAGGGCCTGTTTATTTTGGGAACTTGAGCTGAAAGTTCCTATCCTGCTGACTTCAGGAATCAGTTGAGGTGCAACATCTACCTGCCAAAACCTACCTCCCAGCTGAGTTTGCACAAATCCTTGATTAGATGGATGCCAAAGAACTTCAACATGGCCCTGAATCCCCATTTCCTCCCAGTGGGTAGATTGAGTTCCATTGAGCTCGATTAACGTAACTTTAATGTGATCTATGTCATAAGGCAGCTCTTTGAGTTGTTTCAGAGATAGTCGTGGGGCGATAGACATCCTTTGCCGTTTGGGTAAAAACGAAAATCTGTATCAAGTAGATCTGTACTTGATTTTAAGCATACGAGGAAGCTATGTACCTACCACAATCAACTTATCAGATATCCCACTACAAAATGTAGGGAATTGTTGTTCGTGAAAGAAGTAGATTTTGCCCTCCAAAATGAAAGTTGCAACTTGCTTTTGCGTGTCAGACCTTACTGATAGATGCTAGTTCTGTCTGTCTGTAGTTGTGTCTGTGTGTTCTATGACTATCTATTTAAAAAAGGCCTGTAACTATACTAAGTTATCTATGAATATTAGGATGGTGATCTTTAGATAATACCTATAGCGAGTGAGCAAAACTAGAACTGACAAAGCCATAATTTTTGGACTAGTAGACCGGTCCTGATTGAATGACCAGGGATTGTGTCCGTTATTTCACAGCCGGTTGTCTTTATTACCTAGATATTGTTAGTCGTTGGATTTTGGGCGGAGAGTGAATTGTGGAACTATTTTGCCTATCAACATGTGTACATCATGTTATAGCCCTACTTTGCAAATAACCGTTTCGACTTTTATTTTCAAACCAACTCTTCAAGTATATGGTACAAGTACAACTGTACTGCCCAGTAACTTGGCAGAAGAACTTGGCAGGTCTTATTTTGTTTGTTTTATTGCATATGTGAAGTACACGAAGTTGAATATATTGGTGTGATAGGTTCTCGCTCAAAATACGAGGGTTAAATGTTGAGTTACAATCAGTTTAGTTTTATCTCTACATGTAATTAGATTTTATCAATGAATGCCCAGATTCTTAACAAATGAAGTTTTCGAGAGCGGTGTGACCTCCACGCATCCGTTTTGCCTATCTTGAAAGATTCGATATGAATCGAGTACTTGGACATTTGATGGAGAGGGAGCTCTCGATACTATGTCTACGAAGCAAGTCTGAAACGACGAATAGAAACAACATCGATCTTCTATACCTTCTATTGACAGCAGTTGAATACCGTCCTTGTGCCCATGACGCTGGACGGTTTGATGGTTGTGATACAATTGATCAAACCTCCAGACTAACTCAACTATCACGTCTATTTGTGAATCTACTGAATTGTTCATTGCAAATGCACTTGTCCTGCTGATGACTTATACGGATGGACAGGAGACCTAATGCTTAAAGGCTGAAATTTGAACCACTTTTAAACAATTTCTGGATTTCCGCGATGTTTCTCCTTTGAAAAAATGGAACTTATAAGCTCTTTATTAGCTTTTTATTCCACAGCCACACACCATCGTTCATCTGGCTCAGGCTTCCTTAATCGCTTGAGCTTCTTGAGCGCTCTTCCAGCCTGCTGAGATATATACTTACTAGACACACCTCGGACCACCATTATTGAGAAGCGGTTGGGCTTTTTAATGATCAAGACTACGACCATGAGCAGTAGGACTTGAGTTAACTTTGTTTAAAATAGGTAGGTACGCGTTTGCGTATTTGGATCTATTTACTGTTAGCTCGATGAACTCAACCATATCCAAACATTCCCATGTGTGCAAGAATTTCGCAACAATAACAACAACTAGCTAATGTGATTCATGCAACACTCCAACGATTGCGGATAAAGTTGGCAAATTTTAGCAACTTGAGATTACGTTGATAACTGATGATTTTATGAATCATGTTGTGTTTCATTTCAGTCAATATCTGACCTAGCGATCAAAATGGAATAAATGAATCAAAAAAGAAACAAATAGAAATTAAATTACATTAAAAATGTTTGCCCACAATGACGTATGCCAGTCTCCACAAAATTCAAAATCGAAACTCGAAAAAGGGTAAGAAATATCCAAACATGTAAAGTTGCAGTGGAATATTATTATAAAAAATTGATTAATTAATGCAAAAATGAGTTGCGCACGTAACACAGCACAAAAATTTCGTAATTGGCAAAAAAATCTAAATAAACGAAACTTTCTTTCCCTTTTTACCAATTGGTTGGGAGCTAACCTACGGCTCCACATTTCGTGCCTACAGTGACTACATATTCAATAAGATTGAATGAGTCTCTTGTGAATTCTTACCTTTCTCAGATGTGGCATTCTGTCTTTTATAAAATTGCACTACACTAAAAAAAAAGGAAAAGTGCTCACTAAACTCCACAGAAATATACAAAACAAATTTTCCGGAATTTAGTTCTATTTATAAATTAAATTAGACCGGTTGATGTTTTGTTTTCCTAGATCGGAGATCAGTTTCCTCGGGTCACGCGCGAGACGGACGACAAAATGACCAAGAAGCCGCTGGCAAAGTGTGAGCAAGTGACGCGCGCGACCGACTGATCTGAAAAGAAGCGGTGAAATGTCGAGAGCGACCGCGAAAGCGCCCCCCCCCCCCCTCCCCGCGTCCTAACCAGGGTCTCATCCTATCGACTCCACTCACAACTAACAATATCGCGGCGTCTAGAGGCCGGCAGGAGGGAGGCATTGCTAGGAGATATGCCCTCATCGGCTGCCTACTTGCTGGGGCTGTGTATTTAATTTTAGCTGATTGCCTCAACTACGGAATTTTATTGCAACTGAAAATAGTTGCGGCAGTTAGTTTGTTCACGTGGTCAGGTACCACCATACCATCCGAGAACCTAGATTTTTCCAGGTTGAGCTTGAGATAACGGTCACCTCCACTGGAAAACTGGGAATTGGAATTGTGATCAATTTATCATTAAATTCATCATTTAAATCATCTCTGTCAACCCACGCAATAGGTCAGTTTGAACCAGAGGTAGGTACCATTACCAGAATGTTAACAGTTTTCAGCTGTCACACGCACGATAATGGTAACAGCTGTTCCAATAAAACAAGCCATCTAGCAGCCGTTCCAAGATCATGGAGGCATTTGTGGCTGTTGAACTGATGTCGGATGGAAACGGATGGCACCGAGGGGCTCCGTCCCTCTGTCAGAAAAACTTCAGCTGCATTTCTTGTGGTATCTGGGATACCAGCTCGGTATATCATCTAAGAACCTAGGTTTTTCCCGGTTGAGTATGAGATAACAGTCACTTCCTCTGATAAACAGGGAATGGGGATTGTGATCAATTTATCATTAAATGATACACAAACTCTACAAGCTTCTCCTCAATGGTGGTCCATCTCTGTCAGCATACGCACTAGGTTCGTTTGAAAGCAAGTCGTAAAGTTACCAGGATGCTAACGATTTTCAACTGAATTCACAGTATTGGTAATGGCTGTTCCAATAAAATACGCCTACCAGCAGCCGTTCCAAGATCTTGAAGCCATTGGTGGCAGTTGAACTGATGTTGCATGAAACAGATGGCACCGAGGAGCTCCGTCCCTTAATGTTAACAAAGGAAATCTTTGGCGGTTGAAACATCACGAGCGATTGTAAGGGGTAAATGGATGGCTCAAGTGTTACAACAGACGATTAATCACAGCTGACTGTTGTGAACAGCAATCTAGAAGGCCGTGCACTGTTGTCTACAGGAGTTGAGCTCAACCGAAAATAGGGAAGACCCCATGGATGTGATATAGAAACGGATGGCTCCGAGGGCTCCATCCCTCTGTTAGAAAAACTTCAGCTGTGTTTCTTGCAGTACCAAAAACCTAGATTTTCCCGGTTGAGCTTGAGATAACAGTCACCTCCTCTGATAAACAGGGAATTGGGATTGTGATCAATTGATCAATAAATGATACCCAAGCTCCACAAACTTTTCCTCTACGGTGGGCCATCTCTGTCAGAATATGCAATAGGTTCATTCAAACAAGTCGTACCGTTATCAGAATGCAACTGCATAGGCGGTAATGTTACGATTCCAATAAAACAAGCCATTCAGCAGGAGTTCCAACTTGTTGTGTTGGATGTAAATACCAGGATGAATAACTCAGTTCAAAGTTTGAAACCTTTACGGTTGAAAACAACAAATGGATGGCTCAAGTGTTACAAAAACGTTTATCCATAGTTAACTGGAACAGTGATCTAGAAGCCCGTCAACTGTTGTGTACAACTGTTGAGCTCAACTAAAAATATGAAAGACCCAGATTACCTGTTCATAGAACATTTATAGGGGAGATGTCCGCGGGATCTTCTCTCGACCCACCACGCTTCTACTCTTTTCCTGGGATCAGCACTCCCGCACCAAAAGCGGTAACAAGGAATAATAATTCTTCATTATTCCGCAAGCCCCAGGATTGTCAGCTTCATTATACCGATTTCCTAAAGTTCGAAATTCGAACGGGTTTTGGCCTGCACAAAAGGAGATGGTAAATAGAAGCCATCCAATTATAAATCCGTTCTTAAATACCAGAGAAAAATGAATAAATGTGAACAATCAGTAGCAAATTTTGGTTAATTTGATACAATAGTAGACAATTTCAAATTTTTCTTTGCCCCGGGGAAAATTACAAGGCAAATTGAGCTAAACAAGCTTTGGTTCGTAAAAATCAGTTATCTATTTACTATCCTAGATAGTGGCAACCTCTAATGGGACGGTTCGAACAGCCTTAAAAGGAGCATGTGCCCAATCTGACTGTGCTTTCGCATCAGATTATCAAGTCCATCAATTCGCTTCCTTATTCCCAATGTGGAAGAAGTTTGCACCATTTTTAGACTATTGTTTCATAGCTTCGATCAATCGTTCTCCATATATTTAAGTCTATTGTAATTCCTTGAACTGCCAAACAGTACTCACCCCTCCCAAAACTTTTATCTTGTCACCTCTCGAACCCACATCTTTCCAAGTCGGACATGAAACCTAGAGTGTCCATCCAAATAATATTGTCTGTTATTAAATCACATTTCATTTTTCTTTATAAACATGCCTTATATTCACCAATAACACTGCAATCCGGTCGTAATAGAGCCTTACTGGTTTAAATAACGGATTGGGAGTAACTAGTGGTGACACCACACTCAAAATTAGTGTTTTATCCTTGGAGCTAATGTGGGAAATGATCCAAATCCGCCCTATCCTAATAAACATTATCCTGTCCGTCCCCCACATCGTTGTATAAAATGTGGATTAGTGGTTGGATTCTCCGATCGTTTGGGAATTTTTGCATTGATTTCGAGAATCATTCCCTGAAAGTGGTGGGAAGTAAGAATTGAACCTCAAACAAGTCAAGGTTATTTGAGTTTAGTTTAATCTGAACGCACATCATTACCGTGAACCTGTCAGTTTATTTACAAATCATAAACTTGTTTATCTGCCCATCTTCATTTTTTGAGCTCTTACGACGGTTTCATTCGGACTAAAAGGTTCAACACTCATCCCTGTAGATATTCAACACCTATAAGTGTAGATCAACAATCTAAACCGCGGGCATTTTGATGATTTCGGTTTCTCGACCTTCGATAGGTGATGGAACGTTATGAAATGTTTCTAATAAGTTCTAGGGACTCTCCCAGAACATTGGGCTGTTATCAAAACAAAATAGTTTCACGAATTAGTGAAACGATAATGCAAGCGTACGTCTGTTTGAAACAGAACTACAAATATCCAGCTTCCTGAGAATATGAAAAAAAATTTAGTTTAGGACGTTTCTTCATAAATCAACCATGAAGCACTGTGGAAATATTTAGAGCCGGTTTACCAAATCTCTGGTCGAATTCCCCAGTACCTAATTCTATAATCAACGTCAATCGACGGCCAGCAGATCTCTAAATGACTAGCGACGAAATTGTGGTAACCCTTGTCAATAAAAAATAGAGATACAAATACAGAATATCCTATTGTCGATTTAATGTTTATAACTATCGAGTTTTGTGGTATTAGACTTTTTTTTAATAGTTATTGGTGCGTTTCTGCTCCTGCTGAAGGTACTTTATCCAGCAGCAGTTTCGTGTAGGGAATACAGATTTAACACTTCAACAAAATCAGATTCTCTCATATCACTGGGAAAACATCATTTTACATAACTACATGATTATTCTCAAACGTTTTATGATCCATAGGCAATCGTTGCTAACATAGTAGTAGGTCTGTTACTTGGTAGGTATCCATTAGGTAAAGTAACGAAACATGCCGGTGAAGTTTGATTTAGGTAAGTAGAGATTATGTTTTGAGAGATATTTAACAATATAAAATGATTGTTGGACCCTACTGCTAGTAAAGGAATGCCGTACAGGACTGTTCAATCTTGAGTATTCTTATTATTCGGGTGGAGGAATTGATGAAGAACAGGAAATGCTCCGCCTGCTGGTGTTGTCCTATACGCATGTTTAGAATTCATATATTTCAAGCCATTGCAATTTCCTGTGCTGTTTTTTTTCAATGTTGTAAATTTTGTTGAATATCAAATTTATTGATCAAAGTGTAACACTATGTATACATCATGGTTGTGGGCCATCATTGCTGGGTTCATACATCTCTATTCATCTTCCTAGATTCTCATAAATTAGCCATTCGTAATGTTTTGCATTTCTTCGTAACTATAGTACAAGAGATCATATAAATCTACAATTCCGATTGATACATCATCAAGATAGGTGGATTCCCTTGAACTGGAGATGTTTGTAGAAGAAATGGCCAATATTGATAGGAAAAATCAAAGATTGGACCTGAACAACGATCAGCAAAATAGAAAGAAGCGAATTGATCTGGAGTAAGTACTACGCGCAACATTACACTCAATAAAGTGCGCTTCTGCAGCGCTTCGCGATGTGGATTAAAACGATGAACATCGTGCAGGGTTGTGTTTTTAAGGTGGCATTCATTTGAAATAGACGTTAAATCAACATTAAATTAATTATTTTTCCGGTGGCAGGAGAGGATATCTTTGAAATCCTTAGACGAAAATCGGATCTTCTAAGATACCTACCCAAAAGGGACCGCACTTTGGGTTATAAAGGATTCAAACCCACTAAAACCTTACTTTCCATTTCCCACGACGGAACTAAGCCTGGAACTGTTTGACACATTACTTCAGGCTGGTTCTAGGGAGGGATTTTTTACTCCTCTCGGTCCGTGTTCTCCCTGCTCTGCCTCTCCCGTTCCTTCACAGCCTTCATTTTCAGGATCTTTTCAGAAAAGGATGCTACGGCGGTCCAATTCTGTTCACGCTCAAGCATTTTACGTTTAATACGTTTTAGTGTCATGTCCTGAGGTGATAGCTCCAGTGTCCGCTGAAGCCAACTTCTATTGGCAGCCCAGCATTCACATTTGAAGAAAGTATGGAAAACATCATCCTCTTCCTTGCAATACGGGCATATTGGGTCATCCACTTTCCCCACTGCATGAGAGGAATTGCGTCAGGAAAAAGTTAACCTCCCCATGTTCATGATTCATCCATGAGTTAATACTGGGTATTAGGAACATTCAAATTAATGAAAATGAAGTAAATGATAGTTTACACTCAGAAACAGATCCCATGGAAGGTCCCACCACCATTTTCCAAAACCCAGAGACTATTTGTGCAGAAGACTTTTAGTTTGGCTAGCATCTGCTTATTTGGGCTAGATTAACTTTCTTTGTTGGTACTATCACAGAACAAAAGCAGCTCTTCTGAGTTACAGCCAGCTGGATCCAGGTCGGGTGTATCTAGATTCAGCGAAAATCCCCTGTAAGCTGGTCGATTGGGCGCAGTCTGTAAAAACTGAGAGGGTCGATTTAGCGCAGGCTTCAGAAACTGAGAGGGTCGATTCAGCGCGACCTGTTCCACCTGTTGAACTGTTCTTAAAATTATTTCAATTTAAAAGTAAAGGTTGTTTTAAAATTATATAAGGCAAATTTGAATTAGAGGTAGGTATTCCCCAAGGTTTTTTAAAAATTGTATAAGGCAGATTTTAATTAGAGGTACTTTTTCCCAATGTCAGATAAGTAATGTAATGATAAAAAATTCTTCCAAATTAATACTGATCACCTATCACCACCTATCACCCACCGATCACCTACGCAAAACAACCTGTCATGAAACGAAACATCGCATGAATTCTGTCGGTTTACTGTTCCAGTTTTATAAAAAGATTGTCCTTCGTATACATAAGCTTGTTTTTGCCGCGCTAAATCGACCCTGTTCCCAAGAGTAAAAGTTTCACTCCGAATCCGTTCCTGCGCTAAGTCGACCCTGTGTACTAATACCTTGTTAGGGCTTTGCTCTAAACTGGTGAATCCGCTCCAGATCAACGAATTCAGCAATTTCAACTTTTGTGAAGAATTTTCACCTTACGCACCCTATACCTCTAAATTAATGTTCTCCTCATAATAATTATACACGAGGTAGGCATAATATGCTTTGCTAACCGTTTTTATCATAACGGACGGACATTAGGAACAACAGTAACAGAATCACCAGTAATCGTCGACATTATTATATTAATTTTAGTATCACATTAAAATGCAACACTTGAAATCCACAAGTGATATCATAGTCAATTTTTACAAAATCGTAAACACGATATATTCGAGACTGTTCACTACGAATTCCGAGAATTCACTATAATCACGACTTATAGTTTTATCTATTCCGTTCTGTACAGATTTATACATATTTAAATTAAATATAATGTACAATCTTATCTCACTAAATAATCACATTCTCTGATTTCTTAACGCTCTACTAACTTTCTTGACTTATAAGTACGACAGGCACAATAAATTAATTTTACAATGCTTCACATCCATTCGATGTTTTTTCCGTTTGAGCAAATTTAGTTTAAACAGCTTCATTCTGCTTCAAGCATTCCGAATAATTTACAATATTTCACAATTTTTGATTTACATCAAAATATAAACGTTAGAGGTAGCTTACATTTATTTATTGAAAAAAAAATGCGATTCAGAATCACAAAATTAGGTTGAACGTTAATTATACGCGATTTCACAAGGAATTCGTGCTAATTAAAATCACTAATTTATAAATTATTTATTCACAAAGTCGCTTTTTAAAAAGTTAAAATAAGAATCGGACAAGTGGTCCGGAACAGTACACCGAGGCGGAGGGTACTTATGGCTTGATTGGCTTCGATGGCACCTCAAGGTCGCTCAAAATAATTTTGTTTGTTCTTCGTTGAAGTGCTATGTTATAGTCGAATCGATGTATTATCACCAGGAGGAACGAAATCTTGACGAAGACCTTCAAGTTTATGTTTCGATTCAGGGGTGCAGTTTTTCACCACATGACAACTTCACGGGACTTGTCCAGCTCGCTGGTTTGTCGAAAGCTGTAACAGGATGAATTAATTAATGACATTTGGAAATGAAATTCAAAAACCCAGTAACTTGTGAGTGAATTAATTATCTCAGTAGGTAAACATTTCTGCATAAATTGTGCGGAGTAAGAGCATTAGACAGTAGACTGGCATGGCTCCTCACAAATGATGCTTATCCCTGAGTTGTTATTAGTGAATTAAATTTTGACTGTGACTTCAAAGGCTAGTATATTTACGTATGAGACAGTGTACACCAGGTTGAAAAGAGAGACCAGTTACGCCGTGTCCTAAGTGAGCGGGAACTAAGCGATACCAGCGGGTCCGGTGGGTTCAGCGTTTTTGCGGGGCGGGCGATTTTCCGATCAAACTATGATAACAGAGTTGTGCGTCCTGCGTGCACACGCTCTATCGCAAATCGCTAACACGCACACGCTACACGAGACTTGAAATCAAATTGGTTTGATTTTTTCTAGCTACAATAGCGCGATTGTTTACATCTGTTGTCAAGGTTATTGGCGTTGTCCAAGTCTGTGAGAGTCAAAATCATTTCTCGAGTGCTTGCGAGGTTAGTCAGAACAATGTTGCACTTATCAACGAAATAAGAAAACAAGAATAGGCTGAAGAGTTATAAATTCCCCGAATTAGTTCTTCAATTGATAAATTTCATGAGATGGTTGCCTCTGCAAACGTTTATTAGAAATGTAATTGAACAGAGCTGGACTACTTCAGGCCAACGCAAATCGTCTCTCTCTCTGTAAGAAATTCAGAAAAAACACTCATCGTATTGATTGACAAGGTAGGTACGGAACTAACCTAACTAAAACGCGCTCTCCTCCATTCGCGGCATCGCTCGCACATAGGACACTAGTGGCGTTTCCCGCTGTAAACGCTTGCACTCGCGTAAATCGCCGGTATCGCCAGTAACGCTGAAATCTCTCGACTCCCGCTCACGTAGGACGAGTATAAAATTCAATTACATGTAATACGGCCAATCATTCTCACCTTGTGAAAAAGTCAAAACTACTTCAAACTTTATGGAAAAGTTCTGCAGTTATTAGCTTTGCAAGTAGGTAACCGACTATAGGGAACTGGCAGATGAAACCTCTGTAGATTTAGAACGTTCTTTTCGAGTCAGAAAGGGGAAAAAACGATGATTTCCCAAATTCTTGTAACATAATGAATCTTGGTGAGGAAATCCATAATAAGAACCGCTATCGTTTGCGTTCTTGCTGACTGAATCAAAATGCTCTTTAGGCGAGCATTACTAATGGTAAAAAGTTGTATCCAACATATTACAATGGTAAAAGAAAATTCTTAGGAATCATAATCACTAACCTAGATCATAACAAAATGATTAACTAAAAAAAGTTATTATCCTAATATCATGTTTAAAACTAATAGAAATTGCAGACATGGATGACGATGCAGGGATTTTTCGTAAAGCACTTGCAGCATCTCCTTTTGACAGATGCTCAATCTCTGCTGCGGAAAAGATCTCAAACAATTATCTCCTTGCAATCTTTTTTCCAAGACCTTAAAAACAATTCTACTTCCGCACACCTCAGTCAAACGTACCAATGGCGTAAGGTACAAATGTATACAGATGATCGATCACATCCTCAATTTCTTCCTTACTGCTGCTTCAGCTCCTCTCGCAGTATCCTTCGTTGATGCCACCATTGTAGACTAAACAGTGTTTGTGCACGCAGTATCCAATACTAAAGGGTGATTGTTTTGCCAAGAGATAATAGCTAATTGTTTTTGTAACAGTTACCTAATGACTCAATCATGCCCACTAATCACATGACATTGTGAAGTTCTTCCGCTGTGGCAGAGTTGAAACCCATGAACTTTCTGTTCTTTTCTATTCTTTCATTTCTCTTCATTCTTTTATATTCTATCCGTTCGTTCGTTTTATAATACTGTGTACCAGGGATCTTAGCCAACAACTTACCCCCCCCCCTTAACGGTTTCTTTTCATACTTA
The DNA here is from genome assembly GCA_031894815.1 of Creontiades dilutus. Lineage (NCBI taxonomy): Eukaryota > Metazoa > Arthropoda > Insecta > Hemiptera > Miridae > Creontiades > Creontiades dilutus. Next base: position 397,883 of record JAVIWC010009320.1, on the reverse strand, counting down.
TCATTTATATTGTTTGCCTTTTTCCGCATTCACATTATACGCTTTTTTTTTTTTTAGGGATTATGATATTCCCAATTGGACCATTTCGTGGCTTTCGCCCCAGGCAGCTTGTTATTTTTATTGCTATTAGGTAGAAAAGATTCTTGATGTAGGGTCGAAACGTTTAAAAATATAAAATGCAGAATGCCTTTCCCTCCTGTTTAATCAACTAACACTTTTTGTGTGCACAAGAAATCCATTTAATATAAATTAGTACATTCAGACAACAACTTCCAACTGAAACCTTGACGACCTTGTTAACCACGCCGTGGTTACCACGGAACACGTACAATCGTCCGCACTCGAGTAAGTCCTGGTTCTCTCTGAATGAGAAACGAAATTTTGAATAGATGAGTGAATGAAAATCAAGAGTCATGCACCCAAAAAAACTGAATACCGCCCGTTTACGATTAAATTCAAACTTTTTCTCCCACTTTCAGGGCGGATTGTTGTTGTTGAATTATTCTGCATCTGGGCAGAACACCTCCCTCAATCGCAATAAAAAATATTTATGCTGTTTAACAAAGTAAGAATCACACGGGAAAGTCTACTATGACAAGCGAGCCCCTGATGTGAGCAGAACAGTCATCAACGCCTTCAAGAGATGCGAAAACTGTCGAGCAACAGCCGACCCACCATAAACAACAGAGAACTTACCTCTGATATTACCCCAACCAAGTCATTTGGAATACATCTAATTCGTATAGTTCATTTTACTTACATACATTTATGTAACTTTTCTCTTGCAAATTTTGAACATTACTGTCTACGTCATGTTTAAGGAAAGTATATCAGGTAATTATTCGACCATTCTCCTGGTCATAACAATGCTTATAACTTAATGTTTGGGATAACATCCGTCTAAGTGGGGTAATTTAGTTGAGATATTGAGATTTTGAGAGACAATTTTAATATGCCTACATGAGGTTTCAAATCCGTCATATGTGCCTGTGGAAGAGATAGGGGTTGGCTGTTCAAACTTAACAATGGATATCATAAATTGTATGGGAGTAATAACTAATTAAGGGGGATTATTTGGTTGAAAATGTCAGTGTTAGAAGATAAAAAAAACGGGATATTCTCGAAGCTTACAAGGCAACGAGTCACTTTGTCAACTTTATCAGGAGAGCTAAAACCATTCCCAGCCATTTGAGGACCAACTCAGGGATCTCATCTTGGACAACTACTATCCCCACTAGTCGTTGAAATGTCTGTTGAGTCCTTGATGGAGTCCGCTTTCTCTTACATGCCGGTGACTTTGAGATACATCGTATGACTGAGTCTCCATCGGATTGCATTTATCTGCAGGACACCCTTGACTTACTCTATTGGTAGTTCCATTTGAATGGCTTGGAACTCGACTCGCTAAAGTGCTCTGTTATGACTTTTAACCGTTCCCATGACCTGCACCTTTTTCATTTTGGGATTTTGACTTATAGGCCCAGGACTCTCATTCTCTGATCATGCGTCTGCCATGTCCACCCGGGTATTGCGGGTATTGGGATTTATCAAGCGTAAGACTCCCCCGATATTGCAGATGCCATATACATCTGTTGGAGATAGTCCTTATACAAAGCGTAAACATTAAATCCGCAGGATGAAGTGAATTTTAAGCTGTTCGATGGGAAACATTGTACACATGGGTTTAATATCAGGTATGGTTTAGCCGACTAAATGTCTACTCACCATAGCTCCTGGGCAATGTGAATTTCATAGCCTGTTGCCTTGCATACTTAGACATCGTACGTAATTAGATAAGCAATGTTTAAAGATACTAGTTTAAGCCTACATGAGGACACGCTTCTTTCTTACGGACCTGTGGAAGGGATTGGGGTTAGTCGTGGGCGAGATAGAGGAGGCGGCCGAAGAGGCGGAGTCTTGGCGGCGGAAGGCGGCGTGTAGCGCGGGGCGGTGGAGGGGGTAATTCCAGGGCGATTTTGGCACGTCCATTTCGAAGGCGGGGTTCCCTCGCCCCTCCACTTCCTTGTCATCCTTTTTAGATGATAATCTCCTGGGAACATTGAGGTACTCGTGTAGCTCGAATTATAAATTATTACTATATCAATATTACATTATTAAGACTATTGTTAAAATTAACAGAAAATGTTCAAAAAAAGAAGATTCATCTCATATAAGAATCTCGCTAAATTAAATCGATTAAGCATATACGATTTGTGCGTAAAATATTAGAGACCTTTTGGTGGTAACGGGTGACAGCAGCTTCGACCGTCTTCCTGAGGCAAACAGTGTGACGCTAACGTTAAGTGGGCAAATGAGCCCGTTAATGAGCCTTTTAAAGTGATGTGGACTGTGAACTAACGTTTTGTTGAGATTTTTTGAGGTAACGTTAGTAATGAAGAGACCTAATCAATAAAATAATAATCGCTATTGTTATTTTTTAAAACAACTGTAATAATGATCAGCTTTGTTTCTGCTAGGTATGTGAACCGAATAAGTTGATTGGGGTGCAGAAAGCTCGTGTTCAGGTGCCTACTTACCTCTCGATCCCTTACGACTGGTGTTTGCCAAATGCGATGCTAAATCTGTTAGGTATATACTCGCTTTTCGGTAGAGGGAGAGATTGAAGTGGGATTTTGACAGCTTAATGTGTTGAGGTATACTTAGAGCTTTTCAAAGAGAAGTGAACGTTTTTCTTAAGTCTTTTCGACGTTAAGGGAGTGTTAGTCGCCACCCAAACTCTCTATTGATACTTGATACAGGTATTTAATAACAATTGATGTGTCTGACCTGAGGATCCGCCTGCCGAGTCCTGGAGGTTCTTCGAGGCTTTTGCCCGTGCGTTGTTTATGATGCGACTCTTCGATGATGACGTGTCGGTCGTAGGGCGTATCGTAGTCTACCTCTAATATCGTGCTGAATTTATTCGGGTAGATGAAGTCTATCGCTATAATCACAAGGCCTACAAACGCACATAGCGCTCCTGAAACCCATAAAAAAATAAACATACAAAGATTCATCAAAAAGCAAGCACATAGAAGGATAGATCAAAAGAAGAATTTGAAGGGAGAGTAGTGACATTTCTTATATTGCGAAGAACGAAAGAGAAAATTTCAAATACTTTGAAGCTAGGAAACTTATGTTAATAATAAAGTTGTACTCATCTTTAATAAACTGTGTATATGGGAATAAAAAAGGTATGCGATTTGTTTGAATGGCAGAAATAGCTGATTTTCGATTGAATGACCACACCACTATTTAAAAAATGGTCTTTGATTCATTTGTTATATTTCAGAGCTATGATCCCATCTGTTAGGGATTTGGATTGTTCCATTTTCCCGTTTCTTGAAACTGCTTGCACTGACCTTATCATTTGAGTGTAGCAGGATTGTAGCCTCAGCCTTTGGATGGACTAGTCCATTGTATCACCTCATTGTTATATGGTACCAGAGCGTCATTACAAACCCTCTAACATCAGCTGTTCTGATCCCCTTTCCTCTCGCACTGCCCTCACAGGCAAAATGGGTAATACCCTTTGAATATTACTCCTTAAAAATTACTAATTACCCCTGCTATTGCGAGCCTTTCCATCCTATTCAACTACTCCGACCCTCATACTAACATTACCCCTGACCATGAACCTGAAGCGTTTTAGCTTCAAGGGTGTTCTCTAGATGTTAAAGGCATATCGCCTCAGCCGTGAAAGGAGCAACTAGTTCATTCAATCACCTCCTTGGTATGGTTTCCAGGATTGATAACGATGGGTTTCCAATGTTTGCATTAGGTCAAATTCTCATGCAAGCACTATACGATTTACCAAATTTGGAATGAATGAATATAGAATTGTTTATTATCTGCTTTCACCTGCTATGACGACGAGCCAAAAGCACCAGCCGTATTTGAACGAGAGCATCGCCTGCTCGAAGCGGACTCTAAGAGGATTCTTCGGGAGGAGACAGTGGTAGGTGAGTGCTGAGAACAGCATCAGCGCTCCGGTCAGCGTCATGGCGCATGCGCCGTATCGAGGTACTACGATCAGCAGCAAGTTCATCACTACCCAGCACGCAAAAGCCGCCCTAAGGAGAAAACAGAATCATACATTAATAATGGTAGCAACTTACGTTTAAAACATCTAGATTTATAAGTAGTTATGTGCGTAATACGAGGAGATGCTACAAATTAGTTCCTGTAGATTTATGTTAAAGTAATGTGTACGGGTGGTATAAGTGAAATTTAGGTAAGGATATCTTAAATTGGAAAAGAAAGGCTACGGTTTTATGCAAGCAATAGCCTTTTTCCGAAGCTTTTCCTCGAATCTACAGGACCTAATTCATGAATTTAACACAACAGACTTGTGCCTGTATCTCGAATCTAAACGGTGAAAATTCAAAAATATCATAATTTAAAAATTGAAAACTTCTGTTGTTCGCACAGTTATGGGTTATTGGAGGAAAACGAAATGCATGAACAAAAATAAAGAAAAAACACCTATTAAAAGGATATGGTTACTCGCTGAAAGGACATGTGATAAGATTCTTGGAAGAAAGAGTAGGGACAGACTCATTAATTTGGTTAGGGATGCTATCATTTTGGAAAAGAAACATTGGATTAGTATAATTAATTATTAATTTTTCTCTTGGTAAATGGTATTCATTCATTTGATTTTGGTTGCTCTTTGGTTCACTCAAACGTTTAAATGAAGATATTCCCAAATATATTTTACAATTGATAGGTCCGTTTCTCTAGTGCTTGGAATTCTCCCTTCCCATGGTTGGAATGGTTTTACTCCTGACTTTTCCCCTTCACTTTAAAATCACTTGGTTGGATATTGGAAGGGTAATAAAATATGTTGAAATAGTTCAGCGAGAGTTAGAAGCTTTTTCATGCACCTACTTCATTGGGGACGAATTGCTTTCACTGGGAATAATTGAGATAACTGACATCTTTATTAAATGAGGAACTCCGGGTCAATCTCATTTAGCTATCTTTTAGCAGCCGGGGATCAGTCGCCTATCACCCCTTGATTGGTTGAAACACCCACCCTCTTCCCCCCATCCTTTATTTCGACAAATGAGGTCCAAGCTCCCTTTCACCTGAGAGTACATGAGCTGTATCCTTTCCGATGTGCTTGTTATTGTTTGTTTACTGATGCTGACCTAAAAGTAGAAATACCTCTTCATTTAGGTGGAAATAAAATGCGGTTTCATCAATATCCGCTTTCTTCATAGTTATTGGATTTGTCCGTCTGAATGAGGTGTAAGTGCGGAATTTTGCCCACAGTGTGTCGCAGATTTTCACTTACCAGAGGAGGATACCGGCGTAGTAGCCAGCGTGCCTGTAGTTGCCGCCCCACGTGAAGCCTTCCTGCCCCAGGGTGAAGTACTCGGCCACAGTGAGGATCGGGAAGGGCAGCCCCCGCTCCAGACCGGCCTTGTAGCTCTCGCCCATCTCGCCCGAGCCTCGCCACGTAAACCGCTCGTTGAAGTCAATTTCCGTATTGTTCTCACCTGAAACGGCGAAGAAAACAACAACAAAATAATTTGAACAGATTAAGTCCTACTAGGTGGCAGATATGTAATATTATAATAGCAGGGGAAAAGTTTCCTTTTAAAGTCGTTTCAAATGTGGCATTGAAACCAAGAAGAATCGACAAGTATCGGGTTCGGAAAACATTCAAATGAACAAGCAAGTATAGATTAGGTGAACCAAACAATTTTTGCCAGGCAGCACGTCGTATAAGCGTATTTTCCTTAGTTTTCACAGTTGTGTTATGTTTTCACAATTTTATACAGTTTTGTTTATTTCTTCTGTAATGTATGCATTTTTCGTTACAAAAAACAGTTATCTGTCAATGTTATGGTTGAAAATCTTAATCCCAATAACATTTCAAACAAAGATGTTGGAAATATCCCCAACTTTAACATGTTAGGGAACCAAATTTTGTTTTCTTCCCGTTGGTTCATCTTTTATCAAATGATATCTCGAATCGTTCATATATCCATTTGCCAGTCTATGATAGGCGATGGTTGGATCAAGAATGGTAATTTGTTGGGGAGCCTACAAGGCAAAACATCTTCCAAGTTGGTGTGGCACATTGCTTCCTCGTATTGGTGAATTGAGTGAATACATAATTGAAATGTTTTGAACGATCCGCAGAAATACCGCGGAATGTCGTTTCGCAGATATCATCGCCATCGGAAGGTGATTCAGCATGTATCGCGAGTATGTCGCACTTAGTGCATACCGGATAGGCTAATGATACGATCCAGTTGAAATTGATCTGTGATATATATAATTACTTTCCAAGACTACCCTTCAACTTTGAGGTAGATCAGAAGATTAGAAACTGATAAATTTATTATTGAGGGGTTGTATGCTCAGCTGCTACTATTGATGATGTACTAGAACCTGTGAAAATGCTGCTTGGTCGACATAACGTTTGAGCATGCGTAGAGTGAAGTTTTTCGAGCAATGGAATTTATAGTCTATTCATAACCTAACCCGCACATTTAATAATATTTTCATCAAATCCCGACGAAAACTGCATGAATAAAGATTATTACAAGGATTTGCCGAAACATGGAATGACAGACACAGAGATGCTTATCAGGCGAAAGTTGTTCAGAATGGCCTGAAACGAAAAATGTGAATTGCAAATTTTGATTTTGAAGAAACAAAGCTTCCACTACCCATAGGTGGCCTGGGTAGCAAAACAGGCATCCCTTTTTTGAACAGTTTCTTCTTACTTGGGATTATATTTTTTCAGACGTTTGTAACTTGAATTTGAAGTGGTTAACTCACCGAGTAACGTGATGTTGACGTGGCCGAGGCCAATGTACGCTCCCAGCTCTGCGGTCAGCAGCTCTTTGCTGAAAGCTTTGTAAGCGGACAGAATCCTCGTATGAGCAACGTGCCAGCTTGAACCTAATCGGCACACTGAAACAGAATAGCGGAGAGCACTAGATACAACAAAGATAATAATCCTAAACTAATTTATATATGTAATGTTGAGATTATCCTGGAATGTTATTCAGAGATACATTGTGACGTCTTGCTCGACATTGCGACGAATGAGATATTTTTAAGGTGAGGGTTGGATGCCAAATTCTTGCTGAAAACGTCGATTGACCGGGAGAAATCCCAGAGGTGATGCATAATAAATGCAACTAGCTTGTTGAAAGTATGATAGGTTGGAGGAGGGAAGTATGGATAATTCCGCTTAGATCAGAAGGCAAAGTTGAGGCCTATGGATCACGAATCATCCCCACCCCCTCTCCAGTGAGTTATTTTTTCATAACTTTATATCAGCTCTTATACGATCTGTCAATGAAATCTGGGTGGTTGGATGCGTTGGCTATTTCACTATTCCTCCGACTAGGGTACTGCTGTGTCATCCGTAGCTTTGTTTGTATGCTCTGGCTTCTTTCATGGCCATAAGCTACTCAACTATACAATAACATATGTGGAATGGGATACAGTGATAATATAGATGGCATTCGAATTTCAGGAACACCAACGAAGAAACTGGACTACCAAAAAATATTATGAGCAAACCCAATTACACCAAAAATCACTATCCACATTAATGCGTGTCAAGAAATCTTGTTGGAACAAGGATTTTTTCCAAGTTGGTAAAAAATTCAACGAAATTGTACTTATCTAATTATATAGGTATAAAAATTGTTAAATTCGCAGTAAGAATCTGAAATAAAAATTGGTAGCACCACCAGGCAATGAAGAATTTGATCCTGAGTCATGTTCATAGACGGACATATTGCTTTGATGATAATACATGAAAGCCGGTGGTGCCCTGGGGCCTGCTACCCAGTCAGGCATCTGGATACAGTGGAGAGCCGCTTAACGTGGTAATCCCACATCTCAAAACTGGTACCAAGGGTTGCAGGGAGCCCAGGCCACTGACAGACCAAAGGCATCTGCCGCCTTAGTGCCGCCAGCATTCCTCCCTGTTGAGGTTGGATTCGCGGTGGCAGTGGTTGAGCGTACCCCAGCCCATAGGATTCGCCCAGGGCGCTTAGTTGATGAGAATGGATCATTGGAGACTTGTAGCCCAGTAATGTGTCTCGGCATGTGAGTTTTGTTACAAAGTGGGGAACCAACATCCTTAGATGGTAGAACCAGGTAGAAGGTTCGACTTTACCTGCAGCGCCTCGGCCAGCAGGAACCTTGTACGGAAATTCCGAACAACATCTCCTGAATTATGAGCCATATGTTCATCTCGTCACTCTGGGCCTGAGTAGTTGTCCTGTCTGCTTTCAGGCGGTTGGAGAAGCGCAGTCCATAATGGATAGGCTCTCCTAAACAAATCAAACTTCTTTCGAGCAGCAGGATCATAGATAAATTTATTCGATAACGAGTGAAATCCAAAACTCTGACGACATATTTGGCACAAGCCATGTTCCAGTGGTATGCAGCTTCTCATCCCACGACGCGTCTTGATGGTCCATGCAAGGATCCTTACTAGACATTAACGTGAACAGTGGATCATGTAACATTAATTTACCTGAGCGGTTTTGACAATTTGACGAACCAATTCGGATTTTTAGAATAGTTGGTTGCAGTGCTGCATAGAAACGCTCTCCATTTGTCATTTACTATCTATTTCCCTGAACAACTCCTTTACTTAAACTGCACAGATGTCGTTCACGGTTGTTTAACCAGCTTGAGATTAGTTTCTTCTTATGCGAGAGGCACCTCCTAAAACGTAAACTACAATGCTTTCAAAAGATGATCATCATGCTTCACCCAAAACCAGAAGTACTGATCTGTGCGTCCAAATTCTTCAGGATCCTCTGCATCAACCAATTCCGTCTGGTTCAAACTCCGTTAAAAAGCTTGAATACCAAACCTTGGATGAGATCGAGTGGTACAAGTTCATTGTAGTGTCGACATCGGAATCAGAAGACGAAGGTGAGCAGTAATTACGAGAAAATATATTTCTTTATAAATCCAGGTTTCGGGGAGGAGGAGCGGAGTAATCAGCGTCGTGAAGAGTACAGCCTTCGCAGGACTGAAATTATTGGAGACGTGAGCAATCTCTCCCAAGTCGCCAAGGTGTCTCGTGTTTTCGAGTCCTTCCCGCCCCAAAACACCAGAAGAATGTGGGTAGCTTGGCCCCTTCGAATCAAGCAAGTAATAATGTGATCATATTCTTTCATAAGAAATCGCAAAGTCCCTGAAAATTCCATTAAAATAGTTTCGCTCAGTAATGCTGTAGTTGTGAGAGTAACGTAGAAACCCCAAGTCACATTAGCAGAAATATAACCAAAGACCTCATACTGCTCACTCAGAATTTGTGGTACAACATGATGAAAGAAGACAATCTGTATATTGTTTATGTTTTATTGGAACACTTAATATTCCAGTAACATAAAAACAATGCAGAGAATTCAAAGGGAAATGAAATAACTTTCACGTTAGTTGTTCACAGAGGTTTGTGTTTTCGAAGAACATTTTGTCTCGGAAATATAGTCCAAGAGGAAGGAAGATGTGCCTTACACAAAACCTCAAGGCTTACGGCTGGTTGGAATGGAAATCATTGAGCTGACATTGACAAAAACATCTTGAAATCTTAGGTATTATCCGTAATTACCCAGTTAGTTATCATTATACTAGCTAGTTGTTATTTACTCAACAATTGAATTACATAACTCATTTTGAAGGCCTAAAACCACTTGCAAGTGACCGTGTATGAGAAAACTGCTTTTTACCTTAAAAATTGAACTTGAGCATTGACCCAATACTTTGTGCGATTTTGCTTTGATAGATCAACAATTCAATGCATAATAGAGTTGCTCCTTCAGTTAACGAATATCTGACAGAATGGGCTTCAATTGCGCAGTTGTTATGATCATACTTTTAAGTATAAGTATAGAATGCGATCAATTATTATACTATGCGACAGGCCAACGCTCACCTCAGTATCCCTGAGCGTATATTGGATATAAATTAAAACATGACGATAGTGACTGAGAGATAGGATCTAACAGATCATGCAGATAAGTCCGATTGCTAGGTACACTGAAAACGTTTGATTATTATCTAGAAATTGTGATACGTGTGACTTACTCATAATGACGTTACCGACAAACAGGCTAAGAGTCACGCAGGTGAAGGTTGTGAATTTCTGAAAAAAAAAAGGAAAATTTGATATTTAAAACAAGAATTTTTCTATTTCACGACGGCTGCCGCTTGATTTTCGAGCGGACAAACCACAGGCTAAACATGATGCATATTAAAAAAATAAATGAATGCCACTAAACACAAACGAACGGAAGGAGAAGTACAACATTAAATAATCAGGAATTTTCTTTTCATGAATATAAGCATTTTCATCATATGAGATGTTTTAGTGTGTTTGTGAAGCTCACATCGTATTTTGGTTAGATCCGGTGTCCGAATGTACTTTATTAGAACTACCAGATAAAAACGATCGGTGGATTTGTGGTGGACGGTGGTAAAATTAGTTTTGAATTGTTTACCATTTATTTGTTTATAATATGGGCAAAGGCCAATGTCCATTGATATATGCTTAACACTACAATATAGTTGAAGAAAATGAAGAGCCGCAATTATGAACAATATGAAAAAGAGTATGAAGTAAACAAACCCATTAAATTGGAACACTGTAGGAAAAAATATGTTCGACTAATCACAAGAAAAAGGAAAGATTTCAACGTTATTCTGCGTACAACTCAGCATCACTTTAAGTGACTCTGAGAAAATGTCCAAGTCAGGAAACCTCTCAATCACATGATTCAAGAAGCGTGGAAAATCTGAACATAGGGCGATTGTTGAGTTGATTAGCGGGAGAAAACGGTATCCAAATTAGAGAAAACTGTTGATGACAGTTTCCTCTCATGTGTCGACAAAAGCGTCGATTCGTCCGACAATAACACTAGCGATGAACTAGCCCCGAAAGAGCACGGGAGGGCGTGCCGGCGCTTGACGAGCGCCTTGAACTTGAATCCCCGAAAGGACGGGAAAGAAAGACGGAAGGACAGATCACTGGGCCGGTCTTCTGTCGCGGGTCGTCCTTGCACCGACGCACTTGGGCGTGCTAAGTGGCTTCTCGGGGCGCGCCAAAGTAAGTGCTCCGAGAGTGCGGCTCTCGACAAGTAGGAAGACACCTGATCCAGGGCTCTCAACAGTCGAGAGTTTTGCTACTTGACACTTGATCCGAGTACTTGAGCTTGAGTGCTGCAGTAGGTACCTATCTACTCAACGAAAGCTCCATACACGCTCCATAACACAATTGAGGAGTGTGTTATCTAAGCCACTAATAGAGAACACATAAACATTCAAACATATTAGTAAGGATGAAAACAGTCCGCTAGGGTTACGACATTTTCTACATTTCCGTCATCGGTGTGAAAAAATGTAATTTTCATCTCAGCTTGTGTGTGACGTATCACGAACGTTAGAGATCTATTGGACTTGACCTGATCAGTGATATAAAAGTAAACGTTAACGGGAGGACCAACATAGCTTCGGCTTTTGCACAGGGATCTAAAAGGGGAAAACTCCTCGTAGGAAAACTTTAAATCTAAAGATCTTAAAAAAAGGGTGCAGGCAGGAGATGCTTAAACATATCTGGCGCAAAGTTCTCTATCCGGATATCAACTCCTGCCTCCTTCTCAACGGTATAAGAAAATCTCTTTGGAGAATCGATGATTCGTACGGGACGAAAATATATTTTTATTTCGATCTCAACAACCGTCGTCGACCAGCCTCCTTCCTCGTCGACCCGTTGAACTCTTGAAAAAAAAAACCGCAGTATCACAATTAACAGGGAACGGATTAACGGACTAAATGACAGAAAACCAACAAACAATGTTCTCAATTTTCTAATTTAAATGTTGTAAACAGAAGGACGGGAACGGATCTGCGCAAGACAGGGGGCCAGTCTGAACTGAACGAGGGGATGCCGAAGCTACAACGATCTATCAGATCTCTATGGAACTTCCCTTCCCCCAGCACTTGAGGGTCCGAATGAATCAAAGATTCACTGATAATTTGTACAAAATATTGTGAGTGACAATTATCAAAAGGGAACACCGTATTTTTGTAAAAATCGGGTTTTCGCGTTTTTTGCTAATTTCGGACAAGACTCATCGAACCCTCCATGAGCATGTACATATCCTTGTTTATTTTGAAGCCAAAGTGAATAGTTTCAACCGAAAGGTGACAAATCCATTCTCTTTAATATTTTCAGATTACGTCAATACAAAAGGAACTTACCCTTAGCCTGGGCGGGTGCTGAAAGGAGCACAGGGGCATCTGCACCTCCCAGACAAAATGAGAAATATACCTAATAATAATAATGTTATAAATTTATGTTATATTTATATAATATTATCATGAAGTTTCCCAATTTTTCCCCACGAATCTTCAACTAAGAGCAGAAGAGTTTCAAATCCACTAGCCAAACAGAGGCTCTGTACGGGTGGTGAGGGGTGTAAGGGGTTCGCTGGAAGGAGAACACAGCTTTTGATTCGATCTGGGTCTAACGAATGAGAGAGTACCAGAAATATATCGCCCCAAGTTTCAGAGACCACACCTCCCTGCTTGTCGTCCGCTCACCCGCTAGAATGCGTGCATCTAACCACCAAAACACACTCTTATCCTATTATCAGTTGATTGTCCCCAACCCTTGTGACTAAACTGTGTGTAAGTGCTATAAAACGTGGTTTGGCAAAATTTTCGGTGGAGCAAAGAGTGATTATTCGCGATGCTGGGAGCCCAATGCCAGTATTGACAGGACTGCAACAAACCTCGAAGGCAATCAGAAATCGTTCCACGATTCGCAAGTTCAACCATCAGTACTTCGAAAAGCAGAGTTGAGATGTAATCATTACTTTGAGGAATGAATAATTTTCCGATTACATTCATTGTAATGACGTATATTTGGCTAGTAACAATTTCAGTAAAAAGGAGGTTGAAAATCCGAAGTTTTGGGGTTGAAATTACTCCAGAAGTAATCGCAATTACCATTCCAATTACTGTAATGGTAATCGTTAAAACGATTACTTTTAATTAATTCCGAGTTTAATTAATTCCTAAAAAAAAAAAAAAAAAAACAATTCGACTTAAAAGGGAAAACACTTTTTACAGAAAATAACGATTTTCGAGACCGGGTCCATTCCATGGGGGATGTATTCTTACAGGTTTGATGCGTTTAAGACGCAAGGTTCGAAGCAGAATTGTTAGGAAAGTAATTCAATTACCCATTACAAATTCCAATTACTTTTGAAGACAGGTAATCGCGATTACCATTACAGTAATTGGAGTGGTAATCGCGATTACCTGTCTTCAAAAGTAATTGGAATTTGTAATGGGTAATCGAATGACTTTCCTAACAACTCTGTCGAAAAGGAAGATTGCCTCTGCGGGTGTGAGATCTATATGCGGGTAGATATGAATTTTAACTGTTGCAAAACACGGTTTTCTATATATCACAAGGAATGACTTCTTCGGTAGGTTGTAGATACTTATTTGAGACAGAATGGAGAAAAACGCTTCAAAAAGTGATTTTTAAGAGCTTTTTGATGATTCTGCACTGTGCGCCAACTCATATCTGTCCCGACCGTGGTGACCCGAACCACATGATCAACTCGTAAAATACTCAGAAAGCATGATACTGCAGCAGAAAACTTCAAAGTACAGTAGTTCATTCTTGCACTCCTGCAGAGCGCTCAACAGAGAGAGTTGGTCAGTTGCCAGAAAACAACTCACGGTGGCGTTGCCAGAAAAGAGGACTAAATCACGCTCACAATTGTGTCCGGGTAAAAGTAGAAATGGGCGTTAATTGGGCTCTCACTGCAAATAAGAAGAACCCGGAGGTGTGTTCGCCAGTTCCAGGTGACCAGTCACGCCACCAAAAGCGTGTAAGAGTTAGGAACAGAGGATGGCTTCGAGTTCCTCAAAAGCCTCCCAAGTGGCTCCCAGTCACCTTTATATACTTAATCTTGAAAGATGGTGTTGGATTCTTACTTGATGCAGGGACAGCAGTTTGTACTCAACTGGGTTTACGTTGCAAGTAATTCACCTTATGAACGCTATATTGTCTTCCAAAACACTTATCTTATTATATTATATCTGTGTTTGGCTGGTCGATTGAAGTCAACAAAAACAAAAATGCGGAGTGGCCTCGATTTTTTCTGTTCTTAACAAGAGCTTAATTTTTATGAAGTATTCTTCGTTCATTTTGTCTTTCTGATTTCAATGTTAATTTGTTCTAAAAGTGCTATTCTTTCATTTTGCTTCACTAATTTTGTTTTCAATAAAAGTCTTGTATTGCCTGAAAAAATTGTCTATTCGGTTTGGAAAACTCCCTTTCCTTTTTAGTAGTAAAAGTTTCTTAGATTGAATATTCTCAAATTGATTTGGAAAATTCTCAAATTGATTTGGAAAAATGTCAAATTGATTTGGAAAATTCTCAAATTGGTTTGGAAAAATCTCAATTTGGTTTGGAAAATTCTCAATTCGACTTGGAAAATTCTCAATTCGACTTAGAAAAGCTATAATAACTATCTGTCAGTGTAACAACAAAGATCAGGGTTGCGTCCACAGTTGAAAGCACTTCTAGGCATTGTCAAATACTCACATAAATCGGATCATTCGTTAAAGTGTTAACCCGTTCATTCCTAAGCGATTCGGTGAAAATAGAATGAAAATTGTATGAGTTATGCTTATGGGGACAGATTTCAGATTCGTCCAAGCGCAGCAATTAACGATGGAATCTTTTTGGGAGTATTAAATTGTATTTTCTCCACGACCCTTTGAAGTCGAGCTAGATAGGACAACTAGGTCGTGAAAAAATGGCGCTTTATAGCTTTTATTTCCCCTCACTCAAAAAGAAATTGAGTTCTCGTATTGTGAGCTATGAAATCGGTAGGAGACCCTTTACAGGCCACTCATTCCTGGGAGATGTAATCACAACTAGTTATTTAGCTCATCACAAGGATCTAGTAGTAGAAGGTGTCTCAACTCAGGTGGATACTACCCTCCATAAACTTCCTTCTTCGCAACATGAACAAAAATACAAACGTACTCAAAGAGCGCAATTCACGCCAACTTTGCTTTTCAAATAGGAACCTCCTTTTGGTTTTTCATCTTCAATAATAAGCCTTTATAATGGTATAGCGAAAACTGTCACTTGAAGAAGTCACGTAAAGACAAGTGGCCTACCTAGGTTCATAAGTCCAAATTAGATCTCCAATATCCATGTCGTTCAAATCATGGTTTTTTGGCATTGTCAAATACTCATGGACCCCAAGAGTGAAGATCCTTAACGGTTTTCATCATGAATTTTTACGTAGGACCTGTATGTTTTCAAACCTTATTGCAATAACGCTAAGAACATCAATTTAGCGCCCATTTTTGTAGATATTGTGGCTGAACAAGACAAGGGCCAACTGCATTAATTTTTTCTATAGACGTCTTTACATGCACGTCGTAGTGAGTGACACACGTTCAGTTCTATAAATTGACCAATTTTAGAAGGTGAAAATCACTTTTCTTAATGGTATGTCAAAGCACTAAGAAAATTTTCAGTTTTAAATGTTTTCAAAGTTACTTAACTTCATCTAACCACTTTTCTAGTGATGGAGTAATGGACAGGTATTACCACAGGTACCCTGGAAATTTCAGAACATACTTCGGCCAGTAAACGCTGATTGAAAACTTTGATGAAACCGGCCTTAAGTTTTAATTCTTCCCCCTTTATCTGCGACCTGAAGATGATGTACAAATATACCGATACGTTGCCATTGCACCTGTTAATGACAATAGTTTCCCCGGTTGAGTATGGAAGACAGCACCACAAGGGCGACTCACCTCTTTTCTGACGCCAGGGAAGATGATGAGGAAGGCGATGTAGAGGGTGAAGAACGGGAGGCAGGCGATGATGGACGACGCGTCTCCGTTGACCGCGGTCCGGTTGGGCACAGTGTACAAGGGCGGTCCACCATAATCCTCGCCGGACCACCACCCCATCTCACGTTCTGCAACACGCAACACACATAGAATATAATATAATATCAATTAATTGACAGCTAGAAAAAATAAATCACAGAAATGACAGTAAATCTCATAAGAATTCTTTCTTCTGTCCACCAACCATCCTACTGAGATCTTACGAGCTTGTGGCCGCTGGTGAAGCTACTCCCAGAGGAAAAACGACTAAATATCACCAAACATCTAGAGAGAAGCTACATAACTTATCTAAATACATTTATTTAATAAATTCTTTAAATTTTATCAAAATATCCTTCTTAAAACTCCTTTAATCACAAAAATCATCAGGGTTAATTTTACAAACATAGAGGAAGCGCAATACCTTATGATAAGAATTATTATTTGCACGCTCAGTATCGAGTTTTGGTAGCTGAATTTTCGCTGATATTGCAGAACTGAATGAGAGATACTGCTTCTATAACTAGGGTGAATACCCGTCTTATAGACGAATAGACACACATAACGCATTAGGTCAAAACTGGTGAATGATAAAGCTTGTGCATTGTTTAGATTGTAAAGGGGATGATCGTGACAGTCTATTGCCACAAATAAAACGCCACAAATTATTCCACAAAGGTTCATTATTTCTGTATTAGGTGACCCATCAATGGCAACAATGGGAAACGCTGATTCCCTGCATATCAATTGTGATCCAATTGGGATCCAGAATCCTCCGTTCTCAATGTCCGTCACCAGCTTCATGTCTCTCGAGATCTTCCAGCACTCACTGCACCCGATTTACAGCGAACGGATGAACTTAAAGCGAAATGGATAGTATCATTCAACTCAGTGAACTAGAGCGTTTGCTATGAAAACTAACTTATTCCATTTTTTTGTGAAATCCACTTTTTTTTGCACATTTTGAAAGTTCGAAGGGTCCTTTATAACCTATATAACCGAACGGATATAGATCAAATCGAGCTCATTCCAACCCAAACATAGACGAGAATGTTTGCCTCCTGGATCAAATCCAGCTCATCCCAAGCTTTTGCCATCTTCCGCCAGAAAACCTAGCCGTGCCTTCCTGTTTTTCATTTTCCGTTTGAAAGTGTTTAGTCGATGCCATTTATTTAAAACTTATTAAAAGACACAAATATCAATAATTGATACCAATTATTGGTAAACTGAAAAAAAAAAAAAACAAACAATGTTCCACAACTTCATTGAACAGAAAAAAAACAGAAAAAAGCATGAAAAACCATATTTTTGCATCAAAACCAGCTTATTCCAACCTAATTTGTGTGATTAATCCCAAGGTAATCCACCTAGAGTGAAATTAAAAACTGATCAGATTCTAGGCGATTATACCTACCTACAATTCAAAAATAAAAAGTGTAGCTTCAGAACTGTGGACGTGAGAAGTTTTTCGTTCTGTAAAAATCAGCTGGTTTTGACAGCAAGCCATTTGTCCCTACTACTTCAAAAGTTTTTTTGATATTAATTGTTGAAATTCCATGAAATATCCATTTGTGTGGGTCGAACAATTGTAACGGATTTTGTCGTGTGGTAGGTTAACGACCTGAGTGCTTTAATTCAACACACGAAACTCTAACGAAACCATAACAAAAAAGTACCTTCTTCTATTGAATGTTTCAGTCATTTCAATTTTTAAATATTTAAACATTTTCTTCGGGTTATTGTTATTCCCAGATCATATGTTATGTTAGAGTTATTATTATTCCTTAGGGTTGATACTGATATCGATGGTGGATTTTGCTTCCGAGTCTACCAAGGTAGCGGAAGCATTGTTTCCACTTTCGGAATGTGAAAATTTTTTTGTCTCCAAAATCAAAAAGGGATTGTGCGGATTGGGGTGTAATGGTCCCCTATAGGTTTCATGACCCCCAAATCAATAGTAGCCTCTGCGCATGCGCAAACGGGAAATCCTTGTTATGCGCATAACTCCGGGATTTCTTGACCAATTTCGATGAAATTTTCAGGGATTGTTCGGTTTGATGTGTAGATGGTCCCCTATGAGTTTCATGAACCCCGGATAAATAGTAGCCTCTGCGCATCCGCAAACGTGAAATGCTTGTTACACGCATAACTCCGGGAGTTCTTGACTGATTTTGATGAAATTTTCAGGGATTGTTCGGACTGATGAGTAATAAATAGAAAATAAAGTTTTAGCATTGAGCTTGGATCGAACCATATTGAACCATCATTGAACGAGTTGACTTTAGTCAATAATAATTTTCAATGATCTATACAGTCATGTTATGGATACGAGGAAGCTATGTGCCACACCCACTTGGCAGACGTTTTTGAGCCTAGTTTTGGTGAAAAGCTTTCATCCCCAGACGGACGGATTCTTTTTGAATTCGGTTTTCGGATTTTACAAATCTTAAACTATAAAACAGCAAACGTTGAGCTAATTTTTATTTGTTCGATTACAAAAGTCTACAATTGAAAATAGTAAATCCAAAAAACTTTTCCCAGCTTGAGGTTTATAGTTAGACGGATTTAACGACTCTGTACGTAATTTCTCGACAGCTTAAAAAATATTTATCAAGAAGAATAAGTTCCCTCTGCTAAATTACTTTAGTAGTACGTATCGCACACATCAGAATATTAAGATGCGATTTCCACGTCACCGTACTTCCTCCGGTTTCAAGAATTGCTGGAAACTATAGTCGAGTGAGTTCTGATTAACCTCAGTTTTTTGTCCGATGAAGGACGATAGGATTACTGGCTTGTGATTGGATTCGTGGGTGCTGGGGGATCCTGCACGGGTGCACTAGATAGCGATAGAGAGATGAAACTGATTTCTGTATCTGGGAGAACTTGAAGGTTTCTGGATTAGATACGAGTTGATGAGCAACAATTACGGAGAACAACATCCTGTGATCTGGAAGTAAAGAGAAGAGCAATGCTCTTGAGGTCTGTGAATTCAATCTCACGATGATTTTCAATTGAATGAACGAATTTGCCAATCCCTTTGCAAGGAAACTATACATTTATGCTAAAAGGTTTATCGTACAAAATATTTCCAAAAATATAACCATAAGGAAAACGTCAGCCAAGTTGCGTGTGACATAAAACATTGTCGTATCGGTAGGTAACATGAATAAGTAACGATTATTAATCTTGAAAGATGTAGAAATCAGGATTTTTACACGGATTCTCGGGGCAAAAATGCAGCAGGAATGTTCCTGGAAACATCTACGCCTTCAAGCGGGCGAGTCTTGTGTATTGCAGGTCTATCGTTCTAATTCTTTATCGGATACAATAATGATACGGTAGAAATTAACATGGGATGCAATTATTTCGACATTCCTATAATCACCCTTCAAGTTTGAGCAAGATCGGACGGCCAGGATGTGTTAAAATGATGCATAATGGATTTCACTTTCGGACATACTCTGACTGGTTTCAGTTCACCATTTCCGTATATTGTATAGAAATTTTGTATACAGCCCTTGAATTTCCTAATTTCACATTTCTGGGTGGGTGTACCAAAATGTGCAATGACCGTTCGATGTCAAATCTTAGAATTGATGTAAAAAAATCAGTTTTTTTTTTGCACACGGTCTCTATTTAAAATTTAGTTGGTCCAAACTTCTGTCCAGCCCGATCGCTCAACACGTAAATGCGATGCGCCAAAATTTGTCCAAAATGTGTTTTCCGCGATTTTTACGGACATACGAAAATGAGGGGTAATTTTCTCGTAATTTTTGAGCCAAAATCGAATGAGATATGTTTCAGATCCTTAGAAATTCAGCCGTAGCAAATCATCGCAATCTGAACTTGAAAGTTAATCCCAAACCTCACAATAACGCAAGCAATCATGCATTACTCAGAAACCAATAAAATCTTGTGTTGGAATAGTCAGTACTCTTGATTTATGAGCACTGAAACGTTTAGGGAAGGATATACAGTCCATAAACTCAGTCAGACAGTCTTGAAATGAAGGAAGTTTAGAATGGAGAAAACGCAAAATGCTAGAGAAAATCTTGGTTTTTATTCTCGAATGTGAAAATAACGTTTCCGCTCCCGTCGTATACCTTGGTGAGACTATTGTGAACAAGTCAAAAATCAGCTTTTTTGATACAATTTTCTGTATATGCGCCGGCAATTCAAGATTAGCATAACAGTTTCACTACTCAAAATATATTAGTTTTCAATGACCATGAGCAAAAGTCGAACGCATAATTCGATATTTTTAAATGGGTAATTCGCCCGATACTGATCAACTTCGGAGGGTAGTTGCACAATTTGATTACCGACTATGATTATCATTGTAATCTTAACACTAGTAGTTGCCGCGAATACGCAAATCTGAAAATGATTTTATCTAGCGTTACGTTTCATTATTCAATCGATTGTATGGGTTAGGCTATAAATGGTTCCCAATGAAATCCATCGCACGTGACTCATTTGTAGCTTTTGCGCGTGCCCAAAAATATGTGCATTATCTGTTTGTTTGCTCCCCAAAAAAATGAAAATGTGAAAATCACACTCAATTTCGATTACTTCTGATTTACCATGATTTTTTAAATATTGTTCGTTGTTGATATTCAGAATGGTAAAGAATAATCTCTGCTTGGTTCACAAATTACGAGGCTCCGAATGGTGTTCAAAGAAGAACATTTCAGAGAACTTTTATTGAATTTATTGCATTAGTTTCATTTTCCAATAATATTTGCTAATAAACAATGATGTGACTAACGCAATCAGTTGAGTATTAACTTTATTATCTTGAATCAAAAAAGGATTCTAAACAAAAAGTATAGTTGGTGAGCGTGTCATTTACGAAGGACTCTTTAATATCATAGATGGTGCGTTAATAGCGCTATCACTATCAAGGAGGAAGAAGATAATAGCAGGGAAAGTAACGGCCTGTGACGGATCGCGAAGGACATCAGTAGCGTTAGCGTCTCAAACGATCGCAGGTCTCATTCGACTGAGCTTCGAGGTGGTGATGAAGACGAACAAAAAGTTTATTTTGACGAGAAACAAAGCGGTGGAAACGCTCATTCAGAACAAGGTCGGAGCTGGTCCCCTTCGCAGTAATAATATTCCTGATGATGCCGAGGAACCTGCTATCCGAGGTACATCTTGCTTCATATCTACGCTAGGCACACTACGGGCACGCAGCTGAGTGGAAGTCCCCACAACAATATGTCCCTGCAACTGGTGGTTTGAAAACCACAAACAATTTCTATACGATTCGACGGGATAAGCCTTGACAGAATAAGTACAGTTATGATTTAAAAAGAAATCAAGCTCCATTTCAACCAGGAAAGACCATTAGAGGCATAGTAGGGCTATAATGACCGGCCGTCACTGGAATCCGCCTTCAAGGATTCCACGCGGAACGGAAAGGAAAATCTAATAATCTTTATTTTGTTGGCTCACAGACAATGATGAGCCCAGCAAGAGGGTTTGCTAATGTTGCACAAGGACTATGCACTGTTAGTTCGAAGAACCAATCAGCATTGGATGTCAAAGGTTTTCTCCGTGTAGATAATGCTTGATAACCCTTATCAATTTTCTTCAAATAAAGCATCCTTCTTACACAGTGATTTCCAACCGGGGGGGATTACCCATGAACAGGTAACAATTTAGGTAGTTAAATAGGTTGGACTTTATTGGAGGCTAAGTGTTTGTTAACTTGAGTTGAGATTTTTCTGATGAGATAGGTCGTCATCACGTGTTTAGGTCATTATTGATGTGGAGCAATCAAGTATAGCAGCCATCAATAGAAATCAAGGAAAAGATCTACCGTATGAACAGAGCACCACAATTCTTCTATCAGTTTCCTTCCTTGCCCCATCTTCTCTAATACCATATTGGACAATGGCCAGGAGATTTTGGTGATGAGACAGGACAGAAACGGTCTGCACAAGGATTACACAAATTAAAGATTCCGTTTGTCTTTCGTAAA
Source organism: Creontiades dilutus (assembly GCA_031894815.1). Lineage (NCBI taxonomy): Eukaryota > Metazoa > Arthropoda > Insecta > Hemiptera > Miridae > Creontiades > Creontiades dilutus. Next base: position 375,964 of record JAVIWC010009320.1, on the reverse strand, counting down.
CGCTGAACCGCCTTCAAGTAGAAGGTGGTCAAGGAACAGAGCAATCAACAATTCCTGCAGACGTAGGGAGAATGCTGCACATTTAGGATGAAAAATATCAAGCAACTCACAGTAGCAGCAAATATATTTGGGACATCGGAAGGATAGGTGGATAAATGAATCCTCTCCTACCCTAACGTTTGATCACCATTCATTTTGGATCAAACGTATCAGTTATTTATCATGCGCCCACTTTTCGCAAACCATCATAAGCATCTTATTATACAGGGTGTTACATTTCGTGACGGTCACAGGCCAGGAAAAGATTCTACTAAAAATTTCTGATCGAAAATGTCTCTTAGCAATTTTCGTTTACACCCTTGGAAATGCGTTTTTTTTTAATTTTTAGATTTTTCTCGTTTTTTTTTTTTTTTTACCTTACCGCATCAAAACGGACATATCTCCCACATTTTGCGTGCGATTTCAAATCTGATTCCACTAATGGAAAGAGCGTTAAATTTCCTATCGCCCTAATGGAGAACCAACTTTTTTGAGCTGACGAAACGGGTGAAAAATCAGCTTGAAAAGGACACAATGTCAAATCGTGGAGATATCGGCTTTCTTCAAACGCTTATGACTCCCTGCAATAAGGCATTCGAATTTTAGCATGTAGTGCTAAAAGATGCTCTAAAATCTAGGCTTTCCAGTGGTATAACCAGATTTGAAATTCCGTGTAGTTTTCTGGGAGAAAATTGCTTTTCAAGTAGGAAAAACGTTATTTTCCACTGGATACTCCGGTTTTTCATCATGCGTTGATTCGTCAGGTAAAAAAAAAGAAAAAAACGAACTCGGATTAAAAAAAAATTATTAATGAAGCATTGTAATAAATTGTACATTTTTACTGCAGATACTTACTGTTCATTCTCTTACCTAGAAAATTAGAATGAAACTGATGGTGGAGTAGTCCAAAGTAGTATCTTAAGATTCAACCGTTAAACTCATGGGGTGCAGTTTCGCGAAGGAATTTCAATAGTCCCATGAATTTTTTGTGAACGTTGCGGGCGTTTTTAATTAGGTAGAGATCTGATTGATGACACATTTATTGCTCCACTTAACAATAGATTAACATGAATACTATTCATATCTATAGTTGGTTATTATCCGAATAATGGGCCAGCGTCCTGGTTCCACGGAACTTGCGACGCAGTTGGGAACTTATTTAGTTGAAGAGATGAGAAAAAAGCGATAAAGGTGTTGTGAGGAGGCCGTTAGAATTTAAATTTCTTAACAAAGGCGATTTGGAATGTCGTGGTCGGAATGTTGGGCGCGATAGAAAGATTAGGGGCTGTTGCGAGAGTTTGCGCTCATTATCATGTACCAAGTAGCGAAAGGCCCACAACGTTTCACAACGGAAACCCCTAGCTGACCTTGTTTTAAAGTTAAGCTTATTACCGATTGTATGGTGCACACTAATCAACTGTCAGTGTCAGCCCGTTTCACACTAGTGAACCAACTTCCAGGTTAACTATTGCAATTTCATATTAGTTTCTTATTTTCGATAATGAACCTTCGTAATCGACTTAGAAAAGAAAAATCCTATTACTCCTCTCAAGATTTTTTAATTTGCGTTTTAGATATGCAGATTTCAAAATCGGAAAAGTCCTCCCAAAGTTGATCGCGGTCTGGAGTTATTCTCTCAAACTAACGGGACAAAGTTTATGAAATGTGACATTTATTGATTCCGTAATTTTCGTCAACCACACTGGAATTTGGGTAGAAAATGCAAAAAAATCAAAAACTGTCAAAATGAAAAGACATTTTTTTGTCCGATTTGACAGCTATGAAAGGTATAAGGTGAACTAGAACACTTTTGTTGCTCTATTCTCAATAATTTGCTCCCTAAAAGAGGATACTTTATGAAATTTACACAATCAAAGCGAAATTTTCTATGTACTCGTATGTGTTATGGTCAGCTCTTGTGCTTATTTTAATACACGCTATTTCAGAGGATTGAATGGCACAATCTGAGGTTTCCAGGTTTTTTTCTCGTAAACTCTCATCCTAAACTCAGCATCCTAAAGTGTTGATGATGTTTGGAGTCGAATTGGATGAGTGAACTGAGTGTGTTGCGGATCAATAAGGGCATGTAAAATAGACAAATTAACAAAAATTGGTTACAAACAAAACAAAACTAAACAATAATTTTTGCAAAGCTCAAATCGAAATCATAAAGTTAACAATGGAATGTTTTGTCTCCAAACAACTAATGAGTGATCTCCAACACATTATTGCCCTTCGTCGAAGTCAGTTTCTTAGGCCAGATGTCAGCTCCAGCAATCCGATGCTAAAACTATAAAAAATGAAATTTCTTATTCCTCCTTAACTTGATTTGGAATTCTTTTCATCCAACTCCCATTCCATTGTGTCAAGAGCTTCGGTCAACGGCCAACTGTTTCTTGGGCTTTTGCACCCAATCCTGTCTTCTATTTGGAGGGTGGGATGCTGGGCTGCCCATCAAATGTCTCCATATGCGTTCTCATCTGCAGATCCATGTTTTTTCTCGCGACGTGTTTTCTCGTCGATTACTCAAATCCTTGCAAAGTTGCAGTGGATAAGTGTTTGTATCCACTATTGCTTCTACAGCAGAAGTTCTCTTCCGTTAATCATCAGTTAGGGGGCAAGGAGCGGTACACCAACAAGAATAAAGGTAATAGCTCATCCCAATTGTTCCATTAAGGCTTTCAACAGAAGAACAGGAGTAGGGGATTAGAATTATGCTAGACTTATTGCCTTGTCTGCTTGGCTTCAAAGATGATGCATTCCTTTCATTCATGTTTAAAAATGTTGGCCTTGATGGGTGAGAACTTCTGATGGGACGCCATGATGGCTCAACTACGTGCGATAGCACGTTACTCATTGAATAGACACTGGACTATCTTCTTACTGCTGGAAATAACCCAGTTTCCGAAGAAAGTTCTTATTGTGAGTTTTTTCAAGAAGTGCAGCCAAGAGGGAAAATATTGAGACGCTTTGTCGGATTACCAAATTATACATTAGTGTCAATTTGAAATCCCAAATAATCAAGGAGAACTTTGGTCCCTTGTAACATCGCACATAAGAATCTGCACTACATTTTACAACATTCGATCAGCCAGCTGTATCCTTACATTGTGGAGCAAAGTCAGCGTTGTTGTAGCTTTTACCAAAATCAAGGAGATGAAAGACTTTTCCAATTAAGGGATGGAAGAGTGAGTAGTTTCCCGAGCAGAGATTTCAAAAGTTGGACATCAACTGTTGAAGACTGTACATAGATAGACACTATCTAAGAAGGAGGAAGCCGTGCCACCAGGTGGAAAAACTAGGAAGCATCATCGGGTATGCTGTTCCGTTTTGTTGCTCATTTCCCTCATATATGTTGGAATCTATTGCAGAAGCTGGACAAAATCCGAAAATCAAACAGTCAGTGTTTGATCGATTCCAAACCAAAGGTAATCTGCCGTAAGAAGCCCCTTCAACTTACTGATCAAAGAGTTTTCCCCTAGAATCAGATGAACGCCCTCTATTTACAGCTCCATTGTCTCACTCCCCAAGATGAATTATATCGAGGTCTCCAATTCGATTGCATAAAAGCGTATGTGCAGGAGATTCCAAGGCAACTCTCCTTTCCCATGATATTCGGTGAAGTATTCGGAACAGTACCCACAGCGACGTTTTTTTTTGTAATTTAAAAATGGTAATAATGAAAAAAACGAGTTTTTGACGAAACATTATCCCCGCTGCCACCGCCTTAATCGACATCCGTTTTCTGCAATATTTTCCTCGAACGATTTAGCTACTGGCCTTGATTTGCAAGAAAGTTTGAGAACGTCGACTGCCGTTGGAGAGGAAAGAATGAGAGAAAATGTATCCTTTTTCGGTGGAAGCGTTCCTTCAGCTAATTTTATTTATTTATTAATTATTATTATTTTTATAGTCTGGTCGAGTTTTGGGACCATTTTTATGGAGTTAAAAATTTGAAATGAAAAGGCTAAGGGGGTGATACTGACGAATCGCCCTGTTTTCACAATTATCATCTGATTTGTGTGGTTGTGTTCTTGTTCGTTCCGGATTTCAATCAAATCAATCAACGAACATATGGAGTCTCAAATGGACGGGGTGAATGGAGGGGAAAATTCCAATAAATCATTATATTCTCCAGTTTCCCATCCGTTCATTTAAATATGTTGTTTTTAGTTCTTGTGTTTTGATGCTTGGTCTTGACAGAGGGAAATGGAAAAACTTTTAAAGCAGAAACACGGTAATGAACATGCTAATGAAGCGAAATACCTTGGAATGACACTGGATGCCAAACTAAGTTGGAAGTCCCACTTGAAGAAAAAAAAGCTGAGCTTAAGATCAAATTCAGAAAAATTTACTGGCTGAGGGGCGCACGGTCAAAACTGTCAGTCTACAATAAGTTGATACTGTACAAGCAAGTCCTAAAGCCTGTCTGGACTTATGGTGCGCAACTATGGGGGTGCACGGCCCAGAGCTTCGTGACATTATTCAGCGCTTTCAGGATAATGTCCTAAGAAGTTGCGTTGATGCATACACATATTTTAGAAATGACAGACTTCACTGCGAGCTGCAGATTGAATCTGTCAATGAGGTCATTCGAAGCCAAGCCATGCATCACCTCTTGAGGCTACAAGATCATGTGAATGAGGATGTCGTCCAGCTTCTCAACACAGAGGATCTGCTTAGAAGACTGAACAGAACCAAGCCACTTAATTTAATTCACTTACTGTGAGCATCATAAAGTGCAAATATCAGGACAATAAAGACTAAGTGATGTATCTTAGATTTCTTAATGTACGCCAACTATATATAAGAATGATGTTGCTTATAAGTTTATAACTTGGTGCAATAAAACAAAATGAAAAAAATTGGTTTGGTATTTTAGATAAGAATAAAAATATTACTTTTCCGATCACATCATCTTTAATTTCTGAGTTACCAACACCCTCTCCCCCACCATCCTTCTTTTGTTGCTTTTAATCGTTCGGAGTGTTTCAGAAATGCGTTTATTAGATTCAGCGATAATCCCCCCCCCTTCAATTTCATCCAATACTAAAAGCACTATCTCATAGCAAAACGATGATTTCGTTTGGAAAATTGACCTTACCACCAAGTTCTCTGTCAAAAATTGCTCTAAAATTAAAAATATAATACACCGATAGAAAGCTGATGGAATGTAGATGTTGTTACAGTAGAGCTCGTCAATTTTTCAGTAGATAGTATGGTGGTAAATCAACATTGAAAATCGTTAAAAAAGGTTGACAACAATTCGAGTTTAGACTGGAAAACACGACTTGACTTAGGAGAAAATTTTATAGAATGGAAATTGAAGAAAATTTACCGCTATTTTCAGCGGTATAATTTAATATTAATTTATTTGGTAAGTTATGGGAGTTATGGCAGTTGACGAAATTAGGGTGAGAAATCACCCATCTACCTGGGATGCTCTCGAAATATTAAACAATCAGTAATTATCTGTAATCCAATGATATGCGCGGGAGGGCTACCAGATATAGAAGTGATGAACCTTTGTGTAATCATTTGCAGTATTTTATATATACTCATTAAGCAAGTTTGGTCAAAATGTACAGTTTAAATGTGATTAAATCGCTATTAATCAAAGTTTAACTGTTGTTTTATAGGGAGGTAGGTACCATAAAACGACTGATAGAGTCGCAATGGGTAACTTTACAGTCTCCCCTGACCGCCAGGAGGTAATGAAGGGTAAATAATATGGTCGGGATATCTGGAGCCGATCCGCCTAGTTGAGCACGGACCGCCGCTGACCTGAGTCGAGCTGCGGGACCCGCCGTCCGCATTTCGCAACACCTCAGACCGCTAATTAAACGTATTCATTAGAACTCGAGAATAGCTCTAGTTTTTGTCGCCGTTTTCTTGGAAGAGTTTCGGGGCCGATGTTTTTAAAACGAAGTAAACATTTCAAAAGGCTAAAATGGAAATTTCCGTCCTAGCAACTGCGCAGGTGGGATACCGTATTCTTTAAATCGCTGTCGATTGGAAGTTCATCAATAGCTGTTGATGATGAACGAGCACGAACAAAATCATAGAATGGAAGCGTGTTTCAAAGTTTGTAAGGTGAGAAAAACAAAAGTTTCCGGCTTCCGATTTGAACGGAACGGTTTCACAATAACTTATCAAACAACTTCAATTTGATCAACTATGCGACAGTGTACTTACCTATCTAAGTTTCTCGTATTTTATTTTTTAATATTGCACAACCTAGGGGAATGAGGGGTAATACCGTGCACCGGGTAATGCCGCCCATGGCTGTTTCGGATGTTTGAATCGACACCAGAAACGTGGGAATGAGCGTCGATCCTAGAGAAATGTCCCGCCAACTAGTTTCTAGCGTTACCCTACCTGCAAAGTTAGTCTTCTTGACGTGAGTGCAGTGAGTATTTTTCCGAATCTTTTGATGTTATTTCTTGTGCATCGGAAATAAGCAACGTAAGTCCCATTTTCAACTCTTTTTTAGATTAGTTTTCATGTATAAACGCAGAATTTCATCATCTTTCTGAAGCACTAACCAAATTTAAGTCTTGATTGTGAATGAAGTCAGCGTGAATGAATTACGAAAAACGTAAACATTGTGGTAATGCCGCCCATCGTATCGGGGGAATGCCGTGCATTTCTGAAACGTCAAAAAAAGATGGAAAAGAACAACAAATAACCAACAAAGCGCCAAATTCAGCTGGATTTTGATCAACTCACTACTAGCAGCAGAGATGGGGTTCAGAAGAAGAAGAAGAAAGGTGGAAATCATGAAAAAAATTGAAAGACCTCAAAAAAGAAAGAGAAGCGCAAGAGAACCAGAAGTGAGAGCAGTGACAGTGATGACTGGGGAGATATCTCTGAGGGTACCTTGTTGTAGACACAGACGAAGATGTTGAAGAATTCTTGACTTCGTCTTTTGTGGACAGCTTGTGTACAATTTGCCAAGAAGCCGATAATAATTCGCCAAAGTGGAATTGCGAGCACTGCAATCACAGCAGCCACTACATTTGTTCCATGGGACGACCTGATCACGGACTATGTGATGTATGCAAGGCTATTTTATAATTTTGTAAAGAAAGAAAAGCTAAATATTAGTGTGGGTTCAAAAAAGTTCTATATAAAAGACTGTAGTTTACCTATTTCTAAGTCATCGTTCATTTTAACTATAGTTTATTGACTGTTTTCATGGTTTTTATTGTTATAAATACATTCAACCTTCTAACTTTGGAAAAAATGGGTTGAATGACGGTTGAGAGGGGAACATAATTCAGTTCTCGGGGTTGGGCGTCATTACCCCATAGTGCGGGCGGCATTACCCCTCAGTGTGGGAAATGCCGCCCAAAGCACTTTATTAACATTCACGGCTGTTTTTCCTTTAAAAATCCTTTTATGTAAGGGAAATGCTCAGATACCGAAAATAGAATAAATTCTAGAGCCATTCGTCCAAGAAAAACATTTTTATGACGTTCTGTCCCTTAACTGTATGGTTCCAAAGTTAAGTGCACGGTATTACCCCTCGTTCCCCTGCAGCTTTTGGAGTGAAAACTGTGCAAATTATTACATAATGGTTTATTATTTCTGTATTAGATCTTTCCACGTAAATCACTCACCGATTTTATTAGAAGTCGTCTATGGTACAAAATATAAACTTGGCCCTTCCGTGGATTGTAGATGTATTCAAGATGCCTTAAAAAGAGATGCTTTTATATTTCGGCACGGTAGATTTATTGGGGAAGAAATGAGTTGATCAGTGTGTCTCTATTCCTTGTAATTGACTTGTAGAAGACTTGATCTTAAATATAACTCCGTGAACCCCAAACTTTTCTGGTCCATTTGTACGAAACAAAAGCTGATATCAAAATACCTAAAATGTTGCAATATACCGTATGTCAGCACGACATCGAGATCTACGAATGGGACAACCGAAATTTAACGAGATGAAATAAAACACGCTTCTACCTATTACTTATCCTCCAATATATAAATAATTTACGAAAAACTCGATCCGAGAAGGCGATATGTCAAGTAAATTCGTACAATATCCAACTTGCTCCAGGTCTAGCCCCTAAGACATCCCTGCAATTTGTGAGCGATTGGAAAATTGTACAGCAAGCAACTGGATTGATCTCATTCGATGCACGGAACTCATTTATGTCAAAATCAATGAGAAACTACCCCTATTACATTGAAAGCTTCTCGATTTCGTTTTTTAAATATTTCAGCCCTTAGTGTGGATCCAAACCAGAAACGATTTAAGAAGATCATCGTCGGGGCCGCACGTACGGGCGTACCGAGTTTTCTTGCACGTTTCGTTAAGTTTGTTTCAGTATTTTTGAAGAAAGCTCTTGCAACGTAAAACTAACAAATTCTGAGGAGGAGAGTTCAGAAATTCGTTTTTTCGGTCTAATATAGAAAATATTGAACTAAAACTATTCCAAAATTAAGATTTTCGACTACATCACCGTCTGGGAAATTAGGTTTGTGAACTAATTGAAGTCAACTCGGTAGAGCGACTACGTTACATCTCGTTGCGTTTCTTTGTTCTCTCCATATCGGAAGTAGCAGTGTCGCTCAAAAAGTGGAAAACTCATTTTTTGAGCCTGTGCAAACGGTACCTACTCCCAGATAGTCCAGGATCCTGATTCCTAGAATTTAGATCATACACAAACCATTGAATGCCTTTGTCCGATGTGGTATTGAAGGAAATAAAGCAACAAAAGGTGCTTAGTTCATACGGTAGATCTCTTCCTCACTTTCTATTCATGTGTATCGATACTTGATTGTTTTCCATCATTGAGGACCTAAACACCTGATGACAACCCGTACGATCGTCCAAGTCGAAGAGAAAATTTTAAAGGATGGACATTTTCCCATTTACATCCATACTGATAAGTTGACCGTTATCATTTTGTCATACTTGATCGAAGTTCTCCAGTCAAATCATCATGTTTACCATCTTTTACAGCGACAGACATAGACAATTGAATGCGACAAATAGCACACAAGGATGGTACATCTTGCGAAAGTACAGGGGCCCATTTAATGTTCAAATTTGTTTTGTACAGACCTTCAAGAGACCAGTCCACTGGCAGGTAGCCCGGAGATCCGTGGTAGTACCGATAGCGTATGCGCAAACTTCAATTTTTACAATATTCATAACTGCTGCTGTTTCCTACTGATTTGGATGAAATTCTCTGAGATTTGGCATTAGAAATTGCTCTGCGTAAGACTCTGACCTGCACAAGAGCAAAACTAAAATCCTAGCACCAGTCATATGACCGCAATTATCATAAGATCCTGACGAAATTCCCGGGGACTGTGGGGGTTGGGCCTGTATGAATTGCCGTTCCGATTGGAATATTAATAAGCGTGGTCAAACTCTTAAGATTTCGACATCGATTGAGTTTCCACACATCTTTCACGGCACATTTTTCCATCGCGACTATTTATTCATCAAGTCTCACTAAAGGCGGAGGTTTAACGTTCAGGCGAGCGAGGAGAGTAGGCGTTGCGAAGAGCCACAACTTTCCCTTGCAAAGCGCGGGGGTCCCCGCACTTTCACTGCCTACACCGACCGATCATCGCCCCTTGAAGGGACATTTCCCTCAACAGGTCTCGCTTTACAATGGATCGCTCCTCTCGAGTCTTCTTTGAAGAAATCGCATTGATCGTGGGCAGTTTCCAGCTAACGTCAACGCATTTTTCGGTTTTCACTGATGTTGGACCTCGGATGTGCTCGAAGGCGCTCATTGGCAACTACAATTTCTCTTTCGACCCTATCGGAGACCAGTTCGCCAATCCAACAATGGAAATTATTACTCAAAGGTTTATTATTTATGTATTAAATATCCCTTTTACTCACACTGGGAGTGAATTGACGTCTCCCCCACCCCTAAAAAATCGTAATTTCAGCGCTAAAAATGTGTGTTTTCAATTATCTCCAAAATTGACGAAATCTCAGTTCGTAATAGCGCAACCACGTGCAACCAACATCAACTTTTCAACTTTTTTTTCAAAAATGAACCTTTGTTATCGACCAAGAAGTTTTTTGTGTTGGTTGGGCACTATAGACGTTTCCGGATTTTATCAGGATCTTTAGAAACATGAGGGCCAATTGATGATTTTAGTACTATTGCAATAGGTGTGGGATCATCACTCGTATCGGCCCGAAATAAAAATGCATGACGAAAGCCGCCAAATATCTTCAGTCTGGTGGTCCACGATTGATCGGGAATACCAATCAATTAAAATTGGAAGGACTTAGATTTCGGAGGTTTTTTCCCTGTTGGCCTCAATGTGCGCCGTCCGATATCTGAATATGCAGAATTCGGCAATGAATTGTATAACGACACAAACTTACAAACCCCTAAGACCTCATTTCGAAACGAACTCTTGAAAAGATAATGAAATTGCAACTGCATCATCTAATTTGATCTTCACAATTTAATAGGTGACTTTTACTGTGTTCAACTCGTTCACATTCACATTCGTGTATTATGATATAATAAATAAAACATATTACGTTTTCCTGTCAAAGAGAGCAAACGGATGAACGTAAAGCGATCTCGTGGTGTCTTTCGATTCTTTTAAGAGTGGTCTATCAATAACAAACATAAGAACATTAGTTTTGAGTATCTCACAAATTTTCGATATAATAATTTTTTTGGAATTTTACAAGATTGATAGAAAGTGATGACTAGAACTCAATCCCAAGTAAGCTCGTTTGTGGTTTTCGATACAATTTTATCAAGATTGCTCCAATTAATTAATGAACCAAAAAAGAACACTATTGCATGATTGACAATTATTGTCAAAAGTTAATGTCATACATGTAACAATCCAAGGCTGCGGAAAAAAATCCGCAAAACTTAGATTTAAAGGAAAGCAAGAATGTAGGTTGAAATTACCTAGTCCACCCTCCCGAGGGCAGCCGGCCGGCCGGTTGAACCCGGACCCAGCCCACCATGGCGGTCTCGCGAAGGTACCGACTCGTTACTGAGTGAGCGACCTTAGACTTGATTGATTAACACCAGGCTAGATCCTGGTACCATCACTTTTTGCCCGCATATTTAAAATTCGCGCCTGTATCGGGATAACACGTGTACGTTAAGAAGGGGTCAATGTTTCTTTGTATTTGTTTAGATGTTGGCAAAATATGATCAGAGACGTGTAGAGATGGTTAGTAAGAGTTGTAGAAAGTTCAGGCCTACTTGAGTTCAACAGTGGCTGTAAACATCCGCTTGACATCAGTAAATCCATTTTATTTTGAAGTAAACGTAGAAATAGGCAATTTGTTTTGTCAGCCACAGTTAAAACGAATAAAGTTGATAACTTGGCATGTATCACCACAGGAACACTAGCATCATATCGCGAGAAATTCGATGAAATTGCAGGAGAGTACTTTTATATTAGTAGGTTTATAAATAAGTGCGTATTTTTGTGTTAACTTATGTTCCATCACTATCATCGACATGATACTCCCTAAAATGGTTAATTTTTCAAAAAGTAATGTGTTAGACAGTTTCAGGCCGACTTGCAACGTGGGAAAGGAAGGTGAGGTTTTAGTGGGTTTGAATCCTACATAACCCGAAGAGCGATCCCTTCTGGGTATCTTACGGGATCCGATTTCCACCTTGGGATCTTAAATATTTCCTCACCTGCTTACCGAAACAAAACTCCCTAAAATGGTTGTGAAGGTACGGAAAGAGAAACCTGTCATGGTCTAAACATGACCAACAAAAACGGACATTCCAAAAAACCTACTAACCGTGCGTAGCAAGATTTTGAGACTGAACGAAGAGCTGATACTTACCAAGTATGAGGAAGAGAAGCCCGACTTTGCCTGGCAAAGGAGTTGGAACTCAGACGGATTCACCCTACACAGAATATTGAATCCACAGATCAAGTCATCAAGTCTGATCAGGGAGAATAAGTTGGATGTTTACGCCAGAATGTGGTTGTTCAAGGTGCGAGGGAAGCTTCTGTCTCTCAATGCCATGTCACAACGAAACTTTACGGGACACTTGAACTATCCGAAGAACGCTCCCTGCGTAGCAGGCATGCACGTAAAGCCAACTATGCTACCGTCCTTTACTATCGGAATTTAGAATATCTGCATTCAATCAGCCTTTGAACTTTGAAAAAAAAAAAAAAAAAAAAGCTATCGATCTACCTAACGCTATAACTGTTACTGCAAGTTGATGTGGAAATACAGGCTGATGTTGGTAACAGGATTCAATTTTTGATTTTAAAATTCAGCTCAACCTCCAAGTATCCTATCCATCCCTACTCCTCCTTTCTCTCCTTAAGTACGTTGTTCAATTTTGAAAGTCAAACAATTTTCTTTTTTTCATTTCTCGTATTGTGTTATTTTTGTCGTTTCAATTACCCATTTGATATTAAAAGTATATTTATTTCTTCTCTTCATTCTATTTTGAATATGTTAGATTCTTAAGCCTTCACTTCCGACAGACGGTATGAATTACCTGGTCCTATTGTTTATCATCGTGAATTGTTTCGTATCAATATGATGAGTGGTCAAAGAAACTACTGGTTTATTTTATTCAATAATTAACCTTTGTACTCGGTCAAGAAAACAACATTTATAAAGCAAGCTCAATAATTGATGGTTTCCGATTCAAAATTCCTAGATTCAAAAATCAATTTGAAATTTTGTTTAAAACATTTTTTTGTACTTATTTGTGTATTGGTAGCCATTCGATTTCAAAAGTTCATTTCTTTCTGAATATATTAGATTTTTAAGCTTTCACTTCCGACAGACCGTAAGAATTACCTGGTCCTATTGCATTTCATCGCAAATGGTTTTGTATCAATATGATGTTTTGCCAAAAAACTATTGGTTTATTATTTTCAATAATTAACTTTTATACTCGGTCAAGAAAACAGTATTTGTAAAACAAGCTCAAAATTTGTTGGTTTACGGTTTAAATAAATCAAATAAAAAAAGAAGCTTTTTTTTAAATTTGAGCTTATTTTGAACCAAAGTTGAGAAAATTGGCTCAAAATCCAACATCTATCAGGAATGTGCCACCAATCTCGGCACCTTGATTAATCAACCGTAAGGAATAATATTTAGGAATTGATCTATAAAAAAAATCAACTCTTAAAAACTTTTGATGTAAGGGGATAGTCTTTTGTTTGGTATATGTAAGACTCAATTCTCAGAATGATGCGATACCACTTGGTTTAATGCACAATTATCTGTTCGACCCCCATTTACAAAATCGGTTAGGGAGGTGGTCGTGATGTAGATCCCGTTTAACGAGATAGACCGGATGGCTGGCGGCAGCCCAAGTATTTTGATCTTGGATGCAATTACAAATTGTTGAGCCTCGCACCTCTACAAGCCGAGTTTAGATAATGTGCCAAGGCACTACGACTAATATTCATAGGTCAGTAATTTACGTAGAAGAGCAATCTAATACAGAAATAATAACCCTCTGTCTGATAATTTGCAGCGTTTTTTCTTTCTTCTTCTTCTCCTTCTCTTGTAAAACATTACTTAACACCTTACCCAGAGGTGAGCACCCCCCTAAGCTTCATGACGCACCCCCATCCCCAAAACAAAAATTAGAAAAAATTCATTAGCAGCCCTTATTTTATTTAAAACTAATAGAAGATTAATGTTGATATTGAAAAAATTCAAACCCAGCCGGCAATAGACAAAACCTGTCTATTTCTTGAGATTCTTCACACAGGTAACATCTTATTCTCAATGGATTCAAAAAGGTAAAAAACACATAATAATAATGTCGTAAAATACATGAAAACTTTGAAGGAAAAAATTTTAAATTTTCAGTCTGAGACCGTCTTCAAGTTAACTTAGTACCTTCTAAGATTGTTAAATATATCTCTTTGAGCCCTACCAAGCGGTTTTTCAACCGCATGAAAAAACAGAAAATCTTTTAATTGTTTCTTCAACAACCAAGGCTTGTCCCATAGCTGATCTGAGTCAGTTTTTGATAATTTTAACTCGACTCATTGCTCTTTTCCGCTGAACAACTAGAAATTGCTGAGTAAAGTTGTGTACCACTTTCAGAGCACAAAAGCTAGAAAAATTCATCAAGCTGTAAGGTTTAAAAAATACCAAAACTCTTAATTTACTACGGGAAATCTTGACTTTCATTCTCTCACTTTGCATTCAAGTCCCTTTCATGTGGATTGTGTTTGCTTTTGCCTGAGTTAGTGGCTGTTGTTCGCTTTTTGGAAGGAATTAGGCCATAAACTGGAACACTAGGGCGATCACAAACAATATTCGAGCACTGCCATAGTCATTATCAGATAGAAAAACAAACTATATTTAAATGAATTACAAGGTTCATTATTATTTACGGTCTATCTGGTGATGTGATATAGTTTTGTTTGTCGTCAGGTTAAACACTGTTTCAATAAACTTCAGCCCCCCCCCAATTTTTTTAACCCCCCCCCCACCCCCAAGAATTTCAATGAAGCAGTATGCGCCACAGTCCCCCCTCCCTGTGGGCACCCCTGCCCTACCCCAATAAAACAGTGAAACTACAGGTAAATACGTAACTTACTGTTAACCCAAGTTCCATAAGCATAATTTCTTACAAGAATACCCTTCTGCCGAACGAATTATTCAATGGAGACGAATATGGGCCATTTCCGCCGGGTACCAGTTCGATTCGGGTTTTCTCGGTCTCGCCTGAAAAAATCGGGAGGGACCTTCACGGTTGGGGACCCATCTGCCTCGTCAAGTGTATCAGAGGATCCTGCGGGACTTAATTCGACCGGGTTCTCGGGGTCAGGATGTCAGGAATCCTGAGGGGTGTCAAGGTTAAGATGCCAATGTCGCGGAGGGGAAAATTAAGCTTAACCGTTCCCCACCATCCAAGATCCACGGAAGCTATTTCGGTTTATTATTTCCATCATGAACCTTTATCCTTTAATTAACTATTGAAAAACGTTACACCCTCCTGAAAGTTTTTGGTCTATTATTCATTTTGTGAAATTCAATACATAAGGGGAATCCATAATGGTTTTCAGAAAGGCTAGGGATGATTTGGCTAGAAATGAGTGGTGGTTCCTGAACCGTGTGGGTACCATCCGGGAATACACTTATCTGGGAGTTACGTTCACTCCGTACCTGAATTGGAATATGCACTTAGCTAAAAAGATATCGGCAGCTCAATTCAGGTTGAATAATAAGACATTCCAACTGAAAGCAAAGTGAAAGTGTTGAATACAACTTGACGATGTGTTGTAAGCTATGCGGCGCAGGTTTGGTGCTTCCGTAAAGGGGAGGAGGTTGAAAAAGTATTAAGCTATTTCGTTAAGAGAGTGTTTAGCTTGATAGAGTGTAACCCAACTTATATGACATACAGGGAATGGAATTTTAATTAATTATTTATAGATTTAGTGGCGTTACGTTTTAAATATTTCAGAAAGTTGACTAAAATGGAGTTGCACAGACTTCCGCACTGGGTTAAAATATATGCAATATTTTCCGGGGGGGGGGGGGGGGGCTGAGAATCCTGGGGGGTATTCCATCAATTTTTCAAATCAGGTGTCTAAAATCACATGTTTAACTATTCTAGCACTAAAAAAAGAATGATAGAAAAGTAGTTATTTTCCCAGGGGAAAACTTATTATAGGCCTAAATATTTTCAGTGAATAACTTGGAAAGGTGTAAAAAAATACATGATTGAAACGAAGGTTCCATTTTATCAACAGTATTTTTAAAAAACTGCAATATTCTGAATGAAAGTGAATAGCATAAATGTTGAATAAACGAAAGTAACATAGCCTATTTAAAATTGCTGCCAGCAACCGGAGAATGCCCAGACACGTCGCTTGTTATTGCTGACTTGAAGCGGGATGGAGCTACAATTATTGCAATGATGAGTTCTTTCTTTGTTGAGGTGGCAGGTCCCAGCCGTCCAGGTTAGTCTGGTGTTTCCCACCGCAGGACCGAAAAATACAAGATTAATTTATATTTTCCAAATTTCGGGGGGGTCCCGGGCCCCCTCGCCCCCCTTCCCTCTTATATACGCCCCTGGTTACCAGAGAGTGTGTTAGGTTGGGATCTTTTTGGTTCTCTAGCGTGAAACAAAATGCAATGATATACGCGCCTTTGATTTCCAGCCACATTCGATTGGGAATATAACAGATCAGCAAACTGGGAAATTATTGAACCCCCAGCACCATTGGAACCCCCCCACTATCATCCAAATTTGAGCAAGATCGAATCACACGAACCTGAGAAAATGATGACTGCCAAATTTTACATTTGCGCATGTGCCGAGTGAAATATTGATTTGTGAGAGATGAAAATCATAGGGGACGTCGAAAGTCTATCTCACATATTCCCTGGAAATTTTAACCGAAATCAGAAGAAAACTCGGGATATTATACTTGTTTCGAGGATTTCAAATGTGCAGGTTGCCCACAAGAAGTGAGGGAACTATTCAACCCCCCTGCAGTCGGCGATCCTGTGGTGAAGTTCGTTGGACCTAAGTGTGAGCTCCTCCATAAAAATGGCACTAAACAAGCCTAGGTGGGGATTTAGCGATGCGATGCGATGGGCCCATGTGTAGTGGGCCCTCACCTTTAGAGGACATTGTTTTAAGGGTGATAATATAAAATTAACGGACCTACATGACGTAAATAACGAACGTTGTCTGTTGTGACTAACTGGGGAAGTCAAGGAAGGGTCGCCTTGGAAACCCCGGTCCAGTGTAAAAGGAGATTGCCTCGGAATTACAAACCCTGGTCAGTATCGGGAAGTCACCTCGGTAACGGCTTCGAATGACGGCAGGAAGTTGGGAAGTGTATGCTGGGCGGTGATGTTTAACAAGTGTTGAGTGGAGCTGGCAAGTGTTGACAGGAGAATGAATTATTTAAACCCCTTGAACCAGATATAACTAAGCCACTCAGGCGGGATCCAGCGAGTGCCCCGGCTCCGTTGAGGCTGTAACATTTTTATTAGAAAAACCACCAAAGCAATGCATAAAACTGTGCCGAAGCACGGTAAATTCCCTGTCGGCTTTATGGTTTCATTGTTTCTCTAACAATGAATAGGAGTTTCCTCCCTTCATACTGGACAACACACGAGATGAAATAATCGTAAATCTTATATAAATATATATTTTGTTACTGATGGGCCCAGTAAGGAATCACACAGTCGAAGCTATCGAAAAATTGAACCGGACTTTTCTATTCTCAATTTTTTGAAGGTGGTGGAAATAGTTTTCATTTTTCCATTTTTAGTGCCTCAAATCTTCGATTGAAAAAACGTTTACCTCTTCCACCCCTTTTTTATTTTAGTTTTCATTCTACGTTGAATTTGGAAAAGAAAATGCATCGTTCAAATTTTTTTTGAGACTTCGCTTCAAGAGTTTTGATCACTTAGTTGGTAAAATCAACTCATTCTTTTAGAAAAACGCTTTTCTTCCATTATCCTCAATATTTTTTAGATTTTGACAACATTTTCGAAATCAGCATCAAATTTCTAGTCCAGACTAGTCCACAAGACGGTGGGAGTTTCAAATGGTCTTCAAAACAGGTATAGGTATGGTTTTCCGCCAAATTCAAAATTTATGATCGCATTGAATAATGATCACTAATTTTCAAAAGCTGCTACACGAGTAAAATACTGAATTATTCGAGCGCTATTCAATTTTTCTTTTTTTTTCAAACATTTTTTCATCCAAACAAAAGTTTAGCGTTAATTTTTTTAAATCGTTAGCGCTTCAACTGTAATGTCAATGTGTCTGATGGTGATTGCTGATGATGGAAACTGGCTTCTGTTGATAGTAAATTCGATGCTGATTTCAAAAAGTAGCTTTTACGAAAACTAGGAAGAGCATACTACCTTACAGCTTCGTCCCAAATGTGATTTTTGACTCAAGTTTCGTTTAGTTTGGTCATATAGTTTCTGCGAAAAACTCCGGATAGCAAATTGTGCACATCTCGAAACGCAAAACAACAAGTTGTTAGGGAGGATAACTAACCATATGTTTCTGGTAATTTATTAAAGGTTGAATCACAAATCTTCAAAACATCTTTGCTTCCTCCAGCATCCATTCTTTGCTCCTTTTTTGTTTTGACTACCATCTTGCAAATCTTTTTATTATGATCACGATTTTTAGATTCATGATTCTCATCCTCTATTTCTTCCATTGTTCCAATTTAAATAAACGAAAATTATCGAATTTCAGCGAGACCATCTTCACCATCACTCACCCCCCACACTCGAATGTACAAAGACAACTGAACGAGTGGATGGCAATTGCTCGTTCAGGTGATTTTGTACTAATTGAACTGTGCAAATCATCGTATGCAAATTGTGTGAGCCTGTGTACTGTTGGAGTTAGAGCCGAGGTCTATTCTCGGTAAATTGCAGTCTGTCATTCTATTACAATAGGTAAGCACGATTTGGAAAAAAAGGTCTACAACGTACAATGGGGCATTCAGTATTTCTAAGACTTTAAAACTAGTGACTGTACAATGAGTACCGAATACTGGCGTGGAATTGATTACAATCGATAAGCGGAATGGTCACGATTTCTTCCACCGTTTTGCATAAGAAGACTGATTCAAGAGAAGGTACCTACTTCGTTTCATTGAACATGGATTATATTCCGTTTTCTAAAGAATGAAGCTGCATGTTTCCACAAAGGAAGAATAATAATTATTATTACTGTTAAAATCTGATATAAAGGCGTTTCCACGGGAAATTGTGGGAACAACCTAACTCAGCAGAGTGAATTGAAGTTTTAAACATTTAGGCAACTTATTCCTATTGAACCTTCGTAATCGACCAAAGAGAAAAATGCTGCCCCATTGGGAGAGGCGCATAGCTTCATCGTCAAGGGAACCTGTTGATCTTTTTAAATGTTTTGGATGACCTCTGGAGATGTTGTCTACAGTCAAAGTGTACAATGCATTCACTAATGCGTTCACCAGCGGATCAATCCAACTTTTAGGTAGATATTCGGTAGTCGATGTCTAGGAAGTGCAATAGGCATGTTTGACCCTTTGAGCGTTGTTGTGTTCTACACCTATTATGACCGGAATTCTACATATATACGGAGGTGGGTGCAGAAGAGCGGCGGGATTTGGAAAAAGCAAAACATATTTTTATCCACAATACCACCAACTGCTGCTATGAACTGTTCGCTACCCATAGGACCCACAGAACTGTATGGAAGGACCTGTTCAAAGGGCTATCAACCAAATCTTCCGCATCTCAAGTATCGCTTCTATTGTGTGGTCACATCTATCATGAGGGATCGAAACGCGATTTGATTGACCGTGGGGTAGAGAAAAATGTTGACCTGACCACAAGCAATCATAATTTGGGAATGCGTTAACTCTAACGATTGAGGCCAGGTATTAATATTGAAAGTTGCGTTCTCCGACGAAAGGAAGGAAATATGGTGAAGATAAGCCTTGGCCATCAAGGACTAGATTGTTCGTTCGTATTGTGATACCACGTCACGTTCTCTTAATGCAGATCTCTTCTATCAACGTTTGTGAAAATGGTCACCACATCTAGTTGCTACCGAACAAAATAGCAGCCAGCTATCTGTTTGTGTTGATGAGATTATCGAGAAGTGTGACAATCACAATTTGAAGCTGCTAATTTTGATCGAAGCAATTCACCTCGCTGCAAAATACACCTTTAAAGCATGGTTCACTAGTTGCCGATACTAGGCGCGTACAGATTCAGCAACTGCGTCCAACGAGTACAAGTTCGTAGCCGGAAATGATGACTATCGGACCAGAGTTAGCTGCTACCCCACAGTTCATACTGTTGTTTTGGCCATTGATCCGATTGGCCTTCTAATACAGAAGTAATCCCTGTGTGTAATATTTTGTACATTTTTCTATTACTCGTTAATGATGTCTCAGCCATTAGTGTTATAATTTAATTGTTTATAACTCTTTTTCTGGTGTCTCAACTATAAATGTCCAGGGTATTTTCGACGAGTAACTGCATCGTTGGTGGATCTCGATGTAATGTAGCGAAATGGCACTTTAGGATTAAATTGAATATTTCGTGCAACACATTTTCTTATAACTTGTTGATAATCACAACACCACATACAGTACAATACACTCACCTGAAGATAATCGGGTACAACAGTTGATTAAAAACATCCACAGGTCTTGTTCAACCAACTATTGATCAGCGAGTGAATGAACTATATCATTCCTCTCACTTGATTGGCTGCTGAAGGCTTATCCAGTACCACTTGACGTTGAAATGCGATATCTTGAATGCTTCTCGTTCGAATTGTTTCTTGAATGCTATTTGCTTCGACTTTGCATCGATTATTGGGTTTGCTGCCCAGCTTTGTGCAGTATAATTATCATTTAGCAAGTCAATTCTGTCGTGGCTAATCCCAATATCATTAGCAATACTTTGTAGATGGATTGTTTCTTCTGCAGCTCCTGTTAGCGCCAAGCATTTGATTTCTACTGTCGATTGGGCAGTTGTTCCCTACTTCTTTGCTTCCCAGCTTTTTGCAGATCCATCGAACGTGAAGAAGTATCCGGCATATGACCGACCATCTGACTATCTGTGCATCTTCTGAGGGGTTGTCCAATTTTCCTGAACACAAGTCTTGGCTTCCTTTCAGGTATTCAGGTGTTTCACTGCTGGCCAATGCTGCTTTCCATTGCATGAATTCAACAGACACAAGTAAGTAACTGCGTATGCAACGTCTCGATGGGTTGCTGTGGGCAAATACATAACTGGCCCAACAAGATCGTTTTTCTTGCTGTCCAATACGGTTTAGCTTTTTCAAATTTTATCTTTCGTTCCATGAGCGTTAAAATAGGTTTATATTCCTCCATTTTGAGTTTGCCAAGTTTCTAAGGCAAGTCTTCCTTGGATTTGTTCAAGAAAAATGTCGCAGCTAATAAGTGCATGTGACGATCCGATGGAATTCGTCCTACTCGCTAATGGAGGTGAAACATTAGGTGAACTTAATGGGCAGCGATTCAGGGTATATTTGCCGTGTTTATAGCTTCTCCCCAGAATTTTGGTGGCAGTTTTGCTTCTGTTAACAAACACCTGCCTTTGTCCAAAAGGGATAGATTTTTTCGTTTAGCAAGCCTACGACTTGAGAGGTGCTGAAATATTCTCTGGATTCCTACTTCATTCAATTTTGAGTCAAATGCTGCGTTACAATATTCTCCCATGTCATCATCAGCTTGTAGGACCTTAATACGTTTTCCAGTTGAGTTTTCTACCCAACTTTTGTATGATTTAAAAGCTCTTAATACTTAATTTTTCTGCTTCAAGAAGCATAGTTTCGAACATCGAGCCTATTGATCAGAAAACCTAATATTATCCTTCTGGTGATACTATCTGATGAGGCAGTATATGGACGTCTGAATGTAGAGGAAGCTCATGTTGAATAATTCCTGAAATACATTCTTTGATACAACTTATTGGGCATCACAAAGCACAACACAATCAAGTGAAGAGAATCCCATGCAACACTTTTTGTTAAAAACATCAAAGGGTGTTGAACAACCCCTTATTGTTCATAGTGTGGATCAACTTGTCAGATCTCATAGGTCCTGCGGAACCATTTTGGTTACTCTAATTAACATCTTAAAGATAGCAGATGAGAAGCGCTAATAATATTTCTGACATCAGAACTTTGTTTCCTGCCTTCTCTTCCTCACTTCTTGTTAGCAAGCACTTACCTCCAACAGATAAATTACCTGGTTGGCTGACGCTATTTATGAAAATTAACAGACACTTTAACCTAGACCTTAGACAGAGGCCTTCGTTAAAGCCTTCGCCTCTTCCATATCCAATCTCTATTGCTCGCTCGTTTTACGAGTAAATGAAAGGACAGGCTTTACCTTCCACACAGTAGTTAAGGCTGTCGGTAGGGTCTGTGTGGGTGGAAAGGGCGGGGAGAGGGGTAATGGCTATTATGGGTAAAGGCACTTGTGTTGCAAGAGTCAGTTAAAACTCGTGTTCGGCTTGAACGGGGATCACGATTTCCTTTCCAACGAGTCTGCGCATTTTATAACCTATTAACATTTCACACTTTAGCCGGAGGAACTGCCAGGGGATTCATCTTCTCGAAACGACCAAGCAGTCGGCATTCAGAAATACCATAATATACAGTGCTTGGTATGTATACCTATCAACGAATGGTGTATGTGTTCCATTTGTACTCGAAGTGCAACCAATTTGGTTCGCGGAAAAGGCCGAAGTCATAACAATGCAAGGACGCCTGAGATGAGAACTCATAGCTCATAATTTTAGAGTTTTAACTACCACACTGCCGGCTTAACTGACACTTCATACTTTACAACTAATGCAAAAAATGACCTTTCCCGAGAGTATTTTCTCTGGAGATCTTGTTCGTCTCAGGGAGTCCTTAGAAAACGCGCTGACTTGAAGTGGTCGTTGATATTTCACAACAGGCTGAATGTCTTGCAGTTGGTTGATCGAAAGAGATGTACAATGCATATTCACCTAAGCTAATTGTACTTCAGGTAAATGCCCTATTGTTCGCAGCAAAGTTTGGCCCATTACGTGGTCAAGTTGGTGATGTAAGCGTTTACACTGTATGGAGTTCCTTTTATTCCGAATAGAGATTTCCTGTCCAGGTTTTGGGCTATGATTCCGTTGCTGACCCTCTTGGACACGTCAAATCAGAAAAAAAGATAACAACGTTTTCAGGGTATTCGAACCTGCAGATCGGGGGATTCAATTCCGGTGGTATTAGTTCCTTCATGTACTGACCTCAAAGTATCGTTTGCTGGGAAGAATTTCAAGCTAATAGGACAACGTTAAGACGATTTCTGTCCGTTGAGTCAAACAAACCTGTCCTGCAATGCTGACATGGATATATTGGACATATCCTGTTCTGCAGGAAATATTTTCCTGGTAGTGATGCTACAGTTGATAAGAAACACAATATACACTGTATATCATACAGTACATTAACGAATTAGAACATGATTTACTGCTACGGATAATTTTGACCAATTGAGTTAGCTCTGAAGCTATTTGTATTCCTAATCAAATAATGAGGAAGATATTGGAAAACGAGTCTCTCTCTGGTTATATTAAGGAACAATCGCATCACGAAGAACTGATGTAATCGGCTGGGTGAGCAATGATGCTAATTTTGTTCCTAATTAAGTTATTTTGCAGAAATTAGTAACGAATGGGTTAGAGTACAGTCCCATCATGAAGAATTATTGTAAACAGCTGAATGAGCTCTTCAGCGCATTTTGCTCCTAATTCAATTAAGATGCCGAAAGGAGAATGTGTACAATCACAACACGAGGAATATTGTAATCAGCTAAGTGAGCTACAAACCTCATTTTGTTCCTGATCAGATTAAGATGCTGACACGAGAAACGGAGTTTTTCCTGATGTGTTACAGTATAATCGGGATATGAAAAACTAATGAAACCAATTGTGTGACCTTAGTCGCAAATTTCGTTCCTATCCAATGAGGAGATGATATTTGAAACGGAGCTCTCTCCGGTGTTAGAGTGTAGTCGCATCACGAATAGCTATTTTAATCAGCTGAGATAGCTCAGCAACTTATTGTGTTCATAATCAAATTAAGGTGCTGTAATGAGAACGTGTACAACCGCAAGGTTAGGGCTGAGGGAACTAGGAAGCCAATTTTGTTGTTAGTAGGAAGATGTTGATACTCGTATTCGGACGGAGCTTCTCTGGTAATGGTAGATAACCTAAAAATACCTCAAAATAAATAGCCTTGAAGTCCGCTGTGCTTGAAGTCTTGATGCAACAGTTGTCGTTAGAAAGCTTACCTGCAACAAAAGAAAACAATGATTAATAGCTAACACGGAAGATGGTAAAAATTGTTTCACAAAGATTTATCATTTCTGTATCGTAACGACGCGCATCATGCCGTTTATTTGGCAATTCTTCGTAAGCAAATAATACGAGGGCGAGGTGGTTTATTTGAGTGCGTTTGGTAAAGAGAAATGTGTCATTAGACTCTAGCTGCAAGAATTTGACTGAATCTGACTGCATTTTTTATAGAAAAATGTATATTAGAATCTGAGAACAAAACAAATTTTTTTAACAGAAGTTAAACAAATTCTCATTTCAAAGTAAGAAAAAATCCAAGCAAGAGTCAAATACAACGTTATTAATTTAAGCAATTGAGTTAGAACCTAAAGTAATAGGTTGGTATGAATGATACTGCTTGAAGAAATCTATGCCCTGGCTGCACGAATTTTATCCTTTCTCGAACCAGCGAACATTCATTCAGAACGAGAGAGGTTTACAGGAGACTTTCTTTCGGGTTTCTTTCATAACGTTGCAAATGACTGCACAAAGGTTTATTATTATTATAAACTAAACTAATATTATTGGCTATATCAGATAGATCAGAGGATCATCCTGGCGTTAAAGACAACCTTTGGATTTTGGTGTAAATTTGGAAATTTGGGGGGGGGGGGGGAGTGGAAGCTTATTCAACTTGCGGTACTAATTTCTATCTGAATCAAACAAAAAATACCCTCTTGTTTTGAGATGGGTATCGATTTTGAGTGGTTGAATACTCAAATATTATCCCTCAGGTTCAATTGATCAAGACACCGGTATTACAGTCACATCCCAGATCGATGTAGGGTTTTTTAGCTAAATTTCGTAAGCATTGATGAGTTAGTTTCGGAGAAAAGCTTTGGACAGCATTCTGGCGCAAATCTTGAGACGGAAACAATCAACTTTGTTTTCTTCGTAAATTTAAAAGGTTCATTATCGAAAATCATAAACAAAAACGAGCTTTGAACAAACCATCCAAGGCGGTTCTTCGAAATAGTTAGACAATCCTGCCACCTGCAGTTTCCAGTACCGTATTTAAAATAGAGAGATACGATAGCTCAAGAAAGTGTCATGCCGTTGTTTTGGCGAAGTGAGGATGCAAAATACGCTTCATGCCGTATTGAAAGGGTTTTAAGAACTCTAAGAACTCACAGTAGGAATAAAGGATAACTATTGATCCGTACATTTCCAACAGATAAGAAGAAGCAAGTCCGATTCATGTAGGCTTAGAGGTGAGGCCGGGATTAGTCAACCCCGAGATTCCCGATGTAGATGTTGAACACCGCCTGAGACCACGATCTGGCGATACAAACCCTCAGATCTGCATTTGCCTCGCAATCGCCAGACGTATCTGCCCCTTCCAGACATCCATAGATGTGTACAACTGATAAAAGCGACATTCTGCAGATATATCTGCGGAATTTCGCCTTCAATTTGTTAGTAGCCCCTGTCCGGAATTCGTACAATGTCCTTATTAACCATTCATGATATTCCTCTCTCACCGCGAGCGAGCATTCGAAGGAAACACTCTTTCCAGTCGCCTTCACGGGTTTACACGAGCTCCACATGAGAAATAACTGTGTTTACCTCCAACCACCTATTTTCAAGGTGATCCCTTCGAGTTCACGAATAAATTTTCTGTTCGTTACATTGGTGTCAGAACGATCACCGAACTAGGAGAAACATGGACATTTTGGAGGCAATAATCAGATGGAGTTCCACACGAAAGGCCACTTGAGCTAGAAAGAAGCCCGTCTGCCAAAGTGGTCGTGCTGTATCGCTTCCTCACTTTTGGTCGTTTAGCATCAGTCTAAAAACTTGGAGTAATGCAAGAGAATCTCCGGGGTCAGATACCGGACTCGTGTTCAAATGCTTCCGAATGGGCTCAGCTGTACAGTCCTTAAAGTGACTGGACATTTATTATAATGGTGCTATTATTATTACTGCAAAACCATCTTTGTAATGCTTGTATCATTATCCAAAAGTAAATGTAAATGAAAACTTGGAGGACATGAAGACAATACCAACAAAACAGCATATGTGCGTCCGTACTAATATGCGAATTAGGGCTACAGTTCATGTTAACGCATCTACGCACCTTACCAACAATTCTGCGTCATTATCGTCAAAGAATGCAAGAGGGAGACTAAAAGTCACAAGGATGATCCCCGAAAATGTCATCAAAATCGGTCAACTAGTTTCGATGCGTCATCATTGTGAAACAGTTATCGTAGTGAGAATGTGTAACATTTATTACTCAACCAAATGCAATGAAAATCATAATGCATCGTCTTTAACGCATTCTCAATTGCTTCCCAAGATTGAAAGAAATTTCACCGATATATTGTAAATTAACTATTATACACAATGAACTGCTGGTCAAAATACAACGAAACTCAGTCACCATTTTGATGCCAACTCTCACAATCATTGAGATTTTTATGAAATTGCGACCATAACCTGGTGTTGTTTTGAGAAAAGCAAGGATTTACCAACGACAGTCAGGGAACCAAAACTGATCAACTTGCTCTGAAAAGCTAAACGTGAGTTGAAATTTTGGTTTTTAAAGGCAAAAGTGTTTTTGACTTCCAACACTTCTCGTCCACTGGATCAGGAAAGCTGCGAAATCAAAACCGCCGAACCCGCATGGAAACGGACGAACGACCCCAACACGTAGCTCGGTGGGGGCCGCGTCCACTCATCCCGTACCGTTCGCAAGTTTCCGTCCGTACAGTAGCGAACTGCGAACCGATCCCGTTTAGCTGGGATCGTAGTTGCGAACAAGTGCGAACTGAAGAGGAAAATGGACACCGAAAAGTTAATTCTGCTAGTTCAGGAAAGGAAATATCTATGGGACCAACTTGAAACTAACTACCACATGCGTAGTATCCTTTCTCATTCGAAAATAGGGAAAGGAATGGTGGTCATCGTCGATTGGAAGATCATGCCACAAATGAGAAAATTCCTCGAACTCTTTTCTTTTGGCGTATGATTCACCCACATTTTCCGTTCAGGTTGATATCGCCTGTGCCTGATACGTTGAAGAATCAAAGGAGAGAACTCCAAAGCAAAAAGCTCTTCATCAGAATCAGCAGAAAACCCGTTCCGAAGAGCCATCTCGTCTAGTAGGAATCCGGACGAAAACTGATGCAATGGGCGAGAGGCATTCGACCGATTTCTGACGAACGGCGTTCGTCAGAATTCGTTGTTTCGCACTTCGCAGCTTTTCTGATCCAGTGGACGAGAAGCCTAACACGAACCCAACGTTGATATATACTTCATTCATAAAATCGAATTTTAAACACTGCCTAAGCAATCAATCAGCATACATTCATTAGTAGTTAGTAGCATCATTAGTAGTACAATAACTACCTACATCAATACATCTGAATATCACTAAAGATGGTGACAGCTTTTCACAAACATAAATGTGGTCTTACTGATTTCTAGAAATCATCACATAAGTTTTTGAAATGCATTACTGTTGAGATTATTGCCTTATTCATGGACTTCCTATTGTGGATGAATTTTAGTTAAAACATATTCTTGGTGAGTTTATAAAAAGTGTACATAGTAAAGCGGATTATTGATAAAGTGGACGTCAAAAGCAGAATCAGAAATTAGTTAGAAGGATCTTGAAAACTATTTTAAAGGTGATCAATTGGTAATCTTATAAATTACTATTGGAACTTGGGATGACGTCCAAATTACACTGCTGTCGCATGTCTTCTGATTCATGAAGATAAAGCGAAACTGTTGAATGAAAGTTCAAAACTGTGTACGTGGTTGTGTTCCCATTTGTTCGAAATTACCACTAACTTTTGATTACTTATATCAAAGATGATGTGGACATTTTGTTTGGGATGTTTTGCAGCGTTCTTCGGTTACCGAAGGCGTCACGGCGCCTGGCGCCAGAGGTCAAATCGGGGACCTCGAACTCCTCCTCGGTTCATTTCTCACACGGAAAAGATCAACTTCCCTGGGGCTATCGATACAAACAATCCGAGACCCAATTCCTCGCCATTTCGTCCTAGCACACTACAATATTATCCGAAACTATTTCCAAAGTTCTTTTTTGGGAGTATGCAGGAATATGTGGTTGTAGCACACGTAGCAGTTTCTGGACGAATTGGTTGTTTCGGGAAATTATCGTCTTGTTTCATGAAATGTTATGCTAATCGTTTTTGGAGGAAAGTCTGTCATTTCTTTCAAACCAAGGCATAGAATTTAGAACCGCCAAACCTGCCTTTGTAATGGGTGGCGTACAAACTGCAATGGCCGAAAGATTTTAACATTACAGTACCGCAACATCACCATAAAGCTATCATATAACCATAAGGCTAACTATTGTGAGGACGACTTTATATGTCTGTGACCATAGGAAAAGCTGTGGTCAGACTACTGATCTCACGACAGTCGTGGACCGGTCCAGCCTTGACCGGATGATCTTCCTCCTCAGCCTTTGCCTGAGTTTAATGCGCTTTCCGCGAATTTGAGGTTCACGACAAGCAAACGTCCTTCCAAAATGCCATTGGACACAACGCCTAAAACTCCGGTGGAATATTCCAGACTGAAAAGACACTATTCGCATCAGCAGTTCTAGTCGCCAGATGGTTCAATGCAGCCTTAAGGTGTTTGGATGATAGGTGCTGGCCTAGGACAATAGCAACTACCTGTCCTCCATGGTACAGTGTTGATCCAACA
Organism: Creontiades dilutus; assembly: GCA_031894815.1. Taxonomy (NCBI): domain Eukaryota; kingdom Metazoa; phylum Arthropoda; class Insecta; order Hemiptera; family Miridae; genus Creontiades; species Creontiades dilutus. Next base: position 347,379 of record JAVIWC010009320.1, on the reverse strand, counting down.
ATATTGAAAACAGTGCAAATTGTTACACGAAGGTTTATTATTCCTGCATTACATAATCTTTCTACATAAATTACTCACCTATGTTAATTATACTTAGCCTGTTATATATTATCTGAACTAGTCGCTTATAATGGTATTCTAGATGCCGTGAAAAGTGCCCCATTTATATTTCAGGACGGTAGATCGACTGGGAAAGAATTAACCCATAAGGGTTCTTCAGGTGATCCAGAATGACATCTTCTTGAATATAACTCCGTGAACACCGAACTTTACTATTCCCCTTGTTCAGAACAAAAGCTGATATCACAGTGCTTACGTTGCGTTTACTGTTTAAGGGAAAGGTGTATAAATCATGAATGGGACAACTAAAATTTACGAATGAAATAAAACACCTACCTACGCTTCACTTGCCTGCAAATGTATAACTTGAGTTATTGAAAAACTCAATTTCAAAAGGAAATTCCAAAACGCTCGATTCGTGTGGATACAACTTTGGAAGCGGTAATTCCTTCGTTCCACAACCTATGTGATAGAAATCTGCTAGCTGGCGGAGTTAGCAGGGTATTGATGTACGTGTTCAACCAGGAATGAGTTTTACCAGAAGGAAAAGGAGATCCGTTGTCAATTCTAGTGGAGCTTTGAGCCTTCTGCATATTCAAGTTGGTGATGCTGCCACCTTCTTGTTCTCCAAACGGTGCCGTGATTTCAATGAGGATACATAACCAGGACTTGGATAAAGATGAGAGGCAGCTCCAACATTCATGCACATTAAAAGGAAAAGTAAGGATATGGAGTAAAAATTGACTAGACCATATGATTCAAAAATTGTATTCTAATTTAATGGGTACGTAAAGTGGAAAGCCGATGCGCATTTCAGTTCATCCTGAGTGGTGAAATGCTGGTAAATGACAATGCCAGTCTTCTTAAGAATCCAAGTAAGCAGTAATGTACAATTAAAGAGTGTGAGAGAAGAAAACTAGGATGTTTAGCGATTGTGCTGTCAAGTTGGATCTATGAACTTAATACACAGGCATCAAATCTTCAAGGGATATGGTTGCGGGGAATGAGCATAGGATCAGGTGAATGGGGCATGAATGATTCATGTTTCTCACGACGGTTTAGCTGCTTGAGAACTGTAATTTTATAATGAAGAGCAATTTCGGTGTCAACGGAGCACCAGCGCTATCTGCGGCTCCCGTATCTCTCCTGTCCCCTCATTACCGCCAGGAATTTTTATTGCGAGCCTGCACGACGCCCCAACTCCCCCTCTTGAAGTTACCTTCCTTACACAAAGAGGGAATCCTTGAACGGGACCAAGTGGCTCCAATGTCTTCCTCGTGAGTCAGCCGCACCAAGGTCGAATAAGATAGGATTATTGAACCCTCTTCAGGTCCACGTTTCTCGGCAACCTCTTTCCTCGTTATTTACTCATCGCACGAAAACACGAAGTTCCAACGCCTTCACCTTGCAAATATAATATCGCCGAATGAGGAAGTGCAGCAATGACCTCAGACCCTCAACAATCCATGGAAGAATCCCACCAGATGTAGCTATAGCCTGGTTGTTGTCACTGCACTTTTCAGCATTGAGATTCAGACGGTTTGCAAGAATTTTTCGCCAACTTTCATTCTATGAATTGGTCGTATGGACATGATGTCATACTACTATGATTCACAACGTGCTGACATCATTTGAAAGAACAAACCTTCTCAGATACCTGCGAATTTTGCTATCTTCATTGTTCTCTGCAGATCATAAACGATATTGGATTTCATTCACATCATTTCCAACAACAAATACCTCATAGGCTTTTGTTTGCTCAGTTGCTTTTTTAATGGTTTTCTCTATGCCAATGAGGCTAAATAAGATGAGGCTGTGAGGTGGGATCGCACATTAAGAAAGATCAGTTATTAAATTCTAGAAATTGTGCTGACTTATGGGAAGACGCTCGAATCTGTCCAGCCAGAATAAGCTAAAGTTCTACAAGCAGGTCTTCAAACCTGTCTTGACATGCGGTGCCTAATCGTACAGGTGCACTGCATAGAGTAACATCAACAATATTCTGTGCTTTCAGGATAATATTCTGCGTACCTCCGTTGACGCATGCAGGTACTTCACAAACGATGGAACCCTACGAGTAGGAAGTTGTATCTGTCTATGAGGTCATATGCACAGAATCTGTGATCAACGAGATCATGTCAACGAGAATGTCATAGCGATGCAAAAAAAGTATCGATTCTCTAAAGAATCGATTTTTTATAAAAAAGTGTCGATACTTTAGATTCTTTTTCCCCCCAGATACCAAAGAATCGATTCAAAATTTTGAGAATCGGCCTCGGATTCTTTTCATTTTGAAGGCAATTTTAGACAATTCCATCAACAAAAATTGAAAAGGAGCAAGATACTGAATCATCTACCTAGTTTTGTCTGTCCACGAACTAAATGTTATTACTTTTTCCAGTTGAATTAAACCTTTTCCCAAAAGAATTAAACATTTTCCCGAAACAACTTTCCTCCAACCTTTTCCTAATAAAGGTTTCTAATTTCGTAAATACCTGTTCATTTGTGGTTGGTGTAATTTAGTTTTCTCCTCTACCATGGCCGGTTTGAGCTTGTAATTGAGAATTGTCAAGGAATTATAAGTAGATTTCACTTATTAAGCAATTGTCGCAGATTTAAAACTGTGCGCTGTTAATTAGGTGCTCCCATTCTGTTAATAATGAACACAAATAATGAATAATTATTATTCATAAATACTACATATATAAGTACTTGAAAAATATTTGTTCGTTCTAGGATCAGTTGTTCCTTGTTTGACTGTCCAGTGCAGAAATCAGTCGACCGAAGCTCCACCGACTAAGGTATGTAAGCCCTTCCCTAATAGCCTTGGACAATAGGCTTGGACAACCACTTTTTTTCCAAAATAATTAAACTTTTCCCCAAAATAATTAGACCTCTCAAAAGAAGGGGATATAATAGAAAATACATGAACGACGTAACAGCCAGTGAAATATTTATCAGTGAGCATGAAGTAGACACTACCGTTGAATCCTGAAAGGCAAAAAAAATCTCTTATCGTAGCGTTGAACATTCAAGGCATCGTTCACTCAAAAATTATGACTTCAGGGACAAGGACTGCCCAAATTTTCGTTAGCTACCTGATGCGGCGGATGTTAGATTTATAACACACTGCATTAACAACTGCACCTGGCTTCAATATTTATTGACCCTTCATTATTCGTTTACGCCTTTGTTTTTCACTTTCCTACAATTCATCCAACCTAATTCATATACAGTAGTGGTCCGCTTAACGTACATAATACTTTTCTGGAGAATGTCCTTGCTGGGGACCTAATAATCCCATACGAAATAATGAAAATAGCGATTAATCCATACTCGCATCCCCGCACCACCCATTTCAATATTTGTTTGTATGACATCATGAATCATTGCTGAATAATGACAACTGAAGTGTAAATACATGATTATTAGAAGAAAAATAAACAAATAAAGAAAAAAATAAGGCAATAAATAACACAGACCATGACTGCAGAAGCTGCAAACAGTAATAGGACAGCTGACATGAAGAGTAAATCGCTTCAACCTTACTGTACAAACAGGAAAGGGTACAGATCGGACAAGGGTTTTAATTCGAAGAAATAATGCTTTGGATTTGCTGTGGTAACCATGCTCCGAAATCGGCCCAAGAACCATTTTCTTCCACACGCGAAATTCAAAATTCGGAAAAAGATGTTCGCTCTAACTTTGTACTTCCTCCAGAAAAATTTTCATTATGCGGACGACATTTTCAAGAGTAAGGTGTGCGTTTATCGAAACGTACGTAGTCCGAATGTACATTAAGCGGGGTATTACTGTACTTGCACTTCCTTATTTTCCCGCTAGAGGTTTGATTATTTCGGAAAAAGGTTTAATTATTTTGGGAAAAGTGTAAATGTATTGAGAAAAGGTTTATTTGTTTCGGAAAAAAGTTCGATTCTTTTAGAAAAAGGTTCAATTCAACTAGAAGATGCTGTATACAGCGCTTTCCCAGATCTACAAGGAACATTAGATTCCGGTGATCAGCGGAGCTCATTGTAAAAAAAGCACTTCAATCGCACCGACCATGCGGCAAAAGGTTCGTTGCGAAAAACCAAGCTCGTGGCTTTGTAACGGACAGCTGGTGTACGGCGTTCCCAAATCGTGAGCTTGTCGGTTCGAAGTACCTTAATGTATAAATATAGTCGCGGGACCAGGCACGCAAAGCGGAGTATCAACAAATTACATTGAAATGGGACCTACGGAAAATGCCAACTTACCGACAAAACGAGAAACATAGAGCATGTAGGCTTGTGACTGTAATGTCACTCAACCAACCCAAGTTAATCAAATCTTTAAGATTTCTTCAAACAAGTCGTTATTGTGGATAGTTTTGAAAACAAAATTTACTGCCTCAAATTAGACATGAATGATAGGAAGAAACATCACGTTTAAAAGCGATGGACTTGGAAATCAGTAACTCTATCAGTAATTTTATGCAAACATTTTTAATGATTTTTCAAAATTTCAATATTTTGTTTTGTACTGTTTTCATTTTTGAAAATGGAAACTTTTTAGAATCGGAAAAAAGTCACCCATGGTACCACTTATTTTCATTTGTAAATAATTTTGAAAGTTTTCAAAGAAAGAAATAGAATGTAAACATCTTAAAACGATTCAAGCAACGCGTTACTATAGCAATCAACGCCTTCATGAGGGTTGGTTGACATGCATTGCGGGTATATCGCACTCTATACCAGATGCCACAATGGTGTGATTGTGTTGGAATGTATATGGGGCTATTGGACTGATTTCCTCGGCTGTCCTCCACATTAGAGCGCGATCGGCCAACCGGAATGTAAGGAAATAATGCGAAGTGAATCTTACAATTGCGCATGCGCAGACTGAAATACGGATTTTGAGCGATTAAACTCATAGGTAACTATCTACAGCATAATCCGTTCATTCCCAGAAATTGTAATAGAAATAGAATGAAAATTGTAGAAATTAGGTACGTTACAAGTGCGGATACACAGCAGACAAACAGACTCGGATCAAACTTTGTCCACAATGGTATAAAATCAAAAAGTGGAAATATGAATTTAGAAAAAAAAATTCATCTTTCGAAAATAAAAACAAACTTTGGTAAATGTCCTGAAAGGTTACTTTTGTCCTGCGGTTAGTTTTGATTTTTTTTTAGAATTTCTGTTGAACCTACCATGTTGCACTGTCATGGAAAAGAAAAAACTAAATTATCAGGAAGAAACTTAAATGCAATTTGGAATAGAATAATTCATGGATGTAATTAAAATTAGAAAGAGTGACTTAACCTACACATGAAGTTTTGGAAGTTTGTTGTGGAATTTACAGCAAAGACAGGGAAATTGTTTCCATCTGCCTATGGTTGTTTCCTCTGAGGTGTCACCAACTCGTTCCACGTTCCTGCACTACATAGAACATGCCCAAAATACTAAACACATAAAACCGTAAACTGACAAGCACTTTCAGCAGAGGTGATAACAGTACGTAGCCCTCTAGTATGGTTTGGACTCCTTCAGGATATATGATAGAAAGTAGTATGCACCTTATGGTGTCCGAATCAACTGCAGAACAGTTGTTCTATGTTTTCCTTCAACATAGAAATCTACCAAATCAAACGAGTCACTCAAGTCAGAATACATGGTAATCAAATAAGGAAAAACTGTACAATAAACGCATGATTAACCAGATAGAATACAGAAGTAAGTACCTACAGATAACAGAAGCCTAATGACAATCCTGAGGGTGCTGCACCGCTGAGCTGAGTTTGAGCCTCAACTCAAAGCCAGTTTTGGTTTATGAATACCGTTGAGTGTGCGTTTAAGTTGCCCACTTCAGTGTGCCCTCAGGGTCGGCCTCAAATCACGAATATGAATTGCATTGGTGAACAGTCCCCTTGATGCCTTACTCACTCTCCATAGCTGCCTATGAATTCCGCCCCTGGATTCTAAATTACAATTTTCATTCTAATTTAATTATAGATAGAACAGGAGAATACAAATCAACACCAACTCGTGACTACGTGACTTCGTCAAACTTCAGAACAATGCAATGGACTTCGAAGTTGCCAACTAGAGTCAGATCCGTGGAGCAGCTCACTCCGCTAGTTGACTCCCCACAAGTGAGTTTCTTGTAAACAGGGAGATGAGATCCACAGTTGATAGAACTAACTAAGTGGTGACCTTCCTTACCAACAACGAAACGATCTGTACCTTCGCTCCTATCACGATCTCACGTCGTTTGGGAGAAAGGGATGATTGGGGTTACCCTGCCGTTGCGCCAAATCTTCCAGAACCAGGTCTCTACCGAGATAACAGATAAGTGAACAAGAACTCGCTTCACTGGGGCGCTCGCATAAATATAAAGATATCTCTTATCTACATCACATACTATCTTATTATAATGTAAATGTAATAATTATAAACATAGAAAATTGCACAAACGCGTACCAAGTTGGATGTGGCACATAGCTTCCTCAAACAGTCAACTTGAATGTAGTATAGATTATTAAAAAGTTAGTGAACAATCTTGAAATTTTCGTAATTTCAAAAGATGTATAATGTAACTACGGAATTGTAAATGTGGCTCTGAAAGTGAATCCTTCTCCTTTTCTTCTGCTGGGAATTCCCAATTGGCATTGACTCGGTGAACAAGTTTCTGAAGAGAAAAACTTGAATTCACAACAATGATTCCGACCAAAGAATGAAACAGCGAAAGAACATCGCTGAAAGAAAAACCTCCGAAAAGTTATCTTGATCAACTTTGGCTTTATTGATATTTAGTATTGTTTAGTCTCATCAGTGATTAATATTATTATTTAGTTGTTAACTAAAATTAAACTATTAATGTGGTTTCTTGGATATTTGTAGACAATCAATTAGTGTTTTTGGTCGTACGAAACGATGGGAATGAAAAACATTGGGTGTGACATATTTCTTCCTCGGCTGGGTTACTTAAACGTATAAATCTTTTAGAATGGTTTGGATAATCTTGAAAAATTTACACTGTAGGGTCATTACAAAAACTCAAGAGACAGAAATGCTTAGAGACTCGTTCGGCATACATCGACGCCTTCAAAAGGTCAGTCGACATGTATTGCGGCTCTTTTGCGCTAATTCCAAAATGAGCGGATAGAATTATTGTACTATTTTCTTGAAATAGGCATAACATTACCGTTCTTCCCCGACTATCTTGGAAATTCTAGGATCACTAGAAACTTGAAAAAATATGGTTGGGGTTGTTACGTTAGTGATGTATTGATTTGTGAGCAATGAAACTCGGAAGATCTTCTACGTTCCAACCAGCACATTCTCTGCAAATTTCAACAAAATCGGATGGAATTTTTTTCTCGAGTCTCTAGAAATCAAAAAAAACTCGGTTTTTCCAAACAGATTTAACATCCGCGGATGGAAGCTGCGAAATCAGGCTGGTTTTAAAGATTTAACATCCGCGCATGCGCAGTAGCTACTAGTTTTACGATTGCGTTGAAATTGTAATGAAATTATCAGTTCGTTTTTCCTCGACTACCTTGAAAATTCTAGGTCAGTCGGACCTCTACAACTTAGAATGAGGCTTGGTGGATTTTAAGTTTGCGCATGTGTAGATTGATGTTTAATTTGAGAGCAATCAAACACCTATCGAACAACCCCCAAACCTAACCCACACAATCCCTGAAAATTTGATGGAAAATTGTAGGAATTTGGTTAGTTGCAAAGATGTGGAACACACGAGCAAACAGGCAGACAGACAAACACACAATGTGTCTTAGACAGAGACGAAACGAAAGTTATTCGGCCTAAAACCCAAAATGCTAGTGGAATTTTCTAGTGCCGAGGAAAAGGTAGGAAGGATATTTTTTTCCACATCAGCTGAATGAAGTAAAACACTCCCTCAAGGATGTTTAATTATAATAGGGTGACTCTCTGAGATATTATGAGAAGATAAACTGAAGGGCTCCATCCTGATTAACTGTGTGAGCTGAATTCTCTTCTGCTCCATCTACAATGATGGAATTTGTTGGAAGAGTGACTGAGACTGAAGCATTGAAATGCTCGTTACACACATTATGTCAAAAATGCCACGGGTCATATGTGGCCGGTAGTGATACCACGAAGCACTCCCGACGAGATGCCCAATTCGACGGACGCGTACCACATTTCATTTTGCAGATCCTTTTTGCCCTGACTCTTCGTCAAGATTCCCAGATGATTGTGTCGGTACAAGGGTGAGGTGTTGTAGGCGTAACTCATAGAATCTTTGTAGGTTGAAGACGAGCGGTGATTCTCCTTGAGGAAGAGACCAACCGATTGTTGGTTTCGTCGCTTTTGTTCGTTTGTCACGGGACCTTGCGGGCTCCGCTGTTGGGAGAAACCATTTCAAGGTTTCATCCCGTTTTGCTATTTCCTTTCGGACATAATAATGAAAATATTGGACCAGGAGGAGGCGTGCTTGGTTTAATGCCTAGAAACGCCGTTTGTAGTAATAAACGGACCAAGGTTGAAACCGATTTCGAATAAAATGGTTTTTACGACCTAACGTAATTATGACAGCATGAAAGCGTGAATTATGAAAATGACAATGAAAGCTTTCGAAACATATATTTCAAATCTACGTTGAAGCACCATGTGCACACTTTTCACACTGAGTAAATTAGATTACGACTGTATATTTCGAAGACAAAGTTGATAAAATAAGATACTTCTTAATTAGCAACGACATAAATGAACTGATACTGAAATTAGTTAAGTATCATTAATCAGTTATCAGTATTAATATCAGTATCAGAGGGGACAATATTTATAAATTTTGATTCATTAAAAGGAAAAAGAAACCTCCAACATTTTCATTCAATAGACCACGGCTTATTATTTCAGGAATGCATACTCAATCAGGGCGGATCACCGTTCTAGTGTGGGCGATACGGTAGCATCCACTCACATGTTAGTTGGTACGCTTGTCTGCAGGAAAAACAAGAAGAAATTAAGGCTGTATTTTTAAAATATAGCTCGGTTGTACCGAGAGCTAGTATTTAACTACACCGATACACCAGCATCTAGGTATATTGACACATTAATAAGTATTCACCATATCGCTATCGAAATCGAATAAAATATTTTAGAATTGGCCCTTTCCTATCCTCCTAATCTTATCAAGATCGAACCAGTAGAACTAGAAAAAATGATTCTTGACGGATTTTCAGTTTGGAGTATTGATTTTTGAGAGATGAAACAGGAGATTATCTAAAGCTCGTAAAGTGATTTCACATTCGCGAATGGGCCGCAGATGCTGATTGAACGATAGAGTTGAAATTTATAAGCGATCATTAGAAAATTCTTCTCTGACTACTCTCAAGATTTTAGCGAAATCAGACCTCTCCAACCTGAGAAAATAATGTTTGGTGGATTTGACTTTGCGCTTACGAATAGCAGAGTATTGATTTGTAGGTATGAAACTCATAGGGGCCCATCTGTAGCCTGAACCGCACATTCCATGATAATCGGATGAAAATAAGCTTGTCACAAAGATCCAAGGATACACGGCATACGTTCAGATATAAGACATATAGACAGACACGAAACGAAAGTTGTTCAGAAGATCGAAAATGTAGAATGTGTGATGGATATGGTTAGTTGGCGATTCCCGAATCTTGAACCCGTCGCCTTGGGAGATGAATCAGACGCCGTTCAAGCTTCTGGGTAAACCTCTGGGTGTGGCGGGCATTTCCGCATTCAGCTCAATGGAAGGGGCAACTATACCATTCCATCACCTCATAAATGCGAATGGAAGTTTTGATTTTGAAGACAACAAATTTCATCTTCTGAATAAATAATAATAATAATACTTAGAAGACATCCACTTGTGGAATCTATAACGAAAATTTGAAGAAGAACTCATTTTTTTCCATTTTACCAGTATTTCCTCGTATTACTAGGTATCCTTTGATGCATTTTGAGTTATTATTTTCCACGGGCTTTAGTAATCGTATAGCAACACATTTTTATAACTCCCCTCACATTTCCTCCTTTTATCGTTTCACAAGGTGCATAGATTTTTAGTCTGCAATGTCCATCCGCTCTAGAATTGATGTAATACATCCCTTCTTCCGCACATGAACCACTTGTGGTGTAGTTGGTCCTAACTTCTGATCTCTTCACACGTAAAGATGGGCCTGAAAATTGGACGGAAACATGGTTTTTGAGGTTTTTTACTAACATTAACAAAAGGAGTGCCATTTCTTATTAATTTAGGATGTAGAGTCAACTGGAATAGGCTTCAGCTCCGAGAAAAATCACCCATACCAAGTAATCGCAATTAGAAAACCTAAAATTTACCACCCAAACCATGCAAGGCCACAAACAATAACAAATTATTCAATAATAAACTCATGTGTTGATGCTAACAGCATTTGTAACTGGATGTTGTTCAGGTGTATGCCTTAAAATTGACCAAAAGTTGGTAAAAAGCCAATAATGAGAAAAATCATTTTCCAATTGAGTTTTCACGTGAAATACAATTTTGATATAAAAAGCATTAAAATGGAAATAAAGTTTTTCTCTTTCATAGTTGGAGGCGGAATAAATCTGATAGCAGCCGGCAAAGTGAACAGAAAAATGATCATTTTGCAAACTTTGCCTCCGGATCGGCGAGGACAATAATTTCTCTCCCTGGGGTACAAAAACGTTAAAAAAGGTCGATTTTCAACCTTTTACGTTGAATGCCCCATGGACGTCCCACCGGCAAACAAATAAGTATTCAAATTTGGCACACTAAACGGTTAGCATTTATTTAACCCTAACATATTACTGCCGTAGAACTTATGATAATAAGTTAATAGATAAAGTAGGTAATACTTAGTAGGGATAGTAATGTAAAAATAGACTTCGATTATCAACTAGATCAAGAAATTTCGTATGAAACAGTCATTGGGCAAACAACTTCCAAGCCAGGAAGAATAATTAGCTCAACTTGGAACACTTAGTATTTGCCCTCATTTCATACTCAACAGTTGTGGAGACTTTGATCAAAGATTGTAACTATTGAAGAAACGACATATTCGATTTGTTATGGTAGAGAATGTGGCTGCTTCATTTGCCTCTTAATGGTGCAATACACGCTGTTGCTAGGGTTGATTACCTTTCCCGCATGGAATATCTCCAACAGTCTGTCCTATACAGAAGAACAGAGAAGGATTAGATGCCATCACGCATACTGTGACCTAAAAGCCCTTGTACCTTCAGTACACTTAACGGTAGAAGTATATGCACGAAGGTTCGGTACAAACACGGAGGTCCATAAGTGTTCCGAGATAATTCAAACGAACCGGATTGTTGTCTTGTTCTGCATTCAAACCTCAAGCATTATGATAATCAGCAGCCGTACTAGGAATAGAGCTGTGTAAGCAATGATTGCCCTCCGCCATAGCCTTCACATACATAAACTTCTGCATGTCAGGAGTGAGTTCCTGAGAATGGACCTTAGTGGGATAATCGTAAAAGACATGGCATTCGAAGCATTCACCGCCAAAACGCAAAGAAATCAGTTTAGGACGTGAAATTTGTTTACAGTTCGAATAATTGAGAATTAGAAGGTAGCATATGAACGGATTGGCCGTAAAGGTTTCCAGTGATAGTACACTGACATTAATAGATCTTGTGGCTAGGGGTTTCTCAAAAATCCGTCACCAAAAACGGAATTCAACAACCGGAGCTAAATCAAGAACCCCAATTGGGGATGGTACCATATCATTACTTTCTCTACTGCAACGCCTTTGGTTCCTATTCAATTCATAAACATCATTAAAATGATTTAAAAAAACGCATTTTCTTTACGAATTTCGCACAGCAGGTTGATTGAAAATGATACCACGAATGCTGGGAAATTCTTGGTCAATTCACCATTTTTGGGCCAAATTAGGAATGAATATTGATCGGTTGTTTTTCGATAGATTCCCTGGGGCCCTTACAGCAAACTAATAGATTATTTTAAATCGATGAATCTTGAAATTTGAACTTCTTAATGTTGAGGGTAGGTTACATTATTTCTTGGTTAATTAGAAAAGTTCAACGTTTGAAATAATAAACTAAAATGTCTAAGGTCAGTCGCAAAGTTTTGCTTTCATTTGCACATCGCATTGATCCAAATGCTATTACTAAGGAGTTTGTGAAAACATGTAGGCGGGAATATAGATTGATTGACTGGCAGTTATAAATCTGAATTGCAAAAGAAATTAGTCGTGCTAAGAAGCTTACATGGAGTACCGGGAGAGAAATGAAAACGATAGTGGACGGACGAGAGGTGATGTCATCGTGGGGTTCCGGGACGCCTACGTGAATGCAGAGGTGAAGGCGGAGGGATCTAAAAATACATCTCCCTCAGAGCTGAAGATGTCGAAGGAGGTTGTGGAAGGGTTAATAGAATACAAGATTTATATCGCCGTCTCCATATCCCTATCCCTCAGTGTTTATTTACATTTATATCTGTGTGGAGCTAGTCTTCACGCGGAACTGATCAGTTATATTTTTACTGTAAACTGTTTGGAAAGTGTTCATTTGTCAGTCGGCTTTCTTAACCTTCGTGGGAAGAACGTTTAACTATCACGAAATCTAGATATCACATGCTGGTTAGCTGAACTGATATTGGCGTACATCATGAAAACCGTTCTGTTTACTTCAAAGCCTTTATCTCCACCTAAACTTCCTGCTACGTTATAATAATTATAATAAATTATAATGTATAAGTATAATGAATGAACTTTCAATTATTGAAAGTTCATTCATTGTTATTCCAAATGCTTTCGTATACTAACTCTCCAACAACTCCTGACCAAACCTACTCGTCAGTTTGAAAGAGAACAAAGTATCTAAATCGAGTGTTCTTCGTCATCCTTGGTAGCCTGCCAAACGGTTCAGCAGTTTTCACCCTTTCACCTCTATACGCCAACTTCTTCACGTAGACAAATCGAGTGTTCTTCGTCATCCTTGGTAGCCTGCCAAACGGTTCGGCAGTTTTCACCCTTTCACCTCCATACGCCTACTTCTTCACGTAGACACAACCAAGTCTTGAGAATTTCAGTGTAAAACACACCCAAACCCTGCAAATCCTTTCACCTGGGTTTTATTTTCACCTTAATCATTATTCAATTGGCATGCGTTCATGATTTGAATTTCTACTAAGCTTTGGAGTGTGCGTGTTTCGCAGGTGATAGAGCGATTATTGAATTTCAGGAGGCACACGAATATGATCAACTGAGCTATCCAAATAGGTATTTTGGTTGAGAACAGATTTACGTGCTCTATGCATATCTCCTGAAATTCAATAATCGCTCTATTACCTATTAATGAATAAAACGCTCTATTAATGAATAAAATTGAATAAAAACCCCAGTGAAAGAATTTGTAGCGTTTTACCTACATTTACGGGAATGCTTCAACCCGTGTATCGGCTATAAAGCCTTTTAGGAGTTCACTCCAGTATCCACATTACTACATCACTACGTCACTAGATTACTGATATCAAAACAAAAACAATAATAAACCAAAATAACGCAAATGTTGGCAGCAGAAATCGGGCCATAGATCGGGAATGGTTTGACCTACGGACCTGGGGAGGGGATCATTCGATTCCTCGTGGAGTTCCTAAATTTTACCAGATTTTGTTTCATGTTTACACCCAAAACAATCTTCCCCTAAAAGGTGTTGGTTTACGTAAGTTTCAGGATATGCAGAATCCAATAAGCGGATGTGGAGCAGAAAACTGCCAACTTTTCTATCTCAACCTATCCACAAGATAGGATTTTTAAAAGGGTTTTCTTCAAGAAAATCACGTCTTGTGCCATAAAACCCCATTCATCCTATTAATTGACAACTTTCAGCATGTTTTCTGGGAACGGAGTTAGTGTTCAAGTATTTTCAAAAACGTATTGCGCTTTGAACAATTGAACTGCAATGAGGGTGGCCAGAAGTTTAGTTTTTGATCTTGAATATGCAATAGGGCACAAAAAATTCAACGCTGATTCCGGAACAGTGGTCAAAAGTTCAAAAAAGTCGTTTTAGGGGAAAAATGAGGATCTTTATGACCCCAAAACTCGATTTTCTTCAACAAAAGTTTCAAAAGAACACGAGTTGAGATAGAGTTGAGCGGTTGACAGAGTTTTGCTCTATTTTTTGTCTACTTCCAACCAATTTTTGTTACACCTCGTGTCCAGTTCTCTGATTCTAAAGAATATTTTTTTTCAGTTTTGGACAAGGCCAGTATTTTGATTTCTAGAAAAACATGTTCAGGGCGATTTCAAAACTATCGCCTAGCCTCTAGAGGAGTTAAGAAAGTAGAAATACATTCACCAAACTGCAAAGCCTAAAAATAACCAATGCCGTCAGCTGGAGTCGAAGTGCAACGAGCAACGAGAAACACTTCGAAGGGATTTATGAAGTGAGGTTGGTCGTAAAGAACCGCATCGAGAGGTAATAGCGACCGCTACGTTGCGCTGAGATGGGATACTAACTGATGGGCAGCGGTGATCGTAGATCAGCCGATCCACGGAGGCTTATTACGTCCGCTAACTGGCATCTTCACACCTCACGAACTTCCTCTACACCTGACAACATCACGCCTCTGCCTTCCTCCACCTTCCTTCTCATAAGCCACGAGTATAGGTAATTCCTGAATGTTTTGGAGCTTGGTTTCATCTAAACTTATGTTGTTCTATGATCTCCACGATAAAAAACGTACCATCAGAACAGGTGATAATAGTCTGACAGATGACATGGTTGCGATGACGCAATTGACAACGAATGCTAATAGAGCAAAGTCTGCAATGACCTGAAGGCTTGAAACAGTTGAAACCTGTAGGGAAAAACAAAATAACCAACCCTTCCTCCAAAAGTTGTTGGTTTACGTTTCAAGTTTATGAAATTCGCCCTAAAAATCCCATTATGATCCGGGATGTGCCAATAATCTCGTCGCCTAGGTCAATGAATTCCAAGTGTTATCATTCAACGGTTGAAATATTTAAAAATCTCTCAATATCTAAAACGTTCCACGTAAGAGGGTAGTTTTTTGTTTGATTCAGATAGAAATTAGTTCAACGAATCAAATGTGACCACTTCGGTTGCTGTACAGCCATCCGTTCACCCACAAATCACAGGGCTGTCTTTAAATGCAGAGTGGATACGAAATGACTGCCGGCAGACTTGGAACAAGATGCATACTTTACAAATCGACTAGCCGTATACGAGAGCGAATTAGATATCAAAGGAGATTTTGGATCTGCAAGCTCAGTAGTGATGGAAGAACGTCCCACGTTGTGGGGTGTTGGGTTGGTTTGTCAGGAGTGGGGGAAGCATGTGAGCTAGCCTCCTCGACCCTCACAGTATCCATCGTGACGATGACTGAACAAGAGGTACCCTCATCAATAAGACAACATACTGTGATCAAGTTTCCAGCTACAGAAGGAGTTGAACAAGGCGAAATCTTGAGGAGATTAACTGCACAGTTCAGGGAAGAGGCATTATTGAGAGGTGCAGTGTTTGCATGGCACAAATAGTTTGGGAGGGGGTAATGAACGTGAAAATGAGAGCCATGACCGAAGACCAAGCACCATCATTTTTGTGGACAACTCCACTTGCTTGTCACATCTTGATTTCTTACACGATCGCAAAACAATAAATGCTGCTCATTACTGTGATATTTTGAGTGAAGTAAGAATTGCATACCGCTGCAAAAGACGAGAGCTGCCAATGGAGAAGTAACTCTTCTCCTCGACTGTAATGTTTGCCCTCATACAGGAACCCTGACTCAGAAAAATTGGTACAACTGGGTCGGGAGAAACTGGAACACCCTCCTTACAGTCCAGAACTGTCTTCATGCGACATCCATATGTTTGGTTCCCTTGAAGAAGCTTCGGAAGGGCGTAAAGTCCCAAAGTGATGATGAGGTTGAAACCGACGTACGCAATTGGCTACAGACGCGACCTGACTCTTACTACACGGGGGAATTAGAAAATTACCAACACGCTGGGAAAAATGTGTTTCCGGATCAAAGAATAATTTGAAAAAAAAAAAAAAAAAAAAAAAAATTTCAACAGTAAAGTAAAGTTTAAAAAAATTAAGTCTCGTGTATATTTGATATCCCGAAATACAAAATTGGTGGAGCTTTTAATAAAATTATCCTACTGACCACTTTATTTCTTTTAACGATTTCCATTTAAAAAACGCTGCAAATTCTCTCACTGGGGTTTGTTATTCAATTTCGTTCATTTGGCTTGCATTCATGATTTGGATTTCTACTAAGCTTTGGAGTGTTCGTATTTCACAGGTGATAGAGCGATTATTGAATTTCAGGAGGCACACAAATATGATCAAGAAGAGGGAATATTTTGTATTTTATTAGTGGTAATAGTTATATTTGAACACGTATATGATCAACTGATCAATCCAAATAGGTATTTTGGTTGACAACAGATTTACGTGCTCTATGCATATCTCCTGAAATTCAATGATCGCTCTATCACCGGTGAAACACGCACACTCCAAAGCTTAGTAGAAATTCAAATCATGAACTCAAGCCTATTGAATAATAAACCCCAGTGAAAGAATTCGCAGCGTTTTCATGTTTCTGCTCCTCACCTGTCATTTGCGACTATTCAATGCTCATTATTCTGAATGCCATTACCATGGACAGGCCTCAGTTGTTAGGTGGAATTATTTTTTGTTGATCTAGTTGCGTTTCCCACACTTGCAGTCAATTTAGTAAAGGACGTGAGGGTGGCTATTTATCTATGCTGTTATATTTTTAAAGCTTTTATTCAACTTGCTATGTATGTATGTAAGGATGTTAGGGTGGAATCTTGCGACCCGATTTTAAAGCAGATACTCTCAACCGATTAAGCTGAAATGTTGTATGCACGTTTAGATTGGATGACAATACACGATTAGTTGTGTGACGTCAGATGGCGGAACAGTTATTTTAATGCATTTCTACAATAAGGGTATCAAATGAAAGGGCTTGTTGAGAGGAAGTTAAAGTTGAGAAAAAATGCATGTTGAAAAAGAAGAAGCTCTTTTCGGAATCCCCCCGAAATTTAGAGACCTCGTTTATTCTTGATTTGAACAGGTCAAATCGGTTGATTTTATTTAAAAGCTAGAGTGTTCCGAATCAACCGGCAAACGACCTTCCAACAATGATGCTTTGAATGAGATGAACAGACTCAGAAACCTAGCTAGCGATGACTGAAAAGTAATAAATGAATCAAACAAAAAACCATTTTAAGTAAGCTTTCATTTAAATGCCCTAAAAAGAAGGAAATAAAATTTATTTCCTTATAAGTAAACATTTAATGTTTACTTACGCATTTTAACTGTCTACTTATAGCCTATATACACAATTCATAAAATCATAAAAGCTTGTCGCAAGTAGGCACTAGATCGGAATCTGTAGTATCGGAGTATCGGAACTTATCGGAGTAAGTTGGTTAATGAAATAGGTACCCAGGAACTAGTTAATTTAACAAGCCTAAATCTCGCGACAAGCTTTTATGATTTCACGAATTGTCTATATAGGCTATAAGTAGGCAGTTAAAATGTGTAAGTAAACATTTATTTCATCCTTTTTAGAGCATTTAAATAAAAGCTTTCTTAAAAAGGTTTTTTGTTTAATTTTTTTCCGTCATTCTTTGCGTGGTTACACCTGTTTTGTTTGCGACGTTAAAATAACGGAGAGCGAGCTTCTCGGCGGATCCCCTTGGAAATCTAAAACGACATGTAGTTACCCACCTATCTTTAGCCATTAAAAATATATGACGACAATATGGACGTACCTCGTTAAACTCTTCGAAGTGTTGTGAATTTATGAAGTCAAGAAAATTGAAATATTCAGGGGCTTCGGCACTACATTCTGACGACATATCTGCAACTTACCTGTAACAAAAAATAGTAGAAATCTGTCAGTTAGGATTCAGTTGACTAACAGGTACAATAGAGATTGTTGTAAGGTACTTAATGCACCACGCAATCCGAAAAGCATAATATCCTCTCCAGCTAAAAATTTACAACTTCGAAGATTGCAAAATTAGTAGAGGATGAGTTCATGAAGCTTTTCAAGTCGGATACCCCTGGGCTGGTTAAGTACTGTACTGTTGCATGAGACTTAAGGCGTAAGGCTTCAGTAGATGGCTTATTCTCTACAGTTTTCAATCGGAATATGTTGCTCCAAGTGTTGTTTGTTTATGGATTGTTTTTTATATTTTATCTTTCTCACAACGTATTCTATTAATTGTAATTTGATTTCATGCAGTCTACGTATTTATTGAAATTGATCTACTTAATAAGGCAAATAAGACAAGAAAAAAAAAATACACTGCCAGTGAGATGTCACAGCAACTTTCTCGTTGCGTCTTTTATCATTTGAGCTAAATTGAATCAAAATTGTGAAAGTTATACCAGTTTCAAGAATCTTACGTTAGCGCATGCGCAGAGCGCACCGCTGATTATATTGAGATGGGACCTCAAGAGGCCCTTATCTGCATAATCCCTCGAAATTTGATATAAATTCATTGAAAATTTGGAAATTATGGCTGTAACAACAGACAGACAAACAGACCAACAGACACGGAACCAAATTTATTCAGTAGGCTATGAAACGCAAAATGCGAGAGGAAATTTTGAATTCGGACAACAAAAATGTTTTGGCTCCCGAAAGTGAACACAAGGTTTCCGCTGCTTCGCAGACTCGAAAGGGAGAAGGAAGTGGACTCATCAGACGGTCAGTTGTGACCATGATTATGCACGTACTAATCTGCTCTTGACAGACATTTATTCAATTATCAATGAAGTCATTTTATCATCATCCATTCACTTCGAAGATTGATTCTTAACCTAATATTAATGTACAAAATGGCACCTATTTTTAATCCAATAGTATTGAACCTGCAATTATCCCTTTCTATTGCAGTATAGAATTAAATGTCTACAAATTTGGGAGTAACGCATAGCTTTAGGCTATATACAGGGTGTCCCAGGAGTTATTCACAATCCGACTCGTACGTGTTCTACAACTCATTTCCGAACAAAAATGTCTCCTAGCAATTTTTTGCCAGAGGCCTCGTTTCTGAGCTATTCGCGATTTAAGATTTCTTTCGTGTTTTCGATCTTAAGTCATTAAAACTGTCATAAATCCCTCAATTTTGGAGATAGCTCAAATTTGATGACACCGTTGGAGAGAGCGTTGAATTTTCTATCAATTTGATGTCAGAAAACTTTTTTAAAATTGCATTGAAGATGTGCGATTGCTGCGCGAAATGGCAGTTTTGTCTAAATCTTGAAATCGCCTGTTTATGATCTCGCCTAGAAACCCCATGAATGCTTGATGCAGAACTGTGCAGGCCTGGTAAAACGTGCGCCAAAATGTCTGCTTTCTAACGTGTAGTCGTTTTGGTTTTTAAAAATATTTTTAGTTAAGGAAATGGTGTTCAACTGCAGAAAAACGTGTGTTTTCTGTTAAAACTGAGGTTTTTCCAAAAGTCTCGAAAATGAATGCAACTCATCGCAGTCGGAAATGAGTTGTAGAACACGTAGGAGTCGGATTGTGCATAAGTCCTGGGACACCCTGTATCACTAAAAAAGACCTAATGTTTGAAAATTGGGAAAGCTACGGAGGAGGCATTGTCTTGGTCAGGGGCAAGGATATGCAATGACCCGCACGACCTCCCGGTCTTGAAGGAGGGGTTGCTTTGTGCGCCGTGTATTATCAACTCCAATCTGATTTGGCCGTAGCATTGGGTGTTGAGATGTTGATAATTTGTTGTTTCTGACCAAATTCAGTTTTAGTAAAATGTTTATTGACTCTAACATGTTATCCAGCTGTTGGACAATGGTAAGATATTGGGGTTTAAATCGAGTTCACACAAAGAGTTAAAGTTTAAACAAGATTGTTAAGATTTAAATTAAAAAATAAATATTTAAAAATGAAAAATGAAAATGAATTTAATGAATGAAAACGTTCGTTTGTGATCAGCGTCTACGGCATTTTCAAGCTGTCCAGCCAAAGTCAGGATAATCGAAGATCCGAGAGACCGCTACTGTTTGTGTTCATTTACGATTGATTGCGACGAGTTGCTTAAAGTTGAGTAGCTATACCACAAGTGAGTATGTTGACATGATTTTTGTGTACGGTTTTGCCAACGGTAATGCTTCTGAAGCAGCAAGGGAGTCACACTTCTCCTGTGTACAACTCACACCCTAGCGAACACGTCGGATAGTGTGAGGAAAAAATATTGGTAGATAATACTGTTTATGTCACTGATCCTTCTTTATCTAGTAAACTATATGTTTTTTATCTACTAATTGTTTTTTGTCACTAAGGTTTTGGTTATTACTACCAGCTATGTTCAATAGCTATAGCGCACCATGATGAATGGGAATATGCAATAGGGAAAACCTCGCTGAAGGAAATACAGCGAGGAAAGAGACGAAAGGGAAGAGTTGGTAATGATACGGAATCCTGGTTTGATAAGGGTCCATAGTGTCAGCAAAAAGATGAATGCAACTCATCGCAATCAATCGTAAATGAACACAAAAAATAGCCGTCTCTCGGCTCTTCGATATCCTGACTTTAGCCGGACAGCTTAGAAATGCCGTAGACGATGTTCACAAACGAACGGGTTTATGCATCCGACAAAACTAACTTAAATCGTCACTTGAGAGGTCTGACGTTGTCACCTATTCGATTCAGGGAGAAAAGTTACGTATATACCGCCACCAACCTTTTTTCGTCGAGACTTTTGGAAAAACCTCAATTTTAACAGAAAACACTTGTTTTTCTGCAGTTAAATACCATTTCCTTAACTAAAAATATTTTTTTTAACCAAAACGACTTCACCGTTGGAAAGCTGACATTTTGCGCACGTTTTACCAGGTCTGCACAGTTCTGCGTCAAGCATTCATAGGGTTTCTAGGCGAGATGAAAAACAGGCGATTTTAAGATTTTGACAAAACTGCCATTTCGCGGAGCAATCGCACATCTTCAATGCAATTTAAAAAAAGTTTTTTTGACATCAAATAGATAGAAAATTAAACGCTCTTTCCAACGGTGTCATCAAATTTGAGCTATCTCCACAATTGAGGAAGTTGTGACAGTTTTAATGACATGAAATCGGAAACATGAAAAAAATCTTCAATCGCGAACAGCTCGGAACGAGCCCTCTGGCAAAAAAATTGCCAGGAGGCGTTTTTGGTCGGAAATGAGTTGTAGAACACGTAGGAGTCGGATTGTGCATAACTTCTGAGACACCCTGTATATCATAATTTCTCTCTAGCATAGACCATCGAAATTGTGTGAGTAATCCAAAAAGATGTGGAATGTAAGCTCGTTGCCACGATTCACAGAACCAAAAATGCGTCGAGGCTTGTTCTCGCGGACATCAACGCCTTCAAAAGATGAATCGACATGTGTTGTGGGTTGGTCGCTGTAATTTGGTAGAGAGTAGACTAATGATAGGATCAAGTTAAAATTGATATGTGAGACCGTCTAACCCAACCCACATATTCTCTGAACTTAGTCAATAACGGATGAACATGGTTGGAATAAGGGTAGGTTACCATTTCCCGCTCGCGCTTTTTCAATTTCAATGATTTTGTTTTATCCTTGAGTACAAAGAAATGTGAATGGGGTCTACCAGATCCTAGGACACCCCAGACTCGTCTGGGTTTCACAGATTATATCGAATACAACACTACCAGCGGCGATGTGTTGTGTTGGTCATTTTACCGCTGTCAAAGCAAGAAATTGATCTGATCAGGTGAGTGAGTTTTGAGACTGAACTGCATCCCAATTTGAATGTCTGTGACACTGCAGTGGCGGACCCTGATGTTCAGCTCTGGGAGACATAGCGGCTTTGTCGCTGGAACATCGGTTCAGAATTACAGACTGTTCAGCGTCTTAGAGACGCAGGTTCACCTCTAAAATCAGAGGATTCCTGTGCTGGATCTCTTACTCAATGGGTCGTAAACACTTACACACAGATGAGTTGTCATGGTGTTCCCGTCTAAAGACTGTGAACTCAAGGTCCCAAGGTGTCTGGAAACACTATAGAAGCTGACGTTATAAGCTTAGCTGCTAAAACGGAAGGCATTGCTGTGCGTTTTTATAAAACTATCTGCACACGTTGATGAAGAAATTCCGCAATCTCACTAAGAACAATAACTTTCGTAGGACTTATTAGCACTGCTTACCTCAGACTTCCTGAAAAACGTCTCTGCAACAATGTTCAAATTAAGAAGGCAGCATACTGGTGTTACTGGTGTGATAGGGGCAGTGCACAACATTTCTTTGATTAACTTTATTCAGATCACTTTGCTGCTTCAGTTTCAGAGTTCAGCTGGGTTAGGTACAATGGTTTGCATTCTACACACTTTACATAATTACCGTTCTGCTTCAACTTCAGTCTGGGGTGTTTGTTATCCGTCGAGATAACACACTTTGAGTCCGAAAGTGAAATAATCTAAATCCAAAATAGTGACTCCCAAGTCACTATAGGAACAATGAGCCAAACAAGGAAGCAGATTCGTCTAATACGCATCGGTATGGTTTGTTAGGAATTCTATCGGGCGGACAGTCGTGAGCAGGTTATAGGAAACGAGGGCGTGAAACCCATTTCCACGGTCCATTTCAGATGAAGAACGTGCTGGGGAGGAGGGTCGACCTTCTGGGCCCGAACAAGGCGTTATGGGCATCCTTTCCAATGACCCCCCTCTTCCAAACAATAATCCACGGTGTTCTTAAAGATAAATAAGAATGATCTCGGGAGGTTAAGGTGGAGGATTTGGCCTGTACACGTCGATTTTAGAGTGCAAGGTGATGTTTGTTGTTGCTGCTCGTGAACGTTTGTTGTAATTGTTACTTATCCAGATTGCAACCGAACCCGGCTGATAAAGTTAAATATCTGGCAAGTTGGGTGAGGCACATGGCTTCTACGTATTGGTAACATGAATGTAAAGATCATTGAAATGTTTCAAATAACCTTAAAAGTTTCCATAATCTTACAAGATGTGGAAGTTCAGCTTAAATTGAAAAGATTCGCTGGACAACAATGTCAGTAACAACGCTGAGGAGAGCAACTACCCTCGAAATCTGAGGACGAGAGGAAGAGAACAAATTATGCATGATGAACGTGACTTTTGCGCTTTCGCACAGCTAAGTATTGGATGGTGAGCATTGAAACTCACAGGGAACCTTCTGACCAGCACATTCCCTGACAATTTTATCCAAATCGGACGAAAACTTGGAAATGCAGCTTGAAACAAACACGACAGGCACATCACACACGACTCGCAGACAAACACAAAACGAAAGTTGTTCAGAATCTAAAATTTAAAGATGAAATGATGGTTTCAAAGAAAACACATTTCCATCAACGAAAATTGAAAACAAATCTTCCACTCGTCCGATTCAATTTTTTGATAGCTCGCATCATATGGCTGTAATTCCTTAATGGGCCCATATAGATGGGACACGCTGTATAGTTTACCTCTCAACGTTGTTAAGAACATTTTCATGAAGTACACATTCATGTCATAGGTACGAGGAGGCTACTTACCAAACACGAATTGCGTTTTGTGCGTGGACAGGTAAACGTTCGTTTCTTTACTTTTCAGCCCATGAACTATTTCTTCAATTCATTCCCCGATTATTTTTCGGGCTTCCATCCTCGTTTTCCAAGCTCATACACGCCATTTGTCTCTATTAAACCATCAACGTTTGGGATGAGTGCCACCGTACAAGGTCCTAGCCCTGGGAAACTCTTCTGCTCGACCTTCTGTCCTATTTCCTTTCCCATAGTAAAGCCACCGCAACGTAGTTATACCGATTGCCCGCCATTCTTAGTCCAGTATCGTTGTCTTGAAGTTAAGGTTTAGGTAAGTATACACCAACCATCCTTGAATAATTTGTCTGCAGATTCCTATTTGACATGAACAAAATCACTGGTCACAGCGATGAAAAACGATGTTAATGAAGAACGAAGTACCAAGTTCAACAGGATTTCAACGGTTAGATCATAATTCGTGACAAACAATAACTGAACCTACAATAGGACGCAACTTAAAGAGTCGCAGGAGACAGGGAGATTGATTCCCGTTCGTCAAGAGAAAAGGAGAAGGTGAGAGACATTATAGCTTGTCAGATGAAATGCAAAGAAAGGGGGGTTAACACAAACTAATTTTATGTTGTTAGGGAATGATTCCAAGCGTCACAGAAATAGACCAAGCGCTAGTGGACAATATTGGGAGATATCCTCATTCTAACATTTACCAGATCTAGTACTTATCGTAATGTAGAATTTGTCATGTATATTCAATATGTATCATTTTTGAAAGCAATGAGGGAATTCTACTAACTCTCCATTACAACAAAAATGTTGGCGATGACTTACTTTTTTCTTCTTTTTTCGTAAATCAAAACATTTGATCTAGCAATTTTACATATACATCGGTACACTCCAAGAGGGTAGGTTTACAGCAAAACCTAGCCTTTCATTATATAGCGGGATTATCTATCACTGAGTTCGATTGCACTTCTATTCACACAGCACAACTAAATCCAGCGGTTTCTTTAATTTGAGACGTCGGATTTCACCTTCGTTGTCCAAAATATAGAGCATCTCCGGGTTCTCCTGTCTGTGGAGGCGAGTTCATGCTCCCTTGCGTATTTTGCAATAATTTCATAGAATTTTTCTCAAATCTCGATGAATATCATCGTTTCGCATGTACAAAGGGGCCTCAACTATACTTCTCAGTATTATATTCTGAAAGGTTTGGGTTTTCCTAATATTTGATTTCTTGGCACAGCCCCAGAGCTGCATCCCATAGGTCCAAATAGGGCGAAGGATCTGCTTATATATAAGCAGTTTGTTGTGAAGAGAGAGATAGGAATTCCTTCCCATTAGCCAATACATCCTTCTGTACTTGATTTTAAGTTCTTCCTTCTTCTTTTCTATGTGTGTATTCCAGTTTACTTTGGAGTCAAGTGTCAAACTAAAGTATTTAACTGCTTCAGTATGCGGTATTTTATTTGAATTGATCTCAACATCCAAGATTGGGATTTTTCGGTTAGTGAAGTTGATGTGGGCTGAATTTCATTCGTTCAGCTTCATTCTCCACATCTTGGTCCACTTAGAAACCTCAGTAGTAGACGTCTGTAGTTTGCGTGTTGCAGCTTCTATATCATCTCCAACAGAGAGGGTAGCCGTATCATCTGCAAAGGTGGCAACAGTTGTACCTTCTTGTTGGGGTAAGTCCCGTGTGTACAGGAGGTACAGTACTGGCCCTAAGGCACTTCCATGCGGGACCCCTGCTTTTATGGGTTTCAAGCCGGAGTATTGGTCACCTTGCTACACCCTGAAATGTCTATTTTCAAGGTACCTTGACAAAGGCTTGAGCCACATCCAAGAAGATACTAACACATATTTTACCCTTCTATTAGAAGGTTGACTTACTGCTCACAGTTTTCTTCCTGAACACTGATAAAACCACTGTTCAAGAAAAAAGGGGGGTAACAAAATGAAATGTTTCTTCAACCATGACTATTGAGGCAACCTCGAAAGATATTCTGGGATATTATAAACGAGCATGAAGAGGATTTCAGGGGCAATAAAGGCAAATCTACTCTACCTGATTTGCCAATCATGTCAAGGAATTTAATGGTGGTTATAATCATGATTTGATATATGACAATTTAGTAATTTCTTATACAACATAGACAACATTCCTCGTTAAATGCCGTTTTATTCGCGAACCCAAGGAGCTGACCGGCTTGAGCTTCCCTTTGATTGCTTCTTTCTTGAATAGTTATCAGAGTACATTCCGTTTCCATTAATTAATGATCATTAATTCATTGATTTTGTTTTAAAATTGGCAATCAATATAAGATTGCCTATGACAGATGGAAATATTCTAACCATTCTCTATTTGGTACTACGGTCATTATTTCCGCGAAATCGAATCCGAAATAGGCACAAAAGGAAGTAAAAGTCACGAAATCAGGCTGGTGTTAGGGAATCCGGTGGAGCAGGCGTGCGCCTGTACTTATCAAAATACTCGTTTGGGTCTAACCCATTGAAAAAACCCCAAACCCGACTCTAATCCGCTTAATTATAGAGCGCATGCGCAAATTGTCTTTCAGAAAACAGTCTCGCGGAATGGATACCTTGCGTCAACATTCCATCAGCGTTACCCTGGAATTCTGAACGGTTGATCTCGTTTCAAGTTAATGGTTTCCAATCAGCTGGGAGCGCGTATATTGAACGGAAGCGATTGGGTGTATTGAGACCAGCTCCTTGATCGGAACGGATTTCAGGATATCAATTATAATTCAACTTTAAAACATAGTCAATCCGTATTTATTTCTGGAATGTTGACACCTCCCACACTGATTTTGCTAAGTGGTTTGTTTCCAAAAATTCGCAATTTATTTTCAACCGATTTTGTGAGATACCATCCTTAACCCTAGAGCTTCATATTTTAGAGGTAAAAGTACCCAAGTCCATTTTTTTGTGAAATTGAGTTGAATGTACCTAACCAACTAGGATGATACTTATTTTCATGTGCTGGAGATATCTAAGTCCAATGATGATGATTTCCATGGTTTTCAGAGCATGTGTCACCAAGTGGAGAAATAGCTCATTCTTGAGAGGTAAAATTACCCCGGGGAACTTGGGTAGATTTACTTCTAAAGATGGCAAATTTTAGTTACTTTTCTCTAGAGGAAGAACTCACCAAGTTGTGAGGGTGATGGAATGGTATAGTTGCCCCTTCCGAGGAGGTAGATGCTTTATTATGCTCCGCCACGCTCAGAGGATGAAACAGCTTGGTAACTTCAGATTCATCTCCGAAGGCGTTGGAATCTAAAATCGGGAAGGGGCCAACTAACCATATCCATCACAAAGTGCAGTTGGGTAGTTATACTTCTTTGATTTGCTTCCTCCCTGAACTTTTGATCTTGCACATTGTGGAGAACTTGCACACAAAGATTCTTGAGCATAAATTCATAGAAAAAGGGCATAGCCATATGGAGGTAGACTCTCTGCACAGTGCCATTGAGTCAGCACAAAAATATGTGTCTGTGTATTTAATGAGAGATAAATATCTTTCAGCTATCGAGAAGCAGGAGGAATGAGACAAAAAATCTACCCTACGTTGTTCGAGAGCTGAAATACAAAGATTTTGTTGATTTGAAATCATTGTCCCAACAATTGGTAAGCAATACAACAACGCAATTCCACCCCATACTTATTGGAATTTATTTATTGCCGTGCATTTAAAGATTGTAATACTTATGACCTGTCCAAGTCCTACTAGACTGAACCAAAGTTTGTGGTAAACATACCCAAGTCCAAAATTCCTCTGACGCCTTCTGATAAAATTCAAATTTCGTGGATAATTGTTCATCTTTTAACCTTGAAAACCACATCACCTCCTAACCAAGTGTAAAAACTACAAAAATAGATTTTTTGCCATTTTTTCTGAGGTACTTGTGATTTTACGCAAGCATTTAAAATTCGAATTTAATTTTTCCACACTTTTAACGTTTGTGACTCGGGTACTTTTACCTCTAACACCTCGATATGAGTTGAAATTAACGAAATCTTAACGCCAACTGACCGGTCTACTAAGGGGCACAAGATGGAGAGTGCGTGAATCCGGCGATCTTTCGTGGGTTGAGTCGATCATTGTACCGGTTCAATCGGAGCAAAGAGTGGGGTCTACCTCGGAGCGTCGAAGAAGGCATTTTCCATACCATACTACCCCGCCGTTAATCATGCAACTTCTCTTCCTCATATGATATTCCTCCGTTCCCGCTACGTCTGAGCATAAACCGGGAGCTTTTTAGCATCATGGTGTTCCTTCTTGTAGGTATCCTCCGGTTGTTGCAGGCCAATCGCCTCAGGCCCTGGAAGGGGCAACTAGTCCATTCCATCACATTCACGTTATATCTTAGCAGAGCCTGATTATAACCCACTCACCCTCTAAATTTGAATGTCGAAATACTCCGTTTCCCTCTCACTACCCTAGTAGGTTTTAAATATCAGCGAGTCTTCCCAACGCTCCTTCAATCCTGGTGCTTTTTGAAAGCCCAGGGAGTTGGATGGATATGTGTAGTTCCTACTTTCCCGTTCCTTATAACAGCTGCCACTGAGCATTGACCTGAGGCTTTGTAGATTCAGGGGTATCCTCTGTGTGTTGACGGCCAATCTCTCCACACCATCACCTCCTCGTCACATTTCAAACAAAGATCCTTCATGAATGGTTGAATTTATTGGTAATTCAATCCACAAAGGTTCTACGGACCGTTCCAAACGGAACATGGCGCCCGAGGATCTCAAGGATATTATTCGTTTTCTTAGTTCATAATCCAATTTTTATAATACCTGGGCAGTGTTCCAATCTCTCTAAAAGTCCCCAAATACGGCAGCTTACTATTGAAATCCGCCATTGACGACCACTTATTACTAAAATTATTACTCAATCAGACAAAACTGTCGAGATCATGTTAGTTTAATGGATTTGAGGTTTGCGGTACGTTGCATCTTCTAATGATGCGATCGTGATGAAACTCGTGCGTGATTGTGTAATAGATACGGGAGGGCACACGATTAGATTTTCCGTTTGCCCATGCATTTTGCATTGATTGGTTTATTTATTTTCATTGATACGCCTTTGCAAACGTTTAGCAAAAAAATTTTATAACTTCCCTCAAACTTTCAGTTTTACGTTCAGTGGTGCGTAGGTAGACTCAAAATCTGCAATGCCCGTTAAAAGGCCTTAGAATTGGTGTAAAAATTTGTTCTTCAGCCCATGGACTTCGCTTAGGGTCTAGTTGGTCCTGACTTCTAGCTAGCCCTAAAGTGTTACACGCATAGATGCCATGAGCCAATAAATGGTCAAAAAGTGCAAGAAATGTGGTTCCTTGAAGTTTTTACTGACCTAAGCAAGTGGGGTGTCATTTTCTTGTTATCTACTTGGGCAAAAAATCGACTGGGAAAACCACTCACAGCAAATGATGGCATTTTTTGAATAAAAAACTGACCCTAAAAGCCTCACATTGACACGAACAATCACCAATCATCCGAAAAATAATAAACCCATATATTAGAATTGGAGGCATTTTGAACAAAAAAGATCCGAACCACCTTATTCCCTGAAAATGTTATCATAATCAAATGGAAAAACTATAAAATTATTTTAAAACTATTTTCCTGATTTGAGATTGCGTATTTACTACTTTATTTAGAGTTTAGTATTGATTTGTAAAAAATGGAGGTGTCGGAGAATAATCATGGACTGACCCGAACATTCTCTGCCAATATCATCACATTCGAATGACAGTTGTAAAATTTAAGAAAATCGCAGTGTTTTTAGAAGAATGAATAGTCTTTTTTAATAAAAATTGAGAGTTACAGCGTTAAATCGATTTCTGTGAGGTCATCGTCAGTCACAGAACGATATCAAAGCTACCTACGTTTTTACTTTTTCAATTTTTGTGGAAATAGACTGTTTTCTTCTGAAAACTGTGTTTTTCTTGACATGGGTTTCCACGATTTCGTTGCGAATGATTTAGTGCTTATAAGAGTAAACCTGCTTAAGAATTAGCGGAGAAACTGACAGATGTGAAATCAAGGTTGTTCATGATGCAATAAAACGTGAAATGCAAGTGAAAATTTAAAATTTTGACAGCATTCTTATTTCATTCTAGAAAAGTGAAAACGATGTTTCCATTATGATGCGACCCGGAAGCGATACCTCACTCCACGTAGTTATGAACGCAGTGTAATCAATCTTTTCCCCATACGATTTCTGATTAGTATTAGCCAATCATCCGTTGAAATTGCGATTTGAATCCATCTGTGTTGCATAGCTAGACTTGTTTTTCTCCCGTTGGAGTGCGTGCGCCGCCAAGTTACCGAGCGGGGTCGAACGGGAAAGAGCTTCGTGAATATCAAGGTCGTGCACTTTCACTGTCGCTAACAAAATTCGATTCCTCCGGCCCGCGAACCCTCGACGACTCTCCCGTAATAATTTGTAACGTTGCGTAACCACGTCGGGAGGAAAAGTGAAGACTGAAATATTTGGAACACGAGGGAATCCAATAGGCATGAATGACCTCTTGAATGTGTGAAACACATAGTGAACAGAAATTCTTCGTTTTTCAGGACAGTTTAAATGTTAGATATCGAGAGGAAAAACGCTGCAAATTCTTTCACTGGGGTTTATTATTCAATTGGCTTGCGTTCATGATTTGAATTTATACTAAGCTTTGGAGTGTGCGTGTTTCACAGGTGATAGAGCGATTATTGAATTTCAGGAGATATGCATAGACCACGTAAATCTGTTCTCGACCCAAATACCTATTTGGATTGATCAGTTGATCATATTTGTGTGCCTCCTGAAATTCAATAATCGCTCTATCACCTGTGAAACACGCACACTCCAAAGCTTAGTATAAATTCAAATCATGGACGCAAGCCAATTGAATAATAAACCCCCGTGAAAGAATTTGCAGCGTTTTATTGCAGATTCGGATTCTACACCCTTTGAAACGTAAACCATGAACATTTCAGGGGGGTTAGAATTTTTTTTTCCAGAGCGATTACAATCGTTTATTATTGAATAATAAACCAAAAGATAGACCTCTTTGGGATCAGTTTTTAATTTAATTCTCTCTATTTCCCATCTCCACAGGAACTAGTTCTCCTTAAGCGAGCGGAGATTTGAGATTAAATGAATGAAGTTTCCTCATAATATTCAACTTAATTTGCTTAACAACTTTATAACGTTCATTTAGAGCCTATCAATCAATATATTTTTCCAAATTTCGGAGTCGTAACTCTAAATTTTGGAGTTTTTAGCATTTATTAGGTAAATATCGCACGCACACACTGCATGTGTGTTAGTGTGTGTGCTTTTAAAAATGAATCATTTTCAAAATGAAACTGGAAAGTGAATCAAGTAAAGATGATATAAATTCAAAAATACACTTTACTCGCCACGAAAAATCAATTATTCATTGGAGTGAGGAGTGGAATCTCCTCTCTTTACCGTGGTGATGGGTTTTCGTTAAAGTGGATTGTTATCCTTGAAATGGCACGTTCTCTCACCGAATTATACGGAAATGACAGACTTAAGTTTCTTAGTTCAAGACTCGTATGAGTTTCTTGATGCTTCTACCTAAATGAGTAGTAGCAAGTGATCGAATAGTAGTAATACGCAAAGTCGACGGTTCGTTCACATCAATATTCGCCGACCACAACAACCAGAACTGGGGAAGCGAAACACATACTCGTAGCTTCTGGAGATGAGTAACATGAATGTAAAAAATAAACATGTGTAGGTACATGTCATTCATGAGTTTGCGTAAGTATTATTTCATTGAAATGTTTGAAATAAAGTTAGAAGATTCTTAATCTTAAAAGCTAAAGAAACCAAGTTCGTTACAAGGATACACGGGAAAGCAGTGTCGCGAGACACACTCCCATCGAAATCAACTCATCTAAGCAGGCGGGCAGATCAACATAGCAGGTCTCCGGTTTAAACCTGTAGCGCCTAACGAAATGATACAATCGTGTTGAAATTGACATAGGATTAAAAAACCGTTCTTTGTCGACTAAGAGGACCTGATTTTACGTTTCCGTATGCCCAGATTAAAGCATGATTTTTGAGGAATGGACTCATAGCCCAACTCGTACATTCTCTAAACATTTCATCAAAACAAAATGAAACCACCGAAATTTAGCGAGATTTAAGGATTCGCAGAGAGTTGAAAAATACACAGACACACATACAGACAGATACGAAATAATAGATCGCATAGAATTTTAAATGAGATAAATGTACTTTTTTTATATCCCTATTTTCACAGTACATACAACTGCTTCTTAACGAGTTTTCCAGAAAATCCCTTACAAGGCACGTTTTGGCATATTTTACATTAAAAAACAATAGATATATTGTAACAATATATATACATATTGCAAGGAAAGAACAGGTTCATTGTATTGAGGATCCGTGTATATTAAACGACAATAATTATACGTTGAATAAGAAAGGTGCAAATCTAATGTGGTACATTTTCGGAAAGAACAGGTGAACGTTTGTATTCGCTTGAGGATCAATTTTCGTGTATATTAAACGACAACAATTACAATATACGTTGAATACGTCAGACACTTGTTAGAAGTTCGGGCGTATACTTTTTCCAAAATTTCACCTACCACAGATTCCTCGGCATAGCTACTCTTCCCTTGATGTGGTACATTTTCGGTTACTGTTGGATTGCTAAACGAAACAGCCCCCGAAACTGTCATAATTTAGGTGAACATTGATGACTTAGTGATACAACTTTTACATATCTCCTCCACATTTGAGTGAGATCGAATAGGCCTTTAAAAAACGGACGCTGATTGATTTTACGTTTGGGACAGTGCAGTAAAAACTATCAATTTTTGCTAACTACCGAAATTTATGAAGAGCAATATTTAAACGGCACATCCTCACAACATCAACATGTGCATTTATCCCAACACAATTGATTAGCTTTTTGAGACTGCTATTTCACAGCCATTAGGTTAGACCAGGGGCCTCCAAACTACGGCCCGCGGGAGGATTTGGTCCGGCCCGCCGCCCGCGGACAAACATGAATGGATGGAAAAAATTAGGCTACCGCCAGAAAGTAATGACTTCATAGGAATCAAGAGTTTTGCCTGACAAATGATATCAATTTTTGGTTCAACGTATCTATGCGAAAAAACCTTTTCAAAAATGACACACGTCAAATCCAAATATCAAGCAATGCTTTCAGAAGAAAAAATTCTTCAAGAAAAACTTTGCTTACGATTGGAACAGGAAACTATGATCCTAAGTGGAAAGACATTGAAAGCAAAAAATAATTGCACACATCACATTAGATTGGTTTCCCTAAAATAGGTATTTTTTTTAAATGTAAATAATTTTAAATAATTAGGTAATACAAAATATATTTCTTACATACAAATAGGTTTAGTTTCCTATATTGGGCCTAATTTTTAATTTGTCAAATTCGTCTAGGAGTGCTTAAAAACCCTAAATTCAACTGTCTGACTTGCAAAATTTTCCATTCCTGAAGATTCAATGGTTAACACTTTTATTGAACAACGAAAAAGAAATCACGGAATTAGAAAAAATATATTTAATCTCTGAAAACTAATTTTTTGTTCCAACATTAGGCCTAATTTGAATTTGTCAAACTCGTCTAGGAGTACTTAAAGTGTCTAATTTTTAAATACCGTATCGTTTAAATACCCCGTACCTCCCTTCAGCTGGGACTAGCCCCCCAGACCCACCTGTTGGCCCGCTCCACCACCTCGACATTATGATATGGCCCTTGGGACAAATAGATTGGGGACCTCTGGGTTGGATAATCAAAGATCAGGCAATCAAAACGTTGAGTTCACTCCAGAACATAGAGGTTTTTAATCATTCTTAAGAAAAAACCTTCTGTCACATATTAAAATAGGAACTGAAGGCATTTCATGTGTTACGGTCTTCGGTTTAAGTGGTTTAGAACAACAATTCTAACTTCGAAACTCAAATTAAGTTTGAAAGATGAGCTCATTCACATCGACTTACATAAATTACCTTGAACGAGGATTTACGACGCTTTTAGCTTGGTGAATAGAGAATAGACCAGAAGACAATTGCAGATTTGCACGGTAAAGGTTGTACAAAATCACGGGAAAACCTCGCATATCATTGTTTAGTCCACCTCGGTGCTGAATAATTTAACGTGACCTTGTCGCAAAGCACGATCAGATTGACTTGAGTCACAAATGTCATTCTTTGTAAAAGCTACAAATATATTAGATAAATTGATGTTTCTTGATTTCTTTCCGAAAAGGTGATGAGACTGTAGAACCAACACAATCTCTACAGGAAAATTTAATAATTACACAGTTCCCTGCTGTCATTTCTAAATATGATCTTACTTGACCTTATATAAAACAAGATCAAATTGAATTAAATACACATACCCTTCACCCTGATGGATGACCACCGAAGGATAACCAGTAATTGAAAATCAGTCTGATAAATTTTGGTGATAAAATTAATTTATAGACCATTAAAATGATGAAAACAATCTTGAAAGATGTTGAGTATAAGCTTGTTACAACGATTCAAGGGACAAAATACCAACGGCCACGTTCTGGCTCATATGAACGCCTTCAAATTATCTGGCTTATATGAACGCCTTCAAATGAATGAGTAGGCATGTAATGCGGGTCTTTATCTTTAGTCGTATATTGGACACAATTATGATACAATTGAGTTGAAATTGATACGGGATGAACGAATCGAAACCAGATTGTATGCCAATTTCGAAATTTGACTGAAATTGAACGACTAAAACCTGAGAAAAATACGCATCGTGGATTATAAATTTGCGCAAGGGCAGAGTGAAGTGTTGATTTTTGATCACATGAACTATCCACAGTCTAACCAGCACATTCCCTGAAAATTTCATCATTATCGGATGAAAACTGTTACAAGGATTAGCTTGTTACAATCTTTACTAAGCATTTAATTTGGCATGGGTGGAGTTTTAGAGAAAAATATCTCCTTTCAAAGAATTTACCACAGACGAAAAAATAAACAGTTAGTAAGCCATCAGCTAAAAAGAACTAAATCATGTGGATTCCGATTTTGGATCAAAAAACGCCTGTCAAGTTGGGTGTGGCACTCAGCTTCCTCGTCTATGTAACATGCACGCCTAGATCTTTTGAAATGTTTTATACGATCTCGAAAGATGAAGAATATAGGCTTCTTACAAAGATTAACAGGAAAAAAAGGGGGGCATGTTCGTGGGACGTCAACGCTTTCAAAAGGCTAATCGATCAATAATTGTTCGCTGCAGTGCTAATTTTGTATGATATGGAATAATGATACGATCATGTTGCAATCGAAATGCGATTGTTAAACCGTTCTTTTCCGACTATCTTCAAAATTTGACAGAAATCGGGCCACTAGAACTTAAGAAAATGACGCTTGGTGGATTTTACGTTTGTTCATGGGCAGAGTGATGAACTGATTTGTGATAAATGGAACTCATAGGGAACCATCTTTAGTGTAGCCCGCATACACTTCGGAAATTTTATCAAAATCACAAGAAAACTGTTGGAATTAGGATTGTTGCAACTGTTTATGGGCACATGGTCACATATGCCCACATATACAGACAAAACTTGTTCCGTAAGTTGAACACGAAATGAAAAAATCGATTTTCAATAATGTTCCCCGAAAGTGAAAGTGAGGCAATGGAATGGTGTAGTTGTTCCATTGATATCAGAATAATGATCAACACTTAGAGGTATCGGCTTGAAAACGTCCTTCATCTCCCAAGTCGACGGATTCAATAATCGAGAAGGGTCAACCAACCATATCCATCACAACATACTAGATTATACTGTTAATTCTATTTATCTAAATTGTTCAATAATTGGGCCGTTTTTTGATAAAAAATAAATAATGGCATTCGTATGTGACGGTAGGCAGTCAAGGTGTTGAAGCCTACAATCTTTCTGAATTTTATCAAAATCGTACAGCTAATCGGGTTTTCTGTATCAAGCATTTGAGAGAGGAGCATAGACAACATACATCAGATAGACGCTGAACCATGACTGATCAGCATGCTCTGAAACGCAAAAAGCAAATGGGAATTTGATTGGGATTGGGTATTGAAGTATCTACTAGTTCAACCATAAACGGCTCTGTTACCTGGTCAACAACAAAAAATATTGGGTCAAATCGAAATTTTAAATATTTGTTCTTGTTGGAGCTTAATGTGGTTTTAAGGTATCGTACGAATTACTGTGTTGAAAAAAGTTCAAAAGTCCATCATTTAGTGAATCTTGCCTAACCGGCAGTGATGTAGTCAAAATTGTATTGACCTCTCAAACACCAGTATCATCTGGACACATTTTTAGGTGTCTGCATCATTTGATTGTGAATTCCTGTGATATTGTTCACTTTGCAGAACTAAGCAGACAGGCAACTGTTTCAAATGTCAGACTTTCAATCCTGGAAGCGTAGGCATTCGATCTTTGAGGCCTGCGGTGCCAGCTCTAGCCCACACACCTCAAAAAAAGAAGCAGGTGAATGGGTCGAGGGTGTGGTCCCGATTGATAGAGAGATTGAAACTCGGAAGTTCAAATCCAAGGGCGGTTCGCTCCGCTTCCTGGGACCTAAGCGGGCGCTTGCTCAAATTGTGAAAGCTTTTGGCGGCGGAAGGTCGAACTGTCTTGACGACCCGAGAACGAGAGCTGTTCCGATGATCTCACCCGTTCTCAAGTGACTCGGAAACTCGTTCCTTTTCATTCGCGGCGCGGAGCTCTCGGAACGCGGGCAGCCCTGAGTCTGGAAACCCAAGGTCCCTTCCGCATCCTCAAGCTGAACCCACCAACCTGAATCGTCCCTTGGGTTGCATGATAATGTGAAATAACGGTAGGAATGACGATCGCTGCTATTTGACGTTCCGATCGCAAGGTTTGTATCATAACTAGTCTGATATCTGAACCGTACAAAAGATAATCATGAATAGCAGATGAGACTAATGAATATATAAAGATACCAGTATAAGTAATAGTAGCACCCTCTTCATTCACCACGATTAAATATAAAATTTGAATCTAAAGAATCTCTGAAATATGCTCCAAAACTAGACCAAATTCCTAATTGAACGAAAGTAGGGTAAATACTCCAGAATTTTAACATTAAATTTAATTTGAAACTATAATTATTGAATTCAACATTAATTTTTAAAATCGTTCTGTTACTTGAAAGTATCTATCAGCTGTTACGTTCTCCATTACCCTTCGGACAGAGAAATGAATATATCAAAGGTTTCTAGCTCGAGTGTACTAAAAGCGAAACTTAATTAAAACGTTGCCAATTCTAACACGTCGGTTTATTATTTTCCAATAAATGCGTGATTGTTTGCGTTAGGTTGTGAGGTTTTTGGTGTCAGTTTTATGTTCAGCAATTGCGATTGTTTCCTGTGGTTGAATTTTTACAGATCTGCAACATATCTCACATTTGGTTGTCATAAACTACTATGAAACGACATTTTGCTTGTCTGAGTCAGTAAAAACACCGGGAAATCAGGGTTTAAAACGTTTTCGATCAGTTTTGATCCTTCTCATCTATGCGTGTTAATGCGATCGAGTTGGCTAGATGTCAGGACTTGCTGGAAATCAAATGGAGTCCACAGGCAGAAGAAGAGATTTTTACTTAAAATCTAAGGCCTTTTATGGCGGACGAATCTACTCACATTGAAACATCAAGTCACAAACTTGGAGGGAGGTTATACATAATGTTTGCAATACAATTACAAAGGAATATCAGAGGAAAAAATTAACCAAAAAGAAATACGGAAATAGGTTAGGAAGCGCGCTATAGGTAGCTTCGATAAATTCGTTGAAAAAAACTATTTTTTGGCAACAATTCTGTTTTCTTTTTCTTACCGTATGGAATTTGAACTTTCTGCAGTTAGTTTTACAGCTGGATTGAAATGAGAGTAGATACTTGTCGAACAAAAAATAACTAAATAAAATTGAATAAATATCAATAATAATTAATAAATGAACCGGCTGCCAAGTTGGATGTGACAGTCCTGAAAAAGAATCCTAAAAAAGTTACAGTCCTAAAAAATGTACAGTAAGAGCAGAGATCAATGCATTTAGAAGTTGAGTCGACAGGCATTGCTGGTCTGTGTCGCTAATTCAACAGAATAATCTACAGGCACAATAATGATACAATCGAATTGAAATTTATATTAGATTTATTAGACGGTTCGTTCCCCACTATCACCCTAAATTGAGTGAGATCGGACCACATGAACCCGAAAAAATGATGATGAGTGAATCTTACTTCCGCACATAGCTAGACCTATTCCCCAGAACGTTTTGAATGCAAGACAATAGTGAAGACGTGTGCAATGGGAAGATTTCCCAGTCAAACAGAGAAACGCTGCAAATTATTATTCAAAGGTTTTTCAGATCTGATCAATGAACACAGGTATATAATTAGATTAAAATGAGTGTCGAGATTAAGGGCACATCCTAGGAAAATGGATGGTTGGCTAAATTTTGGTAACTATGATCGTATGGGTGGGGTTCGTACTATTTTTTTAGAATCTACAAGCTTTCAAACAAAAAACCAACTTTTTTTTATTTTTATTTATTTATTTTTACTGCAAATGACAAAACCAATCCAAGCGAAGCAGAACTGAACTCAGCTACTCCACTGAATGAAGCTTGGGAGACGGCGTTATGGAGAGAAAATTCGTTTAATATCCACCATGCTCCAGCCAATGACTTGGACTGGGAATATCCACTCTCACGAAAGCCTCGCAGTAATGACAACCCTCCCGATTTTTTGAAATGGGAATTGTTAGCAAAAGCGGTCAAATTCAACTCACAAAACACATTTTTATCTAAAAAAAAAAAAAAAAAAAACCCTTTTACTTGGAAAATTTTTAAAATTTCGATATTTCAAAATTTCAACTCTTGAATTTCATCCCTCAGAATGGAATGATAATGACATCGATATTACTGTCACATACCTACCAGATTGACGAACAATTTTTTAGTTAAATTGCGAAAAACTGTAGCCCAATAGTTATGAAAAAAGCTTATGACAGCGGATGGCGGATATGATATCTACGAATCTTGAAACGTAAACCAACAACTTTTGATGGAGCGTTAAATTTTTTCTTCGCAGATTAAAATCGTACATTATTGAGAGTAGGAAGCCCAAATTTATCAGGGGTTATTAGTAGGCCCCTTCTACTAGTAGGCTGTGATCAATTTTCAAGTATTGGACGGATCAGCACACTTGAAATAAATTCACCTAAAAATACCTTAAATGAATAGCCTTCAAGTCCTTTGTGTTTGAAGTCTTGACGCACCAGGTCTTTAGTAAGCTTACCTGCAACAAAAGAAAATAATAATTATCACCTAGTACGAAAAATGATGCAAATTGTTGCACGAAGATTGATTATTTGTATATGAGCTCATCTGTGGATTCTGTACATCCTACCCAGAGCATTGCTAAATCGAGAAAAAGTTAGCAGAATTCCAGTGTACCTTAGAATACCACATTAACGATATAATTCTTTACGATTAACAAAGACGGTTTTTATCTCATTCGCTACATTGAAAAAATTTCTATCTAAATAAAAAAAAAACAAAAAAAAAACGCTGCAAATTATTTTATTGGGGTTGCGTTTATGATTTGAATTTCTACTAAGCTTTGGAGTGTGCCTGTCTCACAGGTGATAGAGCGATTATTGAATTTCAGGAGATACGCATAGAATACGTAAATCGGTTCTCAACCAAAAAACGCTGCAAATTCTTTCACTGGGGTTTATTATTCAATTGGCTTGCGTTCATGATTTGAATTTCTACTAAGCTTTGGAGTGTGCGTGTTTCACAGGATAGAGCGATTATTGAATTTCAGGAGATATGCATAGAGCACGTAAATCGGTTTCCAACCAAAATTTCTATTTGGATTGATCAGTTGATCATATTTGTGTGCCTCCTGAAATTCAATAATCGCTCTATCACTTGTGAAACACGCACACTCACAAAGCTTAGTAGAAATTCAAATCATGAATGCAAGCCAAATGAATGAAATTGAATAATAAACCCCAGTGAAAGAATTTGCAGCGTTTTTTTATGGTTATCAGAATACTTCAACCCGTGTATCGGCTATAAACCCTTTTAGGAGTTCACTCCAGTATCCACGTTCACTACATCACTAGGTTACTGCAATCAAAACAAAAACAATAATAAACCAAAATAACACAAATGTTGGCAACATAAATCGGGCCATACATCGGGAATAGTTTGAGCTACGGACCTGGGAAAGGGCTCATTCGATTCCTCATGAAAAGTTCTTCAAAAAAAGTCCAAATTTAGGCCGCCTTGACTTTTTTTTGAGGCTTTTAGGGATTTTACTAAACTTTCACAACCCTTAAAGGGCACTTTAAATTAAGTGAGAGTGCTGGCTAAAGAATAGGGGCGTTGTCGGGCTAATATTGATTTTTCCTGAAAATTTCAAATTTTTGCTCCAGCCGTTTAGGAGAAATCGTGCGTACGGCGTACGGCGGATGGACGGAAAATTTTTATTGCAGATTTGGATTCTACACCCTTTGAAACGTAAACCATGAAATTTTCAGGGGGGGGTTAAACATTTTTTTTTTCAAGAGCGATTACAATGGTTTATTATTGAATAATAAACCAAAACGATCCATACGTTCTCAATGTTTTCCGAAACGGTGGACGTAGAGTTTTTTCTTTTTAATTCGATTTCGAAATCTACATTACTTGAAACCTAAACCAACAAACATTAACATCTTTTTCTTTTTTGATAACAAATGGTCAACATTGAAAGTAATAGACCAAAAATATTTTAATTTATTGGTATTGCCCTCTTTCCTCCATCCGTCCCTAAGAAACATAAATTTACTCAAGAAGTTTTCATAGAAAAACCAAATAGCCCCTAAAATCAGTTGGAAATACAGTAAATAGTACAGTTGAGATCACAGGTACATAATCTTGAGATCAGAGATGTTGAAAGGCGAAAGGCACGTGACTGTTGCAGAAGAAAAAACTGAACCGCACTATCCAGTGTGTCTTGTTTTCACGAAAATTTACAAAACACGCGTCTACGAAAACAATAACCTCCGGTCCGTCCGACTGAGGACGTGACTTCCCCGATCTAACACCGACGGGCGTGAAGGCTTGATAACAATGGACCCTATTTTTCCGTATTTTTGTTTTCATACTACAAACTGACCACGACAGTATAAACAAACCGGTTCACGATCATCCAGAAAAACACTGATTCGAAAAATCCTTCAAAATATTACTCAAAGGTTCCTAGTTTTAGGAGTAGATGAACCTACCGTCAACGAATATGTTCTTTCGTGTCTAACATCGTTTTAATAACCAATGATTCCTCGGTAGATTTTATTAATGAGTTGAAATATGATTCGACGGTGAATTGGGTAATTGAAACTCAGAGTGTTCTTCGTTACTCCCCCCCATTTTCAAACGCTCGTCGCTTCATGAAATTCTAACAAAAATTTGATGTTGAGGTGATTTTTGGAAACCTCAGCTCGTCTACTTTTTGATGTGTGTGTTCATATTTTGAAGCAACAATTTTGTAAAAGCCAAATTCGCCATGGAAAAAAATTGGGGGGGAGTATCGGAGTATTTGCCATGTCAAATTCTTCGGTACTCCCCCCACGGTGAAAACAGTATTTTCGACTACCAATATCGCATCTCAACCTCTTAACTTTCGATCAAAGGATTTCATCGCTCTATATCTCATTCCTGCACGTCCTCACACCCCTGTTCCTGTGAATTGTTGTTTAGAGATAGGCAAACTTCCTAGTTTATATTTACCGTTTACCTTCAAGGGGCTTGAAAGCGTTTTGAACGGAAGGCGAGGGTTTGTAATATTTTCAATATATAATATACAATCCTAATGAAGCCATGTAATGCTACTATTACATAAATAATCGAATAGGTACCCTTCAAGTACAATAAATTAATTTTCATACAAATCCTTAACATTTTATCAGCCTTTCTCTGTGAAATTTGTGGAAGAGGC
Source organism: Creontiades dilutus (assembly GCA_031894815.1). Lineage (NCBI taxonomy): Eukaryota > Metazoa > Arthropoda > Insecta > Hemiptera > Miridae > Creontiades > Creontiades dilutus. The sequence continues at coordinate 305,614 of JAVIWC010009320.1, read as the reverse complement.
GGAAGTCGCAATTCTGGTGAGAACTTATCTCTAAAAAGGAATTCACAGGAAGGGGTGTTTGGGGAAATACAGGTATGAGTTATAGAGCGATGAAATACTTTGATGGAAGGTTAAGAGGTTGAGACGCGATATCGGTAGTCGAAAATACTGTTTTCACCGTGGGGGGGAGTACCGAAGAATTTGACATGGCAAATACTTCGATACTTCCCCCCCCCCCCCCCCCCCCCCCCAATTTTTTCGATTGAATAATTCACCATTACTATCTAATTCTTGTAAATTAAGGTTCACTAGACATGAAACTAGACAAACTGAAGTTTTCAAAAATCACCTCAACGTCAAATTTTTGTTGGAATTTCATGAAGCGACGAGCCTTTGAAAATGGGGGGGGAGTACCGAAGAACACCCGAAACTCAGGCTGTTTCCCAAACTGTGACGGTTTCAAGACTATATAAACCAAACGGTAGAATGCAAAATAAAACCTTCGAATACTCATTTTGATACATGCTCTTTTAGAAAATACGGCTATAATTAGAATTCAATTCACACCAGAATCGACGTATTACCTGAAAGAATTTGGTATTCTTCCACCTTTATAGGTTTCGGTTGATTTTTTTTCAGTTATGAAGCTGTGTAACCGATCAAGATCAAACCTGGAGCTTTTTTCGGAAACTTTTGACCCTAAGCTTACGATATTTGTATGAAAATCGCAAATGGCCACGGATCTTTCTGTATCACCGGTGTCAGTCTCGATAGCTCTGAAGGGTTGAATCAAAGGGCTCGAAATAATGCAAATGTTTTTATGTTTGATATTTTGAACTCATCCGACCATCTTTGGGGTTTATAGAAGTCAAAACAAGGTATGGAGAAACACTGATCAGCGGAAGGACCCTTGTGGCTAATTTCTGTCCTGAATGATCTGTCTTGCTGAAATATAAATGGAGCTGCTTCACGGTACCCAAAAAACAGTTACAAAGTGTAGGAGTGCCGAGTTTAGATGATGTAGGTATCACGTATAATAAATAAAAATCAGTTATTTATGTATGCAGATTAGAATCCGTAAATTTTGGGAACAGAAAAGTTAAAGAAGTGTAAACTAGTGTAGGAACAACTAAATTTTTTAGTTACTCCACCTTCCGCGGGGTTTTCTTCACTACACAATTTCTTTGGTTATCAATTACACTATTCGCTTCACCCCCGATTACTTCGTCCATCATTCAGTCAGTGAATATCTTCAGTAGGAATGAAGGATGTTTTTTTTTATGTATGAGAAGCTATTTAGCTTACATTTTCAATAAACACAGTTTCAAAGATACAGTTGCAGTAGTTTTTACGTCCAACTTGTTTCCCCCCCGTATTTATCATACCTGAAAGTAGGAAAGGGTGGGATGGCATATACCCCGAAGGAGAATTACAATTTTATGTTCAACTGTTAATTTAGTCGTTCCTGCGAGGGAAGAGGCTAAAAAATCCCTCATTTGTCGAACGAAGAGGTACGAGAGATTCAGCATTCGATTTAGCAAAAAAGGTGCTTATATAAAATCGTATGGCAAACTCAATGTCAGTTTGATGAACATCTCACAAGGACATTTTAAATTTTGTTCTTAAACTTTTGAGTTTCCATCAAAGCTACTGCTTATTACAAAAATATTACATTGCCTCTTTCAAAAATGTTATCACCATCAGAGGAGGATAACGACATTGGTTCCGTGAAAACTAACCCCTGAAAGGTTGCAAGACTAAATGAGTATTTGGTAAAAAAAATATAAATTTGAATTTAATTAAAATGGGAATACTGTCAGTTTGCACATACGTTTTGTGAATCAACACATTCAATTCTACAAAAAATGAAGGTTTGCTCATGCGTGCACGCAACACACATCCTACACACACACACGACGCACACCCTTTGTGTTTGCACATCCTTTGATCTTATTGATAATTGGTCCAATCTTTGGTCATATAATCTAAATTTGACCGAGTTTCAGCTTCGCGCATGCGCAGTATGATACAACATGTCATGTAGTAATGAATTATGAAGACTCTTTTTAGTATATGAAATGGCCTAAAAAAACACTTTTGAGGGGTATAGTTTCTAAAAATTTTCCGGGGGAGGTACCCCGGAACCCCCGTTCCCCTGGGGGGGTATTCCGGATGGTCCTGGGTGTATATATAGGTATATTGGCATATTACATATATAGAGTTCCGGTACCTCAATTTTTAGAAATCGAGCACTGTGTAGATCAATCCTTCGAAACTCAGGATTCATCATTCTACGATTATATGATTCAGTATAAAATCTAGAACTCATCAATCAACGGTAATGTGATTCAGTCGGAATGAAGGATTTAATCAATCAATCCTAGTAGTCAATCAGCCAAAACAAACCATTTCATATAATTTGGGGCCCTTAATTCAATCATTGAAATCTAACGGGGTTAGATCTTCAGTTATGATGCAAGAAAGATAGTCGGCATTGAGGTCTTTGATCACAAGTACTAGATTGTAAGGGATTCTAGGAATTTGGATTAAATGGTTGGTTATAGAACAAGCCATATTCATAGACAACTATGTCGCAACTCTGAGGTGTAATTATAGTACCATATACGTAACCATATATAAACATATTCTGGTCGCAACTAGCACACATATTTCATAAAAGTTATGTACTCGTCTCGAAATAGGTACATGATTAAACACAGTAATGTGTACTTTCTAGATAATAAGAGTATAGTAAACCACGAATAAAAATTTCGGTCATTGACCTTGACAGCAATTATGAGTTGAGGTTGGTTACAATATAACCAACAATACAACAATATTATGCAAAGGACTATAATTCTATTGGATCCGCCTGTTACAATTAAATTGTTAGTATCGATTTACTCAAAGCCTCAAATTTTCCCACTGAAATATTTGATCTTACACTATCTTCATCAAGTTCGTGCGACTCCCAAGTACGGCTAGAATACAACACCACTGATCGTTCAGTAAGGAATATTTTATTCACGATTGTCTAGTCGCTTATTATTGATAGAAAATCCACGAAATGTATGGCCATGAACAATGTTGATTAATAAGACCCAAGAAGATTAAAATGCAAACATTTTCCATTTCTTTATTTACATCATGGCGACGATATGCAGTCAGCAACACAAAGACGTCAGCATCTTATTTTATTATACCCGTACGAGACGTGTAGGGAAAGAAATGGATGTGGTACGTAGCTTACTCGTACGGTTACCCTTTAATGTTACCCTAAATTTTAGGGTGACATTATTTATACATCTATTATCATTATCTACTGTATAGATCATTGAAATGTTTTACATAAAGTAAAAAAATGTTGGATGTAAGCTTGTTTCAACGATTCAGGGATAGAAACGTTGCGGGACATGCTCGGGCATAGAATAACGCCTTCAAAAGGTTAGTAAACATGAATTGCGGGTTTGCCCTACTGATTAAGATGGATTGAAAATCGATATGAGATGATTTCCAAACTGTAACACCCCCCCACAACACTCTGAATTCGAGCAAGATCGGAGGATAAAAAAGTGATGGAATTATGGTTGACGGAGCGATAATATAAGCGATAATTAGACAGCCCTTCGACGACTAGCCTGAGAATACGAGCGAGATCAGACCTATAGCACCAGAGAAAATTGAGCCTGCGCAGACTCATGTATTGATTTGTCAGCAATGTAACTCATATTGTGCATAAGACGATAGCCTAGCCCGGCTATTCAATGGAAATGTATTCAAAACAAGGTTAAAACCGTAGGAAAAAAACTGGTTACAAGAACTAGTTAGAGAAATGAACTTTTCATCTCCCGAAAGTGAAAACATAGCTCCCCTTTCGGAAGCGATATCGCTTCAACAGAATTTCGTCTGAATCGAATCGATTTTCTGTAAACATGTAACCCTCTTGAAACTACGGGTAGGCGAACATCTGATCTGTCACTTTTGAAAGGCTACAACTCTCTCCTTAAAAAAAAATAAAATAAAGGAAAAAAACACTAATAAAAAAAAGCTACCTTAATCTTCAGATTTCTATTTTAATGTATAACAAAAACTCATTTTTAATGTAAACAAAATTAAATTGAATAATAATAAAATAAATCTATTTTTGGATTCCTTCAGAAGCCGGTTCGGTTTTCAAGTAACTTAATGCCCACGCTTGCTTAACAGATCCGACAATGAATTTCTCTCGTAAACTTGAAGATATGAAGTTATAAATAAAAGTAAGTGTTACGAGCTTTCACTGCTGAATATCATTGAAGTATTGTGATGTTTATGTCTGAGACTTGAAAAAATGCAGTTGCAAAATGAAATACCAAATTTGAGTTGAAAAAATTCTGGTGGTACCTAAAAATTTGGGGGTGCATTAAAGTTCCGGTCGATGACCTTGACGGTGAACGTGAAAATTTTTGACTGATTGAATTTTAAATTGTTATTTGTACATTGATGTTGTTGACAGGCTTGTTGGACAGGCAGTATCCGATGAGATAAATGAGATGTGTGTGGGAGGGACTCACTTTTAATAGGAAAGAGCTCAGCGGGAACCTCGACGTCCTGGTATTTCACCACACTCGGCACTTTTGATGCGCGACCTACGAAAGACGGCTGGATACTGGAGAACTGAACGAAGAGAACGAAGGAGACGGCGAACAAGGGCTCGCGAGCCGAAGGTCCTTGGGCCGCCCGCTCGAACCAACTTCCGCCCCCCGCCACGTCTTCACGAACGGAGATGAGGTGCGACGAGAACTTGGTTCCTACCTACTAGGTTAGTGTCACGGGCAAAACCAACACTTCGAATTACCTACTATACTACGGTTTTGAAAGATTGCAATGGCTAATGGGTGGAGATGGGCGGACAAATCACATATAAGCGCTGTGAAGTTTTCTAGAAACTACCTATCGAAATGACAGTGTTTCAGGTCTCAGTATTTCCAATAAGTTGATGAACCTTCGTATGTAATCCCCCATGGAAATACCGTTCAGGAGCGATGATTTCCAAAGAAACGAAGACCGCATTCAACGACAACTGGGTAGGTACCTTCAAAGTCAGTGCTACAAATAATTATCTTGATTATGATAGAGATCTAATTGCTAACTATAAGTTAGTGAAATTCCAATGATGGAAGATCAAATGTTGGGACCAAGTGGACGCTGTGAAGTTAGAATCAAGAAAACAATCTAGAATAACAATAGTTTTGGTTTCAGTGTACCCAATAAGATAATGCAAAGTCGTATGGAATCGCTCAAGGGGCGTGCAGTGGACGTGTTGTTCAGAAATTAAGGCTAAATCACAGAATAGGTAACGCGCACCTCTTATCAGGATCTATCAGATGTATCGATGTGTACTTTCATCGATAGATATATGATATCAATATATCGATACCAATGCCATGTCGGAATGATTTTCACGACGTAGTGCACAGTGTTAACACATTCTGATCTATTTTTCCAACTGATGTATACTTTACTGGAAGGATTGATATAGGATATATTTTGTTTTTGAGATGCGAGCGTAGCGAGCATCCAAACCAACAAACTAGACAGAACACATTCGCACACGCATCGAAAGCGTGTACCTATATCGATAGGAGACATCTAATAAGAGGTGCGTCACCTATTCTGTGATTCTACCGAAATGAAAATCGTCGCCGTTGTCAAACAAACGAAGATGGGGAAGCAAGAGAAGTGGGTACCTATTTACCATCCAGGTTAGTGTTATAGGCAAAACAAATGTCGAACTACCAAACTATGGTTATTAGGATTTGTAATGTCTTAAGGTGGAGGTGAGAGAAAACAATCACGTAAGGGTCCCAAGTTGGGGCTAAGAAATTAGATTACAGAAAAATGTAATGACATTGTTTTGCTTTAGTATTTTGTCTTTACGAGTGGGTGGACAAGAAAGAAATATTTCTGATGGACACATATTCTAGTAAACTATCGAAATGGCAAAATTTTCTATCAAAAATAAAGATTGGTTCAGTATTCAATAAGTAAACGAATAGCTTGTAGATATATGGATAACCGTCAAAGAATATCTAAGTGAGAGACTCAATCATGAAAAAATCTGCGGACATTTTCATTCGCAAAATTTTGCAGAGGAGCGATCTGAAGTTTCACCTATTTTCTTCTTACGAACACTGGTTGTGTGATGTCTCATCCGACTATGTTTCGATTTTTCTTTATCTTGTAGGTAGTTAGCTAGTGCCCGCCTATGATATCGTGCTTCAAAATTCACTTCACATTAAATAAGAGCTGTTTTCCGTAAAACTCTATTTGATCATTTTTACCTGCCTGGAGTTTCAAGCTTTACTCATTTGGTCAATTCAATTCTTCGAAAATCTGTCGCATAGTTACATGAAATTGAGGGATTGAATAGTTTTTTCGTTAATTTATCGTGTTGCCAAGCATCTAATAACAATGATATACCTATTTCTGTTAGAAAAGGTTATCCATTACCTATCACTGTAATTGGTCATTTTCACCTGCCCACTATGCAATCTTACAATCTTACATAAATCTTACATAGTTAAAATGATCGAATGGCAACTGATAACATTTACATGCACCAGCGAGATGGTTTATAATCCATCTCGTGTTTTGTGGTTGAGTTCAAATGCCATTTGGTCACATAAAACTCTTCGGGTCAGGCAGGTAAAATTTATTTTCAAGTATTTCTTGCACATCAGTTTGAAGATAACGTTCTTAGCAACAACACACAGTAGACAACGTTCCTTAGTACCAGAATGACAAAAAAAGCTCATTTTGAAAAAAATGCTACTTGGTCACTTTTACCCGGAACCCGACGATATCTAAGTGAGAGACTCAATCATGAAAGAAATCTGCGGACATTTTCATTAAAGAATTTCGTCAAATTGTGAGTGGCTGACGTTTTTCGAGGTTGTATGTAAAAGTAACCACGTGAAAACGAAAAACCGTCTCCCATGTTGAGGGTGTCATAAAGCTTTCTCGTGTATGTAACATGAATATAGAGATCATTAAAATTAAGAATCTTAATCTTGAAAAAAATTGAGTAAGAGCTAGTTGCAACGTTTCGAGGGACAAAAATGCATCGGAATATGTTTCCGTACTCAGCAAAGCCTTATAATGGGTGAATAGACATGTATTGCGGGTCTGTAGTGCTAATTCTATAAGGTATGCAATAATGATAAAATCGAGTTGAAATTCGGATGAGAATTTTCAAAAGGTTTTTCCAAACTAGCCTCCAAATTTGAGAGAGATCCGATTAGTGGAATCTAAGAAAATGATGCAGAATAGATTTCATTTTGGCGCACTAATGTATTGATTTGTGAGCGAAAGTTCACAGGGAACCATCACTTTCCTCGAAATCGGATGAAAATTGTAGACATTAGGCTGGTTACAAGGATTTGCGGACACACGGAAGACAGACACGAAACGGAAGTTGTTCAGAATGATTTAGTACAGGTTTCTCCAAGACATAAATATAGATCGAGACGTTCCACCATATATGTTGGCATAGATAAGTCCATTGGCTGGAGGGTTTACTATACGATTCTTCAAATAACATAAAAAACAACGCGATATAAGCTAACTAACTACAATTGTGACAGTACTGACAGGAATATAGCATCTACTCCTTGCTCAATGATCTTAGTGTTCAATAATACAATGGTAGTATCAATTCGCATCCCTCGGTACATTTCTCAACATTGGAATGCTTACAATTGAATTACGCTAAAGCACATATCACGCTTGAGAATTTCAGCTCGTAAATCCTCGTATAGAAACGAATTTGGTGTGGTTTACGATTTGTGGCGTAAGATTCTTTTGAGCAAACGATGGGTAGGGAGGAATACGATTACGGTCGGCAGTCGGGTTTCTTTCAGTGGTCACCATTTACATAACACTCACAAATCTGTGATTCTTTGATCCTGGGTCACCTTCTTCCAAATTAGAAACGGTATTTAGTCACCACAGGAAAACTAAGATGGAGATTCCCATCAAATTTTGTTCCGGCCATTTATTCAGCATCCTGTTTTCCTCATCATAAATAGATCCTCCCTGCCGGATCTAGACGGTGATTACACATATTAATTAAAAACCCTATTAAAATCTCTTTCTGTTATTTTTTCCGTCCGTTACTGTCCGCCCTCCTTCTCCCATCCTTCCGTCTTACGTGTTTTCGTGTGCCTTTTTAATAGAACCGAAAGTTATATCCCTTAGTAAATAATTTAGTTCGAACTTCGGTACTCACTGCTTTAAATTCCTTAGTGATTACTCTTCTTAGGACAAGGAGAGCACTCAAAATTTTCAAAATACTATACTATTGCCCATATAGGAGCGACCCTGGACCGCAGGGACGAAAACCCCTTCCCTGCCGTCAGGTGGCAACACCGCACCGGACCCTTTAACTCGGCCAACTATCCCTCATTAGCAGCAGTAAAGCTCTTTCAATCTCCTCCTCTTAACGCAAGAATTTTTAGTTGCTTTTGTTGAAAAACGTAATTTTTTGTGAGATTCAAAATGTTCTCGTCGTTCTGAGGAAAACAAGTCTAAATTTCATATCAATCGGTTCAGGAACACCTTATCAAACAAGTGCGTGGGCGTATTGCAAAAGTGTAATAAATTGCAAAAAAACGCTGCAAATTTGATTACACATGGGTTTATTATTCTTGTGACGAACTTTATTACACCTAAACTCATGTTTCTTTGATCCAACCCTGTCAGATGGGATGGGGCTCGAAAAACTACGGAAATAATGTCATTTTGCACCATTTTACCCCATGAAAATGGATTTCCTCGCTCTGGGTCAATCGCACAGGTTTGAGACCCACTCCAATCGCTTCAGCGTCCAAAATTACATGGAACACGATATCCCCACATGCCCACAAGAGAAAAAACCCATTTATGTTTGAGTTTGACGAAAACCGCTACTGGGTACTTTTACATAACGTCTAGGTATGTTTTTCCAGTTCAAATTTATACTGGTTGTGTCCCTTTTTTCATGTACATCACGATTCTGGTGATGGCATGATCGATTTAACTATTAGATCACATTTGGATTGCATAATACGTAAGTACCGCGCCGTAATTAGGGACCGATGCGAGCAGTGAGGCCACTACCTGGAGGCTCGGATGTGGGATGCGTTGCCAGACCCAGAGGTCTTCAGAAAACCGCAGGGTCGCTCCTAGGTTGGCAAGAGTATATTCAGTTATCTGTCGGTAGCTAGATGGTTTATCCGTCATTGCCCGGGTTCGGATAGTGAGGTAGTTGATGGGGTTATTTATAAGAGATCCAAATTTTCCATGTTTTCTTCCTGTAATACATCCATAATTGGGTAACAAATGTCTAGTGATCCGGAAAGCAATCAGCGACGGGGCCAACAGAGCCAATCGATATTCTGTTTATTATGATTATTACCAGGAATTTCGTAGGACTATCAAATTCATAGGGTAAGTAAGTAAGGTTAAGTATACAGGGTGTCCAGTAAAATTATTGCACAAACTCAGGGAATCGACTCTACGTTTAATTTGCAATCGAAAGTGTCACTTTGCATTTTTCGTCCTCCAAGTTTTTTAGCCAGACCTTATTGGCGAAACAAATAGCCAAAGAAATTAAACTACGAAAAAACGAAGCCTCTAAACGAAAAATGCAAAGTGACACTTTCGATTCGAAATTATACGTAGAGTCGATTCCCTGAGTTTGTCCCATAATTTTACTGGACACCCAATATAGGCGATTTAAAGAAATGTTTTTGTTTTGTTTTTCAGTAAAGGTGTAAGACTATTGACGTCTTAATTTGACCAAAAAAATCCGGCTACTTCTCGGGAGCTTAAGGTGATCCGAAGATTTCAATCGGTGACGACGGCTTACGATTTCTAAAACCCCAAGGCCACCAACCCCAACCAGCCTCTTGGGCCACCAATAGTCCGTAGATTACCTTAGCAGACGTTCTCAGTAGCCAAGACAGTAACTGTTCTTCAACTGTTGAAGACGCAATAATAGGACACAAGTTATCTGAAGGCAATGGTTAGGACTCCGTAAAAAACACAGCCCCACAAAAGAATAAAAATTTCAAGATCAGTAAAGTAGACTGAGATCAGTATTTTTCGATGCTGAATTCGAATACAAGGTCCTAAAAATACCCTGACTCCCAAAATTTTTAGCTATGGCCAGAAAACTACCCTTAAATTGGTGTCAGAACCTTCTCTTTCAGTCATGAGATTGGGATGAACTACGAAATCTTTTTAAGCGAATTTCTACATTTTTTCTAACTTCAAACAAAAAGAGTTTTTGGGGGAACTACCTCCCCCTCAAGCACCCCCCACCACCCCCTCCTAGGGGTTGAATTTTGCTCTCACTTGGATATTCGAAAAGATGTTGTAGTCATTCCAATCTCACTACTCGAAAAGAAGTTTCTGACATCAATTTAAGGGTGATTTTTTGCCCATAGCTAAAAATTTTGGGGGTCAGGAAATTTTTTGGATACCATTGAACAATACATAGGGATACCATAGTCTACTTTACCGATCTTGACATTTTTTTCTTGTGGGGCAGTGAAATCGGTCACAAAAAATCCTTAGGTTTGACTTTTAAACCAGATCTTCTCATTCGGGCGGCGACAGGATGGGGGCAATGCTTGTGTTCCAGGCGGTCGTAGGGTTTTGAGGATTAAAAAAAATAAAATCGAACTAAAACTGTAACAAGTCGAACAAACGAGAAACAGCTTCGGACAAATCAGCATGCTGGAAGGATGCTTCGTGAGAAGATAATGAGTTTTTAATCATGCTCTTTGAATTCCAAGGAAAGTAAGGGTCTCGAGAAACTCCAAGTGCCAGAGGTTCAAGATCGTTTGTTTACCTACGGTTCCTCAAAGGACGGTTGAATGAGAACTCGCTCATACATTCAAGCATCTATTCAGTCTGCCGTAGGATTTGTAGGGACCCTTCCTGCAGTGCGCGTCGTCTCACTCCTGGTTCGTTTTCATAGGAATATCTCCGACAGTGATACGTCCACTGTCTGAATTTATTCTTTCTCTTGAATCGCTTTCCCACAGTTGATGATGTGAGTCGCAAAAACGCAGCAAATTCTTTCACTGGGGTTTTTTATTCAATTGGCTTGCGTTCATGATTTGAATTTCTACTAAGCTTTGGAGTGTGCGTTTTTCACAGGATAGAGCGATTATTGAATTTCAGGAGATATGCATGGAGCACGTAAATCTGTTCTCAACCAAAATACGTATTTGGATTGATCAGTTGATCATATTTGTGTGCCTTCTGAAATTCAATAATCGCCCTATCCTGTGAAACATGCAGACTCCAAAGCTTAGTAGAAATTCAAATAATGAACGCAAGCCGATTGAATAATAAACCCCAGTGAAAGAATTTGCAGCGTTTTTTTATTGAACCTCAACACTCCTTCAAAATAAAAACATCTATAATTTATCAAGTCCTTTAGCACTCGTATTGCGTTAAAACTTCCCCAAATCCAAATTTAAACGATGTAGCCAAAGGTAGACTGATGTAGAGGAGGCACACAAATATCATCAACTGATCAATCCAAATAGGTGTTTTGGTTGAGAACCGATTTACGTGGTCTATGCACATCTCCTGAAATTCAATAATCGCTCTGTCACCTGTGAAACACACACACTCCGAAGCTTAGTATGGATTCAAATCGTGAAAGCAAGCCAATTAAATAATAAACCCCAGAGAAAGAATACTTATTTACCCCACTAATAATATTGAATAATATTTACCTATATATTATCAGCGTTTCATGCATATCAGAATGCTTCAACCCGTGTATCGGCTATAAACTACAAGTATCAACATCGGCTATCACTCCAGTATCCACATTCACTACAACTCGACGCTATCTATTGCTATTACTATTACTTGGTAACAAACAAACAATAATAAACGAAAAAACGCAAATGTTGGCACCATAAATCGGGCCATACATCGGGAATGGTTTGACCTACGGACGTGGGGAAGGGCTCATTCGATTCCTCATGGTATGTTCTTCAAATAGGTAAATATTTAGGCCGATTCGACTTGTTTTAAGGTTTTTAGGGATTTTACAAAACTTTGACAGCCCTTAAAGGGCACTTTAAATTGAGTGAGAGAGCTGGCTCAAGAATTGGAGCGTCGTCGGACCAAGATGGATTTTTCCTGAAAATTTCAGATCTTTTGTTCCAGCCGTTTGGGAAAAATCGTGCGTACGGCGGACGGACGGAAAATTTTGTATTGCAGATTCGGATTCTACACCCTTTGAAACGTAAACCACGAAATTTTCCAGAGCGATTACAATGGTTTATTATTGAATAATAACCCAAAATGGGAAAGGAAATCTGGAAGCTAGTTTCTAGGATGTTGATGGGCTCACGGAATTGTTGCTTCAAGGGACTTGATTTCACTCCATTTGATAACAACATATCTGCATGGATGGGCTACCAACTACTTGTGCAATAATTGCTATCGTTTTTCTTCATTTTCCAGAACCGTCAACACAATTAAAGTTTGCAACTCCTATGTTTTGGGTTTACAGAATAAACGAGTTTCTACAGAAAAAAAACCAACAAATTGAAATACTACAAATTAGTACGCTTCATGTGTCTAGTTGACATAAACGTAAGCCACAATAAGTTCTGAAGAAACTAAATGTGAACAATTTGAACCATATAACATAAAATTGAACCATAACATATGTTTTCTTGACATTTAAAGCGAACTTTTTATGTGGTTTCAGAACAGAAAGGTCGCCCTTATTGAAAGACACAGACAAACTAATGTAACCAAGAGGGCGCCAGAGAATCCTCGAAGATTTGACATATGTAAAAATAAACTCCGACGAACGGGTTTTCAAGGAATGCAACCGCGGAGCGTCGCGTCGGTCGAACCAGCTGGCAAGCTCGCATTATAGTTTCGTCATGACGCGCAAGCGCAAGAATTTTTATAAGGGCGTCCCGATTATAAAGTCGGTCGCGTTTTTTGCCGGATTCCTTTCAACACAGTCTCGTTCGAACTAAACTCCAAGTCGAACGCACCATACGTCATTTGGCGAAGAATCACAACCTCACGAGTACCATAAAACTAGACTGTTGTGTTCAGTGATATATGTCACTACCAAAAATCTCCACAGAATGCGTGTATTGCCATAAAATACAGCAGTTTCTGGATTTATTATTATTTTCATGGGTATTAAAAGAGACAGAGGGGAGGGGGGGGGGGGGTTAGTTTTACACTCTATCACCTCCTGGACGTGCCTTACAGTAGGTACGTAGCATCCCCCCCTTATTTCACCGTATATGTTCTGGAGCCGATCCCCCTCCTATTCCAAAATTAGGATATTCCCAACTAAATAATCCACGATAATCTCTGTGACGAGATTTTCAAAGACTGTGAATCTTATCTGGTGGATTGTGGATTTTGAAAGTGCTCAGGAATAAAAGTGAATCGATGTGAGTCAGTTTTCTAATCCATTCCACTGATTCTGCACACTAGATGATATCCGAAGACTGCTAACCTGTTGATATGTTTTCCTCCTGCGATGGCAGGGTATGCTCATCAGCAGCTTTGATTGTTACTTTCCAATGTTTTTCCCGAAGCTGTTCGTGTTTGTAACTCACTCAAACCTACAAATCTGCTTTTTCTAGCATGAAAGATTCCGGCCCAATCAAGTTCATTTCTCCCTCCCTTCATTCAACGAGTCTGCTTGTTTGTAGCTTGGCAATCCTGTGTGTCTCGGTATCCAATATTGTAGTGTTTTCCCCTGGATCAAAACTTTTCAGGATACACTTTGTTATCTCGACCTCGTTTGGGAGGCTGTAAGTTCAATGAGAGAAAAGATAATTTTGGACTTTGCCTGATGTCGGGCTGAGATGATGCTGTAACAAGAGCCCACCCAATTAGACTGTACTGATGATTTCTACTTAGGATTTTCCGGATTAGACTGTTTCTGTAAATATACTTCTCCCACCTATTTATGGGTTGATTTCAACCAAGGTTTTAATAAAGAAAAAACACGATTAAATTCAACCCCGTTATTAAAAAATCAAAGATATAAAACAAATCAGTTGAGCTGGTGATGGCCCCCCTGGATTATTTACATTATGTGCACAGGTCTTCATTATGACGCTCATAAATGCAGTATTGTGCATTCTAGAATATCCCTTCTAATTTGTTGATGTTATAGCTGGAGTAAATGTACGTGACTGTAGAACCTGGTAGCTCTCCAAACTGTCAATTAGTTGGCTCCTATCAAGATGCAGCGAATGAATCTTGCTGCTTTGGAAATCTTGCTTAATTAAGTATATTGCCTATCTGTACCACGAAGGCATGGTGGGAATCGATGTACGGAAAAGTTTGTCCAGCGATGTAGTTATCAGGCAAGAGCGCTGGGGGATCCTCTGCCTTCAACTTCTCCTGTGTTTAGCCGTGTATACAGCCCAGGATAAGCTGCAAGAAGAAATGGGCTCTTCATAACGATCCTAGAGTATGAGCAGGTTCATTGGCATTTTTACTATGATGCCCTCCTACTCACTAAAACCAATAAGGATTTCCAGATCGCTCCTGACATCTTTGTTCGTCTTGAGTGCAAAAGTTCAAGTTGACCTTTGTGGAGCATTACCTCTTGGTAGCAAAGCCTCTTTTAAGCCACAGCAGAAGCTGCGAATCCTTTCCAAATATGTACTTACTGTTTCAGTTAACCTGGGTCTTTTTGGCAGGCTTGGGTACATTAAGGAGGCCGTTCGAGGTAAATCGTGAAGTTTGCTCCGAAATACGCTCTTGACTGGAAACACCATTCACTAGCACAGGCCTGTAAGTCTGCATTGTATCTCACTTAATCGGCATCCCATCTATAAGCCGCCAGGTTAGGGTATACTCAGCATAGCTTGTACATGCCTACTGCTTCTGACCTCTATTTTTTCAAGTAGAAAATCTTCAGTAGGTAGCCCTCGGTATTGTTATGTTGTGCCAAGCCAACTCAGGTGACTCCGATACCCAGCTCATCTGCATAATAGTACCATTATGTTGTACGGTTTGTACATATGTAAAGAGTACCCCTACAGTACTCTGAATTTCCGATTTTTACCTAGTGAAGGGATTCAGGAGACATAGGTTACAATCCTGAAATTTGCAACTTGAAAACCACAAAATCTCCACAAAAGACTCCTTAACTTTATATCATTGAGGAGGGGGAAGGAGTTCCCTTTGTACTGGAACACTGAACTTTGTACCAAGAAATTTTCCCTCTAAATATTTTTGTTTTCAAGAGAAATAATATAGAAGAAATGAAAAAAAGAGAGGACTTAAACATCTACTATTATAGGACGGAATGATGAACGAAGAAGGGAGTATGACAAAAAAATAACAAGATCCTCCGGATCTTTCGGTATTATGATACCTTATTAGACAACCCAATGCCTAACGAATCGAAATCCAGTCACGGGTATACTGTGGTTCAGGTTTACGCTGATCTCGCTGAGGCGTTTAAACTAATTGGTGGAATCCAAAGTTTTTCAAACTGAGGTAAATCTGCCGTTCTCATAGTTCCCATTGGTCAGAGTTCACGTTTTTCAGTAAAAGTGGTCTTAGTTGTCATAAAAAACGTTACTGTGACTTCTGCCCTTCAAACCTGTAAAGTCTGCTTGAAAGATACGTACCTGGCAAACCGACGTTCGATTTTCTCAACGATGCATTTTATCCTCTAATTTGTATTCCCTTAAAACAGAGCCTAGACAAGATGTATGCTTGGGTAGACTGCACAAGTACTAGTATTTTTTTTATGACAAATAATGCTCAAATGACATTGAAGTCGCTTGGATTTAATAAATTCAATGACGCTAGTGCACGAATACTATAAATTTATAGAGGGCCCGATGGTTCTCATGAGAACCACCCGCATTTGGATGGGAAGCATCTATTTTTCGATGAGAAGAAAATTCGTCACCAATATCATTAAAACAAAATATCATTGAATAGCCGCTTCATCGTAGATCCAACATACTCCTCACTCTTAGTTGAATAAGCAAGCTACGATTCTGAGGCTTTAGAAAACTTCAAAGCCTTCGACTTGGTTCCACACGATGTTCTCTTGGAAAAGTTGGCTCTCTACGGTTTCGGTGAGGACGCTCTGGCCTTCTCTTCAAACCTCGTTGCCTGGAAATGATTAGCATCTTATAATGTCAAAGTTCCCTGCAACATTAGCATTCCTTGTAGCATGAAAAGGAGTCTGTACTGGGGATTTGTCTTTTTTGTTCATCAATGATTTGATCTTCAGTTTGACTGAGAAAACAATTATATCTTTGCTGATGACAAGCGGCTGCAATGTCTGTGTTTCCCTCGATACTCTTCATAGTGTTTTACTGGAATCGATGATGTTGTTGTTGTTGATGATGTTGTTCAATCGATTTTCTGGTAGCTAAATGAAGACAATACATATAATTAGACCTTCTGCTGAATGGGAAAATTGAGCAATATGTAATCTTCTTAAGTGATCTTCTTGGGAGTAATAATTGACAATATTTTGTCAATTAGCACTCACAGCGATCATCTTGTTCCAAGTTGCCTTCCATGCTATTTATGCTTAGCCGGTCATCTGCTGTATCTCCTGCAACTCTCCTTCGCTTGTATTTTGCTTGCTCTGTCCTTGGAGCTATGTAAATCAATTCAAGCTGGGTGAACCCATGTAATGCTGCTGGGCTCTTTAAACTTCAGAAAAGAGTTGTCAAAAATACGAGAAGGGTGACTAGGGTCAGAGCTGCAGTAGCCCCATTAGAAGCCTTGGGATTCTGACCATTCCAAGTCCTTATGTTTTGATATATTTCTTGTTGTACTTCGGTTGAGCACCGACTCGATTATAAGACTTATAACATATCTTAGTGATCGAGATATCACCATACCAGCCCTGATCACCGTTTACGCCATCCTCCTGCTTGATTTACGACCACTTTAAGAATGATCATGTACAGTCGGGGGACATGTATTTTCAATTGCTTCTCACAACGAATCCTGATCCGCCCAATTTATACGTCTAGAAGCGCTATGAAACGTGGCCTGATCAACATTCAAGTATATTAAATTTTTGTCTATAAAAAAGTGATTTGGAGTGATCATTTAGCAGCTTAATAAATTGTCGTTCTTCTGTTTTCAACCATGTGGTGAGTTCATCCGTTATGTGCCTGACGTTTGTAGTAAGGGCGTCACCAAGGCCTTTACATAGAAACTATACATTTATCTAGCTTTATTCACCTATCTATGAATGGCCCATATAATGAGGAAGCCTCGCGCCACATTTCTTTTGATGCAGTCGGGCGAGACTATGAACGAAGGATCAGCTGATTTCGAATCCTTGTCACTCTTCGCGGGCGGACTTGGATTTACAAGGGAGGACGAGCGAACCTTGCGACGATTGTGATCCAGAGATGGAGGGGAAGGATACCCCCTCCTCGTCGCACTCCTAACTCGCTATCGCTCTGTCTTTCTCACTCTCGTAGCTACTTCTGTCTCCAGCTCTGGGGAGTCCCCAAAGTCCCGGCCACCCACCCGGCGCCGAGGACGCGGTTTAGCGAGGCGGGCGGGAGTCAGTGGGACGAGGCGAACAGGAAGCGGAGCGACCGGAGCCCGCGATTCGGAAGCAGGAAGCGAGTTAGCGGGCGAGATGCCTCACCTGCCCTGGCGACCTTGGGCAACCAGAGATCTGCTCGCTCAATTAGTGACATTCATCAGGGCAATCTGATGTTACGGTTACCCACTAAATTGATTTGAACGACAACAAGTAAGTGAACTCATGTCCTTCACAAGCAAAACACTACAATGCAAATATAGCACAGCCAAGACTCTTGGCCCAAGAACAATATGCATGAATGCGAAATTGTAACAGTTGTCATCATATTTTGACGATATTTTCAGGAAGCGGCCGGAAAGCAGATGGTTCCTTATGATTTTAGTTGCTCAAATATCTGGCGCATCATTTTGTGCATGCGCGAACATAATATCTCTCCTACATAATTTCATCACTTCTCAATTATATAATCCGAGTTTTGCTCAAAAGGTTAGAGCATTTGAGGAAAGCCGAGGTACCCACCCTACTTGGCATGTTGGTTTTCTTCTGGAGAGTATGTGTGTGATATTGCAGAAAACTTAAATGAATCTTTTGATTTTATGTTATGTGAAGATGATAATATCATCATTATGGACGAATAAAAGGTATAATGATGTTGAATTGATGTAAATCTGATGTGAGTAATCAAAATACACTCATGGGTTACAGCAATATTATTTTAGGTCGCTTGATTCTACGGGGAAATTAAAAAGTTCACGTCGCTTGGTAGCCAAGGGGTACCACCAAAAGCTGGGTATTGATAACGAATTACGAAAAAACGTCTGCAATTGTTGTTTGCATGAATTCCATCAGAATTATAATAGCTCCGTCTGCAGAATATGATTCCGGAATTAATCAAATGGATGGAGTCTCAGCATTCTGGAATTTAAGTTTGGAAGAAACCATCTACAACCAAGTATATGAAACATTGTGCAGTTGGAAGAATTTTCAATATTTCTTTTTTTTTCACGTAAGGTAGCAAGTAAACTAGAAGGAATTTTTTCTGAGAGTGAAGAATAAACCAAACCGATGTTATCGGAGCAAAACATCGATTTTGGTTTATTATTCAATAATAAACCATTGTAATCGCTCTTGAAAAAAAAAAATTTTCTAACACCCCCTAAAAAATGTCATGGTTTTCGTTCCAAACGGTGTAGAATCCAAATCTGCAACACAAATTTTTCCGTCCGTCCGCCAAACGCCGTAAGCACGATTTCTGCCAAACGGCAGGAGCAAAAAATCTGAAATTTTCAGGAAAAATCCGTGTTACTCCGACGACGCCCCAATTCTTGAGCCAGCTCTCTCATCAAATTTAAAGTGCTCTTTAAGGGTTGACAACGTTTTGTAAAATCCCTAAACACCTCAAAAAAAAAAAAAAAAAAAAGTCAAGACGGCCTAAATTTGGACTGCTTTTGAAGAACTTTCCATGAGGAGTCGAATGGGTCCCTCCCCAGGTCCGCAGCTCAAACCATTCGCAATGTATGGCCCGATTTATGGTGCCAACATTTGCATCCACATTCACTACATCACTAGGTCACTGCGATCAAAACCAACACAACAGCGTTGTTTTTTTTTGTTTTGATTGCAGTAACCTAGTAATGTAGTGAATGTGGAAACTGGAGTGAACTCCTAAAAGGGTTTATAGCCGATACACGGGTTGAAACATTCTGATAACCATAAAAAACGCTGCAAATTCTTTCACTGGGGTTTATTATTCAATTGGCATGCGTTCATGATTTGAATTCTACTAAGCTTTGGAGTGTGGGTGTTTCACAGGTGATAGAGTGATTAATGAATTTCAGGATCAACTGAAACAAATATGATCAACTGAACTATCCAAATAGGTATTTTTCTTGAGAACTGATTTATGTGCCCTGTACATAACTCCTGAAATTCAATAATCGCTTTATCACCTGTGAAAGACGCACGCTCCAAAGCTTAGTGGAAATTCAAATCATGAACGCAAGCCAATTGAATAATAAACCCCAGTGAAGGAATTTGCAGCGTTTTCCTGAAAATTTCAGATTTTCTGATTTTTCCTGAAAATTATCAGAATGCTTCAACCCGTGTATCGGCTACAAAGCCTTTTAGGAGTTCAATCCAGTATCCACAGTACTACATCACTCCATCACTACGTCACTAGGTTACTGATATCAAAACAAAAACAATAATAAACCAAAATAACGCGAATGTTGCCACCATAAATCGGGCCATGGATCGGGATGGTTTGACCTACGGACCTGTGGAGGGGCTCATTCGATTCCTCGTTGAGTGTTCTTCAAAAAGAGAACAAATTTAGGCCACCTTTACTTTTTTTGAGGTTTTCAGGGATTTCACAAAACTTTGACAACTCTTAAAGGGCACTTTAAATTAAGTGAGAGAGCTGGCTCAAGAATCGGGTCGTGGTCGGACGACCAATATTGATTTTCCTGAAAATTTCAGATTTTTTGCTCCAGTCGTTTGGGAGAAATCGTACGCATACGGCGTACTCCGGACGGACGGAAAATTTTTTATTGCAGATTTGGATTCTGCACCCTTTGAAACGTAAACCATAAAATTTCCAAGGGGGGTTAAAATTTTTTTTTTTTTTCACGAGGGATTACAATGATTTATTAATGAACAATAAACCAAAACAACAGCGTTTTTTCTTTTGTTTGAATGTGGAAACTGGAGTGAACTTCTAAAAGGGTTTATAGCCGAAGGGTTGAAGCATTCTGATACCAAAAAAACGCTCCAAATTCTTTCACTGGGGTTTATTATTCAATTTCATTCATTTTGCTTGCATTCATAGTGGGAATTTCTACTAAGCTTTGGAGTGTGCGTGTTTCACAGGTGATAGAGCGATTATTGATTTTCAGGAGGCACACAAATATGATCAACTGATCATTCCAAACAGGTATTTTGGTTGAGAACCGATTTACCTGCTCTATGCATATCTCCTGAAATTCAATAATCGCTCTATCACCTGCGAAACACGCACACTCCAAAGCTTAATGGAAATTCAAATCATGAATCATTGAATAATAAACCAGAGTGAAAGAATTTGCAGCGTTTTCGGTAATATCGATGTCGATGTCCCATCTCTATAAACAAGGAATCAGAGGAAAGTAACCCCATGACGAGGAAAGTTCATTGAAGTCTACCAAGCAACTGGTAGCGAGGTAGTTAATTATCTTACTACAGTTACATTATAAGAAAATGTATCATCAGAATATTGCTTATAAGTTGTGGAGCAGTAAAACTTCTCAACAAATTTTTTTTGAATGAACTAGATTGGTATTACGGTATTAACAAACAATTTTGTCCCAATAATATTCAGGAGGCAGTGGGCTCTCAATACGAATTGCATAAATGCCCACATGCAGTCACTTGACGTGAATGTTGTCATGACCTTCAAGAGCGCACGGGGAAGGGGATATTGAAATCGGTGGGTTACACATATCGGAATCGGGACAGAATCGCGACCACCCTCGCTCGGATCGGCCATATAATAGTTTTTCTGCCTTCCACACACCAATAACTAGGTTACATGCTTCACTGGCTGCCGTTCCATTTGAACCTCGCCACAGTGCTGGGCCGTACGACGACGAACCGGTACCCACTATTGGTGGGCACTGACCCATTGCCGTAGGTCAAGATTTTATTTATATATATATTGTACACCTGTCGGGTTAGAAAAGGTAGGAGTACTTGGGAGTACATTGGGGATTAGGTATAACGAATAATTCAGTAACTCACATTTTACGAAATTGGCTAAGTAAAGGTTATATGGGTGATTCGCTAACTATGGGCAAATTCGTGGCGCTGTGCCGTTCAAAATCGTCTGACTTTCAACTTTTTCCCCTTTTCTGCATACATTTATTGATTACTGCATTGACCGACAGAAAACCCTCGGAAACCGAAATAATTTCCATTTTTTTCTGGTTGAGAAACCACGAGTCAATTTTTAAGGAGTAATATTTCAAAGGAATTGCTCATTTTGCCAACAGAGGCTGTCCTAAGGAAAGGGGCTTCAAGTCACTCAAAATATAGTTTTCGTTAGCCACCAACCTCACTTAGATGGGCCAACTCTACGCGTCCAAGACGGAACGTCTCCAAAGGGCCCGTGAGACTAATCAGTTTAACGTCACTCACAGGAGGCTCTTCAGACGTGTAACCTTTCGGTAATGTAACACTAGTGGGTGATTCTCAAACTGCTGGCAAATTCGTGATAATGGCGCTGTCCCGTTCAAAATTGTCTGACTTTCAACCTTTTCCCCTTATCTGCATACATTTTGGTTTATTATTCAATAATAAACCATTGTAATCGCTCTGGGAAAAAAAAATTCTAACCCCGCCTGAAAATTTCATGGTTTACGATTCAAAGGGTGTAGAACCCAAATCTGCAACAAAAAATTCTCCGTCCGTCCGCCGTACGCAAGATATCTCCCAAACGGCTGGAGCAAAAAATCTGAAATTTTCAGGAAAAATCCATCTTGGTCCGACGACGCCAATTCTTGAGCCAGCTCTCTCACTCAATTTAAAGTGCCCTTTAAGGGCTGTCAAAGTTTTGTAAAATCCCTAAAAACCTCAAAACAAGTCGAATCGGCCTAAATATTCACCTATTTGAAGAACATACCATGAGGAATCGAATGAGCCCTTCCCCACGTCCGTAGGTCAAACCATTCTCGATGTATGACCCCATTTATGGTGACAACATTTGCGTTTTTTGGTCTATTATTGTTTGTTTGTAACCTAGTGATGCCGATAGCGTCGAGTTGTGGTTACTGGAGTGATAGCCGATGTGGATACTTGTAGTTTATAGCCGATACACGGGTTGAAGCATTATGATTGTATTAACGCTGATAATTATAGGTAAATATTATTACTGGGGATTATTATTTAATATTATTACAATATTATTACTGGGCGTTCATGATTTGAATAAGCTCGAGTCTTTTCAATAAAAAAAAAAAAACTCAAATTCTTTCACTGGGGTTTATTATTCAATTGGCTTGCGTTCATGATTTGAATTTCTACTAAGCTTTGGATTTCACAGTATAGAGCAATTATTGAATTTCAGAAGGCACACAAATATGATCAACTGATCAATCCAAATAGGTATTTTGGTTGAGAACAGATTTACGTACTCCATGCATATCTCCTGAAATTCAATAATCGCTCTATCCTGTGAAACGCGCATTCAAATTATGAACGCAAGCCAATTGAATAATAAACAGTGAAAGATTTTGCAGCGTTTTTTGGTTACTGCATTGACCAATAGAAAACCCTCGGATTCTAATATAATTTCCATGTTTTTAGGGTCTGTCATTGTCATGATCTGCAACTGTATCGAGGTTCCATATTTCAATTTAATTTCTCGAATATTCTACCTGAGATTCAAAATTACATGTAAATTCTCTCGTCTTTAGTTACATCTGAAGAGCAGCTGTCAATGATTTTCAACCCCTGCTTCAAGTTTATAATGTCCTAACACCGCACTTTATTCGTGTCACTTTATCTAGGGTCGTCGTCATGGTCCATGTGCTCTTGAAGGAACAAAACGGGGATTTTCGAGGAAGTTCTTGTTTTGGTGGTAGCAGTGACTCACAAGCAAGCGGGCACGCCTTTGGGTCGCCCTAAACCAGAGGTATCCAACCTACTGCCCAAGGACCGCATGCGGCCCAAACAGCTATGAAATGCGGCACAATAAGAAATATTCAAGATGATGTATAAATGAATGTAAGATACAACAATAAATAATTTCTTACATTTTTACTTTAGAGCTGCAATATGAAATCCAACTTATTGAATAATACAATAATATTATTAAATAATAAACCAAAACAACAGCGTTTTTTTTCTTTTGTTTTGATTGCAGTAACCTAGTGATGTAGTGAATGTGGAAACTGGAGTTTCCTCCTACTCCTAAAAGGGTTTATAGCCGATACGCGGGTTGAAGCATTCTGATAACCATAAAAAAAGCTGCAAATTCTTTCACTGGGGTTTATTATTCAATTTCATTCATTTATCTTGCGTTCATGATTTGAATTTCCACTAAGCTTTGGAGTGTGCGTTTTTCACAGCTGATAGAGCGATTATTGAATTTCAGGAGGCACATAAATATGATCAACTGATCAGTCCAAATAGGTATTTTAGTTGTGAACAGATTTACGTGCTCTATGCATATCTCCTGAAATTCAATAATCGCTCTATCACCGGTGAAACAGGGACACTTCAAAGCTTAGTAGAAATTCAAATCATGAACGCAAGCCAATTGAATAATAAACCCAAGTGAAAGAATTTGCAGCGTTTTTACACGGGTTCGGTCTAAGTGTGGTCTGAAACTGATCCGTATTAATTTTTTTCTTCTGACGTTTGGGTAGTCCAACGGGTGCCCCTGGATGTCCTTGCTTCAGACCTCTAGCTGGGGCGTCATAAAAGATTTGACAAATTGGGTGTGGCACAGAGCTTCCTCGTTCAGGTAGCATGAATGTCAAAAATAGGAAATCATGAAAGATGTGGAATATTATTTTGTTACGTCATGTTTTCTCAACAATAAACCTTTTCAAAAGGTGAGCTGTTATGGATTGCTAATGTGACGCGCTAACAGTGACAACGATACAATCGAATGAAATTGATATGAGATGATTTTGCAGGCTTCCCCCCAACTATCGTCCACATTTTAGCAAGATCGCATCATTAGAAAGGTATAAAATTATGGTTAACAGTTTTAGGGTTGCCCATACTCGGAGCGGTGTACTAGATTTGAGAGCAATGAACTCGTAGGAGACCATCTACGTTCTATTCCTCACAAGTTTGGTGAACACTATAGTTTTTGCTATTATGAAAAATAGCTGTTACAATCCATGAATTTATACCATTCTTAACTACTTTCGTTTCGCGTCTGTCCGTGTTTGTGTCTTCTTGTAGCCTTGTAACGGTCTTTATTCCTATAGTTCTCATCCAGCTGCGATTCAATTATTGGAGGGAATGTTATATAGCATAATTTTAACAGGCTTTAGCGGTCTGATCTCGCTCAACATTGCCGGGTTGTAGGCGAAGAACTGTTTAATAATCTTGTACCAAATAAAATCTGTCGACATCACTTTGTCGTTTGATCAAATTTGATGGGTAGTTGGGGAAAACCGGTTAAACCATCCTTTATAAATTCCAATGCAATCATATTATAATTCTATCCGCTAAAGAAATAAAGCAACAGACCTACGATACACATTGACTCGCATTTTGAAGGCATTGATGTCTGAAGGAACATGCCACCAGCTTTTCTGTATCAGCTTATGTTCTACATCTTTCAACATTATTGAAGAGTGTTATTTAAACAAGTAATTTCCCTGTAAATTGACAGTTTTCTTTCTTTGCATCGTTTGCCACTCAGGTGCAAAGACCTTCGCAAACTTGCATGTGTTCTCTTTGGACATTGCCTGTACCTTAAGAAAATGGGCAAGGATATGATAATAGAATGGTGCAATCAGATCAACAAGATTCTGCCACTTTGGAAACGATGTCACACTCGCCGATATCTATTTATTTAATGATATTGGCAAGCCCAATACACCGAAGAGAACAAAGTGTATGAACACAAAGTTCAAAATAATAAAGTGAACTGTAGCACAAGTGATAATAGAGAACAAAAATGAAATTGAAACGATCAACACGCTCGGGGACAAAATATTGTGACAAGATGCAACTTTTACAAACTAATTAGAAGTCTAGGAAAAAATTGAATAATTGAGGATTGGTTTATTAGGACGTTAGCTCCTCTAGGTAATCTGGTTGTACTAATAATTTGTGGATGAAAATGGAGCGGTGAAAATGATTTGTGTATGGGAGCATGCTCGAGGAAAAGCAAGATTCACCTTGCTTAGGAGCAGGTCCTTGCGGACTCTCCATGCGTTAGTCCCCAGAAGAAAGACTTATCCGAGAGGCGTCTATTAGGGCCCAGCATCTCTCAGCCACAACCAAGTGCATCATAATTCACTTAGCCAATATGAGGCTCAAAGGCCAGATATCTCAGAACCCTGCGGTGTACCCTTTCAATCTGATCAATGTGGCAACTACAGTAGGGACTCCAAACAACAGATGTACGTTCTATTACTGGAAGGGTAACAGCTTTATACAGGGCAAACATTCCAGAAAACCTTCTCCACTTTCTGTTTAAAAGGGATATTGGAGCGGTACTCAACTCAAAAGGGGCAAATATCACAATAGCTCCTTCTGGTCTCAATCACATTGAATTCTTCCCGTATCTTAAAAAATCTCATAACAAATAGTGAACTAGTTCCAAACAAATTTCACCCCAGTATTGTACGATTAAAATTGATTAAAAAATATGGGATTTACACCAAAGAAAAGAGAACTGTTATGTATCAAAGTGCTTTTGATCAGACCCACGAGAATTTTATTACTCCTACGACGAAGAAATCAGATGCAAACTGGGACAAGACGTTTGTTAAGTTGTCCTTGTCAGTGGCCTTCAGCCATCGGGCTTAAATATTGAAACCGCTGACGTTATTTACGACTTTTTCTTCTGCGAAGTGGTTTACAACTTCCTTCACAGTATTTTGATAAACAAGGACCTCCCAAGACGAAATTTCCAAGTAAGAACCCACCTACTACTTATATAATCTAATCAAAACTCATTGTTCCAAAAAAGGGGTTGGCTGCTGGTTTAATGTGGGGCAGAAATCAACTTTACTGCCATCTAAATCAACTGTAGGAGGCACATAACACGAACCATACGGATAGAAGCAAGACGCCCTCAAAAAATAACACAGAGGTATTTTATTTCCGCTTTAGGCATTCCATTACGTGCAGTTCAGAGAACTTCCTTGATCCATCATACCAATCCTTGAAAAATTGGTCACACCCTACTTGGGATTTCATCCCCATTAATTCAACTGCATTAATAATATTTCCACAGAATTAAGTCATTATTTAGAAAAAGGTGCAAGAGATTAGAATTTCTTGTTTTCGAAAAGTGCAGATTTCTCTTTCAGAACCGGAGTCACTGTCAAAGGAAACGTAATAGTTGACGTTAGAATGAACACCTTTCAACAACTCAACAGCCCAATAAGTTACAATGAATTCGATTCTTGAAAAGGAGATCCCATTCAATGAAATCAAATCGTTCGTTGTTAGTTGTTAAGGGACTTTTGGTACGTTCTTACATATTGTAATTTGCTGTCATGTTGACAACATGTTTTCTGAGCTCAATGAGGATGAGTTTGAAATGATTTCTCCGATC
This sequence comes from Creontiades dilutus, assembly GCA_031894815.1. Classification (NCBI taxonomy): domain Eukaryota; kingdom Metazoa; phylum Arthropoda; class Insecta; order Hemiptera; family Miridae; genus Creontiades; species Creontiades dilutus. Next base: position 278,765 of record JAVIWC010009320.1, on the reverse strand, counting down.
TATTAGTGGCCTGCAGTCTACATCAATATTAACCTAATAGCATAATTATTTATCTGCGGACCCATCCGAATAAAATTGTAGAAAAAATGAAACAATAGTTCTTCGTAACTGCACAAATCACCTCAATTATTTATAATCAATTATACGATAATATGTTCGATCGTCCTAGGTTGTAAGGGAAGTATTATAAATCCATACCAGCTCTCATTCATACTCATGTTGACAATATTTTTTCTAGCCTAAGGGAGAGCGAACAGATGAACTTGGTGATCTTACTTTGTTCATTGAAATTATATTCATAGAACAATAGAAAACTCACTTGTCTCATTTTGAATAATCTGTTTATTTTGGCCGTTTAGTATTGCAACACTTCTTGAAACCTTCACTTCTAACGGACTTCAATAATGAGAAAAGTTTTAGATTCTTTCGCACCTAAAGTCCTTGAGTTTTTAACCGATTTTGCGTTGGTTGGTCTCAAAAAGTTGATTAAGATGTCCCACTGGTCTCATTAAAACAAATCGGAGATAGGTACGATGTTTCGATTGCAGCGATCGAAAATGCACAGCAAATTCGGGTTATGGATGTTTGGGGCCGACCGTTCAATTTTATATCGTCTATCACAAGAAAATTTGATCTACAGTACTTCTAGACTGAATTAAAAAATATTTTTATTCTACAAAGATGAAAACACACATGGAAGGCTTTGATATTTTTACGACCCATCTGCGTTTGCTTTCCCACAATAAAACGTTTGTTAAGAATTCTTTTGCGTATAATTGTTAGTCTTTGTGTAACTACTACCCCGTTATAATATATTTTCCGTTACTTATGCTATTTTCTCAATTATTCTGTGCATAATTTATTGTAAAAAAATATATTACAGAAGATGATATGGTCACAGCTACATACACATTTAGAAATTTTCAAACTCGTAACACTCTGTCTAGCAATTTATTGTTATTTTTTTCCTCTGTTTTCCTTTTCCGTTTTCCTTATTATAATTAAGCTTTACGATCAGTGCCCGTCAACATCCACTAGGTGTCTTTTACAAATTTATAGAGGTCTCCTAGTCCTTTCCGTTTATTATTTCAATAGGTTCTTCTTATTAACATAACCTCTTCTTAGGTATCCTAGTATTTGGCATTTCGCTAACAAGTATCTTTATTCTCTGGGGAATAGCATAAGGCACATGATTGAATTCTATTCATGATTCGGAGTGACACTTCAAAATCCACGAAACTCTTTTCAAGTCCAGGCCTTGTGAGAGGACAGGAGCGTCCTGGTGAAACTCAATATATAGGTTGTGGTGTCGTATCTCATTACATCTGCTTGTTAAAGCTTTTTCTTCTCTTTCAAGTCCAGAGAGTAAGCTGGAGAGTACATCCGAAAGTCCATTGATTTGGTTTCATGTGAGATCCCTGCCTTCTCCATGGTTGGCAACATTTCCATCCAAAGTTTATAGCCAGCCTGATCCCCTGGTGACTGCGTGCTCCACCGATATCTTACCTAGCCTAGTTGGTGGTGATTTGTAGGTCTCCGTTTTACATTCACACATAAGACACTCAACTGATGAATGAAAGTTTCAATAAGCTAAACTCTCTATATTTGAAAACAACGCGGTAAGAACCCGCATACAAGATCATATGCGCTCAAGACCTGGAGATCGTGTCAGCCCTACCGTGTGAAGTGGCCTTCAACGCCGGTGGCACCATTTTCCTTAAGCTCGCAGAATATTCCCATTCCAAGGACTCCAAATGGAAAAAAAAAAAAAAAAAAAAAATTGTAATCTCGGTCGTAAGGGTCAGTGTTCGTGTCACGTGCTTAACAAGTCGACGGAGCTGAAGTGGGCGGCAGCAAAGAGACATCAACAACTTGTGTGGGCGAAGGCTGATGGATGATTGGCGAAGATTTGGACTGCACTGATGCCCATACGCCACAAGATTTCACCTATAGTAATCACTCTTCAGGAATAAGGAGAATCCAAATCGAACTATAGAGACGTGAATGGATCTCAATTCTTGGAACTTCTAGGCCTGTGCATAAACATGAAGCTTTGCAGCAACCTCTGTGCATTACAGGCATATCGTCTCAGCCTGCTTCATTCCAGCACCTTCTTTTCATATTCTAGCAAAATGTGGTTACAAATCCTTCACCCTCTAATATTGACTCCTGATACTTATTCCCCCCGCACTGTCACCATACCATACTATGGAAAACGGGACATACCACCCCTGAAAGTTTCACATTCATTCCAATCCTTCCTGATCTGCGAGTATTTTCCTCCATTAGCCCTCCTTTCCCTAGGCACCTTCTTCTTGAGATCCCCGAAAGTGTGATGGATCTAGATAGTTTCCAATCCCGTTTCTAGAAACTACTATTAATGAGTATTAACTGAAGCTTTTCAGATTCAGGGATATCTGTGTGCTGCGGGCAAATCGCCTCAACCCATGTAAGGTGGCAAACAGTTTACAGAATAGTTACATGGGCAGTTGGTTAATGGAACTGGTAACATAATCTTGTTATTTTCAATTGGGGAGTTATATGTTTAGTTTTAACGTTCGGTTACAATGTAAGTGAAGAGTCGGAGGCTGGAGGGCGGCGTGGATAAGGTCACTGATGGCGACATCCCAAGACGGACGTGGGAACTTGGAGGTTCGGTCAGTCCCTCGATGTTCACTCCTGTTCACATGAAGCAGCTTCAAGAGTTCTCAATATCCTTAATTCACAATTTTTTTTTTCAAACAGTTATCAGAACCCTCGTTTCTATAACTTTATTATTTCCGTCAAAAACCTGCTTCCCCAATTTTCACAGCCAGTTTCTTTCCCATGAATGGCTCTTATTCTTTGTTTGAAACCATTCACCAATAGGCAGTCGATTCACCTGTACTTTTGAAGGGAAGTGAAGGTTCCCTGCCAAAATCCAATCCCATATCTGGATTTTACAGTCTAATAAGGCGACCGTTGATCCAAGGGTGATGAAACCATCCACAAGATAAAATCCAAGGAAAAACGCTGCAAATTCTTTCACTGGGGTGCATTATTCAATGATTCATGATTTGAATTTCTACTAAGCTTTAGAGTGTGAGTGTTTCACAGCTGATAGAGCGATTATTGAATTTCAGGAGGCACACAAATATGATCAACTGATCAATCGAAATAGGTATTTTGGTTGAGAACCGATTTAAGTGCTCTATGCATTTCTCCTGAAATTCAATAATCACTCTATCACCTGTGAGACACGCACACTTTTAGCTTAGTAGAAAATCAAATCATGAATCATTGAATAATAAACCCCAGTGAAAGAATTTGCAGCGTTTTTTCAAGAGCGATTACAATGGAAAAATATTCTATTTGAAAATTTTAAATTTTGTGAGACGGAGCACGCATATCAGAATGCTTCAACCCGTGTATTGGCTATAAACCCTTTTAGGAGTTCACTCCAGTATTCATGTTCACTACATCACTAGGTTACTGCGATCAAAACAAACAAACAAAAAAAAGGAAAACGCTGTTGTTTTTGTTTTGATCGCAGTAACCTAGCGATGTAGTGAATGTGGATGCAAATGTTGGCACCATAAATCGGGCCATACGTCGGGAATGGTTTGAACTACGGACCTGGGGAGGGGTTCATTCGATTCGTCATTAGAAAATTCTTCAAAAAAAGTCCAAATTTAGGACGTCTTGACTGTTTTTGAGGTTTTTAGGGATTTTAAAAAACTTTGACAACCCTTAAAGGGCACCTTAAATTAAGTGCGAGAGCTGGCTAATTTTTCCTGCAAATTTCAGATTTTTTGCTCAAGCCGTTTGGGAGAAATCGTGCGTACGGCGTACGGCGGAAGGACGGAAAAATTTTTATTGCAGATTTGGATTCCACACCCTTTGAAACGTAAACCATGAAATTTTCAGGGGGGTTAGAATTTTTTTTTCAAGATTTTATTGAATAATAAACCTACTGGAAAACTGGAACATTTGAGCAAATTCAACATTCACTCGATTCATGCAAATTTACTGATTATTGAATCTGAAAAAATATGGACTCATAACCTATTTTCAAACAGTTTCCCGAATAACAAGGATTTCATGATTCAGACAGACATGACACACAGACTTCTCCAATTACACGGAACCAAAAATGTTCAGAAAGGTCTAACATTGAAAAAAAAATTTTCACCTTCCGAAAGTGATAACAATGCTTCCGCTACCTTGGTAGACTCGGAAGCAAAATGAATAATCAAAAACTGGAACATTTGAACAAATTCAACATTCATTCGATATATGCAATTTAAATTTACTGATTATTGAAAAAAATCTGAGAAAAACATGCAGAGGGACTCATGAGACCTATTTTTAAACAGTTTCAGGAATAACCTCGGGGATGGGATTCATCACTTCAATGCTACCAACATGGATGAACTGATTACAACTTCTCCAATTATTTATCACGATGGAATCATATTCTGTTTTTTAGAGGTCATATTTAAAAAAAAAAGTGGTCTGAACTTGAAAGTGTTATCATAAAACTCATCTTTCGTATCAGGTAGCATCTTGTGAGCCCGGGGCGGTCAACTTGTAATTATCCTGTTCAACGCACGGGTGATACAGCTAATTTCTTTTGAAACGGAAGAACCTCGTCAAGGCCCACTACTCTAAAACCCTGCAGGAATCTAATGGCCTTTTCCTCCTCTCTCCGCGTTACAAATGGGGGTTAGGATTTGACAAATTAAACCTAATGGAGTGATCCCAAAATGAGCTCATTATTTCGGTATTAGATACTCTTCTGCATTGGTCATTGGTATCTAATCTTGTAGATAATCATTATACGGGTTCTATGGTGCATCATCATCTACGTGTAACCATATAAAGGTATTGCTGCACTGACTTGCTGCAATGATTGAAATTCTACAAAACACCTATAGTTAGGTAGATGAGATAAATTTATCTATAATTTATTCTACACCTAAATACACCATAAATAAATATTCTGTATTAGGTGAAAAGTTATTCACACAACAGGTGAGGAAAATCACATAAATGTTGTCCATAATCTTGATTATTTCAATCACAATTCAATTAAATTTTGCAAAATACTAATATGTTTTGGTTTTTACATTATGTATCCAACTACTAATATACATAAAATACAGATGCATATAATTTGTTCTGGTTACTGTTATTATTACACATAGTTTCATTATTAACAAGTACGGATTTTCTGGGAGTTAACAACTATTCAGGTTGTCAATTTCTTGATCACTGTTACGAAATTTCCTCCAATAATAGAATGTGTTAGGAGAATCCCAAACAACTGTAATATAACATATGGCTAACAATAATATCGAGGATTATGGGTTTTCCTCGGTACGATGGAAGGAATGGAAAATCTCACACGGGATCAGAACACCCGTATAAATGAGCCTGGACCAGTCCAGGGGATTCATTCAGATCTTCACTCTTGATTCCGTCGCTCTGTCGCAAACCTACTCAGCCCTTTTAAAATTTAGCCCTAAATTAGATCTCCTGTATAAACGAATTTCAACGTTATTCCCCATCGGAGTACGACTTGCTCCTCGATGTGTCGTAGCTGACGCCTAAAATTAATTCGGGTGATGCTGCTCCTTCGTAACCCCTTCAAGTAAATACGTAAATCACCATTATGTCAAATACCTATTTATTATTCTAATTTAACTCCTACGAGTCAGTCTATACGTTCGAATTTTATGTCCCCTTAAATTCACAAAAGTCTGTAATGTTTTTTTGTTTAGCTTTACCTTCAGTAAGTGTGATATACCACAAATATATACACATATAGATCTTCATTACCATTGTTGTTACACATCTTATTGAACATATCTCGTTTGAAATCCGGGAGTATATTATACCGTTATCATAAAAATAAACGTAAATTGAATGAATTGATTAAATGTTCTCCCAATGTTTTTGCTTCTGAAACTATTTGTAGTTAGAGAACGCTTTGTTTGATTCTTCAACAATCACAATTCATCACATTTTCAAGGGGTTTTTCACTAACCTGAAGTTGTTGGATGGTTTATAGATCGTCGATGTTAACATTCCTCACTGATCTCCACCGCATCTTCAAGTTCCAACTTCTGAAAGAAAACAGAAGTAACGTCAACGATATAACTGGATACAGAAAAATTATAATTCACAATTTAATTTATTATTTCAAAATAATAAAGCTTCGCAATCAACCAAGAAAAATGGAAAACTGAGTATTTCAGTTTTAGGCCGTACACAATCCACCACACAGCAGAGTATTGGACTAAAATTCCCGTCAATAAAGGAAACATATTGGTTAGTAACTTATACATTACAGTGAGCTGTATTCCTATATTCGGTTTCCAATGATCAAACTTATCAACATAAACTATATCTATAAATAACTATAAAGATAGATAACCAAGTTAAAAGTTGCATAGCTTGCTTGAACACAAACGGTATGATAAATTCAAAAATGGGAGGCAACAAACTAAAACGCTGGAATCATGTAGAAGTAGAAGGTATTCACGAGTAGTTATATTTTTCTATACAGTTAAAGCGAGTTTTCGAGGAAAAATTAAGCAATTTCAATAGGTCCAAGATGTTTGGTGGGTTTGTAAATATTCAAAATTGTGATCCTTGAAAACCCATTCCAGTCCGTTATAACTGCTGAGGTCATAACTGATTTTTTTAAAATTTAATTTACCTGAGTGTCATTAGTACCAAAAGGAGGATGAGTTTTGGCCAGCACCAATGGGGGGTTCAACTTTGGAAATTTACGGTAAACAATCGAAGTGTTGAAATGTTGTCCCTATGATAATTATCGGAAAAGTTATTTATTTACTGGGGTTTGCCCACCCCAGACATGTAAGCAACTGATGTGGCGCCTGAACTTGTGCCTGTAGCAGACGTCCCAGGGTCCCAATTTTCTGGACTCTCCTCTCAAACGAGTTCCGTTGAATTACATTGGAGGACTAGAGAGCTTCCAGACTTGGCGGCTCCCAGAGCTGGATGTAGAGAGTCCATACCAAATCGCATCTTTAGTGCGCAGCAGCAGACAAACTGACAGAAGTATGATAAACACTTCGTTGTACGGTAAACAGTGTTGGAGCTTTCGAGGAGCTGACGGCTTCTCCGTTTCATCATGGACATTACCCCTGAAGATATTTACGATTGCTTTCCAACAAGCCAATAGAAGTCATTTACTTGGAAGCGTTTCATTCAATCTAACGTTTTTTTCTTCTAAATTGGGATTGAAGGAGTAATGGTTGGAAAGTAGGTAGCAACAAAATAAGGTGATTATAGGGTACATACACTTGAATTAGATGTTACTTTAAGGAAATTCAAATTTAAAAAAAAAAAAAACCCCACATGTTTTTTTGCTCGATCTTTTGAAAATATTTAATTTTTCCATTTTCATTACCAACCTTCGAGTTGGCTTTGCTTGTGTACCTCTACTAGTAAATTAAATAAGTACAAATGTTTGTCATATTCATTCAGCTACTCAAACGAAAAACCCCACATTCACGATCATTTTTCATCAGACCTGTGCGTGTAGGGTAAACTTTCGGAGGCAAATCTTCGATTGTACGTCCAGAATTACTCGGAAACTATTTCCCGTCATCCTATGTCACTAAACCCTCAGGAACCTTCCATTTTCACACCCTCCCGTAGCACCCATGGTTGACGGGACATGGCCCCAATAGTTGTACTACGTTAAAAGCACCTGTACTGCAAACATTTCATATTTTTTTGGAGTGTTTTGAACTTTTTTCGACGTAAATTCACAGGCTTTTAACACTGCGTCGTTACTCTTTCACATGCCAGATTTCTGATCTGAACGGATATGTTAAATTTTGCACATATACATATACGGCTTATAGAATATGGATAGTTCCCATATTCCGTTTCTCGAAACTACTACACCTGAGGATGGACTTGAAGCTTTCCAGCTTTAAAGGGATCCCCTGGGAGTTGCAGGTTAACCTACCAATCCCTTGGAAATGGTCACTGAACGATCCAATGGCCTGTATGTTGAAGATTTTCGTTCAATTCTAGACGTAGTACACGTGGAAAATGTATTTTCGTGTTGATTTATCGATTGGTAAATGGGCTTACGAAGTTGTCACAACAGGAGAAAGCCATTTCGGGGCTGTCAACACAAATCTTGCCAGGAATTGGGATCCTGTTGGAACAATTTAAATTTCCATGCATCGGTTATGTGGTGACCTTTTCTGTCATTGCCAGTCCACTTACAAATCCAACCTACACGGACGGTTTTCTGACCTTTGAGGGAGGAGATTCGCTCCACACACCGCAACCCATTCGGCCGACCAAGAATTTTTTGTTTCTAATTACAAACTTCGCATCGTCCCGTAGCGTCTTCGTCAGAAGTAGAACATCTGTGATAGCGGGAACCTTGAATTCCTCTCAGATGTACGTGTACGTCCACTCCCTCCCTCAGCGCTAGAACTCGGCTGTTCATTCCTGGAAAGAGTAGGCACCTATGTAACTTATAGTCGATTCCGCTTGCACCATCGTTTAAAAAGAAACCTTTTGCTTCTTTCCTCCTTACAAAGGATGCAACTACGCTTTCATGTTTCGCTTGGTTCTTCCCAAGACACACGTTCTCTTCATTGACTTTCTAAAATCGTTCTTTCATGCACCTACCCAATATGGTCTTATCTTTTCCTCCTTCCATAGTTGTAATTTCACATTTCTTACTCTCCTACCCGTTCACGCAAGCTTAAATCCACCTCTTCTCATTTTTTTAATCGATCCTTTGTAAAATGGAAGGCAGAACTCGAGGATACATAGTTGATTTTAAATAATTAAATTCTAATTCGCCATGATGTCGGGATGCCAGGATGTAGGATAGATTTCTGACCATCTGATCATTCTGCTCAGATCACTCAACAGAAGGACAATACGCTAGTGTAATACTAAGCGCTAACTAATAATTCCCATTGTTTCTAACAGTTGGATAACCAAGTGATGACTCTTCGAACCTTACGTCCTACTCTTTATTGGTTTATTATTCAATAATAAACCATTGAAATCGCTCTGGAAAAAAAATTCTAACCCCCCTGAATTTCATGGTTTACGTTTCAAAGGGTGTAGAATCCGAATCTGCAATAAAATTTTCCGTCCGTCCGCCGTACGCCGTACGCACGATTTCTCCCAAACGGCTGGAGCAAAAAATCTGAAATTTTCAGAAAAATCCATCTTGGTCCGACGACGCCCCAATTCTTGAGCCAGCTCTATCACTCAATTTAAAGTGCCCTTTAAGGGCTGTCAAAGTTTTGTAAAATCCCTAGAAACCTCAAAACAAGTCCAAGCGGCATGAATGTAAACTTATTTCAAGAACATACCGTCAGGAATCGAATGAGCCCCTCCCCAGGTCCGTAGGTCAAACCATTCCCGATGTATGGCCCGATTTATGGTGCCAACATTTTCGTTTTTTGGTTTATTATTGTTTGTTTGTAACCTAGTGATGTCCGGCCGATAGCGCCGAGTTGTAGTGAATGTTGATACTGGAGTGATAGCCGATGTGAATACTTGAAGTGTAGTTAGTAGCCGATACACGTTTTGAAGCATTCGGATATGCATGAAACGCTGATAATATATAGGTAAATATTATTCAATATTATTACTGGGGTTTATTATTCAATATTATTACTGGGGTAAATGAGTATTCTTTCACTGGGGTTCATTATTCAATTGGCTTGCGTTCATGATTTGAATCTTACTAAGCTTCGGAGTGTTTTACAGGTGATAGAGCGATCATTGAATTTCAGGAGATATGCATAGACCACGTAAATCGGTTCTCATCCAAAACACTATTTGGATTGATCAGTTGATCATATTTGTGTGCCTCCTGAAATTCAATAATCGCCCTATCCTGTGAAACACGCACACTCCAAAGCTAAGTAGAAATTCAAATCATGAACGCATTCCAATTGAATAATAAACCCCATTGAAAGAATTTGCAGCGTTTTTTTCTGCTGCTTTGGTTCTGGTCCAACCTTCAGGAATATTAGCAGCCCCGTTGAAAGGGGCGACTGGACCCAATTGCCCAGCCTTCCGAATTGTTTTCAGAAATTTTTCTCTCCTCGGATTACATTTTGTTGTTGCACAACGCGCTATCTATCGACAATGGAATATAAAATCATTAAAATCATCCTTCTCTGGCTTTGTATTATTTAATGGAAAACTTATCATTGAAATTAGTGAACATTCAAGTCCATCTTTAGGCAAGTGCTGATCACCAACTCGCTGGTTGACAATATTATTGATTGTATTGATATCCTTAGTTTATTGATTGTAATGATTGAACGAGGTGATTAGAAGTGTTGACATCCTTTCAGGGTTACGGTAAGAAAACCCCGCCCCTATGTATCTTTGATTATTTAAATAAAGCTTCAATCAATCACCAATCTCTCTCACTCCCTGAGGTCGTACCCACCATAAGCAAATGGAGATGTTCATGGTTTCAAGATGTACAATTTCAGCTCTATGTTACCCGTGTAAGGTTAGCATTGCAAATGTCTGACTGAAGAGCTTCAAATTCATGTAGGTTCAACGTCTGATCACGCACGCAACGCAACCGCTGTAAAACCAGTCTCGTGCCTAACTAAGGATGTACAAGATATCATCATCCCGGATTTGGGAATGACAATTCTATCGCAGACGCTAAATCATCCTCCCACCACACGGTACGTGGGCCGTCCGTTTTTAGAGATTTTTTTTTATTTTAGGAAAAATGTGGTTTCCAGTGTTGACGATTGTGTGGTTGTTTTTGGTGCAAAAGGGAGATGGAGGTATGGTGGTAAGTACCCCAGCTGTTTCAAGTTTTTTACTCTGTGAACTGTGAGTTGTGAAGGACTTATGTCGCGGAAGCTCTGCAATGCTGAATCTCCGTGGTTAAGGAGAACAAAAGGATTTTTGATCCAGGAGTTACATTCTCCACAACTAAACGTAATCTGATATCCGAAAACTTGAAATTTCAATATAACACTCCACGCTTTCTACATGTTTGATTGATTCGTGCCCAAATAGGTAACCTAGTCTCGCTAACTGTGAACGAATTGCACTCGACTTTTCCATTTCAACTTTCTGAATGAAAACAAATTTTTCTTTTCTAGATAATAGCAAGTAATCTATATTTCAAACAATTGATGGATCACAAATGGACCACCAAATTCAAAATCTCTAGACGTCAATAGTAATCATGAATCCTCATATTTCATGAGTTACGGAATACCCCCGATCGGTTGTGTGAACAATATGGATCTTTCCGGATCACTGAAGATAGTGATATTTTTTACGAAGTCTCTAAGCCTTTGATTGTTTGCATTTATACAGCCAAGTATCCAATTATGGAAATATTAGTGGAAAAAAAAGATAATGGTTAACGCAATATAACCTGGAATTTTGTGTAATGATGGTGACTGTGAATATACGAGTATAATTCAATTTCAAGTTGCTTCTATGAGTAATAATCATAGGTCTGAAACGCAATCAATTTTTAGAACTCCTTCAGTAGTGAGACCGTCTTATTGTCTATGATCTGATGACTCAGTAAAAATTGACGAGTGGGTATAGTATACTGTCATAAAAAAAGGCGGAACGATTGTGAACTCGTTGATTACGTAGGTACTTATTGAACGCGTCAGAAGCATTGAAAATTAGAGATTATATTTCTACAATGCATCTTATTCATCGACCAAGAAAACTTCTTTTTTTTTGTGCAGACTTGATAGCCCTGATTTATAAATTCAAGATAGCACCCATTCACTAAATTCAACCACTAATCCTGTGCCATCATTCGGTCCAAGGGTTTTACCCAATCAGGCTGCCCTGCACTGGGCATATGGTCGATTTGGATGGACAAAAAAATCATTACAGAACCGCAAATTTCCAGTACAGCCACTGTTAGTTACAAGTTCGCAGTCCACAAAACACAAAAATTTTCTCCTATAGGTTTGTTTGACAGTGGAAAATTGTCATCATGCGTCTCAACTCTAATCGTGTTTGAGCAAGTGCTCGTTACTTCCCCTTCGACTTATTTGTCAACACCATTGAAAGTTGTGGGCCGTCGATAGTTTGGGGTCCTGCAGTAATGGACAGTTGAGAGATGAGGAAGCACTTTCAAATTATAAGAAATCCTACAAGCTTTCAATTTCCCGCGGCACTTTATTCCTACTCGTTTTCGATTGTTCGAAAACACACATGATGCATACGCAATATCGCACAACTGCTGCGCAAAATATCTATAGGTATAAGGGGATAAAAGAATACAATTTGCTTCCGATTGATTTAACAAAGAAATTATTCGATCATCCTCTTCAAATTAATAAACTGTTGAAATCATTTTTCATTAATAACCAGAATCTATTATAATAATATTGTGGGGGGGTGGTACGACGCTGACTTCGTCATTGAAATACTGGGGGGGGGGGATTTCCAAACAAATTGGAGGGGGGGGGGGGTTAAGTTGATTGAAACAGTGTTTAACGTGACGACACTCAAAAATATATTACATCACTTGATTAGAAAATAACGATGAAATATGTATATAAATAATAATGAACCTAGTATTTAATTTAAATATGGTTTGTTTTTCTATCTGAAAATGTACAAATGTCAATGACAGTGCTCTAATATTGTTCCTTGAGTAAAGAATCTCAAGAAACACTCGTTTTCTCTATTGCCGACTGGGTTTTAATTTTTTCAATACTTACATACATAAATCTTCTTTTACTTTTAGATAAAAAATTAAACGAAAAACCTTATTAGGAAAGGTTTTATTTAAATGCCCTAAAGGAAATAAATGTTTACTTACAAATTTCAACTGTCTACAGAGTCTATTTCTCAATTCATAAAATCATAAAAGCTTGTCGCGAGATTTAGGCTTGTGCAAATTAACTTGTTTCTAGGTCTATTCTATTTCATTGACCAACTTATTCCGATAAGTTCATTTTTTATTTCAGTTTAAATAGGTAAATACTTACAGATACCTATCTAGTACCTACTTACGCAAACGTCACGACAAGCTTTTATGATTTCATGAATTGTGTACATAGGCTACAAGTAGACAGTTGAAATGCGTAAGTAAAAATGTATTTCCTTCTTTTTAGGGCATTTAAATAAAAGCTTTCTTAAAAACGTTTTTTGTTTAACTTAATTATTACTTTTTAGTCATCGCTAGCTAGGTTTCTGAGTCTGTTTATCTCATTCAAAGCTTTCAATGTTGGAAGATCGTTTGCCGGATAATTTGGAACAGTCTAGCTCTTCAATAGGGAGACCTTCTACAGTTTTTACCCTACTTAAGTCCACTTGACCAACAGCAAAGAGCCTCGGACCTGAGTAAACAACGGCGTGTTCGACAGTAATACCCTGCACTTTGTTTAATATCAATTAAGATCTATAAAACCAAGAGTATAGCTAATTTCAAGAAGAAGAAGAAATTTCATATTTGTCTTGACAAATCTTCTATGATGGCAATTGTACATTATGATGGATGCTATATAGCTAACTGCATTTAAAAAAAAGGTAAATTTGTGTCATTTATTTCTTTAGTCACGAATAGATACCTCGTCAGCGCGACTTTTCCCCCTAACGCGGGCATTCGCCCAGAAACGGGAATAGTTGCTGTAAGCTTGAAACTTGTTCGTTTCGTTCATATTTACTTACTTACGAAATACAACTTTTTCCATATAATTTCATACAAGAATAGACCAGCTGGTATTTATATTAAATATATCACCTACCTACCCTTTAGGACTTGCAAAAAGTGTTGCCGAGCATTCAGTCCCGACGAGACTCCAAATGTGATTTTTGACCATATTTGGTTCAAATACGCGTATTTCGGCGAACAGCTTCAGGCGGCACGAAGTGTGACCACTGACAGGGAAGAAGCCTACAAATTCGAATCAATTTTATGACATTTTAAAACATTCATGGAAACCCATGTGAAGATACATCACTTCACAAGCTTCACTTGATTTTTTCCTACCTAATTAGTAATTAGTAACTACCGATTTTAGTCAAACTTAGGAGATAGTGACTCTACATATTAATTAGCAAATTGTATTTAAGTCAGTTTTGTGACGTTGTACCCTCATCTCCATTACCATGAAAGTTGTCTGTTATTACAATTTTGCAGGGACCGTGGATGGCACTTGTGAACAGGATCGTGACTTGCCAGGATGCAATGTACAAAGACGTTCCGCCAATAATGCTCTTGACTCTCGAAAAGAAGGGAAACAACGTTCGAACTGTGACAGCCGGATCATTCCAGGCGCCGATTGGAGTCACTGACGATTTTGAGGTTCGTAAGAAAAGTCTACCGAGTTGTGAGTGCCCCAAAGTTTCCTTATTCAGATAACAAATTGACACGTTTTAAATAATCATTATGATATATATGATGTAGAATATAAGCATATAACGAGTTCAACGCTTCAGGAATGCCATGGTGCATATAGAAAAGATTTCCATAGTGTACAGATTAATGATAAGACCGAGTTCAAATTGTGTGAGAGATCATTGAGCTTGCAATTTCCAACTACCACCACATTTTAGCAAGATCTGATAAGAAGAAAGTGATGAAATTATGTAATTAATGAACTACACACGAATTACACAGGCCTGCAAAAAAAATGTTTTCAAAAGTTGTTTGAAATTTGATAAGTGACTTTTATGTACTTTTCAGCGTTGATTTCAAAAATGCAATCCATTTTTTCTATCAAATCAGGTTTTCTTACTAAACAGGAGTATTTTTGGGCGTAATAACAAAATGTTGGTATTTCTCACATTTTGGTTTATTATTCAATAATAAACCTTTGTAATCGCTCTGGAAAAAAAAAATTGTAACCCCCCTGAAAATTTCATGGTTTACGTTTCAAAGGGTGTAGAATCCGAATCTCCAATAAAAAATTTTCCGTCCGTACGCCGTACGCACGATATCTCCCAAACGGCTGGAGCAAAAGATCTGAAATTTTCAGGAAAAATCCATCTTGGTCCGACGACGCCCCAATTCTTGAGCCAGCTCTCTCACTCAATTTAAAGTGACCTTTAAGGGCTGTCAAAGTTTTGTAAAATCCCTAAAAACCTCAAAAAAAATCGAAGCAGCATACATTTTTTTCTATTTGAAGAACATACCATGAGGAATCGAATGAGCCCTTCCCCACGTCCGTAGGTCAAACCATTCTCGATGTATTACCCGATTTATGGTGACAACATTTGCGTTTCTTGGTTTATTATATTTTCTTTGTAACCTAGTGATGCCGATAGCGTCGAGTTGTAGTGAATGTGGATACTGGAGTGATAGCAGATGTTGATACTTGTAGTTTATAGCCGATTTACGGGTTGAAGCATTCTGATATGCATGAAACGCTGATGATATATAGGTAAATATTATTCAATATTATTAGTGGGGTAAATAACTATTCCTTCTTTGGGGTTTTTTTTTTCAATTGGCTTGCGTTCATGATTTGAGTTTCTACTAAGCTTTGGAGTGTGCGTGTTTCACAGGTGATAGAGCGATTATTGAATTTCAGGAGATATTCATAGAGCACTAAATCTGTTCTCAACCAAAATATCTATTTGGATTGATCAGTTGATCATATTTGTGTGCCTCCTGAAATTCAGTAATCGCTCTATCACTTGTGGAACTAGCACACTCCAAAGCTTAGTAGAAATTCAAATAATGAACGCAAGCCAATTGAATAATAAACCCCATTGAAAGAATTTGCAGCGTTTTTTATTGAACCTCAATACCCCCCACAACAAAAACATCTATAATTTATCAAGTCCTTTAGCACTCGTATTGCGTTAAAACTTCCCCGAACCCAAATTTAGACGATGTAGCCAAAAATAGACTGATGTAAAGGAGGCACACAAATATGATCAACTGATCAATCCAAATAGGTATTTTGGTTGAGAACAGATTTACGTGCTCCTGGAATTCAATAATCGCTCCATCCTGTAAAACACGCACACTCCAAAGTTTAGTAGAAATTCAAATTATGAACGCAAGCCAGTTGAATAATAAACCCCAGTGAAAGAATTTGCAGTGTTTTTTCCAATGTTATAAAATTTTATTTTATTCATAAACTACATTTCCAGTACTCTCCCATTTCTCTTTAAGTTTATAAGTTCACTGTCGAAGCTTCTTTTATTGCTTTTCCGGCTGTGGATTCGTTGAGGATCATCTCTTTCTATCATCCAGCAGTAGTCCGCCATCATGTTTACGTTCCACCGTCTTTGACATCTTCTTTCCATTTCTTTGATGTCTTGGTGGAATCATTCGCCCTGCTCTTCACATCACCAAGGTTTGTAGGGAAGTAGTCAAGATGTGAGTGGAGAAAAAAACTTTAATACTCATGTTAAAGTTGTCGAGCATGTCTGCGACCGTTGTCTTACAGCTTGGATCTGTTTTGTTTCATAGGAAACCGGTAACAACAAATCTAAAAGATACCCATGCTGCCTTTTCTTTTGTGTCCATTTTGTCCACAAAGTTGGGATCTGTCATTAGTTATCTAATGTCAACAAAGATCCCTTCCTTAAGCTTTGCCTCGGATAAACCAGGAAACTGTCCACAAAGATATCTGAAACGCCCCCCTTCTTTTGGCAATGCCTTAACAAATTGTTTCATCAGCCCCATTTAATGTGAAGTGGTGGCAGTAACACCTTTTTGGGATCCACAAGGCTTTTCCTCTCAACATTTTCAACCCCTACCTGTAAGGTAGGCCTCTCAGGGGCCAAGCTTTTTTAATGTCGTGTTGCTTTCTGTCTCCACTGTCCCATTCACAGTGAAAGCAAGGGAATTTTGTATAGCCACTTTGTTGACCAAGCAGCATTGAAATCACTTTTAAATCACCACATACTGTCCATTTGTAGTCTGAATAGCAAAGTTTGCTTAGAACCAGTTCAAGGTTTTCATTACGTTTTCTCAAGGTTTGTTTATTTTGCGTATATCTAGTATAAAAACGGCTAAAAAACAGTTTATGGAAATCCTAAAAACCAAAATTCATACTCACAAGAGTGCTAAAATATCGAAAAAGGTTAAAACTAGACAAGCAGTTTGTGAAATAACTGTACGTGATGGAATTGTTTCACTATTTTTCCCGAAATCAGCGTTGAAAATACTATAAACATAACTTAATAAATTTAAAACAATTTTTATGTCGCAGGCCTGTGTTATTGGTGTTGAAGGGTTCTAAAGTTGCGCACGAGCACAGTGATGTGAGCAATGAAACTCGAATGGAAATATTTGCATAATTGCGGTATATCCCGCACACTCCTTGAAAATGTCAACCTCAACAGTGTTTGTAGAGCAAATGAATAATTAATTCTTGGGCCGATTGCTTATGGCAGCAAGGAATATCTTCAAGTTGTGTTTTCATTTGAAGTAGTGGTTACAGCCCTTTGAACATGTTGTCAACACCCATACCCTCAGCCACAACATAACGAATATCTGTGGTGCCTCATTTCATTTTCCTTAGCTGACAAGCGCTATTCAGCAGGTGAGTTCCAGATACGTCCTGGTACCAATGAGCCAATAGTCTGAAGGTGTGTTAGCAAAATGGTCTAATGCTGACTGCATGAATGGATGATATGCCCTGCAGTTTCCCTTTGTTGGCATCCTCTTCGACATTATTGACGTTGACTGTCTCAAGCCCCTAGGTCCTTCGAGTCTCGTCATCAGGGAGCTACTCTGCACCTTCACTGCACCAATCGCCTGCCAGCTCCCATTCCAAGTTCAATCTGTTGACCGTTGACCCATTCACCTGTCTCTATCTGTTTAGCTCGTATTCATATACATATAGTTGAGTGTAGAGCACGCAGTATTCACCGTTCGCAGTATTCCACGTTATTACTAAGAGCAAAAGCAGATTACAAAGCCCAAGATTTTGTTATTCATTAAATCTGCATGTTTCAAGATCTCTTCGTTTTGGAATGGACTGTGAGAGAAATTATGTGATCATATTTTGATTACCAGAAGTTTACCAAAAAATCCACTCATTAACCCATTTCCTGTAGGGAAGCTCTACGTTTTCTCAAAATTTTCTAATTAATTAGTGGTTAGTGATATCTATCACAGAAAAATTAACTTTGGTAGAAATACATAATCTACGATTTGGCCAAAGCGCTAGCGGCAGTGATACTCCTTGAAGCACTTAGGGTGTAGATGTACTGCGCACTTCTCACAGTTGTAAATTTACTTATTTCCGCAGATTTTGCATTGTCGCCTCGTGTTCGCCAAAAAACATTATCAGGTGGCCAATGCCAAAATTCATGAGTGAGAAGATGCTGATGGACCCATTTCGCTCGAGACTCACTCGATTCAAATTTCATCATTTCCCGCACAACAAAAGATAAAGTCAATCTGGGGATCGATTTTTCATTCACTCGATTATAGATTTTCCAGGAGTTCACGATTGCGTTCCTCAGTGAATTGGTGAATAGCGGCCACCAACACTCCTTGCTCCTCCTTGTCTCAAGTTTTAAACCGATTTCCCCTCACAGTACAGGTTGCTCGAAACCCTTTTTTCGTCAACTCTCGGAATAAACCAACTGCAGAAAAATTTTTCGAAATAAGTACACCGAACACAAACTAGCGTTTTGAACCACAAATGCTAATCCAAGACCACGCTGCCTCCAAGTCCAAACTCTTTGAAATGCTTGACATTCCCATATGGACGAAACTGTAACAAGTATCCATCTTCGGAACAGAGATACCATAATTTGAATCCAAATCTCACGGGCTTGTTCCTCATGAACATTTTGGAAGTGTGGCGTCCAAAAAATGGGACCATTTCTTGATCTAAAGACAGTTTATCGGAGAACACTCCAAATCTCATGAAATTGTTATTCAATTTATCAAAAAGTGGGCTCAGTTTAGCGAAACGATCATTTTTGTTGAGTTGAGAATTAGTTTATCTATCATTCGCAAGGTGAGAGCGGAGTAGGGGACTGATAGCGCTTTCGGCCAAAGGGTCGCTCATGACCCCAGCCCAAGAACTCGATGTCCACGGTCTTCTCGAAATCGGTGTTGAACTCTTCTTCCTATAATTTCATTCTGAGACAGATTATGACATCCAGTTCTAAACGTTCAATATTTTCGCGATTTCGTATAAATCAAGTGGTAACTTTTGAACTTCTAAGAAGTGAAATTCCCAAGTAATTTAAGTTTACCCACAGGAATTCGTTTTAGCACATTGAAAAAAATACAGAACGTTCCTTGGGATGTCCTAATGACCAATGCAACTGAGAAAAGCCATTCAAAATTGATTTATATATTTACCAAAAAATCCACTCATTAAAGGTCGGGGGGTTCCAGAAAAATGTCCTTAAATTCTGGCATCTCAAGGATTCATGCTTTACCTCCAGCAAGTCGACCGTCAACCACTACGCCGTCAATTTGATTCTATCAGCAGATACCCAAGCTTCTTTGTCGATCTCCTCATGCCGAAGAAAGTTGGTGCTGCACAGTCCAAGATACCTCTTAGCTGCAATGTTTCAATGACATTTTCATTCCTGAAGGTTGCATGCAGTACTTTAACGGCTTGTTTTGCGTCAAATATGCAAATTTTATGATTAAGCGCTTATCTACGATTTCAGTTAACCATGCAAGTATTGGAACTCAAGAACGGTCGAGCCGATGTTGTAGGCAACAGGAACTTTGGCGGCGCTTGCACAGCGCTGGAAACATGGATCCAGAAGCCCTGGAGGCTGTTAGCTGCCCAGGGTCAGATTGAGACTTTTCCTGAGGGTTCGATGCCACAATGTTGCAAGCCGGTGAGTCATAATTGAGGAAGTTTTCAACTTCATTAGAAGTTCTCGAATTGTTTCGACAAACTTGTCACTTTTTCTAACACATTCCTTATACAAATTAATATCCCTTAATGTGTTGGAAAAGGCTAGATTTTTCTAAGACGTGTTTGTTAATTTCTTATTATTTTCATCTATATACGTTAGCCCACCTGTTGTCTCAAGTGCCTACATCCACAGACCGGTGTAGACATACATTTTGTCAACAATACCGGCAAGCTTAATTTGGGAGTGAAGATTCACAAACTTGGATGTACCTAGTTAATATATACTTTTTTACTGTAACAATATCATTTTCTCAATTTTTAATATTATTTCCAATAGCCAACCATTCTTATCAATCACGAAAAAAATCAAGTCCTTCCTCAAACGTAATTGGTTTCCATTTCAATCATCACGTTGATTCTAAAAATCAAATTGAAAAAAATTATTATAATAAAAATCAATCCTGAATAGATAAGACAAAATTTTACGAATTTTTGCTCCGACATCGATCGGGATGTGCCAGTAATCTTAGCAACTTGATCAATCAACCTCAAGGGATTATAATTCAGGATTCATTTTTTAAAGATCGAAATCTCAAAAACTTTCGATGAAAGAGGGCAGTTTGTTAGTTTGACCACTCGAGTAGCTGTACGATTAGAATATAATAGAATACTTATTTATAGACAGAGACAAGAATAGAGTTTATAAATGAAGAATAACATTCAGAAGTCCACTCCTGTCCATCAACATAATAACTTCTAACGAACTTGTGGGTGCTGGTAATCACTTTCAACCAAAAGCAGAAATATATTATAATTTAAGAAAACAGAACCAGGCTTGTAAAACCCAGAACTATTACTCAAAAATCATTAAACATAACATGTAACTACAACGCTGATTCTTTAAAATGTTAATTCTCTCAGCTTAAATGAAATATCCTGTTGAAAATATTAAAACTCTTATAGACATCAGAGTTAATTTTACATGCATGAAAAAAACGTAACACCTTTTATTGTGGTTATTCTCGTTTTCTCAGAGTTCAACTTAGGTAGAACAAAGTTAAGAGACAGTGTAGTACATGTGTAAGAAGAGCAACATCTGAATTCCCGGTGAATGCCAGTTTTGAACACTGAAATGCTTTATTGTAGCGAAAACAATTCCCGTACATCGAGTACATTAAACTCCCGGTAGAGCAGGAATCTTGTGTACTGTTCACTCTTTTTAAGGGCAATACTAATAATAATATTCTGAACGCCCTACAAGGACGACAGCAGCAACTTACCAGCACTTTTTTCACAAATAATGCCATATTTTAATCCCCGCATTTGAATGACAAAAAGCTTCTAGTCTCTTGGACATGGAATAACTTTCGAAGCTTAACAATCAAGGACTCGATATGAAGATTAAATTTCAGGTTATGATAAAAAACAACACCTAAGTACTTACATTTGTTGACTAGCGGCAAATTTATACAATTACAAGATCGCTTACAAAAAAAAAAATTAATACTGGTGGAAGACACCCGTGACAGATCAGCGCTCACTTGATTAAAAAAAGAAAAACGGATTAATGAGGTATCATCGAAATTGAAGCCCAAGCAGTTGGTACCAATCCAATGTGTTGTCCTAAAACAAACCGATTTTAATTATAACAAACAGATAATTATCCGTTCGCTCACCACTTGAAACCTTATTACTGAATATCCCAAATCGGTCGCCTAAGGTCAGGTAAACGGCCGGGCTGGAGAGCTAGGCTGGCGGCCGCAAGTATTTTCAACTTGAATGTAGTAATAAGGTATAGAGGAGAATGGTGTCAAGTGTAGATAATGTACATAGATCAGTGATTTGTTCAAAAAGGTTACGTAATACAATAATAGTGTAATAATGGCTATGTAATAATAAACCTGTGTGTAATAATTTGCGGCGTTTTTTTAAATACACCTTGAATTTTGTCATTTTACGTTTAAAGGAGTCTAGATTCTGAATCCGCAATGTCCGTCGGCCGTGCGGGCCGTAAAAAGCCTTTGAATTGATGTAAAACTTCTGTTCTTTAACCAGTGTACTCCAGAAGGGGTCTAGTTTGTCCTAATATCTAACCAGACTCATTGACACACACGCAAAGACGCTGTGGGTCACAAACGTGGTCTTACGAGGTTTTTACTAATACAGGCAAAGTAGGGTGTCATTTTCTCGGAATTTGGGAAGGAAAATCGACCGGGATAGGTTCAGATCCGTCAAAATTCACCATAGCGAACAATCGCAATTTCTGAACTGAAAAGTGAAGCCCACCACAAACCTCTCAATGACACGAGCAATCACAGAGTATTTAAAAAAAAAAAAAAAAAAAAAAAAAAAACTGTATGTTAGAATTGGCAGCGTTTTTTGTCTTTATTAAAAGAGACGAATCTGACTTTACAACATTCTCAACTAACTATCTTTTAAGAAAACTGATTCCAGTCTTTACAGTCATGAAAATGTGCGATTTAATCTGTTTTGATTTCAGGGCAAAGGAGAATTAACGGTACCGTTCAACTTTCCACCAATCACTGTCGAGAACATCCCGGCGTTCATGTACGGAGAGTACAGAGTTGACTTGATCTGGACTCACACGAATAAGACGGCTTTCGGTTGTTCGTCAGTGTTCGCGACGGTGGTCCCCAAATCGGCCAAAGCTGTAGGCGGGTGATTAAGGTGTAGGAGAAAAGTTCGCTTTCACGAATGAAACTTCGAATATTATATTGAAGGCATGTAATTCAAACTACATCTCAGCCAAATACAAATTGTTCTTGGTTAAATTTAATTACCTCATCAAACTATACTTTTCCTTATTCGAATAAAAATCCCTTTCTAATCGAATGGCCTATCTACTTACCTTGGGCAGGGACAATTCACCTTAGAAATCGCTTTAGCTTTCTTAAACATTGCTTGTTGATTGAACCTCCAACGTGGGTCACAACCGAAGGTAGAATTACTATACTAAGTGGTTGGATATCTGTTACAATTGTGCTTTTATTGATATTGCAATACCATCTTAGTAATCTTAGTAATGTTTGTATTATTATCCAAATAAAAACTTCAATGCAAAAATGTCCATCCTCCGAACTAAATGTTTACTTTTTTGTGCTTTACAGTTGTTTTACAATAATTGAAGGTCGACATATACAGAACATGTTGAGCGCAATTTTAGCATGGAACATGTTTTTGAATTGAACTAGCTTCTCGAAAACCATTACGCGGAGGGGGAATGCGGGGAAGGTAAAATAATGAGCAGCTTTGGGTAAAGTTTGAAGAGGAAGGGAAGGAGTTAAGCAGTAGATGTGATGAGAATTTGGACAGAATGAGTGCAAACCTGGCTATCAGAGTATTTTTATATAATTCGCAACGTTTAAACGTTCGCCCCTTCTATCACCAGGGTGTGGTACCAGAAAATGGTAACAAGATTGACTGTGAGCAGTATTCAGCGGTCCCAAGAAACCGACATCCAATGGGTTTAATTTGTAGCTGGCATGAGGAGGAAACGCAAGCAGGCTTATTTCTTTCTTTCTGCAAAACTCGTAGGCATCAAGAATAGCAAAATGGGATTTTCTGGAGACGGGTTACAACGGGTACAAAGGGCTGAAGATGTACCAAGAAGTTGCTGATGATGCGGTCATCCAGTCAGAGTCATGAGCGAATCCTACTGAGCCAGGAAGGGCGACTTACAGAATATTTGGGTTCATCCTTACTCTTGGCAAAATAGATACAAGCTGATCTGTCTTTTCGTAATCTCAACCCCACAGGAATTCATCGTTGTACCCCTTTACGCCATATTTCTTTCAAAACCTTTTTTGTCGACATGCAGCAATAAAGAAAACAAATTCATTTTTCAATGAAATCGTAACTTTTGAGTGATAGATGAAGAATATTGCGGAGAGAAGTTCATGAGATTCACCAAAAAAACGTAACAAGGAGCAAATCTCGTTCATCATCACCTTCTCGCGATATTGAAGTTCGTTGCAGTGCTCATGTTTGGGCAGCAGGGTGTAAATTCTCTCCCGTGAGTTACGAGAATCACCGCGATATGTCATCAGAGTTGCTGGAACGCTAGTTCAATTTACTTCGAATAAAGAAAAAATCATGATCCGTCATCGTACTCACTATCTTACTCACTACAATTCGACAGACTAAGCAAAGCAAAAACGACATTTTCTCCATCGTTTCCGGCTGTGAACAGTTTTTTGGGTCTGCTGAACGATTTCAGTTTCATTATTTGAAGTGAATAATGAGTATCATCGATCAAGAAAAAAAAGTTCACTCTCCCGTAAGCATTTGCTAGTTTACATTTCAAGACATCTTGATTCTAAAAGAGCGAATACCACAAATTAGTACAACTCTGTCCAGCTTCTGTCAGCGGTTCGGTCTTTTCTGCAAAACTACAGGGTCAAAGTTTACGAAATTTGGCTGACAATCCATTTTTTGGGGATGTGCCCATAATCTCGATACTCAGTTTAATCTAATTATCTTGGAGATCAATGATCTGCATGCGGGTTTATCTAATACACTAACAATAAACCTATGTGAAATGATTTGCGACCTTTTTGGAATGGTATTAAGGATGTTTTGCAAATGGTGGCCTTCAACTACTAAAGAATACCAAACCTTTGTAGGCTACGATGCTGTCAGAACAGAATTGAGATTGAACGAAGCAAAATAATATTCATTGGCTCTTTCATAATTTAAAAAAAAATCGGAAATTCCTTTTTGTGATGATGTGTCCACATGTGTGATCAGCAAATGGTCTCTAAAAGGTCAGAACCTCCTGATCGATAATCATCAAATCAAGGTGTTGGGAACAGCTAAAGTTGTTGTATAGAATTCTCATGACATGTAGGAAGGAAATTAATCTTTCCATTTTCGACACATTTCCTTGCAGGCATGTTGACAAAAGTTTCTGAGAGTATTCAAGTTATTGCCTCCGATTCCTGTAAGTTTGTTGCTTAGTGCGCCATATGGTTGCCAGAAACCCCCATACAGATAAATCGTTCTGCGATCAACAAGTTGCGAATGACTTGTTTCCATGAAAAGTGTACCAATCACCTTGAAATTAAATCCAAGGCTTCACTTATACGTTTATAAGACATGGCCAATATTAATTTATTGAAATTCCGTAATATTAATATAAGTAATCTAACAACGAAACCTCTTTTTTGAAAAAAAAAAAAAATAAATAAAAAATAAGTGAATAGGCCTCTCGTAAAAACATAGCTTAGCGTTTAAGTCATCAATCTGACCAGGCGACCGTCGAATTAAATTATACCTTTCCTTAAACCGGCGAGCCTTCGGGGTCAGAAGCAATCATTGGGCGATTCAAACTTCTTATTTTTGCCGTAAAAGTTAGAAATGTTTCGCAGTAAAAGTTATTCACAGGGATTCTCGAAACATTCTGGCCGAAGGCTAATTGAACATTAACGGTCATTATCAAGCGGGTTTTCTACGAAGGAATTCTTTTGCAAGGTTTGCAACCTTACCGACACCTGTTGCGAGAAATCGATAGTTTAAAGGATACTTGGAGAAGAAGGTACATTACTAAATTAACAAATCACAGCATAATTTGGGGGGAAGTTTGGGTCAGGCTGAATAGCTTCCTCATTTATTGCAACATTAGAAGAGGAGTTGGTTGTTGGTAGTTGGATTTGTAGAGGATGGGTCTGGAATCTGAGTCAGATTAGCGAGCAGTGAGTTACTTGATATCTTAATTTACTAGTTCAAGTAACTAAAGTGAAATCCAAAAATAATCCATCATCATCCCACTCAACAACAAGAACAACCAATGTCAATCGTTCATCCATCATCCAATTTCTTCTTAACTTTACGAAAATACGTGTTAGATCGTTTGAATCACAGAAACAGCTATCAACTCTTTCCCTAGGCTATGTGGTTCACCAAGATGGTACTAGAGGGTACTGAAGTTACTTCAGCTTTCTCCTGAAATTCTCCAAAATTAGATTGTAGCTTATTGTAGACACAGGGTACACGTTGTAATAGACCAGCCATTCATTTTTCAGATTAAAATTTGTTGAAAATAGTCCTAGATCGACAGACTGAGTGACTCGCGTCAACGTTGTGGAAACCCATTTCAATAAGAACGGAGTAAGATAGAACGTTGTCTATATTTCCACGAAAGTAAAGAGTTACACAGTTAAATCGATTTCGACGGTTAGGTCATCATCAGTAACACACATGAACTGAAGGTACATCACAGAAAGCACATCTTATATAGGACCAAGTGAAAGGAGATTGAATCCTATTGGCTCAGGGAAGTGAAAGGGGCGGGGAGGACCAACCAATGCCACTCAAGGCTTACAAAGTGAAGGAGGCACAAACAGTAACATTATGCGAGGGAGAGCCAAACTATGATTACAATGAAGATATTGTTTACAAAATAAAATAAATTATTAAAAATAATAATAATAATCTGTTTTGTCCTATTTCTACTCTTAAGAGACACTATCATTAATGATTAAATTACCTTCGCTAATTCGATTTTCTCTTTGATCAAAACTAATGATCAAAGATATTCATTGAAACCATTCAATCAATCCTTTAACCTGCGTCTCTCCTATAGAGAATTCAAATTTGGATAAATTAATTTTTTTGGCAGAAATTTAAAAGAAGACTATGCTAACACAAGGGTGTTTTATTTTCAGATAGCCCAATTACCCAGATTAATCTGTAGATGATTATTGAAGGGAGTGTATGGTCATTATCTAAACATAACTTAGTAGGTACCAATCATCAAAGAACGAGTTGAAGTGTTAGGTGTTCCAAAACCAAATTCAAATAAATAAATTAAAAAAAAAACTGTCCATCAAAATCTGGTAACTCGTTTAGACCTGAACAGGTATTTGCATGTATTTTGTAATGTATATGTGTAAAAATCATTTTTCTTTGGTAGTTCAAGCACTTGAGTAAACTCATAAGGCACTTGCAAGCTCGTACTCCCGAACTATTGAGATTCGGCTCCCAAAGTTCGGACTGTTCACAACCCTCACAGGTTGTGGACCGCATTCAGGGGCTCAGCCTGACCAGGGCTGCATAAACAGGGGTTGTGAACCAGGGTTTCCACGAATCCAACCTCAATTGGGAGGTAAGTTGTGGGAGCTATGCATTTGTGGCCTGAGGCGAGCCCCGTCCGCGGCACCAGTTTTGAAAGCCAAGTTCCCGGATTCCCCAGTTAGAACATCACACCCAGAGGGCATTGCTGGTCAAACGCCCGAATTCAGTTTTGTTCTGAATGAACTCCTCTCTCCTACTACCGTATTTTTATGAGTAGGTTACACCACCGTCTGTACTTTACAGGAGCATGAAAGGTACACAACCAAAATCGCTGCAACGGTCAGACCTCTGGATGGGGTATTCTAATTAGGAAATCGAGGACCTTTGTTATAGGCTACAGGTGCATAAACGTGATCGCCTCGCCATCGTCGAGGTTGGATTCGTAGAGACAATGGTTAACAATCGTGTGGTGAAGCCCTTTTGATGTTGAGCCCCCAACAGCCACAACTGGTGAGGATTTGAATTGATCAAAACTTGGGTGCCGAATCTACGAGCGACGGGTAGAAAGTGGGGTTGAATTGTTTGGATATACACTCACTTGCTTGGTTGAGAACAATTCTTTTCTGCTCAATACTGCATGGATGGAGGAATGGAATCTCAATTACCATCTGATGGTAATTTAGTAATAAAGTGAAAATTATTGCCTTTTTTAATAAATGACAACAGTTATTTTGTAATATAAAACTCTCCTGAAAATTTCATTGAAATCGAATGAAAACTGTTTAAGTCAATGCTGTTGGAATATTTGAATTTCGAACTAGCGTCTGTAAAGAGAACCTTCTAGGGCCTCCTCGTAGAAATATACTTCTAGTGGTTTCCTTATAGTCGCTAGGAGTGCATTTAAAATTGAATAAAATTCAGTAAAACTTCCGGAGTTTCCAGATACAGATTTGGTAAACAACAAGACAGGCGAAGGAATGTTGAGAGTACTCCTTCCTAGGTGTAAGGCGATTATCCTGCTACACAAAAAGGATACTCTTGAAGCTAAGAAGATTCAGGCTTATGCTCAGACGTAGAACTTTCAAAAAACGGGATGGGGAACTTGTAACTTCTCTAATCTATCTCAAAAAAGCGGGAAAGTTCGAAAATTAGCATCAGGACGGATAAGTAAAGGATCGAGAGTATTGGTTATTTCACGCATATATTCACCCCCTGAAGGGAGACTGCAGGAGGGATCATTATGGATAAGTTCCAGGTGGTGATCTACTCATAATAATTTCTTCAGCAATTCTAATCGAAATATTGACGATTTTCCGGTACAATCTCGCATGACCACCGTCTCATGGGTTTCGGAGCCCGGTACAATCTCAAGAAGATATTATGCTTCACTTTGTACGTTCAGCCAACCGTCAAGAGGCGACCGTTTATTGGTAAACCGGCTGATAAAAATTGTGACGCAATATTCACCTCCCACGCGTCCCATTGCGCAAGAATCGAAACAGCAAAACGTAATTCAACCTCACAACTCGTATGCTGATTTCTCATGATGAGCAGGTGGCATTTCATGATTGTATCGAGTGAATGAAAAAAATCCTGACCTCTGAAGGCCCACCGACCGATACTTGACCTTTGACCGAAATGGCTATCGCTTGATAAAGCTGATAATCTTTTGGAGGGCAGGTTTACAGAAAGGGATAGGAACTTGAAAGCTTTTGTTTCGACATCTTTTGTAGCACGTTTTCTCAGATGGAAGTCCCACGTTGCGGAATCGTCGTTATCTTGATTGGTGCCGGAAGAGGTTCTGGAAAGCTGTTTGTTTTGCCCGACTCCTCGGTCATATTGTCACTACTTTCGAACATAAGAACTTTGTTAACCGTAATAGAAGTTGATAAAAGAGACTAGAACAGCAATAGACGATGACAAACGTGAGGAAGAAGAGAAACATCACATTGTTTACATTTCATCTCCCCATATCTCACATACTTCTTTCTGCAAAGGTTTGTCAATTCCAATAAAATCTTTTTGAGATAAGAACCATTAGGAAGACACATGTGAGTTATGATGTGGCATTGACAATGAAACACTCTTAAAAATAAATCTATCTTGCGTATTGAAATCTGCTTATGTAATAATAATTTATGGTCTGCAATGTAGCAATAAAAGACAAAAAAGAACGCCAACGGGGTGTGGTGCACGTAGCGTGTATCGGTCACAAGAATGTTGAACCGCTGTAAATAATATCAAAACATTCTAAATTTTAGAAAAATATAGATTATAAACTTGTTAGGATCGTTCATGGAACAAAAATGCCATGGGACATGTTCACATCAACGCCTTTAAATGGGTAAATCGGCAAGCAGGTCGATTAGGTTTGTTCTCGCTAACTTCATAGCGAATACAATAAAAGTATGATCATTCTGAAATTGATAAGATGCTGTTATACTGGTCTTCCTCGACCATCCTCCAAATACATACGCACAGTGGAATATCGATTTTTGAGCGATGTAGTCTTAAGAGGACCATCTGCAGCCTAACTCGCACAATCCCTGGACACGTCATCAAAATTGGATGAAAAATGACGGAACAAAGATTGTTACAAGAATCTGCAGACACTCAGATAGACAGGCATGGAACGAAAGCTGTAGAGAATTATCTACAACGCAAAATACGAGTGGAAATTTCGATTTGGAAAGAACAGATATTTCATTCCACGACATTGAAAATAAAGCTTCCGCTGTCTATAGGTAGAGCCGGGAGCAATAAAGTTTTGTCATCCTATCGAACTGTTTTGGCGTCAAAAAAAGTCATAGTAATGTCTTGAACAAGAAATGAGGGTTAATCTTATTTCTACCAAAACTCAAGACTCCATTCACCAAACTCTTCTTGGCATAAATAATAATATATAAATTAATATAATTTTTCTAATATTTCGAACGAATCTTGATCACAGAAACCGGAGAAGAACTGATTTTGTGAGTCTTGGTCGCGGTGCTTCAATTTGGTATTCAAGGCCAGAACAAATAACACAGACCCCACAAGAAAAAAAAAACATTCAAGATCCGTAAAGTAGACTAGGGTATCCCAATATATTTTCAGATGCTGAATTCGAATCCGAGGCTCAAAAAATCCCCTGACCACCAAAAATTTTGAGCTATGGCCAAAAAACTACCCTTAAATTGGTGTCAGAACCTTCTTTTTGAGTCATGAGATTGGGATGAACTGCGACATCTTTTTAAGTGAATTTCTTCATATTTTTAAACTTCAGACAAGGAGAGTACTTCAGGAAACTATCTCCTCCTCAATCACCCCGCCATCCCCTCCTAGGGGTTGAACTTTTTGTTCTCACGCCAAGTTGAGTGGGGTATGGATTTCCATGTTTTTGGGGTCCCTGAGATCGAATTTGAACTTCCAAGAGCCTGTAGTCACCCCTTAACCCCTCAATCCACCCCCTTCTAGGTGTTGAAATTTGAGTTCTCACGAAAAGTCGAGTGGGGTATGGATTTCCATTTTTTGGGGTTCCTGAGATCAAAGTTTTCTTGATATCTCTGTGATATTCGTCAGAATCAAAAGTCGTTGGAGGAAACCCCAACAAAATTTGAAAGCCTTTTCAAAAATCATATCCAATTTCAGCGAACCTGGGAACACAGAAATCCTTACGTTGTTCGTCTTGTCGCGAAAAATCATATTTCAACCCCTAGGAGGGGGTGATTAAGGGAAGAAGAGGTGTCTACGGACTCTTGGAAGTTCAAATTCGATCTCAGGGACCCCAAAAACATAGACGACCCTACTCAACTTGGCGTGAGAACAAAAAGTTCAACCCCTAGGAGGGGATGGAGGAGTGATTGAGGGGGATATAGTTTCCTCAAGTACTCTCCTTGTCTGAAGTTGAAAAAAATGTAGAAATTCACTCAAAAAGATGTCGTAGTTCATCCCAATGTCGTGACTCTAAAAGAAGGTTCTGACACCAATTTAAGGGTAGTTTTTGGCCATAGTTCACAATTTTTGGGGGCAGGGGATTTTTGGACCTTGGATTCGAACTCAGCATCGAAAAAATACGTAAATTAAACTTTTTCGGATAATGACTTTTTTCTGGAGTTTTGTAATCTATGACGCCAAAATTTCTAGCCGTTTAAATTGAGGCCAGGGGATCTACAAGCTCCCAAAACCCATCTGGAGGCCCTTTCCGACTGTTGGAGCAGGCGAACATTTGCATTTCCGGCATTTTTCAATCAAGATTCGTTCGAAATATTGGAAAACTTTCTTCTCATTGTATATACCTGTCTATATTTGTTTCTCATTAATAATCGTATGTATATAGTTCAGGAGAACCATTTAATGATATATGTGTATATATGTACGTGTGTGTGCCGGCATGTAAAAAGGAGTTTCACAAACGAGAAGAAGCGCGTGCTCAGACTGAACTATTAATTTGTTAGCGATACCAACAGTAATCAACAACTACAGTTTGTAGGGACAGCTCAACATGCTGAAAGTTTGATCACTTGTAACATATGTAACTGCAGAAATTCAGCTTGTCTCAAGGATGTCACCTTCGGGCATGGGATCATATTGGAAACTATCTGAGATGGCGGAACCACAATTTTCGGACTACCTTCCAAATTTAAGGGAGATCGGTCCACTAGAATATGAGATAATGATTCTTGATATCGACTATATTATTTATGCGTTATTCTATCGATTTTTCAGCAATGAAGTTCATAGCGGATCGTCTATAGCCTGTCCGATCAGATTAAATAGGGGTTGTTGAGGATTCTTAGACACTGGGACGGGTCAGGAAGCCGACGCCAATTGTACTATGGGATACGTCAGCTGACTAAATTGTCATTTGATCAAGATAAGCGCTCACGAGTCGATTCTCGCTGTCCAGTGAATTTTTACCATACTCGCGTTAGTATTAATTTATAATGTAAATTGAATAATACGCGATTAGCACTCACACAGTTTTGATGTATTTTATGCATTCTAGTGATCGATAGGTACATCACACAAGTACTCAGCAGACATGATTCCGATAGACATGGTGCAGATACAAATTGCCTACCAAAAATACGAGAAACAAATTTTATTTTGACTAAAATAATTATTCCATCTCCCGAAATTGAAACCTGTAGATATATTACCATGTAAGTAGGCAAATGGGGGATATATTTCACATAACCTCTCAACTGGATGAGATGCATCCGAACTCCCACAGTGGTAGTTGGTTACAATGAAATAATAAATAATCAAAACACATCATATACCTCCCCATTCTCACACCTAGTTTGGTGGATTTAGCGCGAATGAGTACGTCCGGAAGAAAGGTCGTCATCATCTTATTAATGAGGAACCTCTGGGAATTCGGCACTTAGCGTTTCCCAGCCGTATGACGATGATTACAAAACGATTACAAGACTCACCTGCGAACTTCAACAGCTCGGAAATCGCAGTCCTTGGAAACGAAAGAATGAAAAAATATCACGAAATCTCGATATTTTTTTTAAGCGTCAAAACCTCAACGTTAATGGAGACTTCAATAGCCGCGGTTTCAAGAGTGCGGTCCCACACGTGAACCTGATGACCTCACGATCACGACGATAAAGTGGAAGGGGGGGGTTTTAAGGCGAGACCCACGGGAGGAAAGGCTGGAACACCATAGGCACAGGTAGGTACTTTCAAGAAAATAGCGAGGATAAACTGCGTAAACTGGTATCAAATGGGAATTGCAGGAGCCATTTGGATGTGACCCAGTGATTCCTCGTGCGGTTACGCTCAAAACGGAGACGAAAAAGTTCATTGTACGACATCTTCATTCTCGACAGTACAATTTCTGGACATTTCGTCGAAATCATATAACTAGAAATATCACGTTCGTTATTGGGATTTGAGGTTCGCGCATGCGCATTAGCGATCTTGATCCAATTCATGATTAACAATAAAACTGTAATTTCCCAACTGTCTCCCAAATTTGTGGCGGATCTGACGAATAGGCCTGCTACAAAATAACGCTTGATAGTTTAGCACGTGCAGCGGTAACGAGTAAATGATGACGAATGAAATTGACAGAAGATCATGGCTCAGCCTTATCCGCACAATACTAGACAACTTCGTCTACATTGAATCTAAACTGTAAAAGTAACAATGGTTACAAGGATTTTATATTCGCACTTATAGAGCAACTACTAAAGATACGATGTTGTTCAAAGGAGAATGATTAAATTATAATTTACGGACAAACCTCGTACACCTTATTCGTGCAGGATCTATTGGCTATTCTGTGAGGAAACAATGCTTGATGCATGCGCATTGCGGAGTACTGATTTGTGAAATTAGAAAGGAGTAGAATACTTTCCAGTACGTGAAACGGTCATTCGATGAAGAGTTTAAGAGATGAACATTTTAAATTAACCTTGTGATAAGGATTTTTGGGCACGGTATAGCAAGGAGGTGATGGAATGGACTAGTTGCCCCATCCAAGGGTGAGGAGACAAGCCTGCAACACTCTCTGCTAAACAGGATCAGGTTTATGCTGAGGCTTAGCAGTTTCAGGGGTAACTGACTAATTTCCTGGACTGAACTGTCCTGAGGCTGTAGGCATGG
Source organism: Creontiades dilutus (assembly GCA_031894815.1). Lineage (NCBI taxonomy): Eukaryota > Metazoa > Arthropoda > Insecta > Hemiptera > Miridae > Creontiades > Creontiades dilutus. The sequence continues at coordinate 245,313 of JAVIWC010009320.1, read as the reverse complement.
CAAGTGTGAATAGTAATTTTATGGGCCAATATGAGGGCTATTTGAGAGTCAGATCATTCAATGTTCGAGGGTGAATTCTTCAGGTTTTTGCTCTGGGTTAGCAGTTTCCAGACCCGGGAAAGGGGAACTAGTCACATCTATTACAATCCCGGCCATTCAAAAAGCTGGAAGAAGGGCAGAGGGGCATAAATGGGAGGGGATAAAGTTTCCTAATAGAGAGCAGGGCACTGGTCAATTTTTTAGGAGTGATATTTAAAAAGAATTGCTCATTTTGCGGTGGACGCTGTTCGAGGGAAGGGGCTTCAAGCCTGTCGAAAGAGTTTTTGATAGCCATCAACTTCACCCACGCGGGCCCAACAACACGTGACCATGAGGGAACGGTAGCAAAGTTCCCATCAGACTAGTTAGTTTAACGTCACTCCAACGGGGCTTTTTGGACTTTTAACCTTCCCTTAATATAACACTACTGCTGGGAAATCTGGAATAATATGTTAAGGCCCAGTGTTAGTCAATCTCAACTGTTTCGGTTCACAATTTACCGTGTAGTTTTACAAGACAAAGCAGTATCTTCTGCATCAGATGACGGAAAGAACGCTTGATTATACAAATAATTCAGCATCTTTGAAGTACATGCTCTCTACTATTGAGGTCTTTCTCTTCCTTTGGGCGTATATGTAGGTACCTACCCTGATTTCTCAATCGCCAAAAATCTTATTCCTACGAAATCAAAAGCTTGTAAATCCTTATGTTTCCACTTTGGCATTTTGAAATGGATATGTTAACCATAAAATTGCGTAACCTTTGTTTCACACAAAAACTGTAAATCTGCACGTAAAATCATCATCTTAAGAAAAACGCTGCAAATAAACTGGGGTTTATTATTCAATGATTCATGATTTGAATTTCTACTGCTTTGGAGTGTGCGTGTTTCACAGGTGATAGAGCGATTATTGAATTTCAGGAGGCACACAAATATGATCAACTGATCAATCCAAATACGTATTTTGGTATCGGCTATAAACCCTTTTAGGGTTCACTCCAGTATCCACATTCACTACATCACTAGGTTACTGCGATCAAAACAAAACAAAAATTCTTGTGTTTGTTTTGTTTGCAGTAACCTAATGATGAACTGAATGTGGATGCAATGTTGGCAGCGTAAATCGGGTCATGCATCGGGAATGGTTTGAGCTACGGACCTGGGGAGGGGCTCATTCGATTCCTCCTCTTCAAAAAAAGTCCAAATTTAGGCCGCCTTGACTTTTTTTGAGGTTTTTACTGATTTTACAAAACTTTGACAAACCTTAAAGGACACTTTAAATTAAGTGAGAGTGTTGGCTAAAGAATTGGGGCGTTGTCGGACCAATATTGATTTTTCCTGAAAATTTCAGATTTTTCGCTCCAGCCGTTTGGGAGAAATCGTGCGTACGGCGTTATTATTGAATAATACCTAAACCAAAATGGTTCACCACTCTTTGAAAAGATCTCAATATACATAGCACATCATGCAGTCAAATTCTCCTTCCCATCACTCTCTATCTCATAAAACGTGTAATAAATTTAGCGCACCAACAACAACAATAAGGTAAGGAAAGGTAGGTATTTGAACACCAAATTTCTGCTCACATAGCAGGAGCAAAACTAGGTAGATACTTATAATCCTGCAAGTTTCTTTGCCGTTAATACAGATCAAAGGTAAGTTTGAAAGTCTTGCAAACCAGATTTCTTGTGCTCTATCGGTTCACTGCTGTTCTATGTTGAATCTTCATGTTGAATCCTCAAGAATTGCTTCTTCATTAAAACCTCAGGATGAATCTCAATTGGTAAGTTAATAAGTGCTTACTGAGCAGGCGCAAACCATAACTTGATAGCCTCAGGAATAGTATAAGTCTTGAACATTGATGGAATTTTCAGGATTTGTCTACTAGAGCACCTAGGCGTAGATGATTTGTTATCAATGTCATAGCCTTCTATAACAAGAACAATTCAACTATCCGTGATTGGTCATATTCCTTCTTCAGATAGGAATCTCGGAGTCAGCCCTTATTCATCGGGAGTGGTTCAGTGATATCATCAACTACTGAATGAACAGATTTTGTGAGTAAATTTCATATTTCTGCGGATGTCTTCAGGCGGACCCTGTACATTTCAGCGCACTTGAACTGCCGGTCAAAGCAGGTGTCGAGTATCCATATAGTATTAAGGAACTATTAGTTGCATTTTTCTATTGTCCACAACTGCCGAGAACGTTTCGTAACGAATTGAAAATAAGGCCAAGACTTTGCATGTTCTTTTCTGGTTTCTAAAAAGGAAATGATAAAATCGACGATCTTCGGGACTTCATTGTTGTGCAACGCGTGGGTCCTCCGGTCTTATTTCCGTGGGCCTTGGTCCCGGTACGGGGAGGCCGCGTACCCCCGGCTCCTATCTCTCGCGAGGGTGAGAATGTGGCCGAGAGACGGTTTCCGATCGTTGCGACTTGACGCCACCCGACGGCAACCGCTTTGGCCACATGCTACACGCAAGTTTCGTCAACGGCTGACGCCACAGGGCTTACCCTTACCCTTTGACCGAACCAAGTAAACGATGCGAACGTGATGGAAACCCCGAACTACCTCCCTACTGTGACGGTCAAGGCGGCCCATGCTGCGGTTTGGGTTGCGCAGCCAAAATCATGATTCATCGAACGTCCTTCCTCGGATTGTGTATTCATCGAGCTACTCCCACGGTGGAATACTCTGTTTGGGAAGGGAATAGGTACATACCCAAAAAAATCCGAGAAATCTGTGCACAATTGTTGAAATGGACGGTGAATCGCTGAACAGCTGATCTGCAACAGGTGCTCTCTACTGGCGAATGCTCCCACACACTCACTGCCTCTTCCGATTCCTCCAGGACCGTTCAAATGATTTATTTAAATCATGATTTAATTTAATATTTTATTTAAATTATTATCTTGATTAAAACTTAACAGTTTTATTCAACTCCAATTTATGGTTTCCAATCAATGTCGGTTTAAATTGTCTGTCAACTAATTCTTGGCGGTTCTCCAGGTAGATTTGTATTTGAGTAAATACGAGCACCTTTGCATCAGGATTCTTCAACTCGTGGAAGGTCAGCGTCGCATTTTGCACCATGTTTAATCGTTTCCTGTTCTTTATTTTCAATACCTTTTTTTACATTGATGTGTCGGATTTCGTGGGTGAACCCTTGGGGCCTACGCCCATATCTTTTTTCATTTGTGAAATCCTCGTTGAGCTGTAGCCAGAAACTAGGGATGACCGTCGATAGTATCGAAATATCGACATTTTCCTCCGATATATAGATATATTTGTATCGATGATACAAGGGCCGATAGTATCGGATATCGATAGTTAGTAACCAATATTTTTTCCCATATTTCAGCCGATATTTTTTTTACCGATAAATCGGCTTCATCTGACAATATCACATATTATGTTGACTCATAAAATAATATCGATCGTAAGTTCCATTTTTTTCACATCACTCGAAAAATATTATGCCCACAAAAATGAGCTACTCTGGCTTGAAATAGAGTTGGAATTATCTATGATAATAAACACGTATTTCTACCCCAAAAAATAATTTAATATTTCAATAATGTAAATTTGAGAATAGAAATAAATGGTGAATTGGGTATTTTTATCCAAGAACTGCTACAGGCTGGAATATCGATATCTATCCATGGATAATATCCATAGGATATCAACTAGTGGTTTTGGCTGCGGCTAAAAAAAATAGAAGAGGAGTAGTGGTTTGGAGTTTCCATAGGAAAATTGCGGTTGTTGTTGAGGTTTTTCAGCAAGTGTTGTGTTGTTCTTTTTGAGATTGTATCTTGTTCACGGTTGATTCTTTTTTTTCTTCTGTTTTATTTATTTTTTGTCAGTTTTTTTAGAACTGTTGATATTTTTTGGTCAATAATATCGGCAGTGCCTACTATCGATGATTAACCTACGATATATATATATCGGCATCAATATTTTAACGCCGATGCTATCAAACATCAATATATCGATATTTTGTGTTTCGATGGCCATCCCTACCAGAAACTTGAAAACATCTGCGTTGATACTAGCAAGATTCTGGGAGATGCGAAACTTCAATTCAATTTACTCGAAAGATACATCCACCTGTGTGTGAATGAACAAAAACGATCATAGGAAAACTTTAGGCACTCATTTACGATTACACACGACCCTACGCATACTGTGAGATTGAGGTTGAGAGCGAGGAAGCACAGTGCAGGCTGGCGGTGACGAAAAGCGTTGTATAACTTGGCATTCAGGGGCGCGGGAAGTCTCGCTCGGAAGACACCGCACAAAAGACTCTAAGCGGATCGGACGGACGATCTCGAAGTGTGATTAGTATAGCGAGGGGGTCATTATGATTATGTCATAATGCAACTGGGCAGAAAAGCGCGCTAGTCGACAATGGAGCGGTGTCGTGTAAAGGGCTTTTCGAGCACCGGCAACAGGAGGTGCGAACTATAGATAAGTTTCAAGTCAATGGCTAATCTGTCTTTATGGACCAAACATTACACTCTTGCCGTATGCTATACATACAGGTTATAAATACAGTCTGAGAACAACTTCTTCGGTGAGAGATCTACTCGCAATATGTTTACAGAAGCAAGGGGGTCTATCTGAAATGTAGATAATTTTAGTAGAATAAAAAGTGCCAATAAAACTTGTCTAGTAAAATTTGTATGTGAACCACTTATTTACTACCAATTGATGCAAGAATTGAAATGTCAATCCTCTGATGATGATTGTTGAAGATGGAAACTGGCTTCTGTTGATAGGAAATTTGATGTTGATTTTAAAATTGTGGTCAAAATCTAAATAATATGGAAGATAATTGGAGAAAAGCGTGTTTTTCTAAAAGAATTCCCACTAAAAACATCGAAAAATGAAAGACCAACTTCCACCACCTCCAAGCAGAGTGGAAATACTACAGAAAAGGTGCGATTCAATTTTTTGATAGCTCGCACCTTATGGCTGTAATTCCTTAATGGGCCCATATAGATGGGACACAATGTGGTTTATCTCTTAAAATAACACATCACATATTAATTACGACATTAACACTAACAAAGAATATCAATCTTTTAATGCTATAGCGTGAACAATATTCTTTGTTCGCCCATCTTTAGCGAGCACAAACAAACTGGATGGTTTACCCACTCGAGAGAATGCTACGTACAATTGCCGGTGTGAAAAACATGGGGTACTCAAATCCAAGCCACGAATAGACATCGTTTGGCCTTGGGATTTGTTGATTGTCATTCCAAATGCCAATCTAATCAGAAACTAAATTGAACTGGACTTGAATTGAATTGGAATCCGTGGTATTAATACATTTTCACAAACATTTAGGGTTGTATGTATTTTTCAGTGCCACATCATAAAAAATACAAATTTCATGCAAACATTTAAAGAACAATGTTAAGGGTGAACAACCCTTATCACTAAGGGGTATGAAAAATAGATAGTAGCCGATTCTCAGACTTACTGAAACATATGAAATTTGGTAAAAATTGGTAAAACCGTTTCGGAGGAGTACGGTAACTAAAATTGTGCCATGGAAATTTTCGGCGGTTTTCGATTCGGCACAGTCATCGATTCGGCACACCTCTTATCACGATCTTATCAGATAAGATCGATGTGTCCTTACATCGATCTAATTATCGATTATTACATCGATATAATGCCATCTTGAAACTATTATCACGACCATTCAAACCCGAAATTGTTGCTTTCATTCCTATTTCTGTTTCTTCTGATCTATACTTCACTAGAAGGATTGATGTAGGATATTTTTTTGTTTTTGAGATGCGAGCGTAGCGAGCATCCAGACCACCAAACTAGACGGTAGGAGATTTTTGCTTTCACACCAGAAATTGTTGCTTTCATTCGTATTTAGATCGATAATTAGATCGATGTAAGGACACATCGATCTTATCTGATAAGATCGTGATAAGAGGTGTGCCGAATCGATGACTGTGCCGAAACGAAGTACGCCCGGAAATTTTATATATTAGATAGATGAAAACAGTATTGTCATAACATTATAACCAATAGTATCTTATCACAGTAGACAGGGTGTATTTTTTTTTTTTTTTTTTTTAGAGGTGAAGTACTACGCGTTTGAGATGATCAAAACGGCGGTGAATTTAAGACAAGAGTGAATCGCCAAGACCATCCCCAACAACAATGCGTACCATCCTTCCAGTATGCATTTGTAACAATTCCATTGAGCAAAATCATCTAAATATCTATTGCGATATAATTCAAAGGGCAGAATCGCTGGTTAGTATGGAACATCAACACCTAAAAGTGAAACCTCTGACAGGATCATTGATTACAGTAAGTGAATTCAAAGAAGCAAGGTAAGACTGAGGTTAATAGCTATTTATTTTTGAACCAATCCAATTGAATGATCAAAACTTTATTAATAAGATTATTGAAAACTAATTATAGTAACCTGATTGAAAGATTCTAATTTTAAGGACGTTTGGGGCTTCATTCATTATGGTCAGCGCACGGCAGAGCGATTATCAGATCAAATGGTTAATTGCATCCAAGGCAGTATTTAGTTGAGGTTTGTGGATGGTTAATGGCTGAAGGAAGAGATTACGCAGCTGACCAAGGGAGCGTGGAAGAACGATAAACTGATGACGATTATAAAGAACTTCCTTAAAAACATGTCCAACAGTTCAGACAACTCAGAGCTTCATTAATTTTAGGTATCCGATTCTAAACTAAGCTAAATAGGTAGTGAAAGAAAGAAGAAGAAGAAGCCTCTTAGTTTCTATGCGATTTTTTTTCTTACTTTACGATATGATAAACTAGATTGGTGTACATAGTATTAGAAGTTAACCTCCATCATAGTTTCACGTTGACAACAAACCAACAGGTGATCCTATCCAAAATCCCCGTTCTCTTCTCGTCCACCGTATTGAAAAAATACAAGTGTTATTGTTTCAAAAATATTCTCCAGCTAATAGGTCATGTACCACATGAAGAACTGAGAAGAACAGAATGGCATCAATTTGGGGCATAACGTCGGACGCTAACGACACCGGGAAAATCCATGCCGAAGCCGTTCTGATCGAAGCTGTCCACTGGAGTGGTGTCGTGGGATGAGCGGACGTGGGGATAGGTGGACACAACTACGCTTCACACTTAATCCAGGCTTAGGACTGGCTGGTGAATGCAGGAGTGTTTAATAGCTGTGGGTGGATTGTCAAAATTTTTGCACCCTGACAGTTTAGCTTTCGGTAGTTGAGTCTTCATTACATTTAGCGCAGCAACCTCGAATTCAGACTTCATGTACGACGGCAACCATTCGGCTGCCCAATACTTCAAAAGTGAGAAACAAGTGTCAAAAATATCGAACAGATTTCAAACAGATTCAAACATATAACTGGTAATTAGTTGAACAAGTTTCAGTGTCCGGTCACCCCACGCTACAAACATTGCGTCCGCTCAGCTATTTCTGGACAGCCCACCTTAATTGGTGTCCGCTCATCCCACGGAGTCACTGGAGCAACGTGAATGGAGAAATTCCAGCATCGTCAAAATCATCCAAACAGTCCAGAACAAAATTCTTAGAAGCATAGTAAATGCCCCATAGTATATTCGAACAAATGATCTGCCCCAACCGGGTGACTGGCAGAGGTAAACATGTGAATCAAGTCGTGTGTAATAAGATTACAAAATGAGGAATGAAAATACAAAACCCTCGGTTGTCCATCGATGGATCCTGCGACCCGATAGCTGGAGACAGAATGTCACCATGATCTGGTGCTATGAAAGTCGTTTGATGATAAGCCTGTCAGTGTCTCAACACTTCATTTTCACAAGATCAGCTGAATTTCAATGAGGAGGCTCGACCAACTGCACACGGCCACTCCCCCCAATGCAATCCAGGTCTGACGATTTCCAACTAATTCGACATCCTTCATGAACTCCGAGTGAATGAAGAGGCGTGGTGGGCGAAGGTGGGAAGGGGACGATAATTGGTGCTACCTGTCAGGTACGTCGGAGAAAGCTACCGCTCACATTAGGTAACGCTGACCGCACACTTCAACGGGCGGGATTTATAAACTTCCCTCCGGAGGATTTGACTGTAAATGCGCACAATGCTTCCTCGCTTACGTCGCAAAAACAATGGCGCATAAATCACGGCGGATCTTCACGATCTGGGGGCTGATTTAGTGCTTTCACGAAATAACTTTGTTGCACACTGTTGTAAGGAGACAGGTTGTACCGGTACCTTACGTTGCTACTCCGTTTATTGCCGTTTTTATTGCGCATAACTATGATCAAACGAGCTGCTACCTTCCCATCTCGTCTTGCCGACTGTACGTTCTGTAGGTCAAGTATAAATAAAGCTTCGGTAGAACCATTGGTCATTGGTAGGGAAAATATTTTTTTTCCTGAAGGAATATTTGAAAGCTACCAAGGTACTTACCGTATCACAACACAATGATTCCAAAACTGCATAGTTATTTTGACATATAAACGCATATTTTAGGTTTAGTGACATATTTCAAGTAAAGATGCATATCAACTCATATTTTTAGGTTTTCCTTTTTTAAAATTAAAAAAGTAAGGGATAGCATTGCATCGACATAGCAGACAGTGAGACATCATGCGCGGAAGTACTTACCTACTACATAACTTCAATTTAGCTACCTCGCCTAAGCGATACCTTGGCGGCAGCCGTGACTGGAAGATTTAGAAATAACAACCCCCAGCTGATTTGTGTTTGTTTTGAAGCGCTAGCTGCTAGGTAAATCTGAATTCTGACTGTAGAGCTAACCGCTAATTAGGTAATATTGGAGTGTTCATGTGGTACAATGTTCAATTTCTGTGTGGGGAAAAAAAAGAGTATTCACGAACGAGTATTCTCCGGTCACAAAGAGTCCTCCCTCGTCAAATCGAATTCGGGTCGAGCAACGCGTTGACAACTTGAGGGTTTTCGAAACTGGCTGGTATAACGACAGGTACGAGCACTAACCACGTGTTTTAATTTGACTTTTGCCTGGTATACAGGGTGTCCCAAGAGTTATGCACAATCCGACTCCTACGTGTTCTACAATTCATTTCCGACCAAAAATGCCTCTTAGCAATTTTTAGTCAGAGGCCTCGTTTCCGAGCTATTCGCGATTTAAGATTTTTTTCACGTTTTCGATCTTATGTCATTAAAACCATCATAACTCCCTCAATTTCGGAGATGGGTCGTATTTGATGACACCGTTGGAAAGAGCGTTAAATTTTCTATCTATTTGATGTCAGAAAACTTTTTTTAATTACATTGAAGATGTGCGATTGCTACGCGAAATGGAAGTTTTGTCAAAATCTTGAAATCACCTGTTTTTCATCTCGCCTAGGAACCCCATGAATGCATGACGCAGAACTGTGCAGGCCAGGTAAAATGTGCGCCAAAATGTCAGCTTTCCAACGGTGTAGTCGTTTTGGTTTTTAAAAATATTTTTAGTTAAGGAAATGGAGTTTAAATGCAGAAAAACGTGTGTTTTCTGTTAAAATTGAGGTTTTTCCAAAAGTCTCGAAGATGAATGCGACTCCCTGGGACACCCTGTAACACTAAAAAAGGCCTAATGTTTGAATATTGGGAGCTACGGAGGAGGCATTGTCTTGGACAGGGGCAAGATATGCAATGACCCGCACGACCCACCGGTCTTGTAGGAGGGGTTGCTTTGTGCGCCGTGTATTACCAACCCCTATCTGACTTGGCCGTAGCATTGGGTGTTGCAATGTTGAAAATTTGTTGTTTCTGACCAATTTCAGTTTCAGTAAAACCTTTATTGACTCGAACATGTTATCCAGTTGTTGGACAATTGTAAGATGTTGTGGTTTAAATCGAGTTCATACAAAGAGTTAGAGTTTAAACAAGATTGTTAAGATATAAACTAAAAAATAAATATTTGAAAATGAAAAATGAAAATTAGTTTAATGATTGAAAACGTTCGTTTGTGATCAGCGTCTACGGCATTTCCAAGCTGTCCAGCCAAAGTCAGGATAATCGAAGATCCGAGAGACAGCTACTGTTTGTGTTCATTTACGATTGATTGCGATGATTTGCTTTCAGTTGAGTAGCCATACCACAAGTTAGTATGTTGACATGATTTTTGTGTACGGTTTTGCCAATGTAATAGGGAAAACCTCGCTGAAGGAAATACAGCGAGGAAAGAGGCGAAAGGGTTGGTAATGATACGGAAGCCTGGTTTGATAAGGGTCCATAGTGTCAGCAAAAAGATGAATGCGACTCATCGCAATCAATCGTAAATGAACACAAACAATAGCCGTATCTCGGCTTTTCGATGATCTTGACTTATGCCGGATAGCTTAGAAATGCCGTAGACGATGTTCACAAACGAACGGGTTTATGCAACCCACAAAACAAACTTAAATCGTCACTTGAGAGGTCTGGCGTTGTCACCATTCGATTCAGCGAGAAAAATTACGTATACCCTTCCTCCAACCTTTTTTCGTCGAGACTTTTGGGAAAACCTAAATTTCAACAGAAAACACACGTTTTTCTGCAGTTAAACACCATTTCCTTAACTACAAATATTTTCAAAAACCAAAATGATTACACCTTTGGAAAGCTGACATTTTGGCGCACGTTTTATCAGGCCTGCACAGTTCTGCGTCGAGCGTTAATGAAGTTTCTAGGCGAGATGAAAAACAGGCAATTACAAGATTTTGGCAAAACTGCCATTTCGCAGAGAAATTGCACATCTTCAATGCAATTAAAAAAATGTTTTCTGATATCAAATAGATAGAAAATTCAACCGTCATACCAACGGTGTCATCCAATTTGAGCTATCTCCAAGATTGAGGGAGTTATGACAGTTTTAATGACTTAAGATCAAAAACACGAAAAAAATCTTAAATCGCGAATTGCTCGGAAACGAGGCCTCTGGCAAAAAATTGCTAATGGGCATTTTTGGTCGGAAATGAGTTGCAGAACACGTAGGAGTCGGATTTTGCATAACTCCTGGGACACCCTGTATAACTTAACGCAGGAATCTCTTAACCAACTAAAAGTTGAATTTTTACCTTTCTATCAGTTGAACAAAGGGAAGGATGTATGTTGAATACAGAAGCATTCTCTACGAACCATCTGCAAATGAAAAAGAAAAAGAGATAAATAACGATAATAATCGATAATTAAAAAAATATATATATAATCCAAGTTAACTGTAATGTTTCGATATCCCCTTGTTGATGGATATTCCAGCCAACTTTCAGCTCAGTAGTTTGGAGGAAAATAATTCCTAAATTTTTTCTTTTGGTTTATTGGTTTCAATGATGAGTCTTTGTAATCGTGCAGCAAATGTTTTGTACACCCCCTCCCCCAGTTTAGGGTAGGGTAGGTGAAACCAACTCAAATTGGAAAAAATGCCCACGAAGTAAGCTGAGAGCGCAGAACAAGAGTGGACAAGAGTTAGTTTTATGAAGTTACTACAGAAGCAAGTAATCTCATTATATCGCACGTACTTTTGCACATCAAAATCCCAGGAGCCGGAAGACGACAACATCTTTTACCCTAAATTGTTCAGGAGCGCCCCCGATCATTAAAAAAAAAAATAGTCAGCAATCGTGGAAATGACTGGAAAGAGATTACCAATCCGCAATACTCCTGTAACCAATCCGCATACTTGAAAAGGGGAGATTTGGGGCATTTCAAACGAGGGGAAAATTACCCGGAAATCCCCAAGTAGGTGACTCTCTTTTATATAGGTTTTGTGAACTATCACACGATGGTGAAATCGGATTGGAGATATCTCAATCCGTTCCAACTAGAGCAGTTTGAAGATTATACAACGAGTTAGATGGGCAAAATTTAAAAAAAAAATTAGGAGATTCTTCAGCTCTCAAAAATTTCTAAATTAAAATGAGGTATCAGAAATCAGAAAATAAATTGTTTTTGAGTAATTTTTCCTCATGCTACATGACTGGATATTTTTTACCATCTTCTTCAGCGTTGAAATACCTTTAAAATGAGATATTATTTGTCACAAAATAAAATTGTTGATTTTGCATCAATATTCCTCATAAAAACCGTGTGATAAGGATGCTATTAACTGATAAGGACACCGATATCGAAAATATCGATAATATCGATGTTTTCACCCGATATTGGACGACATGTCGATGCCAACACTCAAACATCGACATCGATATCAATATGGATGTTTTGCCATCCCTAGTACCAATCTTGTGGTTGGAAAGGGGGGTTCGGTCTTTTCGACCTTTGCTTCGTGATCTACAAATGTATACGTCAATACATGTCACACGAAAGAATAGTTACTCTCAATCATGTAAAAAATCGATTTTAGACGTTCCAAATAGGGATTTCGAAACACTGTGTAACGTATGAACATTTTGGGAAAATGATTCGAAGCATCGCAGCGGAGCTCTGCAGGTTCAACGGATAGCGGGGCGTGGTGGGCTCCGAGCGATCGATCCCCGAGACGACTTGGTGCCGAGGGCTCGAGACGGGAGGGAAAACGCCCGGATACGTGAAGAGGGGAACCAAGCGGGCCCGGACGGAGGTACAGGCCCGGACAAAAGATAACGGTCCCCCTCGGCTCCCCCTCGCTCCGGCCGTCGCAACGAGGGGACGCCCGCAACCACGTGGAGCTCAACAATAGCCGTCCGGGTCCGGATACTCCCCGCTCCGAGCCCCCCAGTCCGACCTCAGCTCCCACCCAGAGCACTTCGCCCGCTTCGGTTTTATCACAACCTCACTCTTTCCTCAAGTTGTCATTTATTTTTAATTTTTTACTATTTTTTTTTTTCCAATGTACCTGTAAAAGTGCCGTCATCATGGATGAAAATATCGACGCGACGTTATTGATCCCGGCCGTCGAGTGTTTCCCCGAAATATGGGACAAGTCTGCGGACGTTTACAGCGACCGTGTGAGGAAAAGGTATCAAATTCATTATCGTGGCAAGATAAACCTCTTATCAGTTATAAACTTCTCTAAACGAATATCCTCAGAAACGGATCTTGTGTATACAAACCCATATATCAAAACACAGTTGACACCCCACACAAACAAATGTTACTATGCTCACATACGAATGTTGTAGATGGGTCATTCTTCAAATATTAAACTATTTCGGGTTCACTTTTTCAACATTTCCAACAGTCAAGTTTTCAAGTTCTTTCGCTGTTAATGTCTTTTAAATACATAGTTGAGTTGACAACCTCAATGAGCTCACACTAATATTCATTGTTCTCAAGATGAACATAAAAAAAAATTCGCGCTAGGGGTTGACCGAACACTACAATAAACAGTACTATTGTAATTAAATTGAAACGATAACAGTGTGTTACTGTCAGTCTAAAAATAACCGTCCGATCAGGCCATGAAACCACAATGCTTACATACCTACCTAATTCGTCAAAATATAAGAGACAACTGAAACATAATTCAACATACTGGCAAGTTGAAATGTGGAGGTTCTCCTGTGATATATCTCAGTCCCGCCATAGTTTGACTTTTTTCGTTCAACAAAATTTTTGTCCATCACTTAAATGTTATGGGCCAATTTTCTTAAAATATCGTATTACGAGTAAGTATTTATATTTATTTTAAAATATGTTGACATTTTAGCTCTTTTTTGATAAAGATAATTTGAATCATAAACATCATAGCAGATAAACGTTTTCTAAGAAATATTGCTGTACGAAAAACAATTTGTGGATATTTAAACATTTTTAGAATCGTTAAGTATTGATTTTCTGAAATAATTTTATCGAATTTAAGTAAATTTTTCAGTACAGCTTAGTGCATACATTTTTAAATGCCCTGGTTTGTAATTGATTAAATTTTTATGAGTAGCGTTCTGTCAAAAATAGAAGTGAATGATTTTTAGCATTTTTTGCCAGTTTTGGTGATTTTTCGGATATTTTGCCAATTTAATATACTGAAAAAAGGACCGTCCGAAAAGCTCATTCTTCCTTTTGGAGTGCTTGATTTTTTGGAGAAAGAGTGGAGTTTCTGTTTCATTCCTGGGTAGAGTTTGGAAATATCGTCTGCTGAATACGTATAAACAGAAATACATGTAACAGTGTTTTGTATAATGATGTATGATTTAAATACATGGAGGTAGAATTGTCCATGTTACATTGATTCACATTAAATACAACCTTTTTCATGGAAGTTCACTGTGAAAAAAGTTATATTGAGTGTCGTAAAATGTGTTTGAAAATACACATTTTTTTGAACAAAATCTCAATTTCCTCAAAAAATTTCCCTCTAAAACCTAAAAATTAAATATTCCATTGGAAAGCTGAAACGTTTGCGCATTTTTCAAGCTTACATCCTCAAACGTATCATTAAAATTAAGAGGGACTAATAAGCCATTAAAAAAATAATTTTTTTCAAAATTTGACAAAATTTACTTTTCAGGCTCATTTTTACCCTTTAGTTCCTTTTAAAAAATTATTATTAAAAACTGAGACGATAGATAATTTCATGTTCTTTCCAACGGCATACATAGATTTGCAAATACTTTGAAAACGCCGGAGTTACGGCTGTTTTAGTGACGTAAGTTCGAAAACACGAAAAAATCTTAAAAGTGAAATAACTCAAAAACGAAGCCTCTAAATAAAAATCTCTATGAGGCACTTTTGGTTGGAAACTAGTTGTAGAATACGTGTGTGAAGATTTTCGGATCATACGCTGTACACCCTGTATAACTACTGTTACAAAAATTTCGATTAAAAAAAAAAACTGTTGAAACGAGTTTCTACCGTACTTACATCAGCCGATTCTTTCTTCCCAATTAACTAAGCTATGTTTAGTATTTACTATACGTTCACCTTATAAAGAGAGAAAGGATGAACGGTGATGTAAAGTGATCCCACGGGGGTGATTCGCTTCAATGAAGACATCAAACATAAATTCGTTAGTGTTATTTAGGGAATTTTCGATATTCTGGTTTTTCCATTTTTCAGCCCTTTGATTGGAGCTGATGAACTCAGTCCTGAACCCTATTTACGATTTGTGACCCAAGTTGCATTAACTTTCGTCCAATAGTTTTTGAGAAAAGCTCTCGACCGCAGGCGGCCGATGGATTTTTCCCCTCAATTTCCGGATTTTAAACATCCTGAAACGCAAAACAACAAATATTGAGGGGGGATTCAAAAATGGCAATTTGTTAATTACAAAGGTTCAACGTTGACAATAAATATTTGAATATGACTTTGAATTTCAATATTTGGAAAATGCCCAGAGTTTTTCAACAAATGCTGACGTTTACTGTTTTAGAAAAGTTCCACCACTTACAAAATCGTCCATTCTAAAGAATTTTGCCCGTCTTCTTCTTCAATCATTGAATCAACAAATATGGATAATTATTGACAAATTAGTGAGCGCATGCACTGACTACTAAAGATCCAATAGCGATTAAATTTATTGAGCTATCTCGAACTCTGAAAGTTTCATAAAATCGGACAAGATATTACGGCATACAGCTACCACACAAGGCCAGCAATACACGTCGATTCACCTTTGAAGGGGTTTATGTCTTCGAGGACCTGAAGACAAACCACTTTTATTGAGCTTTTAACATTCTTTTTCTTTTAACATTTTTTGATATTACTGATACAATTAGGCATCTGTTTTCTGAACATTGTGTTCAATACAATCAGTTGGAAATTCACCCTCATGTAGCTGCGTGTGGAAGGAATCTCATTAATTATATACTGATCCCGGTTTTTGCTCTCTTGTTAAATCAGGTTTTATGAAAGTGTCTTTTACTGTGGGAGTGATTTTCAATTTTTACCTGTTGATGAAAATCGTACGCAACAGCAATTTTTGGAGTTAGATTTCTGACGTTTGAGATTGAACACGTCCTCTCAGATCGGTCATCCATATTGCCTTACAATTTCACGTTGTTTGGAGCAGTTTTGATGATTAACTATGTTTTGTGAGCGAATATTGATGAAATTTTCTCCCAAACATTGTCGGAGAAAAATGTAGTCGTTGTAGGTGCACTTACAATGGCACTCAAGTCGAGTCTCTACAACTCTCTATGCTCCAAATATTAGGTCGAGTCATAAATAACTTCCGCCTAAGTAATGTGTCCCTTTGATCATTGTTTGTACACAATAGGAGTTCCCCGCTGAGGGATTTTGGTTTTCGCTTCGCAGGTATAAAGTGGTCAGTCTTTAGACAACTTCTGTTCGGTGCGCACGTCAATATTTTTTATTTTTTTTTTACCTTCATAATGAACAATAAAAAAATACACTTTCGGCATGTTATGCTTTGGGAATTCAAACAAGGCAATAGTGCTACATCTACGGCTCAAAAACTGTGCAGTGTGTGTGGTGAAGGAGTGATAATTGATCGGGCAGTGAGAAATTGGTTTGTGAAAATCCGTTCTGGAGACATGCCCTTGAAAGACGAGCCAAGGACGGGTCGTCCTTCTGACTTTGATGACGATGTTTTGAAGTCAGTTTTGGAAGAAAATCCACGTCAGTCAACTAGAGAGTTATCGGAGAAGCTCAATACATCCCAATCAACTGTTTCCCGTCATTTGGAAAAATTGGGGAAAGTCAGCAAATTGGGTGTATTCCCCATAATTTGAGTGAACGCAACAGAGCGGATAGGATATCAATTGCCACAAGTCTGCTCTCACGTGAAAATAATGAACCTTTTTTGAAGAAAATTGTAACTGGTGACGAAAAATGGATAACATATGAGAATATTGTCCGTAAAAGACAGTGGCTGGATAAAGATCAACCTCCGCTACCAGATCCTAAAGCAAACATCCACGGCAACGAAAATTTTGTTGTGTGTATGGTGGGATAGCCACGGAATAATTCACCATGAGCTGTTAAACAGGAATGAAACGGTGACTGGAGTTGTGTATGTTCGGCAGCTCCGAAAAGTCCAAGAAAAACTGTTGGAAAAGCGGCCTGGAAAAAAACTGATGTTATTTATGACTCAACCCAATATTTTAAAGAAATGTTGTTGATGTTTCTCTTTCGGGCAACGAAAAAATCTTTGATCAGCAATTTTTTTCATCTACTATCCCTTCTAACAGCTCCATTAAGGACGTTGATCAGGTCTAATTTCTAGTTTAGATTCAGAAATAAGTGTGAGAACCAAGTTGAAGTTATTTTTCTATTAAACTGTTCGCAATAGATGTTGCTAGTGTGTCCTGGTATTTATCCCATCACGGGATTGACTGGATCGTACCACTTTACACTCATTTGAAAACCTCAAAATAATTCCATTTGTCTTCGAGTCCAGGTTAAGTACACAAAGTTCTAATAAATAATATTCTACAACAAAGATTATTGGCATAATCTCGAGCCGTTCTTCCGGCATTTATGGCGTTAAAAAACCATTGATCCACCATGTGACAATCTGATGCACGATGGATATAGATAGTTCCCTTCCCGTTTCTTGAAACGGCTATTCCTGAAGTTAAAAGCTTCAAAAGTATCCTCTGGGTATTGCAGGAATATCGCTTCAGCCCTTAGAAGGGGCCACTACCCCATTCCATCAGCATCCATGTCCATTTAACAATGTCCATTACCTAAGATGTTGAAATTTGTTGTGACAAGAGCAATTATATGATGTCAAAGGTTTACAAGCAATTCGTCTTTAAAGTGTTCTTCTTTCTTTTATGAAACCACCCCGAGATTCAAATGTCTAATGCCACTTTTTTGGATTCAAAGACTTGTGATTTAACCTGAGTTTTCAACAATTTTTTTAGTACTTATATTTTCTTATTGAATATCGTTATCATTTTAGAATAATATAAAGTCAAAGCACTTCAAATTTCATTCATTGTTGTTTGATTTTTTTTACCTTATAGAGATGCTTGGAGAAGTGTCTGCGCCCAACTTTGTCCAGAATTTGACAACATCGATGAAGACGACAAAGATGACGTCGGTAATGAATAATTTATTAGATTTACTATATCTACCAAAATGCTTCTTCTGTTAAAAATACACCTTGTTGAAAAGAATCATCCTTTAAGGAATATGAAATTAGTACAAAATCGTTTACTTGGATTAGATGATTTTGTATCCCGACAAATCTGTTTGAAGCTGCTCAGTCTACAATTCTCACCCAATTCTCTTGATTCTTATCTTGTTCGATCTCCATTGATGTCTAGTATTGCCACAAACCTTGAAAACGTCGACTTTGACGAGGAAAGTTGATTACTTCACAACCATTCAAATCAATCATGCAATTGACACACCATATTTTAGTTTTAGATTTTAGATCCCAATTGATCTTTTAGTGATGAGGAGTAGAAACTTACCTAGAATGATAGTAATTGGATACTGTCAAAAGTAGTTGTAAAAGTTTAATAAGCAATACAATTTTGGTGTTTATTTTTCCAGTAAAAAGCATGACAAGAAAGTGGAACAATATCAGAGACCAATGGATCAAATGGAAAAA
Organism: Creontiades dilutus; assembly: GCA_031894815.1. Taxonomy (NCBI): domain Eukaryota; kingdom Metazoa; phylum Arthropoda; class Insecta; order Hemiptera; family Miridae; genus Creontiades; species Creontiades dilutus. The sequence continues at coordinate 226,823 of JAVIWC010009320.1, read as the reverse complement.
GAAAGAAAAGATATACGGATCCAATCGCAAGTACATTTATCACGAGCATCTCAAGTTCCTGGACAAAGTACATCTGCAGAATTCTGTTAAGAGAGAAAGCGGCGAGGAACACCATATGGAAGACAGCGAAACTTACGGGGAATCTGGTAGTGAAACGATGCAGAGCAGAAGGTCACTGGGACAGGATGATGCGGTAGGAGGAGGACCTGTTAACAAGCGGAAGAGGAAGTTTGTCGAGTCAATGTTAGAACCGGTAGACGGTTTAGGGCACCAGGAAAGCCGCCATATGATGTTCTTCAGGAGCATTGTTCCGTCTCTGGACGCCTTCAGCGAAGACCAAATCCTGGATTTCCAGCTGGGGGTTCTCCAGACGCTGAAGACCGTTCGTAATGGTCACGTCGGTGCTCAACAGTTCATACAGCCCTGCTGCAGTCACTCAGCCCAGGATATGGATCAACCCAATCTCGTGTATCCCGAAGTTGTTCTGGAAACCAGGAGTGGAGACAGCCAGCGCTATAGGTCACCTCCATCTTCGCCACACTCGGATGACGAACTTTGAAAAACATTTTCACTGGGGGCTCTACAAGTCGACTGCTTATCTTTTTTTCTAGTTATCAATTTTACGAATGATTATTTGGCAGTACCAAGTTGCATTATTGTATTTTTATGTTCAGAAAGTAGGTAGTCGAAGTTATCATTCAAGCATTTTATCATTTTATTTTTCAATCAAAATGTTTTTATGAAGTTTTATGAAACAAGCGATGAATGGTCTAGAACCTATGACCTGATCAAGACAAGAAAGGGTACACGTGGTTAAACACCAACGTACAATTCCCAGTAACTCTTGTATGCCACAAAACTCAACTGTCAACCCAACCACAGTAAACATTTTATAATTGTGAAGTTCTCAAAAACAAATTCAAATACTTTCAACTTTTTACTTGTACTTAGTAATATTTTCATAATTTTTGTCCCTTGTTTTCTCTTTTGTACAAAAAACAACTCAATGCAGAATAATTTGGCTTTTCCCATGAAATACCGACTATTGTCCAACCTTAAAAAAAAAAAATCTTTGTACATATCTTGAACGTAGATAGGTATATAGTTGTTCCTATTCATTAGTAATATTCATTGACTGTTAGTAAAATACGATAGACTCAAAATGAGTAATGTGAATGAATGAATAGTTTGGAGTACTTTGGAGTAATTGTATTGAAGAACTCAAGTTACTGCCAGAAATATTACCAAATAAAATGATACGACTGTGATGTTTTTTAATAAAATGTGCTAATTCTATTGCTATACATGATTTCTATCCTTCAACACTGCTAAATACCCACTCTTGTCGACTAAATGTATTGTCTGCAAACAAAAACAGTTAATGTGCATATTTGTATCTAAAAGTACATTGCATCTAGCAACTATTACATCTAGCTTCTACTGCTACCAAAAACCAAGACCGAAAAACCGAACACGATACCGACAAAAAACTGCTTTCTGATGATTTTTAATTACAACCAACTCGTTGGTAAGAAAGATCAACTCAATTTTAATCCCATGAAAATCGTTCACTACTCGTTCGTACGCTCTTAATTTACACCAAAATAGTATGTAGCCCAAACCTCTATGATGGCAAAGGAAATCAATTTCCAAACATGGAAATGTCTCACTATGTTTTGAAGACTGGAACGCAAGCGTTCAGGTTTCCAAAATCAAAATTTCCACTTTGATTTTTGACATTATGGCACACGTAATCAAAAATAGACAAAGAAATAAGTGTTTCTAGTGAATTTCATCAAGGGAAGATTCCAACGACAGAATCCGCTGAGGAAGGAAAGGAAAGAAAAATAGTTGGAATTTAGGAGATTTAGATCAAACTTATTCGAGTGTTTATCATTTTGGGGGCCTGCCATTTAGTATCTTTGGTTGAGATTCATTTGCTCTTGAAGTAGGTACTCTTTCTTGGTTGCATCCGACATGGCAACAGTATTCACTCACATCTTCTTCGTTTGAACGATTACAGAAATTCATCATTGAAAATAAAAAACCGAAAGAAAATCTGAATAATTTGATTCCAGTTGGATTTCTGTATAGTAAAGATGAGAGAGGACCCTTCACCCATCTCGCTGGATTTACCGGTTATACTCTCAAATCAAATTTGGCGAAATTTGAAATTGTGAGCGGTTATCACGGCAACTACAAATTATCGATCAAACTTGAAAAGAGATGCTTCTTAGAGGAAATTTAATGAGCTTTCCAGTCGGTTTTTCAGTTTTTTTTTAACCTCAAATGGTTCTGGAGATACGATGATTGTACTGCGACAATTCACATTTCCCTGAGCAAAACACAAAATTTGAAATAAGGTCAATATGGGTGACAATCGGACATGGGTTCATATAGCTTTTTTTGTCGAGTTTGAAGTCTAGAAACACCTCCCCAAGTTTCTGACATCTTTTGCCAAACACCCTGTATGTGTACCCTCAAGGCCCTTTCAACAATTATCTAATAGACCATTAACATGCCGAGAAGGTCTTCCCATACGATACACGAATAATAAACTTTGTGTGATGATTTACAGCGTACCTATTCGTTTATGTACCTTCACTATAGCAGAAGTTTGAATGGGTTTTAATGAAAAACACGAGAACAATCCCCTTTGAATTACCCATACTTAGTACTGCAACTTACGAATGTGTAACTTAGACCCGTATAGTGTAAATAGGACGTCAGCCCCCATGTTGGATCTCTTGGCCTTCTCGATGATAAGTTGGCGGTGCTCGACAGTTTTTCACAATATCAGTGGTGATAAAGTGTGTCACCCACGACCACTATAATAGTAAGTACCTACGTCAAGTTACCTCTAACCTCTTCATCCGGTCGTTATTCATCTACGCCCTTCTGCTCACAATGGGTCAAGGGATGGTGTTATCAGTTAGATTGTCACAACTCACTTATTCTACGCCCTGGAGAGACAATACCAATCTCAACCATCTCGGATGATCTCATTGTTGATCGGATTGCCAAACAAAACTGCCACTGTTCGCCAAATCGGCTACTATACGTCAACTATCACTGCGCCTGTTCATTGTTACCTAATAAATTCTTCTTTTAGTCGTCATTTGTTTTGTAATAAGGTCGTTTCATGTCAGGTCTTTTGTAATTTACATCGTTCAGAATCCTGCACTGTATTATCATTTGATGTGGAAAGACAACGAATCATAATTATCCTTTTAAGAGAATGTAATTTATACAACGCCTGGAAGATATAAATCTAAGCCCTATCTATTATAATTAAGAGGCAATGAAATAAGTGGTTTCCCCTTCCAAGGGCTGGAGCGGTTATTCAGCAACACCCAGAGGTCACCCCTCAAGCTTAAAATATTCAGGTTTGTGCTCCATCGCATCACTTTCAAGAATCGGGAATAAAGAGCTATCCTTATCCACATCACTTGAACATTTGCAAGTTTTCTCATCTGGTTGCCTACGTAAATGTATTAGATAACCACGATTTTGGGAGATCATATTATTCAGCACATACCTCAGAATTTTGGTACCCTCAACGTCTGGCCGGCAAAATCGATGATTGGATATATCAAACGAGAACAATAAAGGAAAGATATGCGCCCGGTATATTTTAAATTGACATCAATTCGTAGCCGAGAGTAGTTATTGTTGGTTTGTTTAGAACCCGATGCCAGGATCGGCTAGACATCTTACATCAACACCATAAGCACCTAATGAGCACAACTACAGTAAGCAGTAAGAAATGAGTCTGATGGAGCTTCCACTTGTTTCGTTGGTTTTTATACGATGATGATAAATACTGGGAGTTTTAGAGTGGAAGGGCCTTGGCGCATGTAGTAAACGACGGGACAATGTTACCGGGTTCTTCCCTTGTAGCTCTCGGAGTACCTGGTTTTAACATGGAACATGTTTTTAGCCGGGCCTATCTAGTAAAAAAGCGTTATACAGAAACCGTTATACAGAAAGTGTCACGAAATTGTTCTGATAGTTTTCACGTACAACCGAGCTGTTTCTAGGAAAATGAAAGTTGTTCAGTTTTCGACGGACGAAAATCGTTCTCCATTCGTTGGAAAACTCTCGATTTATCACGCAGGCCTTGCGTACTTGTTGTTGGTATTTATGTCGTGATTTAATTTTATGTATGTTATTATATAGATGTAGTAAACAATGCCGCTTGTTTTCTTATTGTCACTTGGTTGTCATGTTGGTTAGAATCAGTTACTTTAGTTATCATAAACCTATTCTGTCTATCACTTCGACATAAACAATAAAATTCTTTTTCTTCGAACAGTTCATTGTTTTTTTACAACTGACAATAAAAGAAAGGGAACAAGTTGAAGCTAAAAACATTTCCGTGTATTGTGATGTTATCCATTAAGGCTCAAAGCAGGTACGAGTAGTAATGGAAACAAAAAATCGATTTTTTTGAAAAATCGATTTTTACTCCAAAATTAGATTTTTTAAGATCGATTTTTTGAAGGCAAGATTTTTATTTAAAATCGATTTTTTTAAGAAAAAATTGATTTACCTCAGTAATAATTTTTGAATTTAAACCCGTCAGTAATAATATTATCCAATAATAAACCCCAGTAATAATATTGATTATTCACCTATTTTTATCATCGGCAACCCGTGTATCAACAACTCGATGTTATAACTACAATCGTACAAGTATTCACAACGGCTAATCCAATTCATTAAAATCGACGATTATCTGGAGGCCTTGTAACAAACGGTTATAATAAAAAAATAAACCCAAAATTTACATGTCATAAATCAAGCCAAAATCATTCAATCAGTGCTCACAGTCACATCACTTTCAAGAATCTAATAAAGAGCTATACCTTCGACATTTTAATTTGGTTTGTATTACTTCACGGAAATGTATTAGTAAACAATTTGGTATATTATTTAGACTAGTTTTGGTTTTCAACGTCTTACCGGCAAAATCCTTGATTGGGCGTCAAACGAGAACAAAAATTATTGATATGCGCCCGGAAGGATTAGGGCATCAATTCGTAGCCGAGAGTAGTTTTGTTGGTTTGTTTAGAACCCGATGCCAGGATCGGCTAGACATTTACATCAACATATAAGCAAATTATAAACAACTACAGTAAGCAGGAAATTTTCAGATAATATTGGCTTGCTTCCACTTGATTCGTTGGTTTTTATACGATTGAAAATACTGGGACCATGAAGGGCCTTGGCGCATGGAAAACGACGGGACAATGTTACCGGGTTTTCCCTTGTAGCTCAGGAGTACCTGGTTTTAACATGGAACATGTTTTTAGCCGGGCCTATCTAGTAAAAAAGCGTTATACAGAAACCGTTATACAGAAAGTGTCACGAAATTGTTCTGATAGTTTTCACGTACAACCGAGCTGTTTCTAGGGAAATGAAAGTTGTTCAGTTTTCGACGGACGAAAATCGTTCTCCATTCGTTGGAAAGCTCTCGATTTATCACGCAGGCCTTGCGTACTTGTTGTTGGTATTTATGTCGTGATTTAATTTTATTAGATGTAGTGAACAATGCCGCTTGTTTTCTTATTGTCACTTGGTTGTCATGTTGGTTAGAATCAGTTACTTTAGTTATCATAAACCTATTCTGTCTATCACTTCGACATAAACAATAAAATTCTTTTTCTTCGAACAGTTCATTGTTTTTTACAGACAACATAAAGAGAAAGAGGAACAAGTTGAAGCTAAAAACATGTTCCGTGTATTGTGATGTTAGCCACTAAGGCTCAAAGCAGGTACGAGGCGCGGAGCGCCGAGTTTTCCCTGTATACCAAACCTTTACTCCATAATTTGAGGCGTTTGGCTTGGTTTTTTCCTTGACTTCGCTATCTCATAGGACCCAGCTCTCTTGAAAACATACGAACCCAACGTCAACTCATTTACGAGGAAAAATCAAGAAACCTTGTTTTCCCCCCGTACTCTTCATTTCACATCTTTCCAATTTAATCAGCGAAGGGACTTAAAGGAGGGTGTAATTGTAATAAATCGTCAAATTTCACTAGGTTCATTAGTTTTTTTTTTTTAATCTCGATTTTTGTCTAACGAATCTCTTTTATGCAATAAACCTCAGAAATTTGTGATGTCGGGAAGGGTGTAAAGCTCGATCCATTCATTTGCTGCTCACATCTACTAGACTTCTCAGTCTATTTTCTTACTTTTTTGTTCAATCAAGAATGCGGTCTAGTTTTTAAAAATATTGGTTGGTGTTCATAATTACTTCATAAGTGTGATTATTCAAAAAGAAAACTGGCATAGGGACATGCATGTTTACATGCATTCCTTACCATTAAGTTTTTTAAATCAGTACGGATGTTGGTTATGGATTGAGAAGAAGAACTGCTCTCTATCTCGTCTCCTTTTTCATCAAGAATCAGTGGGTTGGGTTGGTAATCCTATCCCTCAGTGGAATAGGCAGATTGATTCAAGTTCCCGACACCTAAAGCTCCAGAGTCGAGCAGGACGCGACCACTTGCTACACAACCCGCCCGGAGGCTCTGAAGGTCCCGCGCACGATCGGGTCCGGCAAAGGGGAAAAAGTGATCACAGGTTGCTCAATTGGGTCCTGGACCCGCTCAGCTGAGGCCAGAGCCAAAGCCAGATCCGAGCATACGAGGACTGCTGCCTCTTACTCTATCGACCGGAGGGAAGGAGACGACGAGGGTTACGTCACCAAAACTTGCACCCGTCTAACGAAATGCCTCGAATAACTGTCCTCGTGTTCGGGGGCTTTATATCGCAAGAAACTGAATGCGGATTACAGGGATGGCGTGCCTCCTGGCTTCTCTCAGCTGTTTAGTATTCCACCTCCAAGGGCAGGACCTGGTACTGGGTCATTTTCCAAGATAAGTGCGTTCATAGAAATGGACGGTTTGGAAATATATTTATGAAACGTTTTCTGACTGGCGAATTGAATAGAACTAGGCGACTTCTTTAAACTTGTCATCTGACTGTGAGTTTCATCTTCGAGGAAGACCAAAAACCTTTTGGAAGATCTTGTATCTACCTGTTTTTCAACTGAAGTTTCTATTTCAAGTCAGCGAATTAAGCAGCAGTTTCAAATTTCAAATAAGAATAAGTTATTGCATTTATACCCATGATTTAGTAAGTACTGTACCTTTTTGAAGACATCTAATCAGGTTTGTGCGGTAAATCCCTTTAGTAACTAACTACAACTGTTGTACACAAATACATCAAAATAATTTTCAAGTGGGTCCGGCCCTTAGACCTTTCAGATGTCACTTTAACCCTACAGACTGAATAGTATGGACAATTTCTAAGTGTCCATCATCGCTCAACTGACGAGTGTGGTAAATTCTTTTTGAACAAAAGCATTGCTTCTTGAGACGGAATAAAATTACCCACAGAATAGCTTATCCAACTTGTAGTAGGAACGCTAAGGATTTGATGAAGAAAAGAGGCAGTGATTGAAATTACTGTATACATTTCCAAAATCTATGCTTCTCCAAAAAAACAAACAATTAAACATCGCAAAGTCCAATCTGAAAATATAAAGAATTACCCAATCTAAAGGCATAATATTCGGGAAATGCAACTTCATGGCTTGACCGAGCACACTTATAAGAAATATAAGAATTGAAATGGGGGAATAATAGCTTAAGATTATTCCACTAATCTAAAATCTAAATAGATTCAAGATTCAAGACAGAAAGTACGTAAAATGAAGAATCGAAGGAGTGAGATTCGATTCCGTCCTCACTAGTTAATCATATTTTTTTGTAGGTGACAACTTAATTTTCACAATTCTAGATTTTCTATTCATGATTGCTACTTATTCAAGTACTGGCATAATGAAGTAATTAATATGATATTATAGACGACGAATCCAGTTATCCAAAGGAAAATTGAGATCCCATTCGAAAACGTTCTGCTCATTTAAGGTCTTTAACAAGACAATTTAAGGATACAAGAGATTTCAAGGTAAGTCTTCAAGAGGCGAGGCAAAACTTCCACTATTTAAATGAAGGTTTCATTTTGAACTGGAGGGTATCGGGTTCCATAGAAAATTAAATAACCAACAGAAGTGAAAAATACAAAAAAAATGTGAGAACGGAAAAGTAAATTTGGAATAGGAAGTATGGATCGAGATTGTTATAACATTTCCAAAGTCATAGTTATTGTTAAGTTGATACCTTGAAAATAATATGTTTTGTGAAATATAACTCCTGTCGTTTAGTACACAGGTACATCACGTTTTCACAATCTCTGCGGTATCTTTGCGTTTGAAGAAGCCAAAACTTGAAGAATCCAAAAATTTAATATGGCCGATTAGGAGAAAAGTAAGCAAGTTCTCAAAATCGATTTTGGGGGTGAAATTTAATAGTAATTCACAATAGGGTAACGCCACCGAAAAGAGCAAGTTTTTCTCTTTCCGAAGCATTGGAGGTTTTCTTCTTTGGAGGCGGAATAGAGATGGTAGCAAAGTGAACCAAAACCTGCATATTTCCCGAACTTTAACTCACAGTAGATCGGTGAGAATACGACGAATCGGTCTGAAATTTTTGAGAGATTTTTCTCTCCAGAAGTACAAGGTGCTCAAAAATGTTGATTTCTCATTTTAAATTAGTTTAGTTTAACTTTTCATGTCTACGACTCGAAAAGCGAAAATTATATTCGTATATATAATTTAAGAATTTAGTACGTGCAGGAAACCAGTTGTCATCCAAGATAGAAAAACGTCGGGCGAGTTGGGTATGGCAAATAGCCTCCTCTTTCCGCGAAGGTACAGACCATTAAAATGTAATGTTGCAAGATGTGGATTCTAGGCTTGTTCTCGAGACAGAAATGCCACGACACATGTTCCGCTAGACATAAACGCCTTCAAAAGCTGAGTCGACATGTAATGCGTACATTTCTGTCGCTCTGATTCTACACTGGATAGAACTGCTTGATATTAGGAGAAATAAGACTTGAGAAAATGATGGTCAGTGGATTTTATGTTTGTGTATGCAAACAAAAAACGTCCATGACGCGTCCTCCCGATTTTATGTTTTTGACATTCACTTTGGACGGATGAAATTAATGGATTTGGAGCCTAACACACAGCTTCCTTGAAGATTCCATCAAAATCGGATGGTTTCTGTAGAAATTAACGGTGTTGATAGGATCTTCCGCCACATGACAGATACACACAAACAAACACGCAACGAATAATATTAATATTGGTATAAAATATGAAATGTGAGTGAAATGTTTAAATATGGAGAAAAACAATTTTTCATCTCACAAAAGTGAAAATATAGCTTCCGCCACCTTTAAGTGGATTCAGAAGCCAAACCAGATGGAATAACAATCTATCTTAGTGTCGTTTATCACTCGTGCTCATATTCAGAATACTCCTTTAAATCGACTCACAACTTTCAATGTTTATGTCAAAAGCTAAGAAAATGTGCCTATAGAATCTAAATGTGTACAGAATCGAATTTCTATCAGAAGAACTAAAGATCAATATTTATCAGGCATTGTTTGAGTCAATTCACAGTATGGCATTGTTATATGGAGAAGCACTTTCAAGTACCTAATTAATCAAATTTTCAAGATTTAAAAAATGACATTAAGGACATTGTTCGATAAAGCCAGGCGGCGTACTATCGATACATTATTTCATGCTTTGATTTTTCAACTGTCCATCAACTGCACTCATTGAATATGCTCAAACTAATTCGTAAACACAAAAGTATGTATTTTGCTAGTGTGAGACAGCGGCAGTCAAAATCGTATAGAATGAAGTTGCCGAGAGTTGAAAATACGACTATATACAAAAGGATGCAAATAGTAGGGAATAAAAAAAAAGAAGAGAAATCTGATAAAGATAAATGGTGAATAGCTAGTCAAAAGAGAAACTTGTAAACTGATAAAAGATAACCCGTGTGAGTACTTTATACAGAGTTAGTAGTATGAAGTAGTAGTACACTTATAGAGTTATTAATTTTCAGTAACTGAAAATTAATAATATTATTAGCAATATCAATTACGTATCTACTAAGTACATCAATCCATGGGAGCGGAATCTAAATTTTAATAATCGATGTGGTGTAAAAAAACGCTGCAAATTCTTTCACTGGGGTTTATTATTCAATGATTCGTAATTTGAATTTCTACTAAGCTTTGGAGTGTGCGTGTTTCACAGGTGAAAGAGCGATAATTGAATTTCAGGAGGCACACAAATATGATCAACTGATCAATCCAAATAGGTATTTTGGTTCAGAACCGATTCAAGTGCTCTATGCATATCTCCTGAAATTCAATCATCGCTCTATCACCTGTGAAACACGCACACTCCTAAGCTTAGTAGAAATTCAAATCCTGAATCATTGAATAATAAACCCCAGTGAAAGAATTTGCAGCGTTTTTTCAAGAGCGATTACAATGGAAAAATATTCTATTTGAAAATTTTAAATTTCATAAGACGGAGCATGCATATCAGAATGCTTCAACCCGCGTATCGGTTATAAACCTTTTTAGGAGTTCACTCCAGTATCCACATTCACTACATCACTAGGTTACTGCGATCAAAACAACAAAAAGAAAAAAAATGCTGTAGTTTTTGTTTTGATAGCAGTAACCTAGTGATGTAGTGAATGTGGATGCAAATGTTGGCACCATTAGATCATGCCATACATCGGGAACGGTTTGAGCAAGAGACATGGGGAGGGGCTCATTCGATTCCTCGTGGAGTGTTCTTCAGAAAGAGTCGAAATTTAGGCCGCCTAGACTTTTTTTGAGGTTTTTAGGGATTTTACAAACCTTTGACAACTATTCAAGGGCACTTTAAATTAAGTGAAAGAGCTGGCTAAAAAATTGGGGTGTTGTCGGACCAACATGGATTTTTCCTGAAAATTTCAGATTTTTTGCTCCAGCCGTTTAGGAGAAATCGCGAGTTCGGCGTACGACGGACTGACGCGAAATAATTGATTGCAGATTTGGATTCTACACCCTTTGAAACGTAAACCATGAAATTTTCAGGGGGGGGGGGGTAAAATTTTTTTTAAAGAACGATTACAATGGTTTGTTATTGAATAATAAACCAAAATGAGAAGTAAGAAGCAATTCCAGGTCGGTCATCGGTAATTATTCAATTGAAAAATTTATATGAACTGTCTATCCTAGAATTCTGGATTTTCTATGTTGATTTGTTCAAGATTCAAAATCACTGTTACCAATCTAGTCGAACTGAGGAAGATACTGTGATTATTAGGGTGACAAGCTCTTTAAGGAGAGATTTCACGTGTACGATGGTAAGAAAGGTTGGATCTGTTGAAAAACAAGCTTCGCAATTAAGGTAGAAATACCAGCGCCAGCTGGGGGAAGCCAAGAGTTCAAGGCGAAGAGGAATCATCTTCAGAAACAGAACTTCCGCTGAAACACAGGCCAAGTGAGCCGGGTTGGTAGGTACCGACTTGTGTGAGTCCGTCATTGGGCACAACCTCAATACCAGCGAGGTCGGCTCGACTGACCACCTTACATGAATTATTCAGGAACTAAGGTCACTCCCTAGACGACCGATCCTACGAATAGAAGTAATGAGACGAAAATATGTTTACATAACCGCATGCGGGAGCACGGCCTTCCCGATGAGAAATCGTCGTCCCCGGCCTGAGAGACATTCCGATAAATCCGGCGAGGGCTCGCGTCCTCAGGCCAAAGATTCACTTGGGGCTCGTACGCAAGGATCCCCAACCGCCAATGTAGGTACTAGGACATTAATCATGCGAGGAATGAAGACTTCCTCCTGAGGCAGGTATTATATGTGCCTAAGCAAGAGAGAGACCAGCTGTGACGTTTTAACCTTTCATTTGACAACTTATTTCATGACTGGATGTAATTAAAGGAATGAAATAGAAACATTTGTACGACTTCCATTGAAACACAATCATTCGAAAAGCGAGTATACATAAAACATCATAAAACATGCCTGTCATCCCTTACGGTACAAATCACGCTCTCCAGCTGGAGCTTCCAATTCTCCAGGCTGTCAAAATCAACGTGAAACCATATTGTTCTGCAAGCTTCTCCTTGTACTAAAAAAACCTATGTTTCTAATATTTCAACGGCCAAGAGTCAAGGATATCCTTCCAGAGGCATACATAGCATTTCGACTAATACCCACATGGTAGTATTATTGCTCGGCAATGATTACTTAGGCTCCTGTCTCCAGAACAGTACAGAACATATTTGAAGAAAATCATTGAAAGACCAATCGTGCTAAAACCACGGCTGAAGGGACTGGTTGCAGCTACAAACTTGTGCTCCACCGCATAAAATAGCCCAGAAAACAGCGTTGCATACTTTAAATTAAGTATTCAATGGTTCTACTGGCTGGTGAAGTTCTTATTTATGCATGCCACTCAAGCCATCCCAGCTGCCGTTAGTTCTCAGCAATGGTGAGTCAAGAGTTCATCAATTAGGAACATTCTACGATATCGTATTTCAAATATGCAGGTTGATATTTCGTTTTTTCCTAGGGAAATCAGCCAATTGAATGGGACTAATGGGATTAAAAAGAGGGTATTTAAAATTTTAGAAGCCAGCTTTCCAAACCACCTCACAAGCATCATTCTGATTTATACGTACTCCTAATCTATATTTACTATAAAACTTAATTAACGGATATTTATCCATTTTGAGATACTTAGATCTTTTGGTGTCTTATCTGTGTAGATCACTCATAGTGCATCAACATTAAATTTACTTCAATTTAACTACTTCCAATTAAACACAAGCACACACATATCAACTGTTATACTGCTTGGGAATTCACCAATTGACCTATTCCCAAATACTTCTATTCCCTCAATTGGTATAGTGAAATAGATATTTTTGCTCTCAACTAGCCAACATTCCCGCCATCACCAACCTACTAAGATTCCTGAAATCTTCCAACCTGGCGGGAATACAGTACGACACCGTTAGCTTAAGAGGTGAAGTTCTTTCATCTTCTAATGAATGTTCATAAATAACATGGGAATATATCTTCCAAGGATTTCGAGGCTGTTTATATGTTCGTTAGAGTAATAAGGTGTTGTGATGAACGTTGATGACCTTATAAGAGTTTATTGTAAGCATGAACGAGGAGCGGAGGCGAAGAAGTTACATAAAAATCCCATCCGATGGCCTCCTAAAGGGAAACCGGTCGTTTAGCGTTGGCCCCCTTTTTTCGAAGTTTGTACCACACACACACACTCAGAGACCCCCAGCCGCTAGTGGAAGATGATGTTTCTCAAATGAATCCTCACACTCACTCTCTGTCAGTTCAAGAGGCGAACACACCGCACACTTAGAGCGAGGTGACGCCACGAATTTCGCTTTTGTTGAACGAGCCGTAATTCTACGGGGTCCTTCAGAATGTGAAGACCTTCCGCCTAGAATGAGAGTTAATGGATTTCGGAACAATCGCTCACTAAACGCTAAGGAAGATTGCGCGAACACGTTTCCCTTCGCGCATGCGCAATAATAGGCACTTGACATTTTCGCGGGGGTACAATAAGCGGCGTTTGGTTTCCCGGATTTTTCCGGTGAAATGAGGGGTGTCCCGCGAGACGCGATTCAAACTGTTATCTGTTGAGAAACCGAGAGTTCGTCCTACTGATGAATGAGCCTACACAATAAGCCGTTGATGTGCCACAAGGAATCTGGTTTTTCGAAACAAAATTCCAAAGTGATTACCATATGTAGTGCTTCACTGTCTTAGGATTTTTGTATGATCATTCATCCGTCATAGTTCACAATTTGATTTTAGATTTCGATCAAAGTTAAAATTAAAATCCTGTAGAGCAAGTTAATTTCTTACCTCTTGAAACAATACTACCAACCAATGAAAAATGATTTACTTAGCTCAGTGTTTTTCAGCCTGTGGGTCGCGACCCCCTGGGGGGGCGCGGAGCCTCTGTAGGGGGGTCGCGAGAGGTCGAGAAAACTTCAGTTTTTTTATACGAGACATAATTTGTGAGACTTAAATAAAAAATTATTATATTTAACAAAATTTTCATATAATCAATCATACAAGTCAGAAAAATGCTAGTTTAAAACATGTTATTACAAAAAAAGTAAATATTAAAAATGTGTTTAAATAGAAAATGATTACATCTGTAATCATAGATAAGCTTATCTTCGTTCATTTAATGTGATGGTTGCGCTTGAGTTTGTTCAATTAATTTCTCCCATCGTGGATCCGTTCTTGCCACATTAAGCATTAAATCGTTTTCCAAATTCAAGCGATTTCTTAGTTTACATTTTATTCGCGCCATTGATGAAAATGCCAACTCGCACAAGTACGTACCTATTTAATACTTAATTATATGTTTATATCAGATTGCAAATCACGCAAACGCCTAAAATTTTTGTAAGTATTACAAATTACATATTTTTAACATACATGGAAAAAAGGGTTGGGGGGTCGCGAAATATTTTTTTATACTAGGTGGTCGTGTCATAAAAAAGGTTGAAAAACACTGATTCAGCACATGCGACTCACCTTTGAATAATTTGGTACCCATAAGTTCAATCATCATTTCACGGGAAACAGTTGTATATAAAGGTTTTGATCGAGCTTCCTTTTTTCCTATTTCTATATCCTAAGGATTTCCTATCCTTCATTCAGTAATTGCACACCATGTGTATCTATCTAGACTACAATATAAAATATGATACTTTTGCCTTTGCAAATACCAAGCTACAAGATTATTGCAAAATCTGAATGTGCGTTATTCGTTAAAAACCCGCAATAACTGTACGGTATCCAATGATCAACTTTGGATTTTTGTCGGTTAAATTGGTACAATGCGCCTTCTTTTTGATGATCAGTGCCCAAATCAACTGAGTTTACAGGATATAAGCACCAATTTCACTTACAACAAAGAAGATGCTGCGAGTGGAATTCCTGTATGTCGATACATACGTAGCTAAATCTACAATGAGAACCAGATCTATTCTTTTCGGATATCTGACTAGTATCACAATTAAAATAATTTTCTTCTGTTAAACAATTGCTCCACTCTTAGAAATAAAAAATGTATTAAACAAATTATATTGTAAAACTGCTAGCGCTATAATTGATAGGATACAATTCATTATCAACTGAATATTTCTCGCTGACTAGTTATATAGCTTCATTATTCTGCTGTTTGATCATTCTTTAAAGCCTAATTGGGCACTGCGGTTTCTTATTCATTTTAGCATCACGTGAAAGTCTGGTATCCGTAACTTAGCGGACATGAAAGCTCGGTAGTTGATTTCTAGTCCACATTCTATCAATTTCATATATATCCATGACTACAGATGTTTCTGTCGCCGGCACTTGTGGAAATCAGGCAGTTTCGAATGTGCCTAGGCAGATAGAGAAATATTTTGAGGAATTCAGGGTTTCACCATCTTTTGAAAATACCTGGATACATTGCAATATCCCTGACGAGGTTTAGGCAGATCTTTTCAGGTTCTGCAGAGGTTATTTAGTTAGTGTTTGATTATGTCATGTAAAGAAATGAATTTGAGTTTTGATACATGTACGAGAGTCGTATTATCTTTCGAACGACTGTCCAGGTTAGCATGCATAATTTAATAATCATTTCATTTTATAATTAATAATAACAGTTACTTGAAGTTACTTTTCACACCAACTTATCATTAACTATTCTGCTATTTTCTTAATCCCTTGAATACATTTGAAAAATACTAAAAAATCATACAAAACAGAAAACAACACAAAAAGATAAAAGATAGACGAAAAAATAGGAAGATCTAAAAACAAAAACCTCAAAACCGACTTGAAGGGGGCTAGGGTTACAGCAAATGCAACTGCTAATGCATTAATATAAGCATACTAATGAGTGTGAAACTGGCAAACTTGCAAACTTGTGTGTTTGCTTTAAAAAAAGGTGAAAAGCTCGTCCTAGTGTCATGGGTCAACCGCTTGCATCAACAACTGAATTACGAACTGATGATGTACGTGGCTGTCTCCTTTTTTTTCATACAATACGATACAATATCGTTCGTTAGTTCTCTAAATGCATCAATTCCTTCATCGTTAGGCATGTTGCATTCATCGTGGAACACCTTCATCTTCAAAATATTTCCCAATCTGCCTATTCACTTTTGAAACAGGTTGATTTGCCTATGCGCCTGCGACATATTCACAAAATCTAGCAGAGGCATTATTTTCATTTCTGGAATAAAAACAAACAAAACAATAAAAAATTATCCAGCCAAAATAAAAATGTACGCTCCCATTTTACGTATGTCAGTTTTTAGCCGGTTTCGGTACCTTTTTCAGAGAACGTTAAGGTAAGAAAGTAGATGGTTCTATGAGTATTTCATTGATAACAACTTAAACTTCACACCGCGCATGCTCAAACGTAAAATCCACCAAGTGTCATTTTCTCAGGTCCGTGTTCCGATATTTCTCGAATTCGGAGAAGCCTGGTTTAATAAGCTCATTTCAACGACGCACTGGTACCAACTCAGTAAAGGCACTTAATGGATGGCACCGTACAGACTAGCAATGCACGCACCGACGTCGAAATTCAGTAGATGATGATGGATGAATTTAAATAATCTACAGTTGTTATGCATTACACACGATTCTATTTGTAGAATATGCACATGCTTAAGTTTCCTCTTTTGTAAACCTCAAATTTGAAGATGGTCGTCTACACGTTTTTGATATTTCATTTGTTTTATGCCAGTGCCCGTAACAACCATGGTTTTACTTTAATAGGATTATTTCATTTTATTAATGTCTGATTCTCAAATACGTGTGGCACCACGTTGAAGAATGGACAGTGACAGCTCAAACTATGACAGGCACCTCCCACTACCAACTGATTGCCTTTTAACTATGGTGTTAGCAAAGTTTTTCAATCTTACTTCTTCCAATCTCTGTAAATGGTTGTAATTTAATTTTTGCATCACATGTTTAAGGAAATCTAAATAAATAATGAAAATAACTAACTGATTTCATATCAATTACCCAATTTTACCATGCTTTAGTATTCTGAACATGGTCTAATTTGTACGATACTTCATTTTAATCTTAATTCCAATAACTAAAGTTACACATTCATTGAAACAAATTACACACGCTATGCTTCAACCGTATGATCAACTCAATATGATCATCAACTATTTTCTACAAGAAAGCTTTTTGAATTTGTGTTGTTTTATGCAACAAACTACACATTTTCTCAATGGTTTTATGTACTTGTATGTAACTATTGTAACTCAATGAAGTCTACTAGGTCCTGTTCCCCAGGGGACTTACTAATGAGGTTCCAATGCCCCTGGCCAGACACTATGTTAGTTAAATACATTATAAGGTTTTTTTCTAATAAATAAAAAATTTAAATCGTTGAGTTTAAATATTAAGTTTGAACTATACAGCTTAAAATTCTTAAAAAATAGCCAAAAACCATAGTTTTTTAACTCAATATTTAATTTTTTCCCTCTGACTCCTCTTTTAATCACCACCCCATAAAATTTCTGGCTACGCCACTGTGTGTCGTAGATTTTTTGTTAAAAGACGACGCTCCGAAGCACAGTGGTCGCTTTTCCCAATCTGGATAGTAAAAAGTGGAGATTTTCATTGATTGGTTTAGGCCTGTTTTCGGTCCAGACTCTTTTCAAAGACAAATAGGAAACAGAAAAGAACAGTCAAGTTCAAGAGGCAAGCCTACATAGACCCATGAACAAACCTGCGTCTTCAAGCGAGCTTTCGAAGTGACAAATCCGTAAACAATGATAGTTCTTCAGCTGAATCTTTTTAAGCGAGACATTACACTGTTTTTTATGTTTTCCTTATGCACAGCAAGGGCTACAGATGTAAATCTTACTTACTTATCCGTAGGTAGCATGTTTAAACATTTTAGTAGGAGTTGAAGGTAAATTGGTATAAGAGATCCTTTTAAATTCGCAATAAAATGGTTCATTGATGCACGAATCACTCTGATACTATTTGATCTCATTCGTTCGATTTTTCGGTATTCCTTCACCAGTAGGAAAACGAAATACATCACACTTAACAGCGTGATCTAGCGCCTACTTGGATATCAGGGAAAATTGCCACAATAAAACAACGGAGAGAAGAACCAATGATGTGCTTTGCCGGTTATTGATTTCTTTCGATCCGCTGATCACCACCGACTCCAAGCTTCTCTACTACCGCCATTCAAAACAAATAATTTTAACCCCGGGATGCAAAGGCAATGTTGCTTCCATTACCTACCCCAACCAGCACCGAGGTTGAATCACCGCTGGAAGTCACGGAGATGGAGAACTCTCTTCATTCTCATTTTCAAGGAAACAAAATATCCGATTTTTGTTTGTTTACCTAAATAAAAGTATACTTGATTCGTTTTGAGCTCTACGTTTTCTATTTCGTGTCAATTGAACCTTTTATGCGCATTCCCAGAGAAAAATGTTTGGACTTTTTACGAGGGAGATTAGAGCGAACGACCACTGTGCGACGATGCTAACCCTATTCATGCCAATCACGACTTTGTACCAACTATTTCGATCAGGTCTACTCACCTAAAGTTACAATTTTTTGGGTAAAAGTTTTGCCCAATTGATCCTTCAATGGTCACAGCATTGGGTTTAAAGTGACCGAATCGCGCTAACATTTTTAATAATGTATTCTTCTTTGAGATTGTTTGAAAATTTATATTTTAAACATAAGATTTTGGGAAACATTTCCCAACTAATTTTTCGTGAGTTATGGCAGTTGGGAAAAAAGTATAGCCGATTCATCATTTGAAAGTTTAGATTTTAACAATGAAATAGGAGTTTATTAGTTATCAACTAGGTATTACAGGTACAAACTGGCGTTCAACCCTGTAGGTAACTCCCCTCAATTATCTGTGATAACACTATCACAAGTCACGCACCTGTTGCGTCTGGTGATGTGCAGTGATAACCTATTTAGCCCGCTTAATTTAGTTGTCATTATCACGCTTCCTAGTGTCACCCCCGCTGTGCAAGAAATTTTACGTTTCTCCTAACTCTAAATCATTTAGTTATATACATTATGGTATAATATTAATATAATGCCTTGTAATTGTATAACAAACATTTTGTATAAGCCCCCCTTCCCCTTCAACTGCGTCATCTTACTTTTCAATATAAATACATTCAAAATCTACCATGTCTCCACCGTATGTATTAAATAAATGTAATATTCTTTCGCATATGGACTCCACTTGGGGTCTAGTTGATCTTAACTTTTACCAGCCCGATCGCCTCAAACGTATAGATCTATGCTCTAGGTCAAAATCTGGCTAAAAACGTGGGTTTTGGTTTTTATTTTTATTTATTTTTTTTCATTTACTGACAAAGGCTAGTTAGGTGTTGGGTGTCAATATGCCTTTGACAAATTTATTTCTTTAAAACCCGAAAAACTAAGTTGTTGCTACGACCTCTCTCCTTCGGTTTACATTCAACATCTAGAACAAATGAACTACTGCTGTAAACTTGAAAAAGAGCCTTATTGGCGTTGGCAATGGCCTCTTTTGTCGATATTAATGTAAATTGGGACAATTCTTCTTCAAATCGGGTTTAGTACTATTTACCAAAGTGACCCCACTTGACGGAGTCAATTTGCCTTTGTAATCGTATAGTAAACATTTTGTATAACCTCCCTTAAATTGAGTCATCTTACTCTTCAAGGTACATACAACCAAAAACTGCAATATCTCTGCCGGATAAATAAACCCGTTCTTTCGCATATGGACTCCCCCTTGGGGTTCTAGTTGATCCTAACTTCTGTACAGCTCGATCGCCTTACATGCACAGATGCTATGGAACAAAACCGGGTAAAAAAACCTGGGGTTTGGGTTTTTTTTTTTTTTTTTTTTTTTTTTTTTTACTGACAAAAGCAGGTGGGGTGTCAATGTCTAGTGATGTTGGACGACAAATCGACTCGGATGAGTATCAGACCCCTAAACTGAACTCAAATGTGAACCCACAAACTTCACATTGATGCGAACAATCTCGCATTATTCAAAAAATAATAAACCAGCTCCTTGTGTAGCTTTCCAGTAAACACATCAAACACTGATAATGTCCGCAAACAGGCATATTCAACAATAATCAACTTTCACGTAGGCAAGTAAGTTTTTATTTTCATCAATTGATTTTAGAATCAGATTCTGTGCCATTGAAACCCGTCAAATGTAAAACCAGTTCAAAACTCCAAATGTTTTGGACAGAAAACCAGTTGTGATTCTCAAGCCAATTCGCGTAAATGGATCGCTGTGCTGTTTAAAGTGTTTTGACATTTAACTTTTTCTCTTTGACGACATACATTTATTGAGTACTGCGTTGCCCGATAGCAAAACCTCGGAAGCTATTACAATTCCCATGTTTTTTAGGGACCTGCAACTGTCTCGAGGTTCCCAATTTCGAGTTGTTTTTTCAAATATTCTATCTGAGATTTAAAATACATGACAATTCTCTTGCCTTTAGTTACACCTGAAGAGCAGCTGTCTATGTTTTTTCAAGCTCTGCTTCAACTTAAAATTGGAATTTTTGAGGAAGTTTTTGTTTTGGTGGTAGCAGTGACTCACAAGCAAGCGGGCACGCCTTTGAGTCGCCTTAAACCACAGATCATAAAATTTTGAATTTTCAACGGGTGGAGAGGGTGACGGTCGTTCCTTTTGAACCCTGCACACACCTACTAGAATCTTCAGCCAATATTTGAGTTTTTCTGTTCGATTCAGAATTCGTTCTAGTTTTTAGGAATAGTAATAAATGTTTATACTTAGTTAAGATCGTATTTAGACTGGACGTATTTACGTCCCTATAATGCACGCATTATTACCAATATGCTTGTGAACATTGTTATTCGTTGTACGGGGAATGGAATTTCATTTTGAGTGGGATTGATTCGAAGTGCTTGATAATATAATCGTCGTTTTATTATGACGAGATTAACTTGATAAACAGACTTACGTGTGAGAGGTGGAACCTTCCTGTGGCGTCAGAGGCGAAACCTGGAGCTAATCCGTAAACAGGAAGACTTTCACATAATACATCAACACTCCCGACAAGGTTATACACGTCCACTGGGATGGCGAATGAAACGTCACTGTTGATATGTGACCGTGTAAGTGGACGGTGTAGCACGGGCAGATCGCGGAGGCCGGGTTAAAACTTCGTCGATAATCGGTTCAATTCCACCGGGGAATTATGTTACTGGAGGAGATTCGTGGTCGGAGAATCGAGAGGGTTATGGAGAGCTCAAGGATCACATAAGATGAAAGCAGTCGCACAACGAGAAACCGACTGGTGGAGAAAGTGTGTGTTTGAGAAGAGCAGGAGGGGCGGCGACCCCCTCTACGAGCCGCCACCGTCGGCACAGCTCCCAGGGGCCTCCGACTATTGCGACAAATTTATTGAAATGTCGATAAATGTCATGAATGGCGTGATTTGATGTGTGTTGTGTAGCATTTATTGAAAGGTGAAGTTTTGATATCTGATTTTTTATTTCAGTTTATTATTTTCAATAATCTTTATAATCAGCCAAAAAATACAAAAGTTGAGCCCCCCCTCTCCCCTCCTAAATTTGCTATTTTGCTTTCCAGATTTGTAAAATCCAAAAAATCAAATTCAAAATTGGATCGCATCTTTGGCATTGAAATAGCTTTTCTTGAAAAGTTTATGAGAAGTGCTATAAAACACACTACATCAAATTACAAAAACAAATTAACCAGGCTTTTAGAAATACGGGTGGCGAGATGTGAAACTCTGTTAAGCAGTTTTTATGTGCAGTAATTGTTTAGAAATTATCTTCTTTTAAAATTGTATAAAAGTATAAAAACATTGTAGCAATATTACCATATTACAGCAAACAAAACCAATTTTCTGTCGAAAATTAGCTTTTTCTAGTGTTTTGAATGCCAAAAGGCCCTTAAGTTTAATCCATGAGTGAATCTCCAAGACCTTCACCAACAGCCTGGGCCAAGCCTATCGTTGAGAAATTAACGACCCTTTTTTCGACAGTAAAAAATAAGAAAACCCGTCTTTTGATTGCTTGTTAAATTATTCTGCCTAACTTCAGAATTAACCTTTATTGATCTTTCAATTAATTTTAAAAACACCTCTCAATACATTGCATTCTAAAAGTTTAGCGGAATACGTTGATTACGAGACTGATAATTTGGTAGCAAAAGAAATTAACGTCAGAGGGTATACTGAATGATTGTGTACATTATCTACATAACATAGAATTATAAGTCAACAGTTTCTTGATAGAGATAGAAGCTTATTTAGCTTGGATTCTTGGAAGCTTATTTACTTATACAGGGTGTCCCAGGAGTTATGCACAATCCGACTCCTACGTGTTCTACAACTCATTTCCGAACAGAAATGCCACCTAGCAATTTTTCGCCAGAGGCCTCGTTTCCGAGTTATTCGTGATTTAAGATTTTTTTCGTGTTTTTGATCTTAAGTCATTAAAACTGTCATAACTCCCTTAATTTTGAATACAGCTCAAATATGATGACACCGTTGGAAAAAGGGTTAAATTTTCGATTTATTTGATGTCAGAAAACATTTTTTTTTTTTTATTGCATTGAATATGTGCAATTGCTGCGTGAAATGGCAGTTTTTTGTGTGAAACCGCCTGTTTTTCATCTCGCCTAGAAACCCCATTAATGCTTGACGCAGAACTGTGCAGGCCTGGTAAAACGTGCGCCAAAATGTCAGCATTCCAACGGTGTAGCCGTTTTGGTTTTTAAAAATATTTTTAGTTAAGGAAATGGTGTTTAACTGCAGAAAAACGTGTGTTTTCAGTTAAAATTGAGGTTTTTCCAAAAGTCTTGACGAAAAAAGGTTGGAGGAGGGATATACGTAACTTTTCTCGCTGAATCGAATGGTGAGAACGCCATACCTCTCAAGTGACGATTTAAGTTAGTTCTGTCGGATGCGTAAACCCGTTCGTTTGTGAACAGCATCTACGACATTCTTAAGCTGTCCTGCCAAGGTAAGGATTATCAAAGAGCCGAGAGACGGCATTTTGACAAAACTGCCATTTCGCGCAGCAATTGCACATCTTCAATGCAATAAAAAAATGTTTTCTGACATCAAATAGATAGAAAATGTAACGCTCTTCGAACGGTGTCATCAAATTTGAGCTACCTCCAAAATAGATCGAAAACACGAAAAAATCTTAAATTGCGAATAACTCGGAAACGAGGCAAAAAATTGCAAGGAGGCCTTTTTGTTCGGAGTCGGACTGTGCATAACTCCTGGGACACAAAGTATAACTGAAGAAGACCTAATGTTTGAAAATTGGGAAAGCTACGGAGGAGGCATTGTCTTGGTCAGGGGCAAGATATGCAATGACCCGCACGACCCACCGGTCTTGAAGGAGGGGTTGCTTTGTGCGCCGTGTATTACCAACCCCATTCTGATGTGGCCGTAGCATTGGGTGTTGCAATGTTGATGTTGATGGTTGCTTCTGATCAAATTCAGTTTTAGTAAAATGTTTGCTTATTCAAACTTGTTATCCAGTTGTAGGACAATGGTAAGATATCGGGGTTCAAATCGAGTTCACATAAAAAGTTTGTTTGTTTTAACAAGACTGTTAAGATATGAACCAAAAAAATAAATATTCAAAAATTAAAAATGAAAATGAATTTAATTACTGAAAACGTTCTTTTGTGAACATCATCTACGGCATTCTTGAGCTGTCCAGCCAAAGTCAGGGTAATCGAAGAGACGGCTATTGTTTGTGTTCATTCAAGATTTATTGCGTTGAGTTGCTTTCAGCAGAGTAGCATTACCACAAGTGAGTATGGTGACATGATTTTTGTATACGGTTTTGGCAATTGTAATGCTTCTGAAACAGGATGGGAGTCACACTCCTCCTGTGTACAACTCACACCATTGCGAACACGTCGGATAGTATGAGGAAAAAATATTTGTAGACCAGACATAGCCGTCTTTCGGCTCTTCGATTATCTTCACTTTGGCCGGTCAGCTTAAAATGCCGTGGACGTTGTTCACAAACGAACGGGTTTACGCATCCGACAAAACAAACTTAAATCGTCACTTGAGAGGTATGGCGTTGTCACCATTCGATTCAGCGAGAAAAGTTACGTATATCCCGCCTTCAACCTTTTTTCGTCGAGACTTTTGGAAAAACCTCAATTTTAACAGAAAACACACGTTTTTCTGCAGTTAAACACCATTTCCTTAACTAAAAATATTTTTAAAAACCAAAACGACTACACCGTTGGAAAGCTGACATTTTGGCGCAGCAATCGCACATCTTCAATGCAATAAAAAAATGTTTTCTGGCATCAAGTAGATAGAAAATTCAACGCTCTTTCCAACGGTGTCATTAAATTTGGACTATATCCAAAATGGAGGGAGTCATGACAGTTTTAATGACATAAGATCAAAAACACGAAAAAAATCTTAAATCACGAATAACTCGGAAACGAGGCTTCTGGTAAAAAATTGCTGAGGCATTTTTGTTCGGAATTGTGCATAACCCCTGGGACACCCTGTATAATCAGAAGTGTGCTATTTCTTCTGATTTCAATATATATAAATATAGTTATACGTCTGATTTTTGGAAAATGGTGCTCCTTTAGTTCATGAGATATTAAAAAAAGTATACCCCTTTCCAACTCATGCCCATTAAAGTGAATCAATATTTCATAGGGTTTTGATAACAGATTACTAGTATTACGACAAGTGACCGTAACTTCTGTTTGGTGAGAGGGGATGAGGGGTGGGATATATATATTTCCGTCAAAACTGGATGTGGTAGAATCCAATTACTTGAGTGAATTTGTGTGGAACGTAGAGTATTGTAGGCCCTCTCAGCAAAATTTATCAGGATATTGAGACATTGATGCTAATTACTATTGAATTTCTAAGTTTGGGTATTACAAAGCCTTTCTACGCAGATCACTGGCCTACAGATCTACAATTTAAGAGATTTTTTATTGATTTTTAGAAGTTTTTTCAAACTATGCATACAAAGTTTATCTCACTGAAACTGTATGGTGGTAGACACCTAATGAAAGAAGAAAATGGAGTGGATACAACCAAAAACAATACTTCCGCAGCATACAAGTAGATCAGATAGAAAGAAAAAAAAAACTTGGGAAAAGCAAAATTACTGTCTATTAACGCTGTTGCTCCAGAAAGGTAAATAGATAACCACCTCACCAGGGAAGTTCCCTCTTTGATGTATCGATAGGGAGCCCAGAAAGATCAGATTTTTGAAATGTCAGTCCTTCGATTTCAAACTGGAATTGACTGATATCGATGCATAGAATCCCAACTAGACCCCGAATTCGATTTTTAACACTAGCTTCGTTAACTTTCGTTCAGTAGTTACGGAGAAAAGCACGGCTAACGGCAGAAGAACGGATTTTTTGAACTTCTCATTTTCAATATTCAACCTTTTTGATCGACCAAGAGAAAATGATTTCTAACCTGTCTTCAAAATGTTGTTGGTTTACGTTTCAAGACACGTAGATGTCAAAAATCGAATACAAAGACTCACTTATCCTTGCATATTTGATGTAGTCCGTGTTAGATTATCTTAACTCGACATCTCCAGCATCCATACCTTGTAATTGCAGTCAACATGCAAATACTTGAGCGTTCGCCAGCCGTGGAGTCTAACTCAGATATCCCGTTGTACACCCCGGGTCTCCAGCTCGACTGTCCACGCCGACAGACGTTTTTATCACCCGAAGATGAGGTTTTTTCAAATTTAGGTACTAAGATGGCCAGGGGGAGAACTCCATTTAACCTTACAGTTAGGTCATCCTCACTGAACATACACGTAAAACACGAGGAAACGAACGTTCATACTAGTAAACACAGAAAGTCATGTTGAGAACACCATATCGACCAACGGAACGAGATTGCATGGTTAAATTGCAATTGCCATGTCTGAATGAATGCAGCAGATATTCAGTTAAAAATGTACACACCTACCTATTATACCCTCGTGGTTATGAGCTTCCATTTTCAGAAGATGCGCGATCTCTCAAGAAACCTGAGATGACTTTACAGATACGGCACCCGCACTGACAGTATACGAAAACACAACGAAACAAACTTAATACGCCTGGTAGAGAACTCCGTTTGACCTTACTACTTACCTTAGTTCCAGCCAATTTGTTGTGGGTGTATAACCTCTCCTATTTTGACCTTCACTTTTGTCATCCGGCTGTAACCGCAGCTCTCGATAATAACACGGGTACCTTCTAATTGCAGGAAATACTCGCGAGTGACTGATCGTCGGAAATGCTTGGGCAGTGTCAACAGTGATGCTCGTTGCAATTGTGGTTGATGAAAACCGGCAAATGCTCGATGCTCGAGGATGCCCGAGTATTTAAACGAGGCTTAAGACAGTATGAGACTATTGACATGAAGAGCTCCAACCAGATCATCCATAGAAAGAGAAAATCTCATTTAAAGGGTTGAAGAAAATGGGTGTAAAATTCAATTTTTATATTTCATTTTTTTCATTTTGAATACTCAGCAGTCAAGAAAAGTAGAGATGGGGGTGGGGGTGTAGTAGCCTCATGTCATCTCATCAGCTGGCCAGTTGTTGATTTGGTTGGCATTGTTTCCCAGTTATGAAGTTATATTCAATTCTGGTTTCGTTCCAATTTGTATCAAGTGCAATATAGTTCATCATATGTGATTCATTGTTTTGTGTATATTTAATTGAAGTGTATAGAATCAACTTTTCGAGGATGGTATGGCGAGATACCGATGCCATAGAATTCCTCCGAAATGGCTCACCAAGCTCACCTAGTCGGGAATGGGGTCACAACGTGGGAGGAATTTGGTATAGATCATGGATGTATTCTGGGGCCATAGGGCGTACGTAGGTACCTTCACTGAGAGCAACGGTTTTAGAGGAATTGCAGGTTATGAAAGTCATATTGGAACCACAAAATACAAATTTACAGAAAAAATTCTTACCGTGATATAACTATTCATAGAACTTCAAATCATCCTTTAGTTCATAAACATGCCGCATTTGTTGAAGAAAAATCTGTTATTAAAAGTATAGCCGTAAGTAATGGATATCGGGGAGAACTTGTTGATTCTATTTGGAATAAGGTTCTTAGGAAAAAGAGTAGGGAAGGGGTGTGTACTTTAGTGAGAGAGATTGATTTGGAAGAGGAAAAGTGGATTCGTATACCTTGTTATGGGAAAATTTCGGATAAGCTCGGTAAAATTCTATCGTCTAGAGGTTTCAATGTTGGGTTCAAGAATAAAAATAATCTCAAAGCTCCTTTAGGTTCGGTTAAGAATAAAATTAACGTTTAGGTTAAAAGTGTGGTTTAAAAACTAAAATGTTCATGTGGGCTTGAGTACTGTGGTCAAACTGATAGGAAATTTAGGGAACCAATAAAAGAGCATGAAAAGGATTTCAGAGACAACATAGGTGATTCTGCCTTTGCAGTTTATCTGAATGAGTCCAATCATAGCTTTACTTTTGGTCTGACAAACAGGCAATACATAGAAATTCCTTACTTTTGGCCAAAAGGAGGTATATTGGATGTGCTAGAAAAATTCGAAATTGTTAAGAGTGATGGGTCAGGAAAATGTTTAAATGATATCATTCCTCAAAATATTTCACCATTATTGGGTTCATTCTTGCAATAAGTTTGGCTCCCCCTCTCCATAATGTTTGTGTCCGCCTTTCACTTTGTTAGCCTTGAGTGGCATTGGCTGGTCCTCCCGGCCCCTTTCACTTCCCTGAGCCAATAGGATTCAATCTCCTTTCACTTGATCCTATATAAGATGTGCTTTCTGTGATGTACCTTCAGTTCATGTTTGTCACTGACGATGACCTAACCGTCGAAATCGATTTAACTGTGTAACTCGCGAATGTATGTCGCGAACCACAAAGGCCATTGCTTTAGCACGGAGTTAAGTTATGTGGACAAATATTGGCCAAAGCATTGAACACATGAAGGCAACATGTAGTAGTTGCCAGTCGACCAAGAATAATGTGTCAAAAATGCCCTTTCACAAGTGGCAATATGCATCAGATCCAATAGAAACGTTGCATATTGATTGAATTGATCCGTTTAAAGAAATTTACTTGATAACCCATTTCCAGCCAAGATTACAACAAAATGATAAAAAACATACTTTTTTTCGTTATTTTATAAGGGTCTGAATGATGCAAAAATGCATGAAGTTTATATTTAATTGAAGTCCTGATTAGGAATACTACATAAAGAGGGGAATCGTCCTCTAGTCCTGAAACACTATCGGACGTGGTACAGCTCGAAACACTAAGGATGTAGGTTCACATCACATTTCTCGGACATACACAGACTCTTTCCATCGCGAATTTTGCAATTTTTCCGCTTATCATCCGAATTGTTTATTATCATTTTTGCCAAGTTGTCGAACCTGGCGTTTGATGAATGGGATATACCATTCAAAACCATAGACCCTTTTCCGTAGAATTCAAATTTCATAATTTTCCACGCAACGTCAGAGAGAAGTTGACTCTTCGTTGACTCTTCACCTCGTAAGATTAGAGTATAATATACTGAATATATCATATTATGACATATTCCCGTATACTGGAATATATCATATTATGACATACCCCCGTATACTGGAATATATTATGACATATTCCCGTATACTGGAATATATCATATATATATATTCCAGTATATACAGTAAGAATATATCATATTATGATTCCGTCCAGTGGAAATCTCTACTGTTTTGAAAGGTCACTTCATTAGGAAGTGTACCTAAATCTTCTATCATGTTTCGTCTACAATTGAGTTGTTATGCAAAACAAGATATGCTAGTCCGTTAAATTTGACTTTAACGAATCCGGAATAATGCCGATATTTACAATTTTTTGTAAACAGCTTGCGAACGACTTTAAAAGTTCAACAAAATCAGCAGCTATCTGTCTTTAATCTTTCGAAGTAGTAACTCTAATGGAAAATTAACTGTCGAATTTAAAGAAAATACTAGTGCTGAGGGGACGTTTACGTCCCCTTGGCCGCATACGGGTTAACCCATATTGCCCTGGCAAATGAAGGAACTTTTCTATTCATTATGCGGCATTTGAAATCCTACACGGAGTTTTATGGAATCACAGGTACGAGCGGTCACTAGTAGTTACACACGTTAGTTTCTCTTCGTCTTATCACATCTCCGATCGTTCATCGATAAAACCAATACGAAGGACTCCGCGCGAAACTCCAAGGAGAAAAGTTTGATGCAACGACTTATCTTCCCAAGGTTGAGTCCCATCAACAGCTGGCCCCCTCGGGAAAAATCGACTCGCGCTTAATTTGATCGCCGCGTCCGATAACGAGTTTTATTGAAGAGACGCATTCAAGTGCCGGTTTATGCCTTTCCGATTCGAAATCTTCTCATTGTCATCAGCCGCTACAAAAAGGGGGTTGTGAAAGTGGCGAAATTATTCGTGTCAACAGCTTTCGACACGTTCGGAGTCCTTGAAAAAAGGCGGAGGGTAGTCATTACAATGGATCCTGATATGATGACGGCGTTGAGTGCACACCGACGGACGGATATGGGTTGATGAAAATATTCCGATTCCAAAATGCGCTTAGAAACAATCATCTCTCTGCAATGCAAGTATGCAAATGGCTTCTAAAATACTTTTACCAGGAATGGAAGTGCAAGGCACCGTGTTTAAATAACACAGGTCCACACGATTTTTGCTGCATGAAAACTGTTGATATTTTCTGATTCCTTACCAGATGGAAACTCTCAAATCAACCCATCAGCCTACGGTTTTTCAAAAATCGCTATTATAGAAAATAACAGTTTTAATAATCCCTTATTCCTCATTGAGCATGTGCAAAAAAATGTAAATCTATAATAAAAAAGTATGAGATATTTGAAACAAGATAATAAATAGTTTACAAGCTTTTCTTAATTGTCTTCCTACCCCTAGATTTTGTTTCCCATTATTTACTTGTTTTTCAGGTAGTTGAGGGATTACCGACCCGAGCTTCTATGACTGTCAGGCCCCTTCAATTCCACCAGAGTAACGAAAGAGAGGGATGAAATATTTTCCTAGTGAACCTCTATTCATAAGAAGTATTTTAGTTTTAGAAATGGTTTGCAGCAGGTATTTTCGAGGGGCCCCAGATTCGTGAACTTATGCAGGATGTGAACTTTCCTCAGTCGATGTCCGAGTTAGAGAAGTCAGCATGGTTGGCCTATAAAGAAGTGACAGAAAACTTTCTTGGAAAACTATAAGGAAATTTTAGAGGAAATGTTACAAAAATTTAGGAATCTAGGGTGTACAATGAGTGTTAAGGTGCATTTTCTCAACGGCCATGTTGATTATTTTCCTGCGAATTTTGGTGCGACGAGTGAAGAACAAGATGAGCGGTTTCATAAAGATATTAAAACAATGGAAACCCGTTATCAAGGCCATTGGGATGTGTCAATGATGGCTGACTATTGTTGGTGTTTGAAAAGAGACACTAGTGATGAACATGGCAGAAGATCGAAAAAAATGAAGTTTTCTTCTCCTTAACAATGAAAAAAGTGTAGAAGTTTATGATTATTGACACATAGTTCACTTTTTTCAGTATATACCTTAATTTTTAAGTTGATTAAACCAACAGAAACAGTTTTGTCTTGGCTATATGTCTTTAATATACTTGTAATATTTCATTAAAAATATCAAGTACATTATCACATCTGATTTGATTTTGTATGAAAACCTAGCTCGATAGAGCAAAACTGAAAACAGATTTGAATTTAGAGCACTAATATTATACAGGGTGTCCCAGGAGTTATGCACAATCCGACTCCTACGTATTCTACAACTCATTTCCGACCAAAAGTGGCTCCTAGCAATTTTTTTTAGAGGCTTTGTTTTCGAGTTATTCGCGATTTAATTTTTTTTTTGTGTTTTCGATCTAATGTCATTAAAACTGTCATAACTCCCTTAATTTTGGAGATAGCTGAAATTTGATGACACCGTTGGAAAGAGCGTTAAATTTTCTATCTATTTGATGTTAGAAAACTTTTTTTAATTGCATTGAAGGTGTGCGATTGCTGCGCGAAATGGTAGTTTTGTCAAGAAATTGCCTGTTTTTCCTGGGTATGTGTCGTGCTGGTTGTGATTGAACTATTATTGGGTGTGAAGACACTCTCTTTCAATAACGTCGAAGCATTTGGGTACCAACCACAAACTCATCGTGAAAACTATACTGCCCAACCCTTTAGCAAAATCTGCTAAAACATTTAATGTTTTTCCGCACTCCACCTGAAACCTCGGCATGCAGGATTGCACTCGTAAGAACAGCTACAATCTCGATGCACCCCAACTCATTTTACATAGACTTTTCAGATATGCATTTATGCATAGCACGTTGCATCCCGTTTATTTGAAGGCGCCTGACCAACCTCAACCTTAACTTGTACTTATTTGGTCAAGAATGGTTTTCAAAAGCGGTGTGACAACCATTTACAGTTAATTTAAGTTAAGATAATTAATTATTCAACGAAGAAGTCTCATTGCGTACGATTGGGAGTACTTTGGAAACAAGAGGGTAGTGGAAAGGGTGATGAAGAATTCGACAATTTTGGGGTAATTTACTTGATTGCAGACACATAGCTTCCTCCTATGAATGTGACTGGAATGTACTCAGATCATGGAAATTATTTAAATAATCTTCATGAAAATGCATAGCTGGTTATTTTCAGAAAAATCGGATGAAATCTGTAAAATTCATGCTGGTTATAATTATTCCTGGTCACGCATGCGCAGTAGCTGCTAGTGATATGCTCCTTAGGAAACTCATCACTCGATTAGGTAATTAACTCCTGATTCCCCGGCAATCTTCCAAATTTGAGGAATATCGGAAAAGGAGTCCAGATGAGAAAATCGATCCCGAATGATTTTAGATTAGCGCATGCGTAAATGAAAACTAACAGTCAATAGGTATGTGACATATATTTCACATATTATGTGATATTGCCAAAACCCCTTATTTTTCACCATTTTCGCTGCGTCAGCTCTCCGCACATATAAAAGCCGCAGCCTTCCACCAGGACCTCTAGTCTTGCTGTCTCTCTGCCCGAGGTCACACGTGTCCGTTTTGTATTGCTCGTGAGTTGTGTGTTTAATAAATCCATCTCTTTTTAAAAACTCTTTTATCTCGAATCCCAACGTAACTTATATGCACAGTGTCCTCGAGAACATGGGACCCCCTTGCAAAACCTTCCAACGTAACATGATAAATGATATGGAATGAAAATCTGCCATGCAGTGATTCGTGAGCTATAGGTTTTGATATACTAACGTTAGTAATCACAGAATTATATTTAAGAGGGAGTCACCCAATTGTCTTTGGACTTCTAGAGGTCAATTACAAGGTATGGAGATCAATTATCAGAAATAATACTTCTTTAGTGTGTTTGTTTGCAGCATTTTTGATCGGGCGTAACCCGTTCGTATGGATGGACGAAGTACTCAAGTATAGCACATGATGTTTCAGTATTTTTTACGCAGAATTACGTGGAAAGTAATATCCACTCCCGGATTTCATTACACTTTGATCAAATCACCAACGAAAAATCAACTTTTTCTACTATGGAAAAATGCCTGTTATAAGGGCAAAACCATTCTGTCTTCATGAAGACCTCAACAGTAAATTCGCCTTCTCTTCTCTCGAATAATGATTCATAGAACGACGCGACATGCTGCGACTAACAAATATTATATAGAATGTGCTCGTTTCATTAGAATCTCAATGCGTGCGCACAAAATCTACTTTTTAATCGCTACCAGAATTTCAGACGGATCAGATGACTGTTTGCCTTATCTGGACTCTCTACTTTTAATTTCCTAAAAAACTCTAATGGAAGAAGGACCACAATCATGAAAAAGAGGTTCGCTATTAGACAGGATCTCTCAAAATCGATTTCCATATCGAAAACGTTAATTTATACAACTTTTGGAACCGTACGCTAATTTCTTAAATAATTCGGCAAAACGAGAAAAAGTAAATAATAATGGGAAGGACGGCAAGGTTTACGCGATACCGGCTTTGGAAATACAGGATGTTGAGGATTACTGAACAGAGAAAAGAAGGTTATGAACATCGCGTAAGCTGGTTTAATTGCATTGGAATTTTGTTTCCATTTGTTCCTTTTGAAATCAGCAAGACGTATGACATATAATTGTGGACAAGTGAAGCGTAGGTAGGTTTTATTTTATCTCGTTAAATTTCAGTTGTCCTATTCGTGGATTTGAACGTGGTGTCGCTTTTCATTGACCATTGTACGTATTCTGCCGAATTTTCTAAATAAAGCTATTGTAATGGTTCCAAAATTTTTAAAATTCAATTTTTCAACACTACTCTTCATCTAGATGTGTTTCAACGCGTACTAAAATTATTCCATCCATATATTTTAATGGGCACAATAACTTTTTTCACGGACAGAGATTGAATATTCTTGTTTTATAAACCGTGATTTTATGGAATCTTTGATCTTGACGACCGTCATAAAGGTAGTCAAGTGGCTGGTTTGGAGTGGCGATAGTAATTTATTTAGTAGGTTTCTGCAATGCTTTCTAGATGGGACGTCAACGGTGTGTGACGCACCTACATGTGGCGATATTCCTTGCGGTGAATTTATTTTTCGTCGAATGCCTTACCAAAGACAAAGGTACGATAAAGTTTTAATTATTCTTGGGGGAAAAAAGAGAAACATATTTTATTAGTTGAAAAAATCGTTATTTGGGAAATGTCGTATCGAATGTTCAACGGGAAGATACCAAAGCACACATACTGCACCATATGAAAGTTCTAAATGTTTTGATAGATATGGTTAGTTGGCCCTTCCCAAATCTTGAATCCGTCGCCTTGGGAGATGAGTCAGACGCCTTCAAGCATCTGGAACATTCTGTGTGAGTGGCGGAGCATTAAATCGCATTCAGCTCAATGGAAGGGGCAACTATGCCATTCCATTACTTCACCTCGTTATGTTACAATGTTTTTGGGAACTTCTAGCGTTGACACAATATTTCTTATTTTCACAGAATGCAAAGATACGGTGGGTGAAAAACCTGCCAAAGATTGTGAATGTAGAGTTTTCAAGAAACCCCTCGTCTACTTGAAAGGAGAATGCTACTTTTGGATGTGTGACACACAGCTGACTGACTCGGTCATCAAGTGTTCTCCGATGGGATGATCCTCTTTGAAAATGGGACAAACTTAAGAACATCGAGCCTGAAGTAAACTTATTTCGGGTCTTTAAAAAATCCCTTCAGTGTTGATATGAAGTAGTATTTCAATACAAAGTAAAAGTCTTGTAGAAGTTGTTAACTCATTGATTAGAAACTTTCTATAATTCCTTCCTCCTCAGTATTAAATCTTTTACAAAATAAATTGAAGCGACTGTGTCTCATGGTTGTTATTCAATATTATTATAAAGTGAATGGGGGGAAAAAATTATTACTGCCATAAAAAGTAGATTTACGAGAACATTTCAAGAGTCGACGAAAACAATAAACCTTCAAATAAAACGTATGTACGTTAAACCAAAACAGAAAAATATATAGCGCTGCAAATTGATGCACATAGTTTTATTATCTATTTATTCCCTTCACTTCAGTAAATCTATTTATTCCCTTTTACTTCATTTATTTATTCCCTTTACTTCAAGTAAATCACTGTTCAGTTTATCATATGTAGGCTGATGAACGTTGCGAAACTGGTACCGCAACACATTGGTGCATTGCAGTTTGGCGGTTCAAAACGAAGAAGGCGCCTGATTCTTGGGATGATGGTTAGATCTCGTCACAAATTCACCAATATCCTTTGAATGAAACTTCGATCTCATGTTGAATGCATGATTATTATAATAATCAATTATTAGGCCATAAACAAATGAAATAAAAGAAAATCTGCGGATTTTAATAACGTCTCCATTTCAATGCAAACTTATCTATAAGAATATTTTTCTACTTTTCTACATTTCTACGGTTCTTAGTAGCTAAGATTGGTTAAGCGACTCTTTGAAAATTCGGCTAATACTTTTTGATGCATCTGGACCTTTTGGCTGATTATGTTCAATAATAAGCCTTCATATTCGTATAAACAAAAATTGGATAACCCCCCCCCCCCTTTGGGCAAAAAAACTCATTTTTTATTAAGAGACTTCACTGATGTCGAATTAGTATGATTCACAAGGTTTGTGGCACAACTATCCAAAATTGGGATCGAACAATATAGGAATATTACAAATCGGTTGAGATTGTAGCTTGAGTAGGTTCAACAAGATTTTTTGGAATACTTCACCGATTTAATTCTTTGTTCTTCCTGGTTTACAGTATGGCTCCTCTGGTCCCCTCAGTACGGCAATGGCCGTGGAGGGACTGCAACCCAATGACATCCACTTTCTAGGAAGTTCCTCTGAAGCAAGGCATCTTCAGTAGAGGGACGCCTCTTGGATTTGATCCACGGACAATGTGGAACACCAAACATGTGTTATTATTAACATCTTTTTATCTTGATGAATCCGAGGATAAGAGTGCGTCAACTGTAAGTCTCATAGGGTGGTATAAAATTAAGCGAGCTTTTGTCCAAAAGACACTCAACAAGCTTCAGAGGCAAGTTCGCCTGGGTATTACTGGCGCAATGCTAGCCTGCTCTATTGCAGCAACGGAGGTGCTCCTTGACTTCCCGTCGTTGTACACCCACGTGCAAAAAACAGCCTTCTTCGGTCTGCTAAGTTGCTACGGGTGGGATTCATAAGACGGGGATCCAGAGTCAGCTTTCACAAAATCCTAGAGAATAACTATTGTGAACAGGCAGTGACAGTCACCAATACCATGACAGAACAACGTAGTCAACTTCGAATCATCTTTTAGGGTCATCATAAACGACAGAGACTGCTGGAAAAAGGAGGTGGCCAGGTTTTCTCTGGGCTTCACAATGTGGTGCATGGATGAATCGGTGATGCATGGAAGGTCGGGTGTGGGGAGTGTGGACCCCACATCCTCTCACTTCAAGTCCCTACGACAATCACCACGATTGTTTAGGCAGAGATCCATGGGGTTCAACTGTGTGCTGAAGAGATGCTGAGTTAGCATCTCAATGGAGCTTAAGTATATATTTTATCCGATAGTCAGGCAGCCCTAAAGACTGTTTTTTTCTACCCTCGAAGCTGGTCTGGAATGTCTGGCTACCCTTAAGAAAGTGGCCCAGGGCAATCAAGCCATTTTTCTCTGGATTTCTGGCCATGTGGGTAATGAAGCTACCGATTGTCTCTCTAAAAGAGGATCAGAGTCCTTGCCTATAGGACCAGGACCAATGTTTAGAGACTCCAAAAGCTACCTACAGAACATAACCAATAACTGGGAGAGGAAAAAAGCAATAAAATGGTGAAAATTGTTTTAGGTCTGAGACGGGCTAAACTGCCTGAGGCTAATCTTAACTAAATGACGTTCTCAACAAGGAAAGCGATAATTAGTCGCGAAGCCCAAGAAAGATGTCATGATTTTTATAGGCCTATTAACTGGCCATCGTCCTCTTCGGTACCATTTGAAGAAAATTTAGGAAGTGACAAAGGACACCTGCATTTTCTATAAAATAGAAACAGAGGATGAAGAACACAACTTGTGCTACTGTAATGCACTTGGTCGAATCCGATACAATATCCCTTGAAGCGATGTATTGTCTCCTGATGTTATTTTCAAGGTCGCATATGTCGATCTTCTTTAGTTTGTTCAAACATGGAGGGAAAGAGTTTTTGGGAACCCCTTGAGACCACCAGCCTAACGGCAATCTAGAATAGATCCTTCAGGTCGCAGTGGAGGAGTCCTAGTAGTCAGAATCCAAATTACAAGAGAGTTTCTACTATTAAGTTTCTATTTAAATACTACCGTAAGTATTTCCAAAAATTCCGAATATTTCGTCAACGTTTTTCTTTCTACGCAGAAGGATTTCCACAATAACTATCTGATAAGTTACGAGCGAGCTGAATGATGACTCGATACTTTTACTACGTGATGACTACACCTCATGATTCACTTTGACTGTAAAAAAAAAAAAGAAACATTTTCTATATTTTAATGGCCCTCGTTCGGGGATTATCCAAGGTCAAGTCTCGAAATCTTCAAAGCGTGCAGTTAACCGAACAATGAGAAGGCCTTATTACAAAATCGAATTACCGACGTTTATGAGAGATGTTCAAGAATAATGAAATAATTGGGTTGAAATCGTATTGTAACAGATTATGTTTTGAATAAATGGACCCAGCCAATATTCTATTCGTAGCACGCCTAGTGGAACGCATTTATACGGAGTCGTAAAAAATAACAAGTAATACTAGAGGGGATCTGATATTTTTTTCAAACATTTTCAGCTGGATCGAAACTAATTGAACAATTGCGTTTTTTGCACATTTCAAACGAAATGGCGACGAACGGTTCTGTCAATTGAACCAATGGAATTTAGAGAGGTAGAAATTCGATCGCTCGATAAGAGTTTTGAGTTTCTGGAACATGAGCTCATCTACGGACAATTACATTAGCGTTATGATATGGTAGAACTTTATGTAGGGGAAGTGATAACCAACTCAGAGTAGAAAAATAACGGAAACAAATTTTAAAGTGAATAATTATTCTTTGTGCATAGAGCGTTCCAAAAAAACGCTGCTAATTCTTTCACTGGGGTTCATTATTCAATTGGCTTGCTTTCATGATTCGAATTTCTACTAAGCTTTGTAGTGTGCGAGTTTCACAGGTGATAGAGATATTATTGAATTTCAGGAGGCACACAAATATGATCAACTGATCAATCCAAATAGGTATTTTGGTTGAGAACAGATTTACGTGCTCTATGCATATCTCCTGAAATTCAATAATCGCTCTATCACCTGTGAAACACGCACACTCCAAAGACTTAGTAGAAATTCAAATCATGAACGCAAGCCAATTGAATAATAAACCCCAGTGAAAGAATTTTCAGCGTTTCATGCGTATCAGAATGCTTCAACCCATGTATCGGCTACAAAGCTTTTTAGGAGTTCACTCCAGTATCCACATTACTACATCACTACATCACAAGGTTACTGATATCAAAACAAAAACAATAATAAACCAAAATAACGAAAATGTTGGCACCATAAATCGGGCCATACATCGGGAATGGTTTGACCTACGGACCTGGGGAGGGGCTCATTCGATTCCTCGTGGAAAGTTCTTCAAAAAGAGTCCAAATTTAGGCCGCCTTGACTTTTTTGAGGTTTTTAGGGATTTTACAAAACTTTGACAACCCTTAAAGGGCACTTTAAATTAAGTGAGAGAGCTGGCTCAAGAATTGGGGCGTCGTCGGACCAACATGGATTTTTCCTGAAAATTTTAGATTTTTTGCTTCAGCAGTGAATTTGTAGTGGATTCTACACCCTTTGAAACGTAAACCATGAAATTTTCAGGGGGGGTTAGAATTTTTTTAGCGCGATTACAATGGTTTATTATTGAATAATAAACCAAAACAATGTTTGAAGGTTTCAAAATCTGTTGTTCGATTATGAAGATTCCTTTGTTGGAAATAATAAACCAATAGGGTATTAAATCGGTGCGACATTATTGTGTTGCCATGGAGCATAATGGAGTACTTACAAAGATTGAAAATGGGAAACAATTGTAATGAATCTCCGCGTTAATAGAACTTTGTGATAATTGACATCAAATAAATTATTTCGAGCGCTAACGAGGTTCCCCGGTAAAAATAACACCATCTATCGTTTTCTAATTGACCTATTACAAGATAATCTGTAGTCCGACAAGCTGAGATGGTTCGCTTCCCAACACTCAATAAAAATGAAATTTTAACGAAAACTCAAATCAATCTGTTATGTGAACTTTTTGTTTTTATTATTAATTAATGAATTAGTTATTGAAAAACTATTTTTAGACTCTAATTTTAGTGTAGTTATGCAACGTCCAATAGAAATTCGAATTTTCTTTTAGGAGGGTGAATAGAGGGTGTTATAGTCAATCCATTTAGGCGTTATCTTGTACTGCCGACTTTCTTGCACCTATTTTGTTTGATTAATAACTTTGCTCTAGTTTTGGAACTCATTTCAGATCGTTCAAATCTAATTGTGGATGGAATGAATGGAGGGGGTAAAAGTGATACACCGTTGTATCTTCATTTTTTGCCATCTATTTTATTTTTATTATTAATATGTATATCAAGGGTGTCCACGGGTGGGGTGGGGGGGGGGGGGGGCTACGACGCAGACTGCGAAATTCTTGGGGGGGTTCCAAAAAAATTGAAATTGAATGTTGTCAACGTGACGACATTCAAAAATATATTACACCACTAGATAGAAAGCAAATAATAATGAACCTAGTAATCAATCCAAATATGGTTTGTTTTTCAATATACACGTTTTGTCTATTGCCAACTGGGTTCGAATTTTTCTAATATCTATATAAATCTTATTTAGTTTAAGGGGTGCTTACGAGTATTTTTTTTACATTGTTGTAATGTTCGGTACGAATGAATATGCAGTTCCTTGGTTGGATGAGTTGGAAGCACTAAGGGAACTTAGGTTTGGTTTGCATATCAACCCCCCTCTACTTCTTTCTCTTCAAATATTCCTGTTCCTACTATTCCTGCATGAGGAGACTCTCGTCTCTCCGCCACCTTGACTACCTCGCATTCACATTTAAAGAGCAAGTTTTCCGGTTCCTACATCCATGGATTCGTGGAAATCCTTCTCAGTTTCCTCTTACACCATATTAAACCTCTTCAACGACGGATCGGCTAATGGATGGACGGGTCTGCGGGGAGGGGGTAGCAACAAGGAAGACTGCGTGCACGTGGATCAGGTCAGAATCCTCGTTTACTCCCTTCATTCTCCTTTGTATCTTATTACTAGAAGAAGAAAAAGGTTTATTTGAAAATAACATGGAGAGATTATCCGAAATATCAGAAATGAACAATACGCCAATAATGATTTGTCTGCCGGAGGAAGGGCCATGGTACCTCTAGCACACTGTACTCATGAATCAACCAGTTTCCGTCAATTATACGTACTAATGCAAATATTAGCAACATCACCATCACTTCTCTAATCAAAATTAAATTCTGCCACCATCATTTTTCTATATCTCCAAGCCAATTCGCAGAATAGCTTGAAGCTCACCCGATCTTGATTCTTCCTGTACCTTATTACTATATTGTACCTCTTCAGAGTTCGACATTTCGGGGCATTCATTTTTTTATTCACGGAAAATATTGATTTGGGACCACTCCAAACCAACTGTTAATTCCTGGGAATTCTCTACAAGATTCTAGAGTCCAAACCACCGACTTAAGCAACCATCAAATTAATACAGCCCACTTGTACATCCCCAACAATATTTATACTTTTTTTCCGATCCCAGTTTTTGCAACTAACCTTCGTCGAAGAAGCCTCAACTATTTTGAATTTTCTGTCGTGAAAGATGTTGGAGGAGGTATTTCCTAATCCATCCAAGCGCTCCTCATATATTCTAGAATTCTCAGCAGATTATCGTTCTCTTTGCTTTTTCGATTGAGAATTTGGTCTAGATTTAAAAAATATTTCCTAGTGGTTATAAGTGTAGTCGAACGAAATCGGACCTATTAAGGCCCTGTAATGTAGGCAGTACTTACCACTACATTTTGATGTTCTCGATTAATCAAGAGGTTAGTGGATCTATCAAAATGTAGAACTTTTCAACAGTAGTGTCGTCAATTTACTTGCAAAGCTTTGTAAACTGAAGATAGTTTTTACTTTTTTGACATTTTATGTCTTTACTTTGCTACATAAACTTGGAAATGTAAAGCGGACAGCGTCACGAAAATATTTCTGATGGTTTTCGCTTACAACCGATTCGTTGCTACGGATCTTCGACATTTGTGATCGTACAAAACTCGTTCACCACTCATTTGAGAGCTGTTGATTTCCTTAATCTTGTTACGTTAACCCCTGGACATTCGGAACCTCAGTGACCACCCGATGGAACCATATTGTTTACCAACTGTGACAGTCCTGTGAGTGGTGATGATTATGTCTTTACAGTTTACCATTCGTTGCTACGGAACCTCAGTGACCGATGGAACCATTACATCGCCATCATCAACGAGCACAAGCTAACGTAGTTATCATTGGTCCTACAAAACGGCACTCGTTGGAACTAGTGCGCGAATATCGTTTACGCAAAAAGCTGCTTATGAATACTACATTATCCACAAATGAAATTGAAATTGGCGAGGTACGTGATACATTTATCGAGACGCCTCATTCTCTCGCCGACGTTGAATTTGATAAGCGTTTTACATCAAAACTGGCCTCCAATTGGAAGTACGTGGTGTGTGTGCGGGAGGGGGCGCAAAGAGATAAATTGTCCCTCGTGGTTGCGTACTTGTACGAAAGCTGTTTTAATTTCTTACAGGAATATGTCCTTTCTTATATTTCTTTCATCTATCAACAAATAATTCTCTACCCGATTTGACTGCATTTTGATCATTGAAAAATTTTTTGTATGGTCAATTACAAAAGTTGACAATTGAAAATAATAAACAAAAAAGAATGTCAACATGGATGTGAATGTGAACATCCTGGCACATAGGGGGAAATACCTTAGTATAGTGTGCCATCGTAGGTATTAGCTTGCCTCACCATGTGAGGGACTAGTAAAATTTAGGCGTTTAAGGAGTTATACGAACGAAGTCATGCTATCATACTTAGTTATCTAGAAGTCAATGCGAAGTCATGCAATCACACTTAGTTATCTAGAAGTCAATAACAAGGTGTGAATACAGACTGATCAGCTGAAGGTCTCTTGTGGCTAATGGATTACTGTAATTTACTGTGTTGACGTAATTTACGTTAAAAAACACAAATAATGACCATTATGTAATAACTCAGAGGGGTTTTCTATTTCATGAGCGCCCGTTGGACTGCAAAATGGAGGATCAAAATGAATGAGCTAAAGTGGATACATGTGGACTTCACTAACCGAAAGCTACAGTACATTCCGACTTTTCTCAGTGGTAAAATCATCCCGTACGCCAACGAGGCAAAATACTTGGGGATGACCCTCGATGCAAAGTTGCGGCGGAAATCACACGTGAAGAAAAAGAAAAACGAACTATGCCTGAAATACAAGAAACTTTACTGGCTCATGGGACGATGCTTAGTCTTGCCAATAGAGACCAAACTTATGCTCTACAAACAAGTCCTCAAGCCTGGATGGACTTATGGATGCCAGCTATGGTGCTGTGCAGCCAAGAGTAATGTTGCAATAATACAAAAATTCCAAAATAAAGTACTCAGAGACGTAGTTAATGCTCCCTGGTACGTGAGAAATGAGAACCTCCATCGTGATCTTGGATTGGATTTGGTTCTAACCGAAATACACCGTTTTGCTGCAGCCCATCAACAGAGGCTACAGGGGCATGTCAACGAAGAGGCCGTCCATCTTCTCGACGTTGAACACCTTGTTAGAAGGTTGAAGAGGAAAAAACCACATGAATTAGTGTTGTGAAAATAGTTATAGTGTAACAGTGTCCAGTGATTATGTAGGGACGCCAAACTGTATCAGTATAAATACAAAATTGCTCACGTTTGCACGTTTGGATCAAGTTAACATCATGTCAGAATAATATCACTAGATTGTGATATAAAATAAAGTCTTAAAAAAGAAAAAAAAAATGAGCCCCAGTGAAAATGTTTTCTCTCTTCACAACAACAGCGAGTAGTAAATTTCAATCCTCCGGGTTCATAAAATAACTGCAACTTAATATACCGAACCTATCGCACCATACTTTTTGTTTATGAAGTTCTAGAGGTGCCGAATATCGGCTCAAGTATAGCTTTCAAAAATGTTTTATTAATCATTTCAAACTAGGTATATCAGTATAACGAGCAATTGTATTTCGGACAATGACGACATTTGATCCAATCCGATCGTTAAAACTGCAGGTATA
The DNA here is from genome assembly GCA_031894815.1 of Creontiades dilutus. Taxonomy (NCBI): domain Eukaryota; kingdom Metazoa; phylum Arthropoda; class Insecta; order Hemiptera; family Miridae; genus Creontiades; species Creontiades dilutus. The sequence continues at coordinate 183,783 of JAVIWC010009320.1, read as the reverse complement.
AAGTCGTTATTCCGGTAGTCGCGGCTGTCCCAACAAACATTGCACCCCGAAGTTTCCGACTAATTTATTCGATTTAATGAGGCATTTAAAACAAAGTTGCAAATTATTACACAATGGTTTATTATTTATGTCTCCCCTTTCATATAAATAACTGATCTGTTGACTAGACGTAGTCTGATTTGTGTTATTTAAACTCAGAGATTACATATCTGTAATTTTATTATAGATGCCCTAAAAAAGACTTCCACTTGTACTTCACCTCTATAGCTCGGTTGGGAAATATAACAGCCACAAGAGCCTCTCAGCCGATCAGTGTGTATACACATGTTGTAATTGTCTTCGAGATATATATAGACCAAAGATAGAGGTATTTATGAGTTATGTTCCTCAACATCCCGCTCCTCCAGCATCGTCGGCGATTGGCGGACATGGTCTTTCTCCATAAGCTCCGAAATTATAAAATTGACTGTCCTGCTTACTGGAGCGCTTAGTTTTCAAAGTGCCACGGCAGACGTCCCGTTCTGCTAATGCTAAGGCTAAGGTTTGCTAATGCTGTCCTCAATAACTCTCCTACTGTTGACTTCTTCAACTCCTCATTAAACTCCATCAAAGAATCCACAATCAGCTTCCTCACATCTCAACCCTAATATAGACATTGACAATAACATTCATATATATATGCGTGTGACTATAGGTGTTCTACTGATCAGTATGTATAGTAATTAAATTTATAGAAATTTCACAGACAAAAAGATGAGAGAATAATTTTGATATTTCTATATAAATCTTTTTCAAAAGTAGGAGAATAGTGGTTTTTTGAATTTTCGGGGCTGGATGGTGTCTTGGACGTAACCATGTGAAACTTCAGCGTTTTGCTAATTTTTCCAGTAACTTTCAATCATTAAGATTGAGGCCAAGAGGTCGCATCGATCCAAGCACCCATCAATGAGCCCGTTGGAACTGCTGCAACAGTCTGTCGTTGCTCGGCTGTGGCAACTTCTTCAGGACCTTCACTCCAAAGCAGTCGTTAAATGTGATTGTGGGATCGTGTCACCTTGCGTGCAGCTTTAAAGGTAGGGGCCGATCTTGGTTCAACGAAGTTCTGTGGTTGTTAATACTCAAATTGAGTTGAGAAGCTTTCCCAACATAGAAACTTCGTTGATCCTCCTCACACTGCCGACAGATCACCTGGTAGACGCACATTCGAGACTGACATTCTGCTCGTCCCTGGCATTTGTAGGAGTGGGAGGTATTTGGTGAGGTGAAATCAGAGTCTTCAATAACAATCTCACACAGTTTGCACCTCGAACGCTTACATCTATGTAGTCCAGGCTGCTGCACTTCTAAAGGCGGAATCCGTGGATGCTTGTGGGACAATATTCCACCTAAATTCCGCCCCTGTCGGTACGTCAACTGTGGCACATCCCTGAACAAATCGCGGGTCAGGAGACTGGATGCCAGAATCGGCTGAATGTCCCGGAGGATCCCATTCATATTCTGTATTCCGAAGAAGAACGTGGTGACCAGAGGAACTCGGTCCCTTTGGGGTCGTGTTCTTTGTCGATAGTTGACACGAGCTGGAACCACTCTTTCTCTGACCATTCGTCTCGGGTAACCTCTCTCTATCAATTTTTATCCAATCAGTGACAAATAATCTTCCAGATTGTCCTGATTATTGCAAATTTCGTGGCCTCTAATGGACCTTGGAATGGACCGCTTCGTGTGTGGAGGGTGACAACTGTCGTAGTGTACGTATAGCTGCTTGTTTGTAGGTTTTATTTGTACACATAAAATCAATAAATCCAGGACGCACTGAGTATTGGCGTAGGACGCGTTTGAAGGTGGCTGCACTGGGAAGTGGACAATTTAAAACAATCCTCACAAGATCGGTGGCTTTGTACGACACACTTCTCAAAGTAATAGTCTTTGCTATGTGTTCTCCCAACCATTTTGAGCAGTTCCCATCAAGTAAGGTTCGCTGCTGATTCGCTGAGAACTTTCCTCAGAACGCGGATGAAATTTTGTTCAACCTTAGAATGTCTGTATTTGTGGCATTCAACTTTTCTTGAAACTGCTTGACTTGTTTCTTTAGCCTCGAATTCTCCGGAACCACAAAAACCATATTTGAAGGCAGAAGTGAGACTCCTGAATCGGAGTTATGTAAGTTTTCACATCTTGCAGAGTAGGACCTCTTCTCCCATGTAAGTACGTTCATTTTCTGGGATGTCCATGGATGATAGCTGTGACAGACATTCAGCCATTTATTTCTCCAGGGGCCTTCTTTCAACTCGGCTTCTTCGTTCGGAGTCGCGGCTAGCTGAAAGGCTTGTGGATGTACATGTTCCATGGATAAATATGTAAATGTTGTGCCCAAAGCCCCCAGGAGAAAATATTGAAGTGCTGATTTCTCACTCTCTACCGCTGTCACTGACTAGAGGTATACAACATCCATCATCACTCAGTAAAATATATATTGGTTCCTCTATATCCACTTACACTGTGAAAGAATGTACCATCTAAAATGGATATCCGCCTCAGAAAAAAAAATTCTATCAAAGCAAGTCGCTTTACCAACCCATTATTTCAGTGTCACAAGGTTTTTCCTCACTCCCTACAATGTTTTGAAAAGTAGCCCACAACTGGCAGAAAACTGTGTTTATGAAGTTGCTTCTGTTCTGTTGACATCCCTCATTCAAGATGTTCCGAACGCTGGTGGTTGGATTTTACCGATTATTTTAGCCCTCTCCCTCAAAATTTTTTGTTTCAAGACGTGTAAAATCCGAGAATCAAATTTAAAAAAAATTCGTTCTCTCCAAAACCACTGAACTAAAGGGTTGAAATAACATCCGTCAAAAATCACGTTTGGGTTCAAGTTGGGAGTAAGGGGACAAATTTGACTTAAATCAATCTAATCATTGATTTTTCTTTTCATCCTAATCACCAAATATTCAATCTCCGGCAAATTCAGCACAAAAAATACATAATACGATTTTTTTTTAAACTGTGACTTTGATTTTTGAGGTTACGTTCCTATCGAAAAAACCTATTTGGCTTGATTCTCAAATGATAATCCTTATAATCATAAATTTTATAAAAACAACCATAATTATAAATGGGTCATTTCAAAATTTCGGGTTATTTTGTGTCACATAGCTCCTGTTCTCACTCTGTATGTCGTAAGAGCTCGGGATTTTCTCAGCAATATACAGCAGACTGGTATTTACTTAGCGCCGTGAAATTTACGTCAGTCAGCTAACTAGCTGATCAATTAAAAATCATTAATCATCCGTATTCTCCCTCCCTACAACTGTCACAGACAGTAGGTTGGAAACTTCAAAATAGTTTCTAAGCTCTTCCAAATGATCTTTTAATTTGCAAAAAAATCGTATAGGTCCAGTAAGGTAACGGCACCGGTAGTGGCCATTGCTGCTTGCCAGTAGTGGCCATTTTAAAGTTTATATTTGAGAAATAAGGATTCAAGCCTCCTAGTGGCTTCAAACTTGCAGGAGGTACAGCTCATGTCATCTTGTAGTCAGAGGTTGAACTAGGAGTGCGCAGAGCATCATTGGAAATTGTGGTAAACTTCTCAATATGACCGTCCCTAGTTTCCTCGTTTGTTGGGCTGTATCCTAGAGCTTCTACTGGATAGAATCAATTTTGTTCATCTGGTATTGAATTTAATGATATTAAACCCGTAAGGAGGGCAAAATGTCAAGTGGCCACTACTGAGACATGCACGTGGCCACTACTGGAAATTTCGTAATTTGATGTGGCCACTACTAGATCAAAATAAAGGTGTGAGAAAAAATTAATAAAAAATAGAAAAAATTGTTCTTTTGATAGTTTTAGGCAATGGATATGTTAGGGAAGAGTCGGGCTATATTCTAAATGAGTCTTGAAGAAAGTCAGTACTACTGTTGGCCCACAATTGTCAAAACTAAAGAAAAAAATTCGTAACTGTGGCCACTACCGGTACCGTTCCCTTATGTGGTTGGTTATAACAATTTATTGAGGAAATGGGGCAACTCCACTTTTTGAGCTAAGTTTCGGATCGCTCTTTATCCTCTGCCTTCTTCTTCTTCTTGCATACTCTTTCCACTTTTCTTTGGACACCTTTTTCCCCATAGACAGTTGAGAAATACTCCTGCACCTTACAAATCTCTTTTCTTTTTAATTAACTTCACAATCCTCTCTCCCTCCAATACATTCTCTCTCCCTACAATTTTTTTGAATAGCTCGCCCTGACCAGAAATAGGGATATTTGGTCGTAAAAAAAAATGGAGGACAACAGTGCTACAACATGACTTTCCGTGTGAGCGTTTTTGTGGCCCTACGGTCCCTTCAGTTTGATGAGTGATGTGATCAAGTGTTGAAGTCTTGTGCGTAGGTAAATGACTTCTCTCTTCCTACAACCTCTTCATCAACGTGGGTAAGTGTTTATTTACATTTCAATGAGCTCCAACCTTGAGTCTTGATGACAAGATGTTGTGCATTACTTCAAACGAATAAGAATATTGATGATGAGTCTTTGGGGAATGGAAAACACCCAAAACGTCTCTTCCTACAACCTCTCTCCCTACAATTTTCGAAAAATGACTGAGTTGTAGGGAGAGAGAATGTATTGGAGGGAGAGAGGATTATGCAGTTAATTAAAATAAAAGAGATTTGTAAGGTGCAGGAGTATTTCTCAACTGACTATGGGGAAAAAGGTGTCCAAAGAAAAGTGGAAAGAGTATGCAAGAAGAAGAAGGCAGAGGATAAAGAGCGATCCAGTGTTAGCGGCGATTGAAAAAGAGAAGGAAAGGATGAAGTATGAAGCTAAGAAAATGAAAAAAAAAAAAACGCTGCAAATTCTTTCACTGGGGTTTATTATTCAATTGGCTTGCGTTCATGATTTGAATTTCTACTAAGCTTTGGAGTGTCGTCCGTGTTTCACAGGTGATAGAGCGATTATTGAATTTCAGGAGGCACACAAATATGATCAAATGATCAATCCAAATAGGTATTTTAGTTGATAACAGATTTAAGTGCTCTATGCATATCTCCTGAAATTCAATAATCGCTCTATCACCTGTGAAACACGCACACTCCAATGTTTAGTATAAATTCAAATCATGAACGCAAGCCAATTGAATAATAAACCCCAGTGAAAGAACTTGCAGCGTTTGGCAATTTATTACACTTTTGCAATACAATCGGTTCCTGAACCGATTGATATACAATTTAAACTTGTTTTCCTCAGAACAGCAAGAACATTTTGTCTTACAAAAAATTACGTTTTTCAACAAAAGCAACAGCTCTTGTCTTGCGCCAAGAGGGAGAGATTGAAAGGGGCTTTACTGGTGTTAATGAGGGAAAGTCAGCCCAGTTTAAGGGTCCGCTGAGGTGTTGCCACCTGATGGGGGGGAAGGGGTTTTCGCCCCTGAGGTCAGGGGTCGTTCCTATATTGGCCATAGTATAGGTACAGGGGCGCTGGGCGCCCGCCGCCCCTCTAGAGAGAAAACGCGCCTCTAGAGAGAGAAAATTGGGGCGCCTGTGTATGTACCTACATGAAGAAGTCGCCAGCCGCAGACGCGTCAGGGTCATATGTGATAAACGAACGCGAGCGAGCGGGGGCCACCAACGCGATCTGTTCTATAAGCGATCAAACTATGCTGTTCTATAGAATTGTCATACGTAAAAGCGCGGCATCGCTCCCCCCACCCTAGTGCCGCGTGGTGTGACTTCGAAATCGCTTTTTTGCCGCGCAATCGCGTTAAAATCTGTGTACACTTTGTAGGTTAACCTGCTACTGTCGAGATTTACCGTTCTTCGTCGATTTCGCCTTTCTGCCGTATTTTCAATGAATCTCAATTGAACGATGTTTCAAAAACGTACAGAACGAAAATTTCAAAGATTCTGATAAGACGACTTCAACAAAATGAAACGTTGAAAAACGTGAATTTTTTTCACGATTGTAATAGTTCGGAGTTCTTTCGAAATGCGTTCATTCGATTCAGCGAGAAAAATTACGTGGTTATTTCCCCCTCGTCTCATCATTTTCATCCAACAACACACTCATTATTTCATGCCAAAACACCGATTTCTCTCTCAAAAATCGCTCTGAAATAAAAAATTCAAAAAGGTCAAAAAATTCAAATTTCAGGAGATATGCATGGAGCACGTAAATCTGTTCTCAAGCAAAATACCTATTTGGATTGATCATATTTGTGTGCCTCCTGAAATTCAATAATCGCTCTATCCTGTGAAACGCGCACACCCCAAAGCTTAGTAGAAATTCAAATCATGAACGCAAGCCAATTGAATAATAAACCCCAGTGAAAGAATTTGCAGCGTTTTTTATTGAACCTCAATACCCCCCCACAATAAAAACATCTATAATTTATCAAGTCCTTCAGCACTCGTATTGCGTTAAAACTTCCCCAAATCCAAATTTAAACGATGTAGCCAAAGGTAGACAGATGTAGAGGAGGCACACAAATATCATCAACTGATCAATGCAAATAGGTGTTTTGGATGAGAACCGATTTACGTGGTCTATGCATATCTCCTGAAATTCAATAATCGCTCTATCACCTGTAAAACACGCACACTCCGAAGCTTAGTAAGATTCAAATCATGAACGCAAGCCAATTGAATAATAAACCCCAGTGAAAGAATACTTATTCACCCCAGTAATAATATTGAATAATAAACCCCAGTAATAATATTGAATAATAATATATATATATATATATATATATTTACCAGCGTTTCATGCATATCAGAATGCTTCAACCCGTGTATCGGCTACTAACTACACTACAAGTATTCACATCGGCTATCACTCCAGTATCCACATTCACTACAACTCGACGCTATCGGCCGGACATCACTAGGTTACAAACAAACAATAATAAACCAAAAAACGCAAATGTTAGCACCATAAATCGGGCCATACATCGGGAATGGTTTGACCTACGGACCTGGGGAGGGGCTCATTCGATTCCTGACGGTATGTTCTTAAAATAAGTTTACATTCATGCCGCTTGGACTTGTTTTGAGGTTTCTAGGGATTTTACAAAACTTTGACAGCCCTTAAAGGGCACTTCAAATTGAGTGAGAGAGCTGGCTCAAGAATTGGGGCGTCGTCGGACCAAGATGGATTTTTCCTGAAAATTTCAGATTTTTTGCTCCAGCCGTTTGGGAGAAATCGTGCGTACGGCGTACGGCGTACGGCGGACGGACGGAAAAATTTTTATTGCAGATTCGGATTCTACACCCTTTGAAACGTAAACCATGAAATTTTCAGGGGGGTTAGAATTTTTTTTTCCAGAGCGATTACAATGGTTTATTATTGAATAATAAACCAAAACAAGTCAAGCTAGTCAAGGATATGACTGAACGGGAGTTGAGGTCAAATCGGAAGTTGTGTCGAGAGAAGGCTAAAAAGGCCTATCAGAGGAAGAAGGAGAGAGGCAATTCGAAGATCTATTTGGCCCAGCATTCCCCTCCTGCAAGTGAACCAGGGGAGGTAATCCAACAACCGGTCGCAAAATAGTTAGAAAAGAAAGAACTAAGGCTTATCGAGAACTGAAAAAACTTAGACTTCAAAATGAAGCTCTAAAAAAGCAGGCAGACAAGTGGCGCCAAAAACATTGGCGATTGCAGCAACAACTGATGACAAAAAATCTCAAAGAAAATTTGTATCTGCACTTTCGAAAAGAGGGTCTCGAGAGGAGATACGCCGTAAGTTGCTGTTTGGAGAAGTCATGAGAAATCAGCTGTCAGAAAACTACAAACGGATTCTTGCTAAGGGACTTAAACGAACATTTGGAAAGAAATTCTTGTCTTAAGCGTGTCGTCAGATTTTCATGACGTTTTCAACAAATATGCGAGGTAGGATGTAAATGATCCTATAGTTCCATAGTTCAGTCTGCTGATACGCTTAGATCAACATAATTTTGTTGTTCACGGGAGATGACTAACAGTTAAATCAATGCATTGACACGTAACGTTTTCCTTATTGTATCCAGCAATGTCATTTCACTTCGAACCAATATCATCATCAAACGACCACCGACTGTTGAGCGATTCGTTCTTCGAATTAGACTATTAATTACATTAATTAGACCGCATTCTTCAAAACGCCGAGGTTTTACGTTCTGAAGCTTCCAGTACTTCGATTGAGAAATAAAGGAATTAAACGCAGAGGGAATCGCGAGGCAGGTTCGAGACGGAGAGGGGGCTGTCAGAATCTTCCCGCCGTACAAAAGCGGCTGAGCCGGCTCTTGGGGGTTAGTGTTCGGTTTTTATCGGGAGTGAGTTCGTTCGGTTCGCGATACGTAAACATCAACAAAGAAAACGACAAACATGATTATCAATCTCCTATGTAAGTACATGCGTAGTATATTAATGATAAACAATGAGTAATAAAATAAACTTCTTATCTCTATACGCGGTGACCCGATGTAGGTTCATCAAACTCTGAGGGTCTATTCCATTTCCCATCTTGGAAATACTTCGTATCAATTTCCGAAATGAAATTCTCGTTCAGTCATTCAAAACGTTTTTAGAAGAGATCTAGATCGCGAGCGGTTGGTCGTACGTTGTCAACGTATGTTGAAAACCGTATATCCATTTATGACGTTTGTATTAGCAGCGCTTGCAGAGACTGTGTATTTCCCAACCTCTTCCCCCTTTCAACTGAAAATCCGAAAAACTCGAAGTTTTCAAGGTTTGTTGAACTGAAAACTAGAATTAGGGTCGACAAAAAAAAATTGATTAAATCGATAAAATCGGAAGAAAATGGTGAAGAAATTACGTTTTTACCCCCTCCATTCATACCCATCCATTATGCAAATTAAATGTGCAATAAAAATCTGAATTGAACATCAACGAAATTTCATTAACCGGTCAAGAATCCTCGCTTGAGCAGTGATTAAAAGAATTGGGTGATTAAAGATTTTAAAAATTGGGTGACTAATGGGTGATTAAAGATAATTGCCTCCTCCATTCCCCCTGCTGTCAGCAAAGGCAAAACTCCAAAGGTTTGTGGCACAAATGCACTAAAATTGGGATCGAACAACAAAAAACCAAGTAAATCGGTTAAGAATTGCAGGCTGAGGAGTATCGACAAAATTTGTCTAACACACAGAATGGTCTGAAATGGATTTGTATTCAGATTTTTTGTTTCTCATGTTTGGCTTGTTCCCTTGGATCGATTATATTATTCACCTCTCTACTGACGAAACAGTGCTTCTGATGGACGTTGAAAAATATAACGCATTACCAACAAACATCAATGGGCAATTAGATGTATACCGGTAAGTAACTGTGGTTACTACTATCAATGCTCTTCGGTTGCGTTTTAATGGCCCTATTTCTCTTACACAATGCTTGGCAATTAGAAATATACCTAATAGAACGTTAAATGTGAAAAAAAAGTCTGCGTAGTTGGTTATAGCGCGTAGCGTCCTTGTATCGTTAGCATGATTTTATCGGTATATGAAATCGTAAGACGCTTAGAACGGGCAGGGTATATCAAGTTATACACGGCGAACTTTACCCTGCCAAGATAGGGCAATGGTGTATTGGAAATCGGAGTAGAAAAACAAACTAATAAAATGTCAGCTTCATAGGGCTTGTTCCCTTGGAAAAATCTTTCTTGACGAAAAGAAAATGGAAAAGAAATTGAAAAATTAACAGCATTACCAACAAACATGAATGAAAATTATAACACTTGGTGGAAGTATGGTATTTCAATGCTTTCGGTTGGGAATGGCTGAATAAGTCTCTTACACAATGCTTGAATTAGAAATTGATACCTAATAGAACGAAATGTGAAAAAAAAAGTCTGCGTAGTTGGTTATAGCGCTTTGGCTTGTATGTTAGAAAACGAAAATCTCTGAAGAAGGATATATCACGTTATACACGGCGAACTTTACTTACCCTGCCAAGATAGATTGGTGTATTGGAAATCGGAGAGAAATTTCTAATAAGGTCAGCTCATAGGAAATGGAAAAATCTTTCTTGACCTCTGCACAACCTGCGGGCGGCGAAGATGGGAAGATGGTGCAGGAGTCGGAGGTCGCGAACTTTGGCTTGATGCAGAAAACGAAAACTCTGAAGAATTGGATCTCCACTTTACACCCTCAGTAGTCCCGGAACATTTATTTCAGACCACAGCCGGAACTAAAACTAGACTTTCATATGTAGAAAACTCACGGAAATTGAAGTTCGAAAAGTAAAAAGCTTTCTCCTGATAGGTAAAAAAAATCTTTATTTTTTTAAGCCTAATACTACGTTTCAACACCATTTTCCAAGATAGGACGGGGTTTAAAAAATGGAAAAGTGACTAAATTTTTTTGGGGTTTTATCCGCGCCTGAACCAGATTCAAAATGGCACCACAGTAATTCAAAATGGACGTTATTTGGAAAAACTTCTCCCCACCGACCTAGAGGGCTGAAAATTGAGAATTTATACTTTTTTTCGCAATAAACAAGAATCTGAAGTGAAGTTCGAAAAACAATTATTCAGGTTTGCTGGAAAAAAATAATAAATTGGAAACAATTACAGGCTTACAAACAACAACAAAAAGCTACTGTCTTAAAAAAAAACACTAAATGTGTTTCGGTGTACTGAATCCGAATGTGAACACCGTTTATTTGCAATGTCTTTCATTATTTGGGATACCGCCATTTTTTTACAAACAATGGATTTCCAAATCTTAATTTCATAATTTCATTAGTTTCCATAAAATTTATCGTCAAGTAGGTAGACAGTTTTTAATCATCCGACTTTTTCGCTCTGAAGGTTGAAAACAACACCATTGGAGAGAGCGTTACATTCCCTGTCTTCTTGGCCACTACCTTTTTTGAAGGGAAAACGGAGAAATTGAATTTGCAACTGGCGAAAATTACTTTTTTTCAAAAGTTCATTATTTCTTATCATTTTAGAGAAGAGTGATGACCAACACCTCTAAAAAACTAATCGAACCTCAGCTCTCCAACGGTATAGCAGTTTTTTTATATTTTGTGAACTGAAATATATTTTCAGAAAAAGTGTTTTCCAATGCGAAAAATCGTTTTTTAAGGTACGTGGGCTGCGAGCTCTTTTAGCCTTTCATGATTACAATAATCCATCTCAAAAATTAACAATTTTCATGGTTTACGTTTCAAAGGGTGTCAAATCTGCAATAAAAAATATCCTCCGTACGGACGATTTCTCCCAAACGGCTGGAGCAAAAAAATCTTAAATTTTCAGGAAAAATCCATGTTGGTCCGACAACGCTCCAATTCTTTAGCCAGCGCTCTCACTTAATTTAATCACTTAATTTAAAGTGCCCTTTAAGGGTTGTCAAAGTTTTGTAAAATCACTAAAACCCTCAAGAAAAGAAGGCGGTCTGTAGATGACATTTTTTTGGAAGAACTTGGTTCTAGCAAATTTGAATGAGCCCTGTAACCCAGGTTTAAACTCAAACCATTCTCGACCGTAAAGCCGACTTATGGTACCAACATTTAAGCCACTTCATCAACTAAGTGATTCTCTGTGGATTTTACTTTGCGATCAAAACAATCACAAATGAGTATTGATTTGTAATTGAGTAACCTAATATTCATGGGGGGTTGACATTCTGATTATAGCATTTCCGTCTTACGAAATTAAAATTTTCAAATAGAATATTTTTCCACTGTAATCGCTCTAAAAAAAACTCTGCAAATTCTTTCATTAAGGTTTATTATTCAAGGATTCATGATTTGAATTTCTACTAAATTATTTCAGAGATGATAGAGCGATTATTGTCGGGTACCACAAGTCCGATCTTTAAATAGGCGAGAACCGAACGGTACCTGCGAATGCAGTGATCTGGTGGATTTCAATAATTTATGCGCACCGTATAGTGCAGTATTGTTTACGGCACCACATACAACCACTGATTCCCTGAAAATGTTATCCAAAACGAATGAAAACTATTGAAATTGTGTGCGTTATACAGACACACTTTTTCCACTTGCATTTTGTGTTTCAGACCAATCTGAACAACTTTCGTTTAGTGTCTGTCTGTCTGTATATCTGCAGAAAATGCAGGGCAAAATTACTAATACTAAATCTGTCCGCAGATCATTGTAACAAGCTTGATACTTATAGTTTTCGTTAGATCTCATACTGCAAATCATCATGATTTCTCCCAAAGTTTTCCGCTATTTGAGTACCGACTCTGTGAGGATCGGATCTTGAGTAGAGGTTCGTCCCATATCTGTAATATGAAGTCTTCAAGGCGACCTACCCACATTTTGTCGTGTAAACAAGAAGCGGTCGGAATAACGTCCTTGAACTTCTTCTGTTGAAAGAGATCCGACTTGGTAAGGAAGAATCATAATGGAATATGGGCGGTAAACTATTGAATGAGTAGTATTCAATTTAAACACCTCTTCAATAATGAACACTGTCAAATTTCATTTTTAAGTATACTGTAAATGATTTTCAAATTATTCGTTGCTCAGATCCGAGATGAGTAACCGTTTATAGCGGCTTCTTCATTCGGAGCAGCAATTTAGATGTTTGGACCGATGTTAAGTTTTTCGCATAGTCATCGTGATCACTTATAACTCTAGCCACTCCGAATAGGAAATTTTTGTAAGTGGTGAAAGATCAACGAGGAAATTAAGGAGCGGTAAGACAACCCAGAATCAGTTCTTGAAAGGAGGGATGCAATTTTTCCAACCATTGGTAAACGTTTGAGGTGGGGGACAGAATGAGCACCATCATCCTAAACTCATTTTGGACTTCCTCCTGTGTTGAGCAGAAATATTGGTTTGAGCCAAAGTGGAATTTTTTGACAATGCAGTTATGAGCCTGATTATAAAGCAAAGCGGTCTGCATAATGCTGCACAAAGAATCCCTGTTGGAAGCTCCCACAGTATCACCAAATTTGTGGCTGGTTTCCCCAGACGAGTTCCCTAGAACTCATTACACTCCAGAAGAGGATGTAAACAAGTTAAGCTCTTGATTATTCCGGTTCCCTTTGTACTACACGAGGAATGCTTCCAACAAACTGTGGAAGCTACTACTTGTTTCTTCCACCAATATGTTCAAAATTATTGCATTTCCACGTAGGTATATCCTCACCCTACCTCCTTCACGCCGTCCAGCTCCTAACACACCGAACTTGCCTTGCGTTCTTGCCTTGCCCTACTCATTACCTTCGGTTCTTCAACATATCCCCCGGGAGCACTTCAGTGTTGAGTCAGAGCAAAGGGAAGACCAAAGGACTCGAGGGAGTATTGCGAATGAAAAGCTGTTACCCCATGAAAACATTAGATGCCGAAGAGGTATTTGGAGGGATTGCATTATCACAAGCTACTGGCAGTGGCCCTCAGGTTGAGTGTCCAATTGGATGAAACAGTACATCTGGGAAACCGTTCTTGCTAAAATTAACAAACGATAAGACGTCTCACTTGATAGCCTCAACGGGATATGCCTCTCTAAAGCGGATATTTAAATTACCTAGGAACAAACTAACGGTAATTATCGTGGTCTCCTTGATACATCGAGCTGGAATTTACTTTAATTCAACACAAAATCCCTGTTGTTTTTCTGGAACGCGAGTGAACGATTTTGACGAAGCTGCCCACCTACAATCAATATCCCATTATGTGATTTTCTTTTTCGATCTCATACTAACCATTGTTGTGCCACTAATCTCCAAAATGTATATTTTATGGAAGCATAGAGTTGGAGGGGGAGATGCCGAAAAAACGGTGTTTTTTTTTTTTCGATAAATGTTATTGAAGCTACTCAAGCTGTAAAAAATTCTCAAGAATCTTATTTCGTTCGATCCCAATTTAAGCCGTGTAGCGCCCAGAATTTGGAAATTTTACATTATTGTCAGGATGGAGGTCGTACTACCAAAATTATTATGAAAATTTCAACTACTGTCAAACAAGAATTCTCGCAAAACAAAATATAAGACCAATATTGGAGTCCTTAGGTTGTACAGAAAACTTCCAAAGCGATTATTATATTGTATTTTGGGCTGCCGAACATGATGCTAATAAAAACTTCTAGCACCAGTGTTCAGGTGGAATTACCCAGGTTTAGTGCAAAATCAAGAAAACAACTGCAGGATTGCACTATCGGCTGGTGTTAAGTTTTGCTGTGTTCGGAGTGGTTATAATCCTGAGTTGTAATAAAAAACTTTGAAAGTAATGTACTATTTCATTTCTGATCACAATATTAAAACTGAAAAGAGCTTTACTCCCAATTTTTCCGATAGAATGGTACTCTACAGCCAGTCTTTATTTATGAACAGAAAAAAAGCGTACCTTGTTTCAAAGAAGCGATGGAGAAATGCCGAATAGGCTTCGATACCGGGAAGGAGAGTAACTCACTCACTGACTATCTCATTCGACGTTTGCCAGATGATAAGTGAGAAGTGTCAAGTTTGAAAAAGCACAATGTTTGCAATATGTGTAGTTAGTTATGCAGCCGTTTGGACTCTCCACGGTTTGCTGGTACAGTAAAGGACTAGAATCAGTTGCTTCCCTTAATTTTCCCTCTCATTTCGATTTTGCTAGTTTAGGCCAGGTTTTTTCTCCATTCCGACCATCATGAGACATCTAGGAATCCAAGAATTTGTTCGTTTTTCAAGACGCTACTCTTGGGTTCTCATCCGCTACCTAACCCAGATATGTAAACTTTGGGAAAACACAATTCGGAACTTTGAAACGACTCGATTCTCAAGAAAACGAATGAAAGTAAGTGGTGCCTGGAACTCAACAGACCGCTTTCTCCTATAAGAAATGTCATAATAGGTACTATTCTCGAATCCACTTTGTTAACTTTCGAATTATAGTTTTAGTAACAATAACAGTTTTACAGTGTTGTAATAAGATGAAACAATTTATGATTTATATATTAAGATTCGGTAGAGCGAGAAGAATTTGTTCGAGTACCCGGCATGCCGTCGGGGGTTTCCCCGCTGAACGAGGAAGAATAGTTTGAATAATACGGGATCGATTAAAGAACTGGACCTTTAGAGGTCACAGCTATCGCTACAGCCGATAGTCTTCCAACCTACTGAACCGATAAATCCTCGTGAATGAGTTCGGAGAATGATTGGAAACCCCACAAACGCATTTTTCTCCATAAACTGACAACAATGAACTAAACATTGGTAACATCAAGGTTCAGGGCTTCACAGGATTTTTCCAACTCGAATTCAACGTTGGCTATTAATATTGTGAGAATGATTCATTATAGTTTATTTTGTTCAATAATAAGCCTTTGTAATCGAGTGGCAACAATTTTGTCTTTTCAAGTTTCAAAATTCCAAATCTACAATGTCAATTCGCCGTCCGTCTCCCGCATAAATGGCATCAGAATTTATAGGAAACATTCGTCCTTCCGAACATGGTCTCCATTCAGGGTCTAGTTGGTCCTATCTTCTTGCAAGCCCGATCGCCCCAAATGCACACATTTTTTGAGCCCAAAACGACGTTTTCCGAGGTTTTTACTGATACAGGCAAGTGGGTTGTCATTTGATAGTAATTTTGGACTCAAAACGGACTGATATAAGTTATGTTTCAGATCCGTGGAAATTCCCCACAATTCAATATGACACGAGCAATCGCGCTTATTCTGAAGATAATAAACCCATGTGTTAGAGTTTCCCAATATTTTCAAGTTTGTGGGCATATGAAAGCCGTGTTCGACAATGTTGACATTACCTTTACTTTGCAAAGGCACACGAGGAATTTTCTGGTCAAGAGAAGCGGCGAAAGGTTGAAGACAGCCTCTGCCCTGCATCTGCCCTGGTGTCCCTTTACAAAGGTGTTGTGCAGCCCATTCTGGAGTGCACATCTGTGATCTGGAGCCCTCACTACGACAGCCACACTGAGCAAATCGAGCGTGTTTTCAGGGCGTTCCTCCGGTTCCTGGCTTATAAGCTCTCCATACCCCGCGAGAACCTCGACTACGTTGAGCTCGCCCGGCGGTTCAACCTGCTGTCTCCCCGGGATCGTCGCATTTGCTTGGACGTCTCATTCCTCCATGGCCGGCTCTCGGGGCGTGTTGATGCCATGGACCTTCTGGCTCGTGTTGGCTTTCTCGTCCCTCGCCTCGCGTCTCGATCTGTCCCACCTTTTGCCGTCCCTTTCTCCGCTAAGTACCTCCACAACCATCCAATGTGTCGCCTTCTTCGACAAGTGAACCTCCTCTCCACGTCACACCCCTTAATTGACATCTTATCCTCGCCTATCTCATCTGTAAGGACTGCTTTGTTTCGTCATCTCAGTTCCGAGCCTCTGCACGATCCTATCTAGCTTTTTGTGGTGTAGGATCCTACCTACTGATTATTTTCTTTTTCCTTAATCCTTACAATTTGCAATTGGTTTCTTCCCGTTTTTCCTAATAAATAAATAAAGACAACAATTGATAGCTATCATTTGTAATTTCACGAGTTGAATTGAGTGTAGATTTGAATTGAAACAAATACGTCATTTGTGTGTGTTGGTGATCTGGTACGAGCATCCTGCTGTTTTGAATATCAGAATCCTTAAATCTATGGGTTTAGTATACACATAGATAAGTAGGACATTTACAAATAAAAAGCTTGGATTGTAAACAAGTTCAGTTCAAATGAACTGAGGCGTATTGAATATTGTCGTAGGCCACTGGAATATTTTTGAAAAAGGAATTGTGCTCCCTGTACATACCTATCTTCATTTACTAAAAAGGAAGAGGGAGTTTTCCAAACCGAATTGACAATTTTTTAAGGCAATTCAAGGATAAAATTAGTGAAGCAGAATGAAAGAATAGCATTTCATGAACTAATTAACATTGAAATCAAAAAGACAAAATTTCATAAAAATTACGGTCTTGTTAAGAACAGAAAAAATTACTCTGCGTTTGGCTGGTCTATTGAATCGTAATTTACTATAACTATATTGTTATCTATTGATCAAAAGAAAACTAACAATGGGATTACAACGGTATAAATTGATTAGTCACCCATTGTGCTCTAAAGATCGACACGTTGGAAGTTCTAGAGTTCTTAAATTGAAAGGCGAGGGGTTTTTTTTTACGGACGGTGAAAAATGATTCATCGACCGCAACAGCCAGGTATTCCCGTGGTTAATAATGATCATATTTTTAGACCCCGAACATCATTTGTTCGCAATGACGGTTTCGCTTGCAAATACCGAAAGGATCTGTATTTTGCCGCTTTAGTCATATAATATAACCTTTTTTAAAAACACAATCAATCATAACTTAAGTCCATGAAAAATTGAATTTTAAATGTATGTTTAAAAGTATAAATGCGTTTCCTTAAAATGTGCTAAGAAATGGATAGAAATATATTTTTTTCTAATCATGAATCTCTATTTAAATAGATAATTATGATTTAGAACGAATCCTCCCCATAAAATTGATAGGGATCAATATCTCCGAACACAAGGTGCCCAAATGTCAATTCAATTTATCAAGTCTGTGATACGGTAATTTTGAAATATTCGCTCATACAATGATGCAGGATGACTCGCAATTTTTCCGTTTTATCTATTTCTTCACCTTTTGTGATCAAACCCTGCCCTTTTGTCGATTGTTGAGGTATGCATGAAATTAATGAGCATTTTGTGTGCTATTCACTTGTGCAGCCGGTGATGTACATCGCTGCTGTTCTTCAGTAGCAGACAAAGCCTTAAAAAGTAGTGGACAGTTGAAAGCGAAAAGTTTTATCGTTAGGGTTTTATTCTCAAAATAGTTACTGTGTTCTCAGATGTATCAATTATGTTTGGTATCACAACCCAGAGGTAACACTCATTGCTAACATCATTTTCATTCAATGTTGCGTCCTACGGGATGATGAAGAAGAATGGTGGATTGGTTAGTATGTGGAAGATGTCACCAAGCAGTATTGTTGTTGATTACTATTCTTTCAAATACGAACTTACAAAATTTTTGACACGCGAGTCCGAATGAAAATCCTCACCATGTTTCCTGTCTAGCGTTGCCATCTAAAATCCAGAAAAGTTCACTCACGTCATTGGGGTTGTGCATTGCTATCTCGACACCATCATATTTGAACGTTCTTCATCATTTTACACCTACCATGTTGATTATGAGGTTCTATTGACAAGAAAACATGGAGAGAAGCTGAAAATCCACTTTTCCAGAGCGAAGTTACATTCTCATTCATTTATAACCCTAATCTAAATAAAGTGGAACCTACCCACTGCAGCTGGTAACCTCGGCCAGTTTTGGTTTGATCAAGTTTAACACCTACCCACTTCATTCTACTTGCAAGGTCTGAGGGGACAGTAACACTCATGAGTTTTTACGATTCAGGTAGTTTACCTGATCAATGTGTGCTAGTTGAAGTTGCCCCTTCCATTGAGCTGACTGCGGTAATGCCCGCCACGCTCAGAGGATGACCCAGAAGCTTGAAGGCGTCTGATTCATCTCCCAAGGTGACGGATTCTAAACTCAGGAAGGGCTAATTCACCATGATTCAATGTTTTCAATGAAGTGGAAAAATTTGAAACCTCTTTCTCTGTATTAACGTCTTCGTAACGGCTGAACTGGATATTTATTGGTTTATTTTTCAATAATAAACCATTGTAATCGCTCTTGAAAAAAAATTTCTAACCCCCCTGAAAATTTCATGGTTTACTTTTCAAGGGGTGTAGAATCCAAATCTACAATAAAAATTTTTCCGTCCGTCCACCGTACGCCGTATGCACGTTTTCTCCCAAACGGCTGGAGCAAAAAATCTGAAATTTTCAGGAAAAATCAAATATTGGTCCGACAACGCCCCGATTCTTTAGCCAGCTCTCTCACTTAATTTGAAGTGCCCTTTAAAGGTTGTCAAAGTTTTGTAAAATCCCTAAGAACCTCCAAAAAACACAGGCGGCGTAAATGTAGACTTTTTTTGAAGAACTTTCCATGAGGAATCGAATGAGCCCCTCCCCAGGTCTGTGACTCAAACCATTCCCGATGTATGGCATGATCTTATGCTGACAACATTTGCATCCACATTCACTACATCACGAGGTAACTTTATCGCAGTAACGTGGATACTGGAGAGTACTCCTAAAAGGGTCTATAGCCGATACACGGGTTGAAGAATTCTGATATGCATGAAACGCTGCAAATTCTTTCACTGGGGTTTATTATTCAATTTTATCCATTTGGCTTGCATTCATGATTTGAATTTCTACTAAGCTTTGGAGTGTGCGTGTTTCACAGGTGATAGAGCGATTATTGAATTTCAGGAGATATACATAGAGCGCGTAAATCGGTTCTCAACCAAAATACCTATTTGGATTGATCAGTTGATCATATTTGTGTGCCTCCTGAAATTCAATAGTCGCTCTATCACCTGTGAAACACTTAGTAGATATTCAAATCATGAATGCAAGCCAAATGAATGAAATTGAATAATAAACCCCAGTGAAAGAATTTGCAGCGTTTCTTTTAATTCACATAACCACTTTCCTAAAATCAAAAATTAAGATCAGCTAATATGTTCCAAGACATTCATTCATGCTCGTACGAATTGCGTTATGCATTTGCGAACATTCGAAGCACAGTTCGTGTGTTTTAAATTCGCTTAATTTCAGTTGTTCCGTTCATGGGTTTTAATCCGTCTAGATGTTTGTTGGATTGGTCTAATCTAAATTAGATACCTATCAGCGTAAAATTTTATTAGATGGACAGTTTATTTACATAATTTTACAGGTTACATTCTCCAATTGCATAATAACCGATGGTAGTGTAACGCTGTGGCCTAACACAGAGTTGGTTCTTACTTCTAATTTTTATTAGGTACCTAAAAAACTATATTTAGACCTTATTAATTATTAAAATATAGATTCCATATACCATGAATGATGTAGGAACCTAGTTGATAAGTCAGTTATATTGCTGTTAATGTTATAAAATCATTAATTTTCGGTTATAAAGTACTCATATCTCTCATTAATTTACAAGTTTCTATTGTCTAATCGCCCTCAAATCATTCTCGGCATTTTGATGGACCTCCTCCATGATAGCTAGTATTTGCATCTAATTTGTTATATTTGTCACGAATCCTTTCGTTTTTGGTATACGTAAAAGTCAGCAACGCAGTGTGGATACACACTGATCAGCTGAAGGGTCCTTGTGGCTAATTTAATTAGTAATCGATTTACAGAGGTAAAGTATAAATGGAGTTGTTTTTAGGACGTCTGGCAAATAGGTATGTAAGTATGTAAGCAAGTTATACTTGCTTCCTTATATTAACACTGCAGCTGGCTTCCTCAGAACCCCTGCTCCTGTATAAACGAGTTGTAGCTGTATTCTCCCTCAGGGAATCACTTGCTCCTAACGTGTCGTAGCAGTTCGGCGTAATTCGGGTGATCTTGCTCCACCGTCCCTTTGTCACCCCTTCAGGGGAAAACGTAAACCCACATCGTGTTACGAGTATCTAGGTACCTGTTGATCATCTAAATGCAACACTTCCTAATTAGTTCGTCCTTTCAAACTCCTCTCGTTCAACATTTCGCAACTAAACACCAAACTTTCATCCGTTCAAATTTGAATCCCCTGAAATTCATAACGTGATGTGTTAATGACACTTTTATTACCATGAGCAATAATTGTGTTGTCATAAGCTACAACTTTACGATTTGAGTACAAGCTGGTTTACCCAGCGTTGCCCGGGTCGGGGCATTCATTCTGGCGAGGGGATCATACCCCTCATTATAACAGAAAGGTTAAGCGTATGTCTTTGTTTTTCATTTTCTCTTTTTTCTCGTATATTCCCCTAATTGGGAAGGTGCCTCTGTCAATGTAAACAATAAAATAGCAATAGTAAAAGACCGTATAAAACGTTAGTGCCTGTGTTTAGTGAACCGGCAAGAAATTACGCGAACGGATCACACTGCCGATCGGCGCTACTTCATTCCTCACAATTATTACTCAACACTGCTGGACTTATTTCATCACAGCTGCAATATTGATTTTGACATTTAAAAACGTTTTCTTGATACGTAAATTATTATTTTGCAATAGATTAAACATGGACGTTGTTCAAACCATGACGTTTACCTCGTTGATGTTTGTTACTGATAATGACCTAACCGTCGAAATCGATTTAACTGTGTAATTCATTATTTTCGTGGAAATATTGACAACGTTTCGTTTTTATTCCGTTTCTATTTTACGTTTACCTATCATAGAAAACGTTTATTACTCGTCATAACTTTAAACGAAGAATCCAATCTCAAAAATTAAATTGGAATTAAAACGCACATAATCATCATTAATTATCGAACCATTCAAACGGTGGTGGGATTGAAATCATGGTAGGTACCAATAACAGCACTTTCCGATTCCACCGGTATTTGAGCTTAATCATTTACAAAAAAACTGTAACTGCGACTCAACTATAGCGGTGATTACCCAGTACGATTGATACGTTGACTGGCCACTTGTCGATTGTACAATTATTGTCAAATAACTCCCCAGATCATCAATTTGGTTTTAGACAACATCACTCAACGATGGATCAAGTCCATAGGATCACTAACATCATCGAAAAAGCCCTTGAAGGTAAACAAATTTGTGCCAGTATCTTCTTGGATGTGGCTCAAGCCTTTGACGAGGTTTGGCACGAGGGGCTAGAGTACAAACTGCACAGGGATCTCCCAAGACAGTACTACTGAAGTCCTACCTCGAAAATAGACATTTCAGGGTGAAGCAAGATGACCAATACTCCGGCTTGAAGCCCATAAAAAGCAGGGGTCCCGCAGGGGAGTGTCTTAGGGCCAGCACTCTACCTCCTGTACACTCTGGACTTACCCCAACAAGAAGGCACAACTGTTGCCACCTTTTGCAGATGATACGGCTATCCTCTCTGTTGGAGATGATATAGAAGCTGCGACACGCAAACTACAGACGGCTACTACTGAGGTTTCTAAGTGGACCAAGATGTGGATAATGAAGCTGAACGAATCAAAATCAGCCCACATCAACTTCACTAACCGAAAAGTCCCAATCTTGGATGTTGAGATCAATTCGAATAAAATACCGCATACTGAATCAGATAAATACTTGGATTTGACACTTGACTCCAAATTAAACTGGAATAAACACGTAGAAAAGAAGAAAGAAGAACTTAAAATCGAGTACAGAAGGATGTATTGGCTAATGAGAAGGAATTCCCATCTCTATTTTCACAACAAACTTCTTATATATAAGCAGATCCTTCGCCCTATTTGGACCTATGAGATACAGATCTGGGGCTGTGCAAAGAAATCAAATATTAAGAAAATCCAAACCTTTCAGAATAAAATACTGAGAAGTATAGATGGAGCCCCTTGGTATATGCGAAACGATGATATTCATCGAGATTTGAGAATGGAGACAGTCTATGAAATTATTGCAAAATACGCAAGAACATCGCCTCCTCAAATATGAAAACCCGGAGATGCTCTACGTTTTGGACAACGAAGGTGAAACCCGCCGTCTCAATCGAAACAAACCACTGGATTTAGTTGTGCTGCGTGAATAGAAGTGCAATCGAACTCAGTGCTATTTAATTGAGCTATATAACAAAGGGCTAGGTTTTGCTGTACCTCTATTGATTTGTAAAATTGCTAGATGAAGAGTATTTGATTTTTCAGTTGCAATTAATATATCACGAAAAAAATATATGTAACTCCTACCCTAAAATCCTACTTTTTTTGCTCACTAAAATGGCCGTAACTACACCTCAATTTAACTTGTAAATTGGAATCTGATTACATCGTTGGAAAGAGAGCTTTACATTTTCTAACTTCCGGATGCCAAGACAAGAGTTTTGGACAAAATGAGGACCAAGACTGAATTGTGAAAAATTACCAAAATTCAACTTTTCTAACAGGAGTTACTCCTGTTATTGGCGTTTTTAATGTGGTGCTCGTGATTCCCCGTCCAATGAAAAAACTTCCTTAGAATCTCAGCTTTCCAACGGTTTAGACATTTTTAATTTTTCAGAAGAAAATGTTTTCAGAGAATTGAAGTTGAATGCTGAAAAACGTGGTTTTCTGTGCCAAATCGATGCGAAACCGTTGGTCGTTTTTCCAGAAGTTTGGTATCTATTTCTGCGTACTTGTGGTCGCTGAAACGATTGGTGACACTCTTCAACAGTTGCGACTCATAAAAAAAGGTAATATATCAATTTTATGTTCCCTTCTATCTCCCAGAGCCTCGTCACTCGGTTAGGAGCTCTCTTTGGAACTGTACCCTTTGGTTATACCGTTTCTTAACGGTGCGAGTTTCGTCCTTCATAGTAAACAATAAACAGAAGGATTTGCTGAAATTTCAATGAAAGATGAGGAAGGCAAATCGTCATTTTTGTGAGTGTTAACCGGTAGGGGTTTTAAATGAGTTTTTCAAATGTGGACTATTCCGGCATGGTGTATGTGTACTGCACATGCGGCTATGAGGGAGCACCAGTGACGTTTTCACCACTGACGGGTCCCTAGCAGATAAACTAGTAACCCGTAAAGATTAGAAACCAACAAGTAAGCTCCGGAGACTCGCTCCCAAACGCAAGAAAATACCTCACACGTGACGGAAGGTGTTAAAGATCGCGTTCTCGCGTCAGACGAGAACAATCCTATCATAGGTGACATTATCAATGTACCGCATTCTTGCGTGCACCGAAATTTGAAGAGAAACGAACTTTATCCATTCCACTTAACGAAAGTTTCATTAAGCTTCATTAGCTTAATATTAGCTTCATGACAATAAGGTGAGGAAGATGGAATTCATATGACGGTACCTTGATCAGCCAACGACGGTTGTTTTCCGGAGTAACGTGATCTTCGAAACAGTCTCGTTTCGCCTGCTGAAAACAGTCGGTTGACGGGGATAAACACTTTTTCTTCCTGTTCAAATACAAAGTTTCATTATTGAAAGTGAAAACTAAAATCAAATATAGTGAAACACCCAGTTTTATCCGAAAGACGATGCGTAAACATCAAAAGTGTTCGACAGACAACCTATAATTTGACGTAATTGTGATAAAACTTACTCATTATTTTCAATACGATTGCTTTTGTATTTATTTTTTTTTTTTTTTTTACATGAAGTCATTCACATTCAGTTCACTACCTACTTAAAATGCTTATTTGACTTAGTTGTGATATCACTTACCAACTTGTTATCTTAAAAACTCAAGTGTTAGGTACATTTTTAAGGCCTTAAAAACACCTCATTGTGATTGGTGCCAAACGAAAATAAAAATTGTGATTTTGAAGGGAACATATAGCCCGAATCATAGTTTATTCAATGTTTCAACACCTTTTTCATTCCCTACTTAATCGGGTTACAATTATTCTGAAAACCTTCCCCTATTTTTGTTTAAGGTTACACTGATCAAAATCTGAAGTTCTTTTTTTGGTTAAAATAAGTTAGCGATCGAAATCAACTCTTCAGGTGAGACTTTGATGAAAAAAATAAAGGAACGGTTAGACTTATACATTTGGTCTTAACGGGAATGATTCCTGAGAAATGAAAGAGTAGTGAATTTTTTCAGATTTTTCAATCAATTACAAACGGAGACTACAGCAGTTTAAGAATTTTCGATGAAAATACTGCTAGTGTCGACTACTGATGCACAGCAAATTTCGAAAATTTTCAGTTATCGTCACCCTCTGGCGACTAGGTAATGAATATGAACCGAAAATGTTTGTCAGTAGTCGAAACGCTCCCCGAACCAATCAAAATATCATTAGATACGCAAATAAACTGAATAAATGTTGCCTAGAAGCAATAAACGATACAGAAATTTAAAAGGTATTACTAAATGTCAGGTAATAAAGTGAAATACACTTACATTTCCAGTCCGTCCTCAGCCAAAACGCGAACAATCAGCATGGAAACGCGGTCAAACGAACAATAGCAGCTTTGAGCGCTCTGGAGTCCTTTAAACCTGCGTGTTCCTAAGGCAACCTTATCTCCCTACGCTGAGAAGGAATAGTAGGAATACAGTAGGAAGCAACAAATAAAACGTCCAACCATGTCTTTATCCTTAGCATTTGCCCACTTCTGACGCATTAGTGCAGTGTCGACTTCTGACGCATTACCTTATGATAATTTTGATCGAAATCACCCCAGGCAAAATCAAGAATTAAACGATTTGAGGGGTTTCTTCCAAGAACCAAATAAGTCCTAAAATCTCAAACTGGGTAAATCTTCTATTTGACAATGCCAAATCCGCATAAAAGCTGACGTGTGACGTGTTGGGTGCTTGCAGAATTTCAGCTGCTAAATTTAGTTGAGGTTAGTTCAACATATTATTTTTGTATATATGTGTAATATATATTGACAGCTGGTCACAGACCCGAATGATGAATTGAGAACCTAATCTATTATTTATATATAATATATCAATCAGCATAGCGGAGCAACGTGACAATAAAACGGCAAACTGAGACGCAGTAACTTATCGGCTAGGTTTTTTTTAGCAGCAGATTGAATCGAATTGTTTGGTTATTGTCTGAAACGCCGAACAGTTATTTTCATCTTGTCATCAGGCCAATGTTTGAAGCCTTGCAGCAATAGGACATACACGGTTCTTGTAGAAACAATCTTTCCCCTAGATTGCTTGTATGTTGAGGAATAAATTGGCATCTCTGTCTCGGTTTTTGAATTTTGGTTTATTATTCAATAATAAACCATTCTAATCGCTCTTGAAAAAAAAAATTTTAACCCCCCTGAAAATTTCATGGTCTACGTTTCAAAGGGTGTAGAATCCAAATCTGCAATAAAACATTTTCCGTCCGTCCGCAATACGCCGTACGCCGTACGCACGTTTTCTCCCAAACGGCTGGAGCAAAAAATCTGAAATTTTTAGGAAATATCCATGTTGGTCCGACGACGCCTCAATTCTTGAACCACCTCTCTCACTTAATTTAAAGTGCCCTTTAAGGGTTGTCAAAGTTTTGTAAAATCCCTAAAAACCTCAAAAAAGTCGAAGCGGCCTAAATTTGGACTCCTTTTTGAAGAACTTTCCATGAGGAATCGAATGAACCCCACAAGCATCCCCGGGTCTGTAGCTCAAACCATTCCCGATGTATGAATTTACCCGATTTATGCTGCCAACATTTGCGTTTTTTTTTTTTTAATTGCAGTAACTTAGTGATGTAGTGAACGTGGATAGTGGAGTGAACTCCTAAAAGGGTTTATAGCCGATACACTGGTTAAAACATTCTGATAACCATAAAAAACGCTGCAAATTCTTTCACTGGGGTTTATAATTCAATTGGCTTGCGTTCATGATTTGAATTCCTACTAAGCTTTGGAGTGTGCGTATTTCACAGGTGATAGAACGATTATTGAATTTCAGGAGATGTACATAGAGCACGTAAATCGGTTCTCAACCAAAATACCTATTTGCATTGATCAGTTGATCATTAAATTTGTGTGCCTCCTGAAATTCAATAATCGCTCTATCACCTGTGAAACACGCACACTCCAAAGCTTAGTAGAAATTCAAGTCATGAATGCAAGCTAAATGAATAAAATTGAATAATAAACCCCAGTGAAAGAATTTGCAGCGTTTTTATGTAGGTATTTGACGATATTAATAGTATTGGTTTTTTAACTTTTTGAATGTTACCATCGAGAATACAATGTTACCTTTGTAAAGAATTTCAAGGCAATAGACGGTTTGTGTATTGCCGACTGGGTTTCAATTTTTTCAATACTAAATAAATCTTTTTTCAGTTTTAGATAAAATAAGGGGTGTTTACGAGTATTTTTTACATTTTTGTTTAGGGGAGGGGGTACCAACTTACAAGAGAGGGCTGGTTCTAAGTTAATTTTGGGGGGGTGGGGCACCCCTGGGTTATTGGAAGGAACCCCTCAATTATTTTCTCATTTTACCTAGGTATAAAGTGGAACATAAAATAATTTTTCACCATTGCTTCAAAAAACTCACAGATACCACTTCTCTCCATCTATTCATTAGTAGAGGTTACTTTCTCGCCATATTTGGATAACTGCAGCTGTTCAAATAGGTGGGTTGTGAGTGCTAATAGCCAATTTGAACGATGTTGTTTATTCTTTCAGTACATCCATCTTCCAATTGTGGCGCATTCATTATCTCCGTATTTCTAAGAGATGTTTATTAGTTTATTGTAGTTTCGACAGAGTTTTTCGAATGTGGTCTTTCCTAACATTTACGGATTCTATACTCGTAACCAGGTGAACTTGGGGAATTTCCGAGGTTTCCAAAACAGGCGTAGACCGAAGACAACTATAGTTTGGGTTAGATTGCAGCGCTCCAATGACCATCTGATGAACTAACGAAGAATTCGACATCGAGTGCAACTTCTACTCTGCCCCTCCTTGGTAAACTGACAACTGTTCTGTGTGGCCGGGTTGAATGACGTGTCCGCTCGGCTCCTCTCAGTGCGCATGACCGCGGTCTTATCGTTGTTTTGTTTTGATCTCCCACCGGCACAGAGTTAGAATGGTTAGAGGCCCCAACGCCGTCGCATCCATTTTTCGTGAGTTACAAGCCTCGATATTTCTCAAGCTTTCGCAACTTTGCTTCACCTTGGAAAGCTCCCGAGCCGACACCTATTTCTCTTATAGTTTCATTGATCCTTGTCTACGAAGGTACCGACTAATATTGTAAATCTTCTCACACTATTTGATGTTGTGGGAATGCACCTTATCAAAGCCTATTGATAACATAACATTGAAACTAGGATAGTACCTAATCACAAACTTTAATTCGAACTTCATTGACCCTTACAATCCTGAGAAGGTTAAATGACTGGTCAATGATTCATTCCCTCCCATTCTTTGTAGTAGACGTTAGTAAAGTAACTGACAACACACTCTTGACAATCACTTTTCCTCTTTCCATTTCATTAACAATACGCACTCCTTACGTTATTCAACAGGAAAATGTAAATATGCACCAGCTTAACTAATCGTGATAGGCACATACAGGTGAGAATTTCTACCAAAGCAATGTCATACATGGAATTATAGTTATGTACGTATCTACCTATTTATACAATCATTGTATGAATTACTTAAGATATCCCAAGATTCGATTAGTTGCTATTTTTATTTCATGTAGGATGCAGATACTGCAAAGGATGCAGATACAAAAGAACTGTAAAATATTGGAGCTATACGGGATGTTCCAACTCTTGAGGATCGATTCGATAGCTCATTTATAACAAAAAAATAGCTATTTGGGTTTTTTCGAACCAACGATTTTAAGTCGTTAAAATGACAGTTACTCCCTGAAACTAGTCTCCAAAATCAATTGTAAGAATTGACATTCAAAGGAGTCAAATTTTACATCTCCAAGCAAAATTTGAAAATTTCATCATGACAAAAAGCAGAAAATTAGTCCAAAAGTCAAATTAGAGAATTTACGAAAAAAGAGTTTTTTTTCATGTTTTTTTTATGCTCACAATAAACAGGATTTGTCACTTCCGATGAGTAACTTTCCCAGAACCTC
Source organism: Creontiades dilutus (assembly GCA_031894815.1). Taxonomy (NCBI): domain Eukaryota; kingdom Metazoa; phylum Arthropoda; class Insecta; order Hemiptera; family Miridae; genus Creontiades; species Creontiades dilutus. Next base: position 155,284 of record JAVIWC010009320.1, on the reverse strand, counting down.
AGATTTTTAAAGGTTAGTGTAGTAAATAACATTGTCACAATGTCTGTCTGAGTGCCACAACACGAGGGTTTTCATAGTCAAATCGACGTTTTCCTAAACCATTAATCAAGTTTCTACATAAAGACAAAAGTTTGGCGATGGAAGGGCAGGATCAACAGTTGGAATGTTGAGTTAGTTATGTGTACACAGCTCGAGTGGTATGTGATTCACCCGTTCCGAGTGGTAGTTAGTCCTTTCATTTTAGGGAAACAAGGGGGAATAAAAACGGACTGTGGAGTACTTTTTTTTCGGAGTGGTACGCCGTTTATTTCGAGGTGCTGTCTAAATTGAAATTGAGTGAAAATTCTATAAGTATAATATTCTCAAAATGACCGGGACCATGTATACCATATTATTACAGTTCCATGTAGGTTCCGCGCAGGCATGTAGTATTACGGCCAAGCGTGAGTCTTTCTTCAGTTTTTTCACTTATAATTAAAAAACGATCAATTTCTTATAGCTAGGCCTCACGATCTCACAAATCTGAAGACAGGTACCGCTGGAAACAGCGTTGAATTTACTATCGTTCATTCGGAGAAAGATCATTCATTCATTGGTTAGAAGGATTCAACGTGAAACAATAGCCGGAACAAAAATATTTCTTAAATATTGAAATGTCCAATGTTTTCGATTTGTTGATATCCAAATTGAATCTCATTAGGGTTTTCGTATAAAAGCTCTTAACCTTCCGGCGCTCGCGCCTAGGCGAGTCACACGAGCGGGTGCGTGCCGCACTCCGTGCAGCCAATCATAATCATGGATTTCTGGCACATAAAACGCGTTTTTTGAACTGAAAGGAGGTTTTTTCAAAGGAAAACCGTTATATGAATAAACTCTGGTATATTTGAAAAAATCTGAACCTCAACATGGTAGCAAACACACAAGTAAAAATAATCACTTTTTCACCATTAGCAATTTATTTGATTAGAAATAAGGAAATTATTTTATCTCCATAAGAATATTCGTATGTACCTGTACCTACCTACTAAACAACGTCCGTCAAATTCTCATCAACCGTCATCAGCTAGCAAACATTTTGAAAAAGTAAAAAAAGTAAAGACATTTTTTTACTTAATATTACATTTGAAGAACAATTCTGAAAAAAAGAAGGAAAATTACTTCAATATGTGGTAACACAGGGACTTTATGAAACTGTAAAATTACTCTTCGTAGGTAAGTCATTGAAAAAAAAATCAAAGCTGAAGGTTCTCGGAGGTTCCATTAATTGGAAAGATAAGGCTTTCACTAATTTCCGTCGTCAAGGCGCATCATCTGTATGGTTGGCCGCAAAAATCACAATAGAATGTACGTTTGAAAACGTGACAATTAGAAACCCCAAAGAAAGCTGTAAGCTATAAAAAAAAGTGTAATTACGATCGAAGCCTGGCTGGAAAAAATTTAAAAAAACACCGGCGTGCGCGCGCCTCAAAACTTGCGGAGAAAAAACTCCCGAGACTGGGCGTGTGCTTCACTACGTGCGGCTCACTCGGACTTGCCGACTTCAATCGAAAGATTGCAATTGATTACATTTGTTTTTCCGGGGTCAGACCACGGGAGTCAGTTGGGGAGATTGTGAACTAGGAATACCTTGCCCTCCTAAGACTTTTCCACCTCGCCTTCCCTCCGAAATTCCAAGATTCCTGGCTTTGCCGCACGCAGTGCGGCTACGCGCCCGCCGGAAGGTTAACGATGGCTCACAAAAAGAAAACAAAAATAAGCTTCCTCGATTATTTCAACAGAAGTTTTAGAAGTCACGCTAAGATGAGGAAAACGCGTATCCGGAAGAGAAAACGTCGAATATTTTCGATGGATATCGCATGACTCAGTGGCTTTCGCAAGTTGGGAGTGTTAGGAAGTCAGGGATGGGATTCTTCGTGATTTGTCTCTCTGAATCGAATGTTTTGTATTATTCCCTAGGTTTTAGTGGATCATCTTGCTGAAATTTGGTGAACGGGTCTGAATCATTCATTTCTCATAAATTTCAACACCCGTCAAGAACTTCGGTAGGTTTCATCCGAATTTAATGGAATTTTCAGAGAGTTTGCGAGTTAGAGTGGACCCTTTAGAGTATCATATCTTAAAAATCAATGATTTACTCTGACGATGCGCAAATTCAAAATCCGACAAGCACCATTTTTTCAGGTTCTAGTGGTCCGATTTCGCTAACATTTGGAGGATAGATGGAGAAAGTCGATCATCTCATATTACTTAAGTATCTACATACTTTTTCGGATACTTTCTGGTAATTTGAGAAATTCTTGTGGAAAAGGTACCAAATCATCCAATTTAATGGAAATTAAAGTTTTTTGTAATGAGGTCTTAAGTGCTTATTTTCGTTGGGTTGCCTTTGCTCGTACTAAATATTTAAATAAATAAATAAACAAAAACAGAACTAGTCGGGAAAATTTGACATTTTGATACCTTCCTCTAGAATTTGCACACTACATTCCGTACTGACGTGGTTTTCTCTCGGGTTTGGTAACCAAGAAAGAAGTGTTTTATCGAAAAACGGACTTCAGATTCGTGTTCAGCACCTCGAAAAACCCCTTAGAGAGTAGGTTTGAAAACGATTAAACAGAGTTTATTTTTGAGCAATTTTGATGAAAAAACGCGAAAATAACCATGAAGGAAGCGTTTTATCGAAAAAAGGACTTCAGATTCGTGTGCAGTACCCCGGAAAACCCCTTGGAGAGTAGGTTTAAAAGCGAGTAACACTTTCAACGATGATGATATCATATGACATCATTGGCGTATGATTTCGAAAAATATCGAGATAAAACTAACTAAATTCTGGAGAAGAAAGAAAAAATTTGAATTTAGTGCAACAAATTCTAAAAGCATCTAAAGTACACAATGAAAATTCTAGATTTTTAGTGTCCTTCGACCAATACAACAGGAATAATTATACGATATACTTAGGTAGAGCTTTTTACAAAAACATGTTTGGAATAGAAAACATATTATTGAAAATGATTAGTAAAATTGAAAGAAAAGTCAATTAATTTGGTTCATCATTGTCCAAACCATGGATTTGAACCCAGCTGAAACTCCTTATTTTCCGCTCGTTGTTAGTTTTCCGATACTAAGTGGCGTGGGAACTGTTCCCGGAAAATCATCATTTTTTCCACCATTGCCGGGTCAACTTCTTATTAACCCCTTTAACATTTATGCCAACTCCTTATCCTATACTCGCACAAAACACGACAACTTGGGAATTCCCTGCATTTAGTCAAACCCACTCCTTTCTCATTCAAGAATTTCTCCTGTGAAAATTAGATAGATCTTGCCCTTTCATTACGAGTTTCTATAGGCCCTTCATTTTACCGTCAACTGTCCCTTCTCCGGTACATTTCTTTAGGTTATACCAATAGTCAAGTGGTCATTTATGTGAAATACCTGGTTTTGCGCAACTAAATATCCAAAATCTATAAAATTTTGGCCTAAATTTGTACTCTTTTTGAAGAACACTCCACGAGGAATCGAATGAGCCCCTCCCCAGGTCCGTAGGTCAAACCATTCCCGATCTATGGCCCGATTTATGGTGCCAACATTCGCGTTATTTTGGTTTATTATTGTTTTTGTGTTGATATCAGTAACCTAGTGACGTAGTGATGTAGTAATGTGGATACTGGAGTGAACTCCTAAAAGGCTTTGTAGCCGATAAACGGGTTGAAGCATTCTGATGTGCATGAAACGCTGCACACATCTACGTGCTCTTTGCATATCTCCTGAAATTCAATAATCGCTCTATCACCTGCGAAACACGCACACTCCAAAGCTTAGTAAAAATTCAAATCATGAACGCAAGCCAATTGAGTAATAAACCCCAGTGCAAGAATTTGCAGCGTTTTTTTAAATTCCAACCAAATTAGGACAATGTGTGTTATTGTATCCGAAAAAGTTTGTACAGATGTTTTAATAGATACAAGTAAATTTATCTGGATCCGTTGTTACTTTCCGTCGGCAAGTACCTATATCCATTAGCTGCTTTCAATATGCCCAATACGCCGACAAGTTTAGGGGGTCGCTATCCTTTACAATCAAGAAAAAACATACTTAGAATCATGTCTTTAATACGTGAAAATAGTCTACCAGAAAACATATTTTCCTGGCAGTATGCTCTTTTAACTCTGGTTGCTGTCGGTTGTTCTAAATGCAACACTAGGTACCTGTCTATTTATTCTAGGCACGAACGGTAGCTAGTTATTTATATTCCATTTTATTGCCGAGTAGAGTTGAAACAAAACGTCAACCGTTTAACAGATCATAAACTAGCATTACCGCAATGTATTACAAATTACTATCCATGAAAAGGATGTTCAAGTCAAAACTGTGTTACTCCAACCACGAGCAGGTGTTAACAGCTTTTTTGTTTTGCAGGTTGTACTAAAAGCTCAAATGTCCACCAAATTCAACTTGTAATAACGTAATTTAGGAAAATTTGCTGTCACGATCACGCTGCACACGGATTTTTGAAAATAAATTTACCCTTCTGGGTAAGATGTGCGAAATATCAGAGACTCATAATATTGATGACGAATTGATGGTGAGAAGCGATGAAGAGGAAAATTGACTGGTGATACATACATTGCTCTCTACCGATTTTGTGAACCTTTTTGTAGGGAGAGAAGTATCACATTTCTCTCTGTTATTAGATCAACTAGAGCTAATCAAGAAATACAACGCGTCCTGCAAAGAGCAGAGAACTTGCAAGGCGAGAATAATTAAAATTTACTTCAACAAACCAGACTAGGCCGATGCAAATTATCAATAATTGTTTTCTAAATCAATAAACTCGAAAGCACATGAATGTTCCTTCAAATTTTGAAGATGAATTCCGTCAGTGATAGTCTAGGAGACGCTCGCACTCTCTTCAATTGTTCAATTGTTGGATTTCTAATTCAACCTCTATTAATGTACGAAATACAAAAACTGCGAATTATAACACTACGAATTATGTCGAAGCAAGTGAGGCTATAATTCTGAACCTGTCTTCAGATTCTTATTTTTTCCAATTTCCAACTACGAATTTTCCAATTCCAATTTTTATCCAGTTTTACAACAAACCTCGGACATTTGAGATGTTTGGACACGGGGGAAGGAGGGGCTAACAACCAATCCTTTATATTTAATCGAAAATCTTCCGAACAACACACTCAGCCGTTTAACCACCCATTCTCGACTTCTACCAAGCTTCCCCCCCCCCCCCCCCAGAATCTGTTTTTAACGCGTTCACTTTTCTGATATAAAGTGCCACGGGTTCAGGAACGGTGAGTACCCAGTTGGGCTGTCGACGGTCATCTGCGCTGTACCCAGTCAGGCGCTATTTCAGTACCCACTCGGGCGTTGTTCTTGCCTCTCAGTACCCAGACGGGCGATCCCCGAATTGATAATGTACCACAGACTTCGTCTAATGCACAGAGATCAACGGTTTACGTAGAAGTGCTATCTCATTCGGAAGTAGTAAATCTGGTAAAATTTTGAGGGGGGGGGGGGGATTACAGTGGTTTAATGGGTGGGGGTGGTAAACCTATTTTCCCCCTCTATCTTTTAAAAAGGTTTGTTATTGAAAATGATCAAAATTATCTCTGCTGCTACTAGCGAACGATGAAAACCCATTTCGACTAAATTTAAAATTCAACTCCGTTCTCACTGAAAGCACATTTTGAACCTCTTAGCGAACGATTCGAGTGGCGTCAAATGTGTCCAAAGACCAATTAGTTTACTTCCTGTCGAGTAACGCAGCCTTCTTGTTGAGATACAAAATGGTTTGAAGTATTCTGCAAACAACACTGCAACTCAGAAAGACGCTCGTGAGATATTCATTGAAACCGTGATCTAATTCATTTCCCTCTGCTCTTAAAATCACTTCCACTTAAATCCACTACGTCAGAAGTGCACTTCTACCAGTTCTCAAACTGCATTAGTGTCTGATGATAACGTGCTACGCTTACTAATCCAGCTTTCTGTTTCAGTTTTAGCGTTCGCTGCAACATTCGCAATGGCATCTTCAAGCAAAGAACTCGACGCTCTGAGGTCTGGAAGCGCTAAATTCTCTTCGGATCTGTTTGCCGTAAGTTGTTTCGAATTTATAGAAATTCTCTTACACTTGTGCTTACGAGATTTCTTCATTAAATAACACGCTGAATTCTCAATCAATCGGACAATTTTAACAAATCCCCTCCCCTTAAAAACCGTTTTATTTCAGAAGTGTTGAAATGATTGATTTTTCTATTTGATCAAAATTTAATGAATATTCAATATTCCGTCACAGCGAACAGATAGATGCATGTTTAGGGGACTCACACAATTTCAGTAATGACTACCACCAAAATTATTTTGAAAAGTTTCTAGTTCTTCATTCGGTACCTAATATATTTTGTGAAAATAGGTCATTTAAAGCGGAATTTAGACGTACATCCTCGAATTTAATTGAAATATCAAACCATTTCAATAGATGAGGATCAATAACACCACTTATAAAATCGTGTCAAGTATTTGAATCAATAATTTAAACAAAAACTGTTATTGTAGTCTAACTGTAATTGTTAGGCACATAACACCTACGTGATGTTATCATCGCGGACATTTTTGGAATCAAAATAATTACATTTATAGGCAAAATTATGCGGCCCCGGTGACATTGTTCCATTTTTGGCAGGGATTTCCTATATTTTGACAAATACGGGGGGGATTCAACCGACTGTAGCAAAAACATTTTCGAATAAATTAAATGAAAAAATCTTTTTAAGAAAGCTTTTATTTAAATCCCCTAAAAAGAAGGAAACAAATATTTACTTAGAAATTTTAACTGTTTACTTATAGCCTATAAAGAGTGTCCCAGGAGTTATGCACAATCCGACTTCTACGTGTTCTACAACTCATTTCCGACCAAAAATGCAGTTTTGTGCCAGAGGCCTCGTTTCAGAGCTATTCACGATTTAAGGTTTTTTGTGTGTTTTCGATCTTATGTCATTAAAACTATCATAACTCCCTCAATTTTGGAGATAGCTCAAATTTGATGACGCCGTTGGAAAGAGCGTTGGATTGTATTGTATGTATTTGATGTTTGAAAATTTTTTTAAATTGCATTGAAGATATGCGATTGCTGCGCGAAATGGCAGTTTTGTCAGTATCTTGAAATCGCCTGTTTTTCATCTCGCCTAGAAACCCCATGAATGCTTGACGCAGAACTGTGCAGGCCTAGTAAAACGTGCGACGAAATGCCAGCTTCCCAACGGTGTAGTCGTTTTGGTTTTAAAAATACTTTTGGTTAAGGAAATGGTGTTTAACTGCAGAAATACGTGTGTTTTCTATTAAAATTGAGGTTTTTCCAAAAGTATTGACGAAAAAAGGTTGGAGGCGGGATATACGTAACTTTTCTCGCTGAATCGAATGGTGACATCGTCAGACCTCTCACGTGACGATTTAAGTTAGTTTTTTCGGATGCGTAAACCCGTTCGTTTGTGAACATCGTCCACGGCATTCCTAAGCTGTCCGGTCAAAGTCAGGATAATCGAAGAGCCAAGAGACGGCTATTGTTTGTGTTCATTTACGATTGATTGCGATGAGTAGCATTCATCTTTTTGCTGACACTATGGACCCTTATCAAATCAGGCTTCCGTATCATTACCAACTCTTCCCTTTCGTCTCTTTCCTCGTTCTATTTCCTTTAGAATGGTTTTCCCTATTGCATATTCCCATCCATCATGGTGCGCTATAGCTAATGAACATAACTGGTTGTAATAACCAAAACCTTAGTGACCTTAGTGATCGAAAAGGATTAGTAGATAAGAAACAGATAGTAAAAAAACAATAGAATCCGAAAAAACTAGCATTCATCTTTTTGCTGACATCATGGGAAGCTGGCATTTTGTCGCGCTATGGGGTAGTTCTAGGCGAGATGAAAACAGGCGATTTCAAGATAGCTAATGATTAAAAAACCGTGTTCGCAAGAGTTGTAGAACACGTAGGACCTTAAAAAAAAGCTATTATCGTTCTATTTCCTTTAGAATGGTTTTCCGAAGCATATTCCCATTATATTACATCATGGTGCGCTATAGCTAATGAACATAACTGGTTGTAATAACCAAAACCTTAGTGACCTTAGTGATCGAAAAGGATTAGTAGATAAGAAACAGATAGTTTACTAGTTAAAAAAGGATCAGTGACATAAAAAATATTATCTACCAATATTTTTTCCTTATACTAACCGACGTGTTCGCAAGAGTGTGAGTTGTACATAGGAGGAGTGTGACTTCCTAGGTGCTCCAGAAGCATTACCATTGGCAAAACCGTACACAAAAATCATGTCAACATAATCACTTGTGGTATAGCTACTCAACTGAGTAGCAATCAATCGTAAATGAACACAAACAATAGCCGTCTCTCGGATCTTCGATTATCCTGACTTTGGCTGGACAGCTTGGAAATGCCATAGACGCTGATCACAAACGAACGTTTTCATTCATTAAATTCATTTTCATTTTTAAACATTTGTTTTTTAATTTAAATCTTAGCAATCTTCTTTAAGCTCCAACTCTTTGTATGAACTCGATTTAAACCCCAATATCTTACCATTGTCCAACTGCTGGATAACATGTTCGAGTCAAAAAACATTTTACTAAATCTGAATTTGGTCAGAAACAACAAATTATCGACATGCAACACCCAATGCTACGGCCAAATCAGATTGGGGTTGGTAATGCACGGCGCACAAAGCAACCCCTCCTTCAAGACCGCTGGGTCGTGCGGGTCGTTGCATACCCTCGCCCCTGACCAAGACAATGCCTCCTCCCTAGCTTTCCCAATGTTCAAACATTAGGTCTTTTTTAGTGATACAGGGTGTCCCAGGACTTATGCACAATCCGACTCCTACGTGTTCTACAACTCATTTCCGACTGCGATGAGTTGCATTAATCTTCAAGACTTTTGGAAAAACCTCAATTTTAACCGAAAACACATGTTTTTCTGCAGTTAAACACCATTTCCTTGACTACAAATATTTTTAAAAACCATAACGACTACACCGTTGGAATGCTGACATTTTGACGCATGTTTTACCAGGCCTGCACAGTTCTGCGTCAAGCATTCATGGGGTTTCTAGGGGAGATGAAAAACAGGCAATTTCCAGATTTGACAAAACTGCCGTTTCGCTCAGGAATCGCAAGTTTTCAATGCAATTAAAAAAAGGTTTCTAACATCAAATAGATAGAAAATTTAACGCTCTTTCCAACGGTGTCATCAAATTTGGGCTATCTCCAAAATTAAGGGAGTTATGACAGTTTTAATGACGTAAGATCGAAAACACGAAAAAAATCTTAAATCACAAATAGCTCGGAAACGAAGCCTCTGGCAAAAAATTGCTATGGAACATTTTTGGTTGGAAATGAGTTGCAGAACACGTAGGAGTCGGATTGTGCATAACTCTTGGGACCCCCTGTATACACGATTCATAAAATCATAAAAGCTTGTCGCGAGATTTAGGCTTGTGTACATTAACTAGTTCCTAGGTATCTATTCCATTGACCAACTTATTCGGATAAATTCATTTTTTATTTCAGTTTAATTAGGTAAATACTTACAGATACCTATCTAGTACCTACTTACGCAAACGTCGCGACAAGCTTTTATGATTTTATGAATTGTGTATATAGGCTATAAGTAGGCAGTTCAAATTTGGATTTGTCGTTAGACAGTTCACTTCTGATCTCGATATCACGTGAATCCAAAATGCTTCCAACCCAGGGGCGTGAGGCAATGGGAAGCCACGAGCGAAATCGTCAGACTTAGTTCCGATCCTCTCTGTAGGACGGCTGGCGACGTCCGCAAAACCTCCGGGTAGTCGGAAGAAAATCCAAGGTGAAATTCCTTGTTTACTTTACTTTTTTTCTTTTACTTTTCTTACAAAATTTCATCTTAATCGGTTGAGTGTATCTGCTTCAAAATCGGGTCGCAAGATTCCACCCGAACATACATACATACATTGCAAGTTAAATAAAAGCTTTTAAAAATTGCCTGGATTTTGAATAGTTCTGGTTCATGGAAAATCGTTAGTAATGCTTCTAAGAATTTGGAAGTATTTTTCATTTTTTCTATTTGTCATGGTTATTGCCGTTTGAATGTCGGAGGTGAATCATCAACTGAAATCGCCTATCTTCCATTAGAGAATTTTATTAAACTGTGATACCCCACATAGGCATTTTCATTCATACACATCAACTCCACCACTTTGTTCAGGCTCAAGTTGTTGACCTTCCACTTGAGATTCCAAATGAATATCCTCTTCCACTTTGAAAGTGAAGGTAGTAAAAAGGGTTTAATGTGACACATTTCTTGTATTTTATATTGTTCAAAATGTTTTTACTGTTTCAGTCGATAGTTCAGTCCTGTTGTTGAAAATTTTGCAATGAAAATAGGTCTACCATATGATAAATTTAACGCTAAATCCGAAAATATGAAAAAAGTGGTCTTTATTCTGCCCCACTTGATATGAAATTTGACCTAAATTTTTTTGTCGCTGTCAGTCGAATTCATCATCATATAGAATAAATTAAACGGTTAAGATGTACTCAGGTATCTAAAGTTGAAAAAATGTTTAAAATGGAAATTTTTAGTAAACTGATAACATGCAAACAAACAATCCGATCTTTTCTCTTTATAGTGGTAGTTAAAATAAAAATGAATAATGGCATCAGTCCTGTTTTGGCTCAGGGAGTCTAGATCTCTACAATTTGCGTATTGTCTTAGGTCTCAATTGATTTTCAACAAATGTATGGAAAATTATTTATTCATTTAGGCGCAAGTTTGTCTAATAGGTGTGCGATACATATAACAGAAATAGAACAAAAATAATTCAATATAAAAATTATAATTATTCTTTACGGGGTAAAATGGTTTGAAAAATAGGATCTGATATCAGTTTAGGAAAACTATTAACGAATTAATCTGGAGCGGAATGATCCGAGATTAGTCTGGCTAATGTGACCCCGTCGGTGGAAAAATCATATTAGAGCCCCAAATGACCCTTCACGATAAATAAGCAAATAACTAAGAAAATGAGATAACCGTGATAGAGAGAGCAATGATTTTCCCAAGTATAGAAGCGATTGCCGGTAGTTGACCCTCTTGGAATATCGACGTGTAGCAAATCAAAAGGCTGCGCTCCATCAAGGCCAGTTCTTGGGAAGTAAAATGGAGAACGTCATATTTCATCGATCAAACCAGGAACTTGTTTGATTTTGGCACATCGTAGTTAAAATAGTTGAGGAAAACTGGGCTATGCAGTTTTTGTTATCGTTGTCACCCTGCTTTCTGGCGAACTGTTTATTGTAAATAGTTTTTGATTAATAATTTATTAGAATGTTTGTATTAGACCGAGAAAGCACTTTTAGTTCTAGTTTATAGTTCATTTGGAAAAGTAGAATTAAGAAATGCGCCCGACCGCCTTCCGAAGCTTTTATTCGCAAAATTTGGATTTTACTGTTTCAGTCGATAGAGCCTGTTGAAAATAGGTCTACATATGATAAATTTAACGCTAAATCGGAAAAATATTAAAAAAGTGGTACAAAAATCATTTTCACAAACGCTTGGAATATTTGCGATTTTTTTGTCGCTGTCAGTCGAATTCATCATCATGTAGAATAAATTAAACGGTTAAGATGTACTCAGGTATCTAAAGTTGAAAAAATGTTTAAAATTGAAATTTATAGTAAATTGATAACATGCAAACAAACAATTCGATCTTTTCTCTTTATAGTGGTAGTTAAAATAAAAATGAATAATGGCATCAGTCCTGTTTTGGCTCAGGGAGTCTAGATCTCTACAATTTGCGTATTGTCTTAGGTCTCAATTGATTTTCAACATATGTATGGAAAATTATTTACCTATTCATTTAGGCGCAAGTTTGTCTAATAGGTGTGCGATACATATAACAGAAATAGAACAAAAATAATTCAATATAAAAATTATAATTATTCTTTACGGGGTAAAATGGTTTGAAAAATAGGATCTGATATCAGTTTAGGAAAACTATTAACGAATTAATCTGGAGCGGAATGATCCGAGATAAGTCTGGCTAATGTGACCCCGTCGGTGGAAAAATCATATTAGAGCCCCAAATGACCCTTCACGATAAATAAGCAAATAACTAAGAAAATGAGATAACCGTGATAGAGAGAGCAATGATTTTCCCAAGTATAGAAGCGATTGCCGGTAGTTGACCCTCTTGGAATATCGACGTGTAGCAAATCAAAAGGCTGCGCTCCATCAAGGCCAGTTCTCGGGAAGTAAAATGGAGAACGTCATATTTCATCGATCAAACCAGGAACTTGTTTGATTTTGACACATCGTAGTTAAAATAGTTGAGGAAAACTGGGATGTGCAGTTTTTGTTATCGTTGTCACCCTGCTTTCTGGCGAACTGTTTATTGTAAATAGTTTTTGATTAATAATTTATTAGAATGTTTGTATTAGACCGAGAAAACACGTTTAGTTCAAGTTTATAGTTCATTTGCAAAAATCGAATTAACAAATGCGCCCGACCGCCTTCCGAAGCTTTTATTCGCCAATTTGGATCAACAATCATTCCTCCATAGGTAGGCGATGAGCCTGTTAACATTATGAATCAACCCAATCGGTAAACAATTTTAAAGGGAAGTGTACAAAAATCATATTTCACAAACGCTTGGAATAATTGCGATTTTTCTTACGGAACTTCCTTAAGTTGGGTAGGATAAAACTATAGATTTGTTTTCTCTTGTTGGTGATAATTGTTTTTTTCTCACCCAAATCAACAATTCCACAAAGCTTTTGGTTTAAGACCATTCTAAACAAGTTTAATTTCATGTCCGTCTTCTGCCCTTTTTTCTGTTCATGATTCCGCATATCCTTCTAACAACCTCTATGGCGACAGTTTTCATATGTTTTTGTTGTTATTTTCCCATTACAAAGTTAGCTATTATTCCTTTCCCTACACATTGAATGAGCCCGTCCAGATTGATATATGTTGATCAGTTCTTACTTAATAAAGAAATCTTCACTTAACGGGGTCCTCATCAGCTGTCTGTTGAGAGCCTGCACTCATATCTTGCGTCTATTATTTTAGCGAATAAGTGAAGAACAGAAGCTAGTTCAATGACTGAAAAAAATATTTTTTAAATATATTTCCCCAAATTGGTCTGTGAAACTTTGTTTTGATGAGAATATTCCTGGATTTAAGTAGTTTTTGGTGTGTCGTATGTATTAATTGTAAGAGTCGTTCTATTCGATAACTTTAGAAGTATTTGCTTTAAAACGTCTGCCCTGGGCTAAGGTAAAGCTTTCTCGCTCAATGTAACGAGTAAAGAATAAGATGACGACCAATGTCAGAGATAAACATATTTTATGCAAAATGTAATAGTTTGTACACGTACATTGCATTTAAATGATGCAATGATCTCCGGGATGATGACGGGATGATCTCCCGTAATGGTTCTTCCATATTATCTTATTTATATGGATGGACAGAAAAAAACTTCGCAATTTCCAAAGCTAAAAGTTTCCTTACAGATCCCACAATGTCAGGATTAACCTCTCATTATTCAGAAAATAATAAACTTATGCGTTAGAATTTGCAGCGTTTATTTATTTTTTTTAAATTACAGAGACGGATTTTAAGCAATATTTCATGAAAATTTCGATGGATTTTTATTATAACGACCAAACCCAAGATTGTTCCAAAATGCGGTTGTACGAGTTTTCATGTGTTATGCATGATATTTTAGTGTTTTTTGCTATCTGAATCTCGTGGTAATGTCTGTTGCCTGATTATACTGTATTTTGATCAAACTTTTAAAGAAATTACAGTTTTTAAAAAAAGACTAACATTCTTTTTATTAATTATTCATTATTAAACGAAACCATCCTGTCCTCTTGAAAATCTATCCCGTTTCGGAAATGAATTTCGACCATCAAGAACTTAGGATCTTAACCGTCTTATTAGGATCTGAATGACATTGTGTGCCTATAAGCTTGAATTCCGACTTATGAGGTTTTGTCGCAACTAGGAATTCGACCGCTACAAACAAAAAACGCTGCAAATTCTTTCACTGGGGTTTATTATTCAATTGGCTTGCGTTCATGATTTGAATTTCTACTAAGCTTTGGAGTGTGCGTGTTTCACAGGACAGAGCGATTATTGAATTTCAGGAGGCACAGAAATATGATCAACTGATCAGGGGTTTTACAAAACTTTGACAGCCCTTAAAGGGCACTTTAAATTGAGTGAGAGAGCTGGCTCATGAATTGGGGCGTCGTCGGACCAAGATGGATTTTTCCTGAAAATTTCAGATCTTTTGCTCCAGCCGTTTGGGAGAAATCGTGCCTACGGCATACTGCGGACGGACGGAAAAATTTTCATTGCAGATTCGGATTCTACACTCTTTGAAACGTAAACCATGAAATTTTCAGAAGGGGTTAGAATTTTATTATTGAATAATAAACCAAAATCGAAAAGTTGCTTAAGTTCTTTGAACTCACTACTCTTAATTCCGAGGGTAAAAAATCTGATGAGACAAAATTTAACATTTTGGAAAGAGGTTTTTAAATAAACAAGCTGGGTTTCCCTTAAAAATAGGTATTCCTGTAAGAATGTTAATTTTTCGTTGATAATATGACCAAAATGCAGTTAAATCAGAAAATGAATATTACTGCATATTCTGCGTAAAAAAATACTGAAGTATCATGTGTCACACTCAGGTACTTCATACATCTATATTTTCACCAAAATTTTAAGCCTTGCACCTTTTAGCGCTCATTGAGTGGGTAGCGCGATCAAAAATCTGTTGAGTGGTCAAATATTCATTGAATTTAGGATAGAATTTGATTCTGATATAAGAAATGAGGATTCCTTTGTACATTTAAAAAAAAATTGCTGTCGGTTTGGCAATATTGCGCAATTGGACAATGAGGGAAAATGTGACATTTAAATTCCTCCCCAGAATTACTGATTCGAACAAAGACCATTGACTGGCGATCACTCTATGCATGCTGAGGTGTACATGCTGATGTGCAAAATAGCAAAATACAGATGTACCTAGTTCATCTGTGCGCATACGGTTAGTCTATCATGGATGCAGCCCCCTGAATTAGAGCGAAATCGGATTGATATATCATGAATATAGGCGTTTTAAGAAATTCACAGCGATGATACTATTAATCAGCCAGCAATGGAAATGTATAGGGGACCTGCAGCTCGTCAGCTATTGTTTCATCGCTGACATTATGCAAATCTAGTATTCCAGTTCTAAATTTACAAATTTTTGTGAAAATCATAAACAATGCAAACTTCAATTACTCCAACGTTAATGGTAAATTGTCACAATTCCTAATTAAATTTCGGGATGGAGCTTCGTAGCAACTATTGTCGGTGTTTTCCAAGTGGGTCCGACGCTTCGCAGTCGATAGTGTAATGACCTCCAAGGCGGCCACCCTTAACCACAAAAGACCTATCCCGGAAAAGTCGAGTTTATCATCAAGTCAATTCAGTTCAAGGAGACTAAGCTAACGATAAAAAAGGAAGTTTTTTTAAAACGGTATTCACGTTCACGTAATAACAAATATGCTATTCTTGGATCGGTCATTGTCACTGGCAAATATCAACCGAACATGCAGTAATAGGGACAGTTCTAATACTGTAGTTTTGCCAAGTAGAGGGTTAATGGAGGTTACAAGTTCCAAGTACATACAAATACAGTTGAATTTTGAGATTTCTTGTAATACAAACTTTGTAATTAAGGCTTGTCGATCGGTTTATAGACGCTCTGGAAAGGCTGCAAGCTTCCACAGAGTCAGCATTACGGTTGAGGAATTGCATGGCTTGTCTTTCTGGAACTTGTTTCTATAAAAATAAGGAAAACGATTGTCAGCCGGCTGAAACCCTGAAAATTTAGATAATTTAACGAAAATGGTGGCATTTGAAAAACTTGCGGGATTAACGTCATTCGGGTCAGCAGAGTGTACTACCAACCGGACAGAGTTGGGTCTGCTTGGATAACATTGAATCGATATGAATCCTTCCGATAAGGCATTCAACTGTAGGTATCTTGTGTTATGAATTATTTTTTCCGTCGTATCAATCAATGATCGCCATAAATTTGCTGTAGACACCACTTAGCACTCCCAGTGAGAGATTCACTGCAAATGGGACGTTATTTACGTTATGTTATGTAGGGACTTGTGGTCAGACCCCTGCTGATTCAAATAGCCTTTTACATTTCTTCAACATACCTATATTTTCCAATTTATATTTTTTATTGGAGGCTTTGCAAGTTACTTTTAGGCCATATTATGGAACAGTGAGGTAGAATTCAAATCAAAAATTCGTACAAAGTCCCGACTGGTCGCTCGTATAGGTGTAAAGCAGGGTTGTTTGTTGCAGCCAAGCTTACCGCCTTCGTTTCATTGCTCATTTGAGGGCGTGATGGGGCGTCGAAAGGTACGAAACTCGTCATGGGCCAATAACGTCATACTTTTGTGGTCTGATCTCTCGTGGGTTGATTTTAAAGATACATGCCGTGTCTGTGTAATGGAAACACATGATGCCGAACTCATCTTGTGCTACTGTGATGCACTTGGTGGAATCAGATGTAATATTATTGGAATTGGTCTATTGTCTCCCGATACTATTTCCTAGGCTGCCTACGTCGATCTTCTCCTGTTTGCTAAAACATGGGATAAAGAGTTTTTGAAAACCCCTTTCGATTTGGCCAATGCAGGCTAGGGACAATCCGCAATATATCCTTCTGGTGTAGTGGAGGGTACCTGTCAGGAACTTCCTGACAGTCAGAACCCAGAGGCCTTCTACCATCAATTTTAAAAAACCGTCGCCCACTGGTTCTCTAATTTGGAGATTTCTTATAGCACAGACGGTCAACGATACCTGACCAGTCTCCGACAAGATCACATCCTTGCCAGAAACGAAGATGCAAACTCTGTTCTGTGGTAATTGAAGGTGATAAATTCACGTCTTCTAACAATCCCGATACGTACAGGTTCAAGGGCACGACAGACTGTCAAACTGCAATTTCTATGTATCAGCTGATCTGCTAAAATTGCTCAGCGTTTTATTTGGAAAAAACAGAGACTGGACTGAATTGGAGGATCAACAACCACAGACACTCAGTTCAGGTTCAAGCTCCCAATCCCTCTGCAGGCCGGCATGCCATCTCCCATAACTCTTCATTCGATGATTTTTTTGGGGTGAAGATGCTCAAAACTGTGAAGCCAGAGGAAGGAAAATCTAAGTTGCTGGTATCTGAGAAGGCTTACAGTAATGTCCTGTGAGCCTATGAACCACCAGGTCTCAACATCAGAAGACGGAAATGTTTCAACATACACTACACTAATACATTCCTAAAACCCAATCGCTCCACAATACTTGACAACACAAAATTTCGTTACAGATATAGTTTATGCAATTTATGTTAATCTAAATGCAGATGTATAAAATTTAATGTTTTTCTTTCTTTTGTTGTTAGTGAGCACACTCACTAATTAATTGACTATTTTTCTGTTATTAAATCTCAGAACTCAACAGACCGTCAGTACCACAAATAGTACCACTTCCTTTCCATTTCTTTTTTTATTTCTTTTCTATATAAAAATTATTGGAGATTGTTTTCTATCTACATATTTATCAAAAATGGAAAGAAGATAAAATTTAAAATTGGAAACGGGGAAAACTGTTTCAACATTATAACGAAATAATTTGCGGAAATAAATCAGTGAAGATTTCTCAATAAAAGGTTCATTTCTTTGCAGCTCTGCAGTGTTTTGGTATTTCCCCTTCCTACTAAAGACCAGAATGTCTTCCTTCTGTAGGAACCCACCAACGTCCCGAAAAAATATCACAAATAAAACACTCATGGACATTTTGTTGAATTTTATTTCATGATTTCAAACGAAGCTATTTGGACTCCACAGGTGCTGCGACAGGGTAAAGAGAAAGAAAACCTGGTCGTGTCTCCCATCAGTCTGCAGATCGCGCTGGCAATGCTCTACGCTGGTGCCAGAGGCAGCTCCAAAGATGCTCTGG
Organism: Creontiades dilutus; assembly: GCA_031894815.1. Lineage (NCBI taxonomy): Eukaryota > Metazoa > Arthropoda > Insecta > Hemiptera > Miridae > Creontiades > Creontiades dilutus. The sequence continues at coordinate 137,173 of JAVIWC010009320.1, read as the reverse complement.
GCAAAGTTTTGCACGTGCAGACGAATGACGTCGAGAAATATGTTGAATCCTACAAAGAACTTCTTGAAACCCTCAAGGTAGGTCCTTCTACTGACCGTTATGTTGACTTGCAAAAATTAGGAAATATAAGTGATTGTAGTCTCAGAGGTATAAATATGTTTATTACTGCAATAATAATTATTGTGGAAGTTAACTGAGAGTAGATTAATGTTCTCAACCCTACGTATACTGCTTTGTACTATTGTCACATCAACGCAGACTGCTTTAAGTACGTCATCTTGAATGTTCACTGTAGCTCAGGAGGTAGCGCCGTGGGGCATATATATTTCCGTAAGCTATTTTTAATATGTTGTTGCAAGCTAGAGTCGAATAATGAGTATTGATTGACATCATTTTTTTGCGGAAAAAGTCACGTTATATCCGTTCGGACCTTAACGAAATTCCGAGATATGAATCGACGCCTGTGGCTTATAATATAGCAACCCTGTGTCTGAATTTATAAAATGCCCCCGCTGTTCCTAAAGAGTCCCAAGTTACTGGTTTGTTGTCTCGTCTATTGGAATGACTGTCAAAAGTGGTGAAATTAAAAATGAGCTGATAGGATAACTAGTACTATTTGAAGACAATGGTTAAGAAAAGTAAAAAAATCAACCATTTTAATTCCAAGTATTCGTAGGTTCGAAGGTAGCATATTTAGGGGCGATTCCATGCGCCAAATATTCAAACGTTGATTATTCCCAAGCCTCTCCCCCCCCCCCCCCTGTTTTATGGAAAAAGGAGCAAAACTCGGTTAAACTGGATAAAAACTCGTATTTCAAGCCTCTGAAGATTCCAATTTTACTGGAGAAACTTGAATTTTCTACCACACGTACATACCCAAATGACTCATAATCTTGGCAGTCTACGTTCGAATCTGAGAGTCCGCAACATTTCTTTCTTGGCTACCGCACAGTTCAACACTCGCGCCTATACAGTAACCTAGGTATTGATTGGAAAGTGTACTAACACTTAGTTGAAGGCACTTCCAATAGAATGATTAGAAATGTGGAGCACTTCTCATCTTACCATTCTACATTGCTGCTACTGTACGCTATTGTATGCTATTATATGCTATTGCTGTATTGTACTCGATATGAGCAGTTGTATTTGCATCGAAACAAGAGTATCGAATAAGAAATATCTCATTTAAAAAATGCTCAATTCAATGGTTTCATTTGCTGATTACGATCATTATGAGAGGGAGTAATCAAAGATAGTAAGATCAACATTACTGATACTATAATTTGTTGTAATTTCCCAAAGGCAAAACCCGAAGTCGAAAAGCAAATATAGTTTTCAAAAAGTTCGTCAACACGAACACTCATTTCTAATAATAAATCATTCCCATGTTCTCTTCCCAGAGGAGGAATTTTCCTCTTCAACAAGCAATACTTTTCCAGAGAGCACCACAAAACTGACCTTGCTAAATAGGGAGTTTGATAAGTTATCATTGATAACATTTCATCGTCCATCTCCTGCGCAAGACAACCCTAAAATGCTTCATTCGACAAGGAACCTCTAGAGAAAGGCTTTCTTATTTGTCACTTATTTTAACATTCTAGACCATCCACACGTTATGGAGAGGAACGAAACTCGGTTAAACTGGATATAAATTCGTATCAATATCGTGCATCTCTAGACCGAACACGTTTTTCGCTTTCATCAATTTGTTATCATTTGAAACTAGGAAGAAGGATGCACTTCAGGGCACCAACCAGTATGGTTTCAAGGGAGTTCTTCCACTCGCTTCTTACTGAAGAAATCCACGTTGCTCTTGGTCCTCCATGCGGTCGTTCAAATTAAGGTTCTGCAGACTCTACGAATTCATATCCATAATGTTCGTCGAATCACAACTGTGTGTTTGCTTCAAAACCAAAATTTCCAATCTCAATTTATCCAATTGACTTCAGTCTTGTATTATGACTTGCTCAATAGTCAACGTTTCTCGTCCGCTTTTGATGAAATTTCCACGGACCATTTGGGTCAGACAATATGATTCACCCGCATGTTCATTCTGGTCAAATCAATAATATTTTACGAGAGTTTCACAATTTTCATTCGATTGCTATTAATAAAATATAGAAGGAACACAGTAATTAATACCTAGTTGTTCTCCTATGATGGTGGTTGCTCTTAGATCAGTAATAAGCATCACATCGGCCATTATCAGGGCACAATGAAAAATAACAATGCTTTTCGAATTCCAGGATCCTGTTCTGAGTGTGGCGTCTACAGTTTTTATCGACGAAGCATTTAAACTTCTGGACTCGTACAGAACTGCCGTCTCCAAGGGTTTTGGCGCCAGCGTGGAACAGGTGAACTTCAAAGACACGAAAGCTGCTGCCGACACAATAAATAACTGGTGTGAGAAACAAACGAACGGAAGAATCAAGGACATGTTTGAACCAAGTGCGTTGCTTATTTTTGGACTCAATATTTTGCTCTACTTTAAATTTACAAGGTTGTGGAAATAAATAGTTCCTCTTCCAAGTCGTGGGAAAAGAAGCGATACTTAGTTTCTGGGTTTAAGTGCTGGCAATCAATAAGGGAGAAACAAAACGCAACCATCACAAATGTTTTGTTGCTGTTCTATGGGCCGCAAAAACAAAGTGGGTACAAGTGAGAACAGGCCAATTAGAAAGGGTAGACTAAGTAGCTACCTTCTAAACCTAATCAACACCCAACCCATTTCAGACGAAAGCCGTATTTTTTCAATCAATTTAGCCTTTCTTATATCAATGTTGTCCCATCCACTTTCTGTTCCTACTGCAAAAAAATTGGAACTGTCTAACTTTTCTAATTACCGTAATAGTTGGTGTATGGCATGTAAGTTATTATTGGCATCCAAAGTTCTTAGGAGGATGTTCAATAATTGAACAATTATTGTGAGAGGTCCCAATTCAGATTGTTTTAAAAATTAGCCGAATAAGTGTGAGTATAGAACACAATGAGGTCAACTACTTGTCTCCTGTCGGGTCCACGGAAAGGAAGCGAGCGTCCAGTGTCCCCTCCACCTGGCTCAAGGCGGCAACTTCGTCTTAATCCTAATTATCTATTAATTAACCCTAAACTAAAGTCTCTCCTCAAAGGGTACCTTAACGTCGAGAACTATGGGGCGACAGCTTGTTCCGAAAACGAGGGGGACTGCTTTGAGCACTGGATACTACGACGGGGCTATTCGTCTTAGGAGTCGTGGATGTGTTTGGAAACAACAGCGAATTGTTTTCTACCGCAGCTTTCTCCGGACTAAATTTTGTGCAGTTCGCTGCTTCCTAAGAAAACTCCTGCCGTCTTCAATTTCCCGGGGGAAGGCCGCCTTGAGCCAGGTGGAGGGGAAACTGGACGCTCGCATCCTTTCTGTGGACCCGACACTCCTTTGCAGTAAACTCATTTTACAGTTTTGAACGACCAAAAACTTTGGTTTTGGTACTGTCTGAAGATAAACAAATCCGTGTAACTACAAAACTCTTCGGGAATTGTGGGATCAAAACTTCGGGGTGTATCTTAGGAGAACGTTATCGATCAATGGTAGCATCCGCAACCGCAAGAACGTGAAACGCTGCCGTCAAACACAATCAATCAATGCTGACCTTGCTACTACAACGTCCATCCAATTTTGATTATATTTTCATACTGATGAGATTTTGTACCTCAGCATTTCCCATGTTGGGTCTCCTCTGAAATTTCACGACAGCATGAGCAGAGACTTCGTGCTTACTATCATCTTTAGATTTCGTCCCGGTTCAGGGTTCGATAGTCGATAGTAGATGAACATCATGGCTATCATTTTCCTATCTTTCTCTCCTCCTATACCCCACCCTCCCTGAAGGACAGGTTGTCCGAGCGAGCTAAGGCTGTTTACTTTCAGTGAGAGTACTGATTTGCCCGGTTCGAATCCGGCAGGCACCAATGATTAGGGCCAAAAACCTATCAAGTGTTGTATGCCTGACAGTTTACCTATGATCTCGATATCACGTGAATCCAAATCGCTCCCTATCCAGGGGCGTGAGGCAATGGGAAGCCACGAGCGAAATCGTCAGACTTAGTTCCGATCCTCTCTAGAGGACGGCTGGCGACGTCCGCGACACCTCCGGGTAGTCGGACGAAAATCCAAGGTGAAATGCCTTTTTTACTTTACTTTACCCTCCCTGAAGGTAGGGCGAGAGTAATAAAATCTGGCGGCAAGGTGCAAAACTGGAACTCCTAGCTAACAATCCTTTTTTAAAATTAATAATTGAAAGCGTTAATAATTTATTTTGTAATCAACATACATATTGATATTTAATATGGAGTTTCTTTTGGGCTCGGAGTTAACAGTATCACGGCTAGGCCGCCCTGATCAGCTTTGTGGAATTTTGATGGATCAAAGTGGAATACTAATCAAAGTTGATAAGCGCTTGATCTGTACAAAGAAAACCATTTCGAATAAATAGTAAAGCCCCTAACAATTTATGGTAAGGCACTTCGTTTTCAAAGGAGTGAGACAATTGCCAGCAACACCCAGAGGTTACTATGGAAGTCCAAGTCTCAGATGCTGAATGCAATGTTGATGAAACGGGAAAGGGGGACTACCTATAGGGATCACAAATATCAGCAGCCATTCCATTCTTACTTCATTATTTTGGTTTCACAATCAACGTCTGATTAAAGTAATTCACATATGCTATCGTTATTCCATTTCCAGAGGCTCTAGAAGATGCTGTAGCGGTACTGGCGAACGCAGTTTACTTCAAAGCTAACTGGAAGACCAAGTTCGACGCCGCGAAAACGAAAGAACGCGACTTCAAGAGCCCAACTGGGGTCGTCAAAGTTCAAATGATGAACATCAAAGCTCATTTCCTTTACACGTTTTCCGAAGACCTCAACGCCCAGATTCTTGAGCTTCCATATGCTGTGAGTAGAGCACTTGATAATCAGTAGAAGATGTATGATTACAACTTTAATGCATTTTAGGTTGAATATCCAAGTGTTAAATTCCCAATGTTATTTAATATCTCTAATAGGCAGAGTGACCCTGCTCAAGTTCATTAAACGTTGAAGGAAAATTTTACAGTTCATTTCCACAAAAACGAGTCTCCTCAACTTTTTTAGAATCTTCGTTTCCGATTTGTTTCACTTTTAAGATTTTTTTCGTGTTATTGACCGTACATCATTAAGATGACCATAACTCCTCTAGACGATCTCTACAATCAATTTTTTAGACACTGTAGGAAAGAGCGTCACATTTCCTATCTCCTTAGAACAAAATAAGATAATTTCAACATGATTTAAAACCTGAAAATCAGCCTGAAGATGAAGTTTTGGTCATTTAACTTCTTAAAACTATGTTTTACAATCATAAACTGGTTTTTTAAATCTCACTATCCCAGCTTTACAAATAAGTAAAACAATATTTCCGCATATAATGTTTTGAAGAAAATAACGTTTGAATGTGGAAAACGTGGTCTTATACCGTAAAATTGGATGTTTTCACCCAAAGTCGACTTGTATACAAAAAAAAAAAATTAGTTTGCCATTGGATTTTACGTATCTTTTTCGTTAAAACGAATGGTGACCCCTTTTCGGGGTGTTAGCCAACTGCGACCCGTTTATACCAACTGCAACCCTCGGAATTTCAGACCAACTACCTATACTGTGACCCGCCCTTTCTTCGATCACAAAAAAGCTCACAACTGTTGGTGGATCGTTTCGTGCTGTATGAAAATTCAGCCCACGGTAACTAGAGTAGAACGGTAGTGGCCACGAATCTGGAGTGCAGGGAATCCCCACTTAAGGCCTGGGCACACCAAAAGCAGGGCGGTCGCGGGGCGGTCGCGGGGCAGGCGCGGGGCAGTGCGTCTACGTTAGTAAATAATGTAAATATACGAGGGATGACACACTGAACAAACGCGGGCCAGCTGCTCCGCTACCGCGCCGCGCCCGCGCGCCCGCGCTGCGTTAGACAAAATAAAAGCAGGCGCAGGGCGGTAGCAGCGCAGGTGCGGGTGATTACACATTAGTATTAGTACGTGACACGTCACACCGAAGCAGCTGAGCGGGGCAGTCGCAGCGCGGTTTTCAAGAGTTGTAATTTTTTACAAAATTAGTATGGAACCGAATGAAAAATTGATAGAGTTGGTTAGGAAATACAAATGTTTGTACGATTTTAAAGACAAATATTATAGGAATACAACATACAAGATGCGTCTATGGGTGAAGATAGCTGAAGAAATGAAAATGACAATGACTGTTGAAGTTACTATTGATATTTATTGTTTTTTTTCTATTTATTTTTATTTATTGATGTTACTATTGATTGTTATTAAAGTACGATACAAACTTTTCTCTCACATTAAAAGCTAAATTTGACGATCTTTGATTAGTACGTCGTAAGGGTGCCAAAGCTAATAGCAACAATAGCTCATCTTCGTCAGAACCGTTCAACATCTTGCAGTGTACGAAGTGTGGCGATCGGTACGACACACATAGCGCGGTTGTAAAGCAGTTACCGCCTTTAAACTGCTTTCTGACTGGTGTGACGTCAACCGCGCCGCAACTGACTGCCCCGCCCCTGCTTTTGGTGTGCCCAGGCCTTTAGGCCAGATTATTGAATTTCACTGGCCGGCTGCTGTGAGTAGAGCACTTGATAATCAGCCTCAGCAAATATATTATATGATTTCAGTTGAATTTGTTTATCCAATGTTTTAAATCGTGGGCTGCCATTATTTCAATATCTGAATCACTAAATGTGTGGTGACTGTTGTTTTATTTCCTGTTATTAAAATTGTTGGTTCGCATTTTTCTAGTGGTGTTTGTGTTGGGTTGAAATATTGGTTGTAGTTCTGTCACCAGTATCAATTAATGCATGCACATTCTTACTTTCTATAGTAATAGGTAAATACACTCCTTTTGAGTCTTCAGTCATTTCGTAAATACCGATTTGTTTGAAAGCTTTGGGGGTTTAAGATTTTTTTCGTTTATTGACTCGCTACATCATTAAGAACACAAAATCCTATCCCGCCAACAACACTAGACGATGACCTGTTGACAAACCAATTTTTTAGAAATCTGTGGTAACGTTTAACAACGAAATGCGAATGTTTTACAAACCACGCTCCGCTACCATTAATACCTTTCTGCCGTTTCTTGATATTATTTCCTTTTTTACATTAAACTTAGGTTATTTTATATATAGATATATATACTGTTCGAGAAATAATTATACCCCTGGAAATAGATTAAATTCAACGTTATTGACTCCAATAATTACTTTTCGATTAAACTATTAACCACGATGTGTTTTGGTATTCAATATTTTTTATTTTTAAAATTCCCGGTTAGTAAACGGTAATAGGACTGGGGTATCCCAATTTGATTCAAATACAGTACAATGGCCGAGCTGGTCAGTTCCGCATATAATGTTTTCGTTAAGAATGCCTCCGTTTGAATGTGGCTGATAATAGATGGTCTTACACCGTTCGGGATTACATTTCCACCGGTTCCCCAAAGACAAACCAACCCCGTCCAAGTGGGAAAATGCCCGTCAACGGGCGGATAAATTTTGAACAGAAAAAGCGCGAGTTTGTTCCGTCCATTTTGATAATAATGATTACGACCGCGATCTCAGAAGCGAATTATTGAATCTTCCCCAAAGATACGAATTAAAACCAGAAGCAGTTCAGTCATGAATCGAACCACATGTAATACAAAACGTCAAGCCCGCGCAACTGCGCGAAATAATAGAGAGCTGAGTGAGTTGGTGGACTCCTTCCAAAATGTTCCTGATAATCAGAATGTTGTTCCTGTCAATGAAAATGTACCAGTCGAGGGAATGACCCAAGACACGCCCCTTGAAAATCATGAACCGCCTTCTGAAGTCATTTTTCTCATGCTTGAAAACACCAGGCTCAAACAAGAAGTTCAGGATCTACAGAAACAGCTGGATGTTCCTTATACTCCTTACATTATTCATGTAAAATAAAATTTCTCTCGTAAACCCTTTTTTCCATTTTAAAGAGCGTGGTGCGCTCATCTTCCTTATGAAGCCCTCTGAGGGCTCTGAGCCGCCAGGTACCAGTGACGTCACCGGGCCGAGCCTCCGCTTCGGTGACCCCTACCGTTTTACTCTAGTTACCGTGATTCAGCCCACATGGTCGGAGGAAATTTGGCGTTCGGCATTATTAATGTTTTGGTGAGGTACGCCAAGAATTGATCCACACGCTTGTCCTACGGGTTAGAATTTTTTTTTTTCCAAGAGCGGTTACAATGGTTTATTATTGAATGATAAACCAAAACGACTTCGAACACTGCTTTGAGCAGAACAAAAAAGAGATGGAGCGGTGTGTGGAGAGGGGAGGGGAGTATATTGAGGCGGAAAGTTCGATTGTACCATAATTTTCTTAATGAAACCATTGTCTGTAAGCAGTCTCGTCATTTAATAGCCGCACCTCGTATATGACTTCTCGCGATTCCCTCTTTATCTTCTTGAGGGCCACAAAAATGATAACGACAATAACATATGAATAATGGAGAATACAACTCAACGAAACTAAGTCAACGGTTATAAATTTTAATTAGGCATTGAAGATAACACAGAGGGGATCTACAGATAAACTTGCAGAGTTGTATCTTTGGTATGACTCTCAATGCAAAAGTTTGTAATGAGTGCAAAGAACCAGCGACGCTAACGGATGGTTCTAAAACTCAGAAACATGGTTCATTGGTATGAAATCTTATTTACTGATACATAACCAAGTTCAACTTTCTGTACCGAACTTGTTTGAACAGTTTATATCAGATTATGATGAAATTATCAGGGAACGTGTGGGTTAGGCTGTAGATAGTCCCCCACTAGTCAGCTCAGAAATCAATACCGGTGAGGTCATGTGGAAGTGTAAAATCCACCATTATTTATTTTCTCTGGTTCTAGTTGTCCGATCTCTATCAAATCTGCCTGGGGGATCCAATTTAGGAGACATTGTCTGAAAAAGTATGATTTTGGGGAAAACAAAAACGACTTTGAGGAAAGGATCTAGAAGAAAGATTACGACTTTGGAGGAAGGATCTATGAGGGAAATCACAACTTTGGAAGAAACGGGAAAAAGACGAAACTTGGACGATAGTAGCTTAGAGCCGAGTTGTAATACAAAACGCTGCAAACTCTTTCATTGGGGTTTATTATTCAATTGACTTGCGTTCATGATTTGAATCTCTACTAAGCTTCGGAGTGTGCGTGTTTCACAGGTGATAGAGCGATTATTGAATTTAAGGAGATATGCATAGAGCACGTAAATCTGTTCTCAACCAAAATACCTATTTGGATTGATCAGTTGATCATATTTGTGTGCCTCCTGAAATTCAATAATCGCTCTATCACCTGTGAAACACGCACACTCCAAAGCTTAGTATAAATTCAAATCATGAACGCAAGCCAATTGAATAATAAACCCCAGTGAAAGAATTCGCAGCGTTTTTTTATGGTTATCAGAATGCTTCAACACGTGTATCGGCTACAAAGTCTTTTAGGAGTTCACTCCAGTATCCACATCACTACATCACACTAGGTTACTGATACCAAAACAAAAACAATAATAAACCAAAATAACGCAAATGTTGGCACCATAAATCGGGCCATACATCGGGAATGGTTTGACCTACGGACCTGGGGAGAGGTTCATTCGATTCCTCGTGGAAAGTTTTCCAAAAAGAGTTCAAATTTAGGCCGACTTGAAAGAGACATGTTCAACTATTGATTTCCTAAACCAATTTGAGGACAATGAAAATTTCTTCGGAAAGAACCCGCGTAACAAAGATTTCAGGTTTGCGCATGCGCAATTTGAAACCTATAGGGGACCCCTAACCCGCATAAAAAAATCGAAATTAAAGAACTTAGTTAAAAAAACTTTGACAAAATGATCCGAAACGGCTGGAGCAAAAACCTTTCCTTAATTAGGATACCAAAACAAAAACAATAATAAAAATTTCCAAAATAACGCAAGAGTTGGCTTTGGGGACCATGTATGAATCGGGGGATAATAACCATTCGGGACATGGACCAACTGGAGATTTTCGGTGCAAAATGCCCCATACGGGACCTGGGGAGAGGTTCATTCGATTCCTCGTGGAACGTTCTTCAAAAAGAGTCCAAATTTAGGCCTCCTTGACTTTTTTGAGGTTTTTTGGGGATTTTACAAAACTTTGACAACCCTTAAAGGGCACTTTAAATTAAGTGAGAGAGCTGGCTCAAGAATTGGGGCGTTTTTCGGACCAACATGGATTTTTCCTGAAAATGTCAGCTGTTTTGCTTCAGCCGTTTGGGAAAAATTGTGCGCACGGTCTACACCCTTTGTAACGGAAACTATGAAATTTTCAGGGGGGTTAGAATTTTTTTTTCAAGAGCGATTACAACGGTTTATTATTGAATAATAAACCAAAACGGACAGTGGTCAAAAATACGAAACGGTCAACAGTCTAAAATACGGCAGGTATATGGTCAAAGTATGGCTTACGTTAATACTTGGGTTATGTACTAGAGTTAAGAAGTAAGTATTACCTCATTTTTCGCGCTCAGTGGCATGATCAGTATCAGATTCATGTGTGTATTTTTCGTCTACACAATTGGTTAAATCGCGAGACCTGTACACACCGAAGCAGTACACTTAGGTATGTTTGCGATCACAGCATCTAAACGAAATATGCCCATCGACCTTCGTTATAGATTTGGTAAATTTTAAGATTGTCCACAGCTATTACGGGCTCTGCGCGCCTACCGGTAAAGTTTTGCTGAATTTGTAGATCCATATTCGATCAAGACCGAAACTCTTCCGTTACTACTCTTCCGAAAGGGGCTACGCATTTGGCCAAAAACAACGACGGCCTCCAACCCAAAAGCAAAGCCCATGTGTCATTATCCCCAAAGCCGTTGTCCTCTTTTACCCTAATGTGAATTTCACCACGATATTATTGACTATATTAGTAACATGCGCGAAAATAAAATCCTTGTAAGAAGCCTAATTTGAACAGTTTTCATCCGACTTTGATTACATTTTGGGGGGATGTACGAATAAGCCTTGAGATAAAATCATTCCTCTCTGCCCATTCCGTCGAGCATATATTTTTTAGTTCTTAATGAACCGATCTTGCTACCATTTGGAGAATAGGGAGGAAAGCTGAGACAATAATCCTGTATCAATTTCAACCTACGTAATTCTATCATTGCGCCTGCCATAGAATGGTCCTTCTTCCTCATATCGGAAACATGTATGTACAGATCTTTGAAATGTTGTTTATCAACTTAGAAGAATCTTAATCTTGAAATATATACATCAAACATAGGTAAAATTGTTACGACGATCCGCGGGACTCACATGCCAGGTCAGTTTCCCGCACTCGTTAGCCCCTTCAATTGATCTACTCGACACAACGCACAACGCGTGTGTATTGCAGTTCTACCGCCCACTCTATGGCAGGCGCAATGATAGAATTACATAGGTTGAAGTGGCACACCCAACTCGGCAGACGTTTTCCAATTCTTTGCGTGCGTTTTGTGAGTGCTTCATGGAAAGTGAAGTATTCCTAGACATAAGTATCCTTTACTGTTGTAGAAATTCATTTACAGTAATTCCCTAACATTATCATTATGTATTAGGGTAGTAGTATTCTCTTAAACCATTTATGTATTAATTGACTGTACTACTTACAAATTAAATTTGTTAGCAAGTTCTCTTTTAATTTGTTTTAGAACGACAAATTCCGCATGCTCGTCATTCTTCCCTCCGAAGGCGCGAATCTCAAGGATGTCGAAAACAAAATGAAGACCGTCGGACTGGAAGCGGTCATGTCGAACATGTATAAAACCGAAGTTGAAGTTTTCCTGCCGCGTTTCAAGATTGAAATGTCCATTGATTTGAATGACGCTCTTAAGAAGGTAAGATTCTAACTCTGATCATATTAAAATTTCTTAAGATTATTGTTCCGTTGTACTATATTCCGTACACTGTTCGGATAAGAATACGCCACCAAAAGCTTTGCATTTGGGTCCATTACGTTCAAAGGAAGAAACATTTAGGTCATGCATGCAGCGCAGGCTTTGGGTTTTATATGATCTCACTTGCAATTATAATTATAAAGAAACATCAATATTTTTAAAAACAGACCAAATTCCTAATTGAACAAATAAAAAGACGAAAATTAGCAGGGAATTCTAGTAGGTATGAGCGGGACTTGGATGGATCGGCCTTTACCCCCTCCATCCTTCTTCCCCACAGTGTAGTCGAAATTTCCAAGGTTCATTTCACTAGTGAGGTTTGTTAGATAAAAAATTAAATTTTTCTAATCAACCCTTTCATAATTAAACTTAAAAAGTTCGAAATATAGTTACAGTACAGACAAAAGTTATTAATCAAACCAAAAAGCACATTTTTTGGCGGAATTCGGTGAAAAAAAACATGTATTTACCTTCTTTTAACCCGCTTAACTACATGACTCTCAGATTCTCCGTATTTTGGAATTCCGTAAAGTATAGGTATGTTTTAATTACTAAAAATGTTTTCGTCTTCAATTATCTGTAATTAGTTGTCTCAAAAGAGATGATCAAAATAATAAAGCTAATTTCAAAAACCCCTTCAAACGTACCTAAAACCTATCTTTATTAATTTACTCTCTTAAATGTGATGGCAATATTACATTGCTACAACGTTGGGACGTTTACAAACGGTTTATTATTTCGTTATTTGGAAGAATTTTAAGCCAAAACGGATTTTGGAGAGGTGTTTGATAAACAGTGAGTTATTGAAATGTTTAAGAGCAAGCAAATTGGCCAGATTGTTTGTAAGTTTGACTGGAATGTTGAAGTTTTGAGCGTGTGATAATAGACCCACTTAATACCCCACGATAATAGGCACTCGTAGTGAGGAAGTTACTGGCAGTTGGCAGAAAAACTTCTTGCTTTCGAAGGCACATTTCACATTTTTAGAATTTGTTAGAAAACCGTGAAACCAGATCCAACTGGCACTGGCCATTTGCTTCTGCGTCCATACAGAAAATGAGTAAAACAATAAGCCGCTCTGTTCCCTCCATCTTTTTCATGTTGTTGGAAGAAATTACATTATGGGGTTTTTAGTACGTACTTAGAAGTTCAAATCAAATATCATTTATCAATTTCCCATGTTGCAGCTGGGTGCAGGTGAGATCTTCAAAGCTCCCGATCTAAGAGGTATGGTAGACGCAGCTCTGAGAGTAAGTCAGGTAAAACAAAAAGTTTTCCTCGAAGTTACCGAAGAAGGAACGGAGGCCGCTGCTGTCACTGGTAAGTCCTTCTTATCACTATAAGATTAATTATAAATTATAGTAAATGATGATCATGGTTGAAATAAAACATCAGAGAAGCATACAAACGAACCGTACAGCATACAGTCAAACCTTCCTATTTTGAATTTCTATCTATTAAGGCCCCGTGAAAGAGTTGCACTAATTAAAAAACTTTTGCAAAAGAGTGTGTGACACATAGCTTTTCCGTATCCGCTGCAATAATGTAGAGATCATTAAATTGTCTTGAATAGCATTTTTAAAGAGCACAGTGTGTGTTTGCGTAAAATGGTTGTGTGGAAAATGTATGAAATCATCAAACCATTTACCCTTAAAATCCGAGATCGAATATTTCGAGCGAGTATTTTAGGGCAATGAAACTCACAATTCAATGAAAATTCCGTCAACATCGGGTGAAAATTTTGAAATTAAGCTTATTACAAGGATTTCACTATGAATTCTCAAAATGATTTGAGATTGTTCAGCGGACGAATAGGAAGTAGAGAATGCTTCATAGACTTTACGTTTTGCGCATGCGCATACTGATCTGTCAGCAAAGAAGTTCATATGGGGTCATCCACAATTTAACCTGCACTTTCTCTTATTACGTCACAGATGACATTTTTGGATATTAAGCTTTTTATAAGGATTCGTGGGAACGACGGTTGTTCTGTATGGTATACTACGTAAAAAGCGAGTGGAAATTTCGATTTTGGTTCATTTTTTAAACGTGGAAATAATATTTTCCCTACCTACAGACTCAGAAGGAAATACGATGAAGGAGAAAACACCATCAGTTGAATGCTGAATCGGAATCCGTGTAATGTTCAAAGACTTAGCAATCTCTCTGTGAATCAAATTGACCGTTTGGCCTGTTAGAAATTCAAAATAGCAAGGTTTGACTGTTATTGACCCCTGAAGTAACGAAATCCCATAAAATTATTGAGATACTATTCACTCCTAATGAATATTGCCTGAGTGTCTTACCACAAAAGTCAACTAAAAAACTTGCTCAATCCTTACTTATTAATAAAGTTGCATTTTAACTAAACGTTTAATCATATAACAAAATGTTTATGAAATTGGTGATTGCAACAAATCATCCTTGTTCATCCTGATAATGGTCTCCCAATTGTATATCTTGGACTTTTCGATATAAAATTATGTGTATGGTATTTTATTTCTTCATGGTCATTACTGGGTTGAAAGGGTCTACATCACGTAGACCTTTCTATGGTAAGGTACACTGCATGCTGACTGTTTTAGTTCTGTAGTGCATGAGCATCAAGTGATTTATTACCAACAGTCGTCCATGATACATGTCATTCGTTCGGATGTGCTTCACATTGAACCACAGTTCATATAAATAAACAGCATGGACAGCTGTTGTGGTGAGCACTCATTAAACTGCATGCTTTTGTGTTTCATTATTGCTTCGCTATAGCTAAATGGGTAAATGAAGAAATAATCTTCTTTATAAGCTATTAGTCCATCCCTAGCGCTATGTATTCAACTACTGCAAATTGTCCAAAACTGCTTGTTTCTGCCAATGACAGTTAGTGCCGTGAACTCCCCGTAAATTTATGTTCTATTAATAGGCGGTTCGTAACTACACTCTAGTGACAGTACGAAAGCTCAATGAGTGACAACCTACTCAAAACTCAAGCGATCTTAGATTCTTAAAATCAGAAAATTATAACTGAAGTGTCATCATGCCCACTTACCATATCATCTGAATTCAATCGAAAACGTTTTACACATCCTCGTGCTCTTTAATGAGAGGTTCAGATTCAGGAACTCGAAGGTTATCAAGTGTGACGCATCGTTTCGCGAACCTAAGATAAATTTCATTTATAGATAATGTAAGTGCTACGTTGGGGGTGTGGCAGAAATATAATGAGACTGATGTTTTATTTACCAATGTTTTTATTTTTCGTGGAAAATCAAAGTTGTTCCCTCGGGCAGCTAAGCAACAATGGAGATGTCTTTAAGGGAAATTTTTTGGAAAAAATCCAAAAGTTTTGGTCCGGAGTGCCCAGTGTGACGCGAGGCGTTGTCATGAAGACTTGTTAGCAATCTCTGGTATCACGCGAATGATCCATTTTCCAAGCCCTTGAAGGACTCTTCTATGTAGCATTTTCCAGTTGAATTAAACCTTTTCTCAAAAGAAATGAACATTTTTCCAAAACAATTGAACCTTTTTGCAATTGAATTAAACGTTTTCTCAATACAATTACACTTTTAACCAAAATAATTAAACCTTTTCCCAATACAATTAAACTGATGCGCCATTCATACATAGCATTTGCAGTTTGAATTAAACCTTTCCAGAATTGAATCAAATTTTACCGCAAATTGAATTAGACGTTCAGCAAAATTTTCTCAAACTGAATCAAACTTTCGGCAAATTGAATGAAAACGAGGAAAATCTGTTATTTTAGTCGAACAAAATGTACAATTTCTACAAAATGTATACAGAGTGGCTCCAATATTCTCTTCCGCACGTCCAGATTTTAAAGAAAATAAACCGATCCATTCAGACGCTTCTCATACCTTCTAAAGTTGTCTTGTTTTAATTTTCAT
Organism: Creontiades dilutus; assembly: GCA_031894815.1. Taxonomy (NCBI): domain Eukaryota; kingdom Metazoa; phylum Arthropoda; class Insecta; order Hemiptera; family Miridae; genus Creontiades; species Creontiades dilutus. The sequence continues at coordinate 121,267 of JAVIWC010009320.1, read as the reverse complement.
GATTAAGAACTCGGTTTAGTTTTTAAAAATATCCATAAGTGCTTACATCGAATTTAACATAGAGTGTGATCATACACAAATTGGACATAGAGTGATTCATGCATTACCGACCAGTATGTTTAAGATTATTCGTGATATCGCTAGTAAATCATTATTCTGACTGTAAAACAGCATCTTAACTTAAACAACATCTTTAGAGGATTCATTTCTGCGTCGAAAAAAGTTAAGCCCGCCTGATAAATTAAAAATTATATCGATTTTTCATTGGGGCTTTTCACCAATGTTGTCATTTTCATCATAATTTTCTACTATTAATGGGGGCCGGCCTAATTTGACTGGTAACATTCGACCTGGCATGTTTACGTATTGCTGCGTACATTTTGTGTTGACCAATACAAACAGATTTTTATACGGTTTTATTAATTCTCTGAATTTTTAATTCTATTAGCGTAAAATTTAATTCGATTAGCGGGAAGTTCAATTCAATTCGCGGAAGGTTCGATTCAAAGTGCAAATGCTGTATTTGAGGTTTATTCATTTCGGAAAAAGGTTTAATTGTACTGGGAAAAGTTAAATTCAACTGGAAAAAGGTTTATTTCAACGGAAAAATGCTAAATTTAAGAAACAAACAGTTCATTACAACCTTAACAGAATGCAGTATACTGTAATCACCGACCAAATATACATAAAAATATATAAAATATGTTTTATGATACATTCTAATACAGGGAGACCATCCGAGTGCTCCCTAGGGTCTGAAAAAAGACCTGAGTCCTCCCGTAAAAAAGTCGCCTCACCTGAGTTCTCAGCTAGAAAAAAGTACTAGTTTTCCGACACACCTGAGTGATCCCATGTTTGAATAGTAGCCAGTACAATACGTTTTGTCAGTACAATCAACTATTACTTGTATGGTCGTCAGTCGTCGTCGAGATTCGGATTGTATATCTCAGAAATCTTTTTTTAAATAACCATAAGTAGAAATTCAACCGGTCCTGTGGAGACTAATAAGCTATGAGCTGACCAAAACCACTTTTGTGAATTTTAATCAAACTCCTGGGGAGTTTTGTCAATTTGTTCTGTAAAAGTATTGAAAAAATAATTTTTTGAGTTCTTATCGATTTTTTCCACATATTAATTGAATTTGAATACGATTATCAGCTTAAGTTTAGGCTCGACTTTTTAAATGACGTAGTTCATGGTTGATGATTATTTTAGCTGATTCGCGCAGTTGATTTTGCGTATATCCCACACTGATAACCTTGTAGACCTATACAGGGTGGCTCTTAATGAACGAACCACCCTTTCTATTACCGTTGATTGTGGAGAAATCAAAAAACTTGTCGAAGTAACCTCCCCTTATTTTTTTGCAAAAAATTCAACCATTGCATTTTTGCGCATCGCGCATGCGCGCACCAACTTTTTTTTTTCAAATGGAACTCCCCAATTTTTATTGCAGAATCGGATTCTACATCCAATTTCGTGAACATTTTACTTCGACGACTTTTTTTTTGGACGCACCCAGGAGCGTCCAGAAGCGCCCAAAGTTTGCCTACGCCTGAAACGTGGTGGTTTAAAAAAAAAAAATGAAAAATCACCTTATCCTGGCTCTTGATCATTTTTGTTTTAGTTAGATGAGTTTTTAGGCAAGCGGTTCGGTTCCTGCGCCCAGAAGGGTACTCGGAGAAAACAGGAGTGTCATGGTGCCAAACACGTTTGAATAAAATTGATCCACTAGAGGTAAAAAAGTTGGATTTATCGCGGAATCGTCGAGAAAAGATATTTTAGATGCTAACCCTTCCTGCCTAAAAACGTATCTAACTAAAACAAAAACGATCAAGGGCCAGGATAAGGTGATTTTTCATTTTTTTAAACCACCACGTTTCAGGCGTATTCAAACTTTGAGCGCTTCTGGACGCTCCTCGGTGCGTCCAAAAAAAAAGTCGTCGGAGTAAAATGTTCATAAAATTGGATGTAAAATCCGGTTCTGCAATAAAAATTGCAGGATTTCATTAAAAAAACAAAAAAAAAGTTGGTGCGCAAAAGTGCAATGGTTAAATTGTTTGCAAAAAAATAAGGGGATTTTACTTCGACAAGTTATTTGATTTCTCCACAATCAACGGAAATAGAAAGAGTGGTTCGTTCATTAAGAGCCACCCTGTGTAATATACATATATGTGTCTTCACTGAAGGCACATATATATTGGGATGGGTCGAGGAGAAATTTTCTTTGAAGCGAAACCTTGAAACCCTCTCTAATGCATTTACGAACGAGTGGTCTCAACAAAGTTTTTCACTATAATTTTATTAATTGCACCCTCATATCCCAATCATTCCATTAAGGGTGTTCAAATTTACCTGTTTCTGATGCCCGCATGTCAAAGGGGAATTGCAACCCCCCTGAGAGGTAATCGACAAACTGACGGTAAATGTCCCGAACATTTCGATTCCGGTGCTTTTTCTCTTATCGTCTACGGGATCACTCGGGACAATCTAATCTCGAGATTGCGAAGTGAAGGGGATCACTCGGGGAGCACTGGAGCCATCGAACATAATATGATTGCGGATTGAATGTGAAGAAGTATGAACTGCAGGATGAGCACGATGCACCCAATCATTGTACATAGATGTACTGTACAGTTGAAGTAAACAACGTATCCGTAAGATTACGAGCACAGCACTGTTTCCATTCACCCAACTTCACAACTAGATCTTGAACAAACCCCATTGTATGCACTCCGGTACATGACACGTGATTAGCACGAATTTTGACATAAGAAGTACCATGCTTCATTGTGGAACAAGGAAATTTATTATTCTGAACGATGCATTTGACATGAAACAATCCATTTGGCATGAAACGATCGATTTGCTTCCATTCCGTATATAGAGGATCGTTCGTAGCAATAAAATGAAATTGCCAGGAACGTGTGGGTGGCGGTTGAAAGATATTAACAATGTGATTGTTTTCAATTACTTATTAAAGAAGTAATAAAATAAAATAATCTATGGTAACTACGTTAGGGTGGAATACCTGCGTTTCATTACCTTCAATTAATTTTAGAAATTACAGTAGTATTTTCGCTCTGTACACACGACATTCAACGCACACTTGGGATCACTATGCGCTGTAGTGGAAGCCCGACTAACCGAATGTTACTACGTATTCGGATCAAGTTTTTTCTCGATTTGTCCACATTTGTAGATATCCATAATGTTGTTATTGAGGCGAGAATTGAAGTGGTTACGTCCTCTTAAATTGTGTTTATTTTCAGTCAAGTACTTTCTGAATATTACGATGATATTTACTATGTACTCAATAGGCAGTAATCATCAACAGCAACATGAATAGTGAGTAGATTTATCAATATCTTTATTGCAATAAGTTAAATTTAAGTGCCTGTCCTCTAGATCCTGAGGAGGCCGTAAAAAGCGAGAGTACTTGTTTGTAAATAAACGCCACTTATCAGGCGCCACACTATCAATATTATGGGAACCATCGGAGGCACACAACACATAATGCCAAATATATAATATATATATTGTACGATATCATCGTGAAAATATGATTAGAGGTGCTGCTTGAACCGTCCCCTACCCACCCTTCACCATCTCGAAAACCATCGAATTTTCCCAATGACTCGCGAATCCAACTTATAATCCTTTGTAATTTCGGATAATTTATCGTTATTTTCTCGTTTATCGAATTTTTTGAAGAGAAAAAACATTTATTGATCATCATATAGGGTGGAATGTATAAATAAATGGTGGAATGTAAAGTATAAATTGATCGAATTATTTATTTATTTATTCAACAACAAGCAGAAAATGAGTGGGAAATGAGTGCGCACCTTGAGAAAATCAAATCCCAACGCATCCAAATGCCAAAGTGTGATTTCATATAGGATTTTTTATTTACGATTTACGTAATCATCTTAACTAGCTTCTAACCTAAGTACATCAGCAGAGAGGGGTGTAGAGATGGCGAGTTTTGAAGAGTATTTATGAATCGAAATAATAATATGTTTGCAAGGTGTTTTCCTATTATACACCTAGTACTTTCCTAGTATAATGAAACTTTGGAAACGTTAAGTATTGTCAATTACTTACTTAATAACTTCCGAACCAAAGAAAATTATAAATATCGGTTACAAATAGTTTTGAAATCCTTAAGAAGTATGAGATGATACTTCACCGAGGAATTGGAATTTAATGAATTTCCAGAGGAGGAGGGGTACAAACCCTTCCCCATCCGCTCGCTTCAAACCACAGTAACTGGAATGGTTTTCAACTTGAAGCCAATAAACATACTCGTTACATTTACTTATCTGCATGATATATAAACTATTTCCTCCAGAGTATAACTGACATTGGTGGTGGCCCTATGTAAATATTGTTGAAAAAAAAAAAAAAAAATTTATCCTATTCTTATTCTTCCGTAGTTGCTCTCCTAGCTGTGAGCATGACGTTCAGAATTATAGAGTGCAGATGTACTTTCTTTTATTCCGTCAAGAAGTTCATACCGAAGTGTTCAAGTGCATGTACCATACAGGGAGTCCCGCTCAATAGTGGACATCCTGCTAGGGATGGATTCTACAACGAATTTGTGACAAAAAGTACCTCTTAGAAATATTTTTGTAGAGGCTTCGTTTCCGAGTTATTCACGGTTCAAGATTTTTTCTTGTTTTACGGATGCGATTTACGTGTATACGCCTGTTTGGAAATCTCCTGTGGTATGGCCGCACAACTTCGGGACCGTTATGGTTGGTAAAACCATAAACCAGTAGCACGTCAGCAAATTTAGAATTCGAAAAATTTGCCATCTCAATAACCAAAGGAAGAGGATCTTCAATCCAGTAGGAAATTGCGCAAAACTCATGTCCAATTGATTTCGCCTAAAAAAGGAAGTTTTCCAACGGGGAAACGGGATTTTCTCCCATACTAGCCTGAGTATATTCACATTTGAGGATACCGTTGGAAAACTGAACTTTCCGGCCAACTTTTTAAGTAACTGGTAACACAAAAAATGTGCATGTAAGAGAATTGAGTTTTACGGGTGATTAAAAAAAAACAAAAAAAAACAGTAATTTACCGGATTTGACACATTTTTCACTTTAGGCTAAGTATGTGAGCAACACGCATTAAAAGTAAACAAAAAAATTTGGTACCTGAAAAAAGATAATTTAATGGTCTTTCCAACGGTATGATGAGATTTGAGATTTATTGGAAAATGAGAAAGTTATGGCTGTTCTTGTGACGGAAAGTCTAAAACAGAAAAAATCTCGGAAATGAAGCCTCTGCAAAATATTTCCAGGAAAACATTTTTTTCTCAAATTAGTTGTAGAATCCATCTCTACCTGGATTTTCATCCTTAAGCCGGACATACATATGTCATATGTACATAATATGTAAATATGTAAGGTAAATATTATTTACCCATGTGATACAGTGGAAGACGAATATATGCTTAAATACAAATTGAACGCTCTAGTCTTTTTTGCCGATTTGAAAGAGTATTCCAATTGAAATAAGTGTCTCCAGTTTTTAAAAGAACCTTCATATAGGGTATTGCAGCATTATTTGATTCCATCCGTTCTAAAACCGTATTCTCTGAGGTACCGGGTTCATTTGGTTTCCTTGCACGTTCCAGAGAAAGTTTATCTTCTCCTTAATTAGCCAGTACAAATTCTTCATCTACCTTTGGCCTACCAATCTAACTATTGATGAATTGTTTTGTGTGGAAATCACCATGTATAACTTCGGTTTACATTGTTCGTTGGCAGTTGTGCATCGAGATGTTGAAAAGAATCTACTCCGATAATAGTGCAAGTAGCAAGTTTTGTGAATTTCGTGGCGTTACCTCGTTTGTTTCTTCTTGTTAAAGGTGCGCATCGACTGCGACTATCTAGTTGATTTTTGGTGTTACAGTGTCTCGCATTCAAAAGAGGAGTTTGAGCTTCCCCGAGAGGTTTGAAGCTGATCGACCGTTTGGTTTTGTCCTGAGTACGGTTGATGGCGGTGTGTTGTTCGCCGGTACTGTCGCAGCACCGAATGAAGTTTCAGGAACTCACGATGAGCTATGAGCCGACTTCTTCACCATTTCCTTTACAACTTCTCCCGACGAACCGATCCAATCAGACCTAGAACTATCATTTGTGAAGATTGGTTCATTTACCATTGTTGTTTCATACCTATGAATGGCTATATTATCAGCCAAAGTGTGACATGTATGATTTATTGGTTTTAATTTAATGTGATTACTGCCGGCCCTGATTCGATGTATATTTACTGATTGATAACGGAACTACGCTCGGCTCAGATCTATTCAGAAATTAACGGGGATATCTGTCCCTCCTCTTTACGACACTACGACACTAGTTGCAATGGCCTAAAAGAAATTGATAACTCGGCGCTTCCTGTAATCCTTTTCACGGACGGATTGTCCGAATGTTGGCTGGATTTTTGAATTCTTCCATCTCTCGGTGATGGGTCACTCATCGTTCAAGAAACGTTTGCTAAACGACATTTCTGCTTCCTGTAACCATGTATGTAACATTCAGTGCCCCTTCACACATTCTAATAGCTGTGTTCCAATGAGCTGTATTCATATTTTCAGCAAGACAGGTCGATCACCATAGAAGTCATCTCAGGAGTCTCACAGCTAATCAGAACGCCTCTGAAATTTGTTATTGTTTTCTAGTTGTTCGGAAGGGGCTCCATTTAAAATCCACGAACTTATCTAGGTCAACTGGGAAAGATTTTGTCCTCAGGGGTCTTTCAGCTAATCAGTGTACCTCCATTCCTTTTAACTGTTTTTTGTGGGCAAAGAGTCCAATTGAACCCATTTCGAATTCCAGTACCAGAGATCGATATAAAAAAATATTAGCTTCAAGAGACCTTGATTGCTTTTCCGCTGTTGTTTGTAGTCAACTAGACGCTGAAGCATGTACCATGCTAAACCAAAAACAACTAAGCACTGATTCTTATAACGCAACCCGAAAGTAAGTAGCTGTCCTCCAAACTAATAGATATATAATTTTGGAACCCAAACTGGGTTCCCATCCCAGTGACTGTACTGTTTGGAAAGCTGCCATCATTACCTGTTGTTAATGCAATGACCACAAATGGTATGGATCTTTGCATTCACAACGAGGTCCATAAGAGATGTTATATGCCCATGAAAGCGGAAGTGGCAGCTTCTTGTTTTCCAATGTCTCAAAAGACTCACTCACATGACTGTATACAGAAGCATTTGCTTGATCAGAACTGAATATGAGATTGTCGGCTAATCTAAAAATCCAGCACTTATTAATGGAAGAGGTAGAAAACAATTGCCCCCTGTAAAACAAAACAAAAGAAGATGATGATGATTGCCCCTGTTATTGCCGCCCTTGGTGTTACGAGTTAGGAAGGCCTGGCTGACATCAGCAACAAATTTATCACTGCCTTTTGTAATGATTATGTTGTAATATCACTTTCCGTATTGGCAGCCTCAGTACTTGTAGTACAACAAATAGCAGTACCAGCACGAATTTATTATGTGTGAATTGACTCTTTATTGCTACACGAAGAAATAGTGCATATGTTCCTGATCGTGAAGGATTCTTCAGTTGCTAGGAATACAAAAATCAACAGCTGAAAAATGTTTGCGCACTACGTAGTTAAAAACGACACAAGAATGTACAGTTTCAAATGCAGTTCCAGGAATTCATAATGAGCTTTCAGTCGATTTTTTTCACCATTTCCTTTACACCTTCTACCAATGTCAACAATCAAGTGACTGCAATTGGTAATTACTTGCCCACTTTCAGTTATCCAATCTCATGGAATGATCCCAAATGATATGGATTTTTACTATCACTTGCTGTTCCTGTTGATGGGGTAGTGAACGTTTCCTACCTTTCTATTAAATGTTTGGGTTAGAAGAAGTATCTACTTGATCGGAGCAGAACATTGTGACAATTAGTTTCCTCTTGCCGTTCTTAAAATTGCTAAGCCTGAGCATACACCTGAAGTTTTTTAGTAGCCGATGTATGAATGTCTGCAGTAAGGATGGTGTTCCAACATCATTATTTTTATATGTAGACATACTAGTGCGACGAAGAGCATGACATGTACCTGTTTATTCTGTATGAATTGAATCTTTGATGCGAAACGTTAGAAATTGAACCGATCTAGACAGAAGTTGCTGGGTACATAAAAATCGACAGCAAACAAAAGGTTTGGGGCACTTTATTGATCATATGAACACAAGAATATATGTATAGTTACATCAATATTTAATGCCCCCCTGTAATTAAAATGTTTCTCCTTCAAGAAATGGAAGTAGATTTTCAACATTTCCGGCATACCTTGATTGTATAAGAGTGTATAAAAATCATGTAAATGATACTGTATGTAAAAATTTGAATTGCAATGATAACTGCAATGCTAACTATACTGCAACGAATAATTATATTAGTTTATAATTGTAATTATTATATAAATATAATTACATTATACTATAATAATTAAATTATTCATTCGGTTAAAAGTCGTTAGGGGTCTCTTCTAATAATTTTTCGTTGGTAGCTATTTGTTGTTCAGTATCATTTGCTTCCGAATCTACCGACAGGTAGTGGAAGCTTTGTTTTAATTGTTGGGAGATGGTAAACTTTCTTTCTCCAACATCTAAATTTTCACTCGCATTTTAGTTTTAGAGCATTGTGTGACAACTTTCGTTTATTGTCTTTAATGAGTCCGCAGTTCCTCGTCACAAGCTTTATTTCAATCGTTTTGATAATATTTTGAACATTTTCAGGGTTATTTAACTGTAAATGTTTCATTAGAGTACAAAATATAGTAGCACCAAACAGATCTGAAATCAGGTTGACTCACATAGTTGAAGAAGTTGATGTTTACGGGAACACATGTTGTCCAGGGAATCTTTGTAATCTACCAAATTTCGACAGCTTTATGTCTATGTATAGGTCATTGAAATGCTTTGAATAATCTGGTATGGTTAAATAATGAATGCGTATATTCATATTACCTATACGACCCGACTTGCCCACAATGTTTTAATGCTGAAGTGGCTGTAATCATAAAGAAAAAAGTGCAAATCCAGATCACGACCTGAACAGTTCAAAGCTGACCGGCCTTGTGATTCTGTCATGAGCACGATAGTGAAGTGTAAGTTGTCCGTCGGAACAGTTGCAGCACCAAATGGAATTTCAGGAATACAGGATCTTTCCAACTTCTCCCAGTGATAATGAAAATAGCCACCCAATCAAACTTATGACTACAATTTATAAATATTGGTCCATTGGCCGTTGAATCAAGCGTCTGTACCACCAAGGAAATTGTTCATCGTTACAAAACCATGCAGTGAACACAAATTGTATGCACGACTATGCGACATTGGCTATTCCTACGAAGGAAAGATGTGGCAGTTTCCTCCTTTTCCACTGACTCAGAAGATTCATCCTCAGGACATTCTACAGAAGCATCTGCTTGAGTAGAACAGAACATAATAATGTCATTCAATCTGGTGATCTGCAGTTCCTGGTAAAAGAAGAAAAAGAAGATGACATCATTAGTCGTAGTAATAGCCATGATAATGTGAAGAAGAGCGTGACATGCGCCCATCTATTCTGTGTGAATTGGATCTTTGATGCAACACGGGAGGAACAGTGCGTTTTGCTGATGTCGAAGGGTTCACCAGCTGCTGGGTATCCAAAAAAAAAAATAACCGCAACAAAATGTCACGGAACCCAAGAAAAATTAAATACATACTTCATAACGATTCGTTGAAAGTTAAGTACAGTACTAGATAAGGGATGCGTAACAAACCATTGTGAAAGCCATTTACACAACTATTTAGTCGCAAAAAAGTCCTTGATTAAGCTTAAAAGGACTTGCTTAGTTCCCCAAAACTGTAACTAAATTTCTGAGGCAATATATTAGCCAAATTATAAGTAGCAAAAGGGTTGTTTTCACTTTCGGGAGAAGTACATTTTTTTCCATTAATATCAAAATTTCTATTTGCATTTTACGTTGTAGACCATTCAGAACATTGTTCACTTTGAAGCTTTATATCCACAGTTTTTATCCGATTTTGATGAAATGGTCGAGGCTTGTGCGGTTTAGGTTGTAGGTATTTCAGTACAACCTACAGATAGCACCGACCCGCAATCACTTCTACTCATACATTAGAAGGCGTTGATGTCCGTGAGAACATGTCCTTGTGTCTTGCTGTCCTGCTGACCTTTGATATTCGCTTAATTTCTACGTCTTTATTATTTAAAACATTTCAACTATCGATACATGCTTGTTACCAATACGAGGAAGCAATGTGCCAACTCAACTTGCTTTTTCAGCGATAACTACAACGAAAAGTTTGCGTAACTCCAAGGTACGACCCATACAGTTCAAAGCAAATCGGCCATTCGGATTTGTCTTAAGAATGGTGGAGAGCTCATTGGCTTTCATCGGTGCGATGGTGGCCCCTGCAGGAATCTCAGTTTCAAGATGTGCTGTGAATTGAACTTATATTGGCAAAGTCGCGCTAAACCAAGAAACGAACTCCAAAAATGATTTCCCTATTTCAATCAAGTCAAATCTTTAACCACGATTTGCAGTCCTTTTCCACCTTAACGAACGGTTATGGCCTGTTGAGTTATCTCTCAAATACTGTGCACAAACCATGCGTTCTCTTGAAATTAATTTGGATGATCAGATTTTGAATTGGACGCAGTGGTTCATATCCGTGCAGGCAGTGGTTAGTTGTGCCATCACTTTCCAATCTTCTGTACGCTACACTTTTTGTCTCACGATTCGACCGAAATTTTGAAAATACTTTTTTCCAATGAGATTGCATGAAGAATACTGCCAATTGAAGTGTCGCTTGGAAGGTTAAGGGACGAAATGTCCTGTCATCGATGCCACATACACGGGAAGTACAGCACTTGTAAATGTGCGGCTTTAGTCTTCCATTATTGTAAAAGCAGCATTATCATCGTGAAATGCCAGGAGCAAGCTTGTGGCAGAAAATCCACAGTTTGATAGAACAAAATCAATGTGAAAGTGCAGATCTTCTGCAACACTAATCTTAAATCATGATTGGATCCATCGGCGATAACTCAGTTAGTGAGATATACCGACGGACAAGTAACATCAAGGTCAAGCGGAAAAAGCGTCTTGAAATTACAATTAACAAGTAAACCAAGCCCCACTACATATAAATATTTTCGACAGTTAATACACTACTCCTTCACAGATCATTATCAATCAAGTCCATCAAAGTGAATTCCCGTATTCACGCTACCCTGTTATTAATTTAGTTTCTGTTTGATGCTCCTCCCGCCTGTGATTGGACAACTGAAAGAAGATAATTATTTCACCGTTTCAACTTTACAGAAGACATTTACTTAATATAAATAAATGAATACAATTAATGAAAAAGAAGTCGTGCTGGTATGCCTTCCGATACGAGTTGTAAAACTTGATTTTTAAGTACTTGGAGATGTTTGGACTTTGTAACGTGTTTTTCGAGTTGGTGTCCATTTTTTAGCCTATGAACGAGCCATTGTCCAATTAAAGGAGAAATATTCTAAGAAAGTGAAATTAACTGTACAAAGATGTTGAAGCGTTCTTTGTAATAGTTTTAAAGATCGTGCTTACTGTACTTTGTATTCGTACGAAATTATGCAGTATGCAATATAAATGGTTATTGCGTTATTAACTGCATAAATATTGTTCGACAATAAACCTTGGTAGGTACTTTGAGAGAAAAGTGTAAGGTAATCCCTATTTGGTTCTCCACTTCTTCGTGTAACTAAGAATATTCCAAAACGGCCTGTTTGTCATAACTCCCAGCAAGGAGTTGAAAGTTTAGTTTGTGCATATCATTTTTAATAATTACCAACATTCACCTCAGCAATCTCGAAGTTTTCATGACTATTAAGACTCCATGCAGCTTACCTGCTAGTTCACGTTCGTAGCACGTAGAGGTTCATGGCACATTTCTCATGATTTTAGCATTGTCACACATTTAGCAGCCTGTATCTGCCGGTTGTTGAGCCACAATTTGGTGTTCCAGCGGTTGAGATTATGGAAAGATGTCTGAGGCCGATTCCCCTATTCGGAGCTGATCGACCCTTCGGTTTTATCTTGAGTTGTGTCCGAAGTCCGGGAGGCGTTCTGTTTGTTGGAAAAGTGGAAAACCCAAAAGCTCGCTAGAAAAATCATTGAGCAAGTCACTCATAGAAAATGCAAAAATCACGTTTACGGAATGGATACAGGAACATCTAATCAGTATTTGCAACACATCCCATCAAACGATACCTACTTCAATGTTATTAACGACCTTATCAACAAGTAGCATTTTGTTGCTGTTTCTAAGGGAAAATGTATTATGTTTTCACTGTACTAAACAATTTCTTGTATTTCTTACTAATTTCTTGTCAAAACAATGACTCTGGAAAATTATAATTGAGGGAAAATAATTATGTCAGTTTCCAGTTTATTTCACGATTTGACAAATGATTTTATTAGGTGTTCTGTCCATTTTCACGTACTAGGTGGATCCTTTGAATATATTCTTCAACATAGGATGTAAGAATTCGATGGGGTCGAATCCACAACTAATTTGCAACAATAAGTTGGAGATTTTCTGATCTTGCTTAGGTTGTTGTGATGACATTTGCGGATAAATCTTCACTAAGGTATTTGCTAGCCAGAAATTCTCCGTCTAGCCAGAGTCGTCTGATCGAGAGCATATAGGACCAACTGAAAGCCACTAATGAGAGGGAGTGTTGGAAAGTCCACCCATGACATTACTCTTATGTTTTGTCGCCAATATCACTTGTTCCAGTTTCATTGTTTGCACCTAAATGCCGATATTTAACACTGTCTGGTTGATTCCACTGTAGATCCAGTACAGTCGAAACGTTCTGGGCAAATAACCTGTTAAATATGGCGAAAAGATGTGCACATTGGTACAAAAATGAAGATTTTATTTTCTGCGCGTGACAAGTAAACGAAATGCTTGTTACAGTGTCAACTGTAACAAAACATAACTGACATGTCATAAGTGGGCTTCTCAACAGACAATCTCCAGAGTACTGTTTTCACGGACTTCGGTTGACTACTATTCTTGATAGAACGTTTCACATTAGCTACCCAATTCTCCGCGGCTGGAGTATTTAAATATTTTTTAGGAGTTGAGGACTCGAGTTATCTCAATAAACTCGCCGTCATATTTCAAACTGAAATCTTTGCTAAGTGACCCTTCAGAATCATAACACGTTCATTAGGAAATGTACTCCTACACTGATGGATTGAAAAAAAAAAAAATTAATCCTTTCCTATGTTTCATAAAAACTTGAAAACTATCAGTAAAACAAAGATGCTTTTTAATAAATTCTTACTCATTTATATCGAAATCCATACATCGTGGGAAGCAGAGGTGACATGATAACCTCAAGCGCATCATGTTATTTGGTTGCCTCGGATGGGCTGCAGTCAACAATAATTGCAGTTATTTTTATAAGCCCCTCTCTGACATCTATCTTATGTTACTGAGCGATTAGCTGAAGACGTTTGCTAACAGAGAACTGGTAAAAGGGTTACATACCATTTGTATACTGTAGTCACTGGTTATCTATAACCAAAGCATTAGTACTTCTCGCAAAACCTTCTTGACATATAATTAAAGATTATTTCAATACAGACAACATAATAATTAAATCATAGAAATTTTTAGGCTGTAACTTCATGTTGCAAGTTAGTGGTGGTATGACTCCATCATATCGTCGCTTGATTATAAGGCCTTTTATACATTCTTTCCAATGGTAAGCCTCCTATTGATTCGCTCCCTTTTGTGTTTCTATTGGTATCACTTACACGCTCAAATATTTACTATTTCTTAGACACGAATAACTCGTGCAGTTGACTACTAGATGAAGCTTGGTATATTTTGATTCCTTTATTATTATTATTATTTTTATTTTTTTTACAGAACTTTCTTCATACCAAGTATAGATATTATGTGGCGAACATTTTAAATTCAACACTCGATAGGGAATTCCCTTTTTTTTTTTGTTTTCAAAGTTTGTTTAAAGTAAATAAAATTATATATGTCCCTAATGGCTTTTTGAATGTCAAATAGTTTCCTATTTTTCAGATCAGTCTAATTGAAAATAGCAATGTACCAATTTTTGAAGTTGTTTCAAATACTTTCAAACTAGAATCATTTTAATGTTAAAAAATTCTAGTTAAAACTGTGATCAGTTCAGAAAAGTAGAGAGCTCTCATGATTTTCAAAATGAATGATTTAAGATGATCATTGATGTCGAAATTATAAAACAAACTACATATATTTATATATTCACTGGATCCATGCCAACATTTATTAGTTTACCACCATATATACCATATACCGAAAATCCAAATTTTAAACCCCTCTCCACCCTTACGAAAACGAAAGGTTAGTGACGACATGGTTTATAAAGGGCCATTCCTTTTTCCTTACTCCCAATATACTATACCCCAAAAATGGCATATTCTTAGAAAGCTCTCAAAGATATATTTTTGATAAGCCAATAAAACAACAAGACTTCCATTTTTATCAGATTATTATTTACCGAATTATTGGCGGGTACATGATGATATCGTCATTGTATACATGATGATAATACTGATATAATTATTTATATTATTTATTTTCCTCTTATTTATGGGTAAATATAATTTTTCGTCCTATTGCAATTAGTAGGCACACACCGTATATTACCTCAACTGACCGTTAATTTTACTGTTAATGAATGAGCGGGTTCCCATTAATCAGTAAGTTGCTAATGACACAGTATTATATTATTTCGACAACAAACTATTTAAAATGCAAATAACATTCTTCCACTGCCTTTAGTTATTGTTAATTTTAATGACTAATAAAGTATTTTGTTTACCTCGTGATACATGCCTTAAAATACAATAGATGTAAGTAAGCTTTGGAAAACCCAGACCGTTATCGTGTAATGTTTCGGGTTCAAATAGCCCCGGCTAGATATTTGATCAAAGACTTGAGTTGTTTTAGTGAGTCATGGCTTTTCTGTATTTATTCCGTTTGATGGTTTCATATTCATACTGCAAATGGACACATTTTGGTTCCTTCTTTATCATTTCGTGAATCTTAAGTCATTAAATTGTGTACATCACAAACAACGTGTGTTTCATTATTGAATACAACTATCTAGGTAATGATTAAACCTACTTTTTATTTACTTTAAAAACACGCTTTAAAACTACTTTTAATTATAATGTCCAATCAGACCAACATCAAACTGTATTTGTATATTTATTTTAAGGAGATTATATTCTTTAATGATATCGGATAATACGTAATCCTGAGTATGACACATTTGGCACACATTTTGAAATGGTATAAAATACCTCATTATTCTGCAATTCAGGTTAAATTTATGACACACAGTGGAACAGCTTGTACACGTTGGTTAATGACAACAGAGAGTTTTTTAATTACAAAGAATTAACGTATAAATAAGCACACAAACTGCCTTGTTACCACGTAATTCAATGACCCTTTGAAGTATTTTAATTTGTAACAATGTTTAGAAAAATGTGTACGGTTCTTTGGATTGCTTACGTATTACACTGGAAATGAATTTTTCTGCTAATAAATATCTTTTGAAAACCAAACAATGTTTTCTTATAAGTCTGTCATATCTAATGTAGTATCCCGTACTATTCTTTGTTCACTTCAATACGACTTAACGTTCTCTCAATTTCCTGATTGGCAATTTATCAATCAAAGGCACTTTAAACAGTAACGGAAAATATAGTTTGAGTTACAGCTTAGAGCCCCAATTAATAGTTGAAAAGTCCGTCAGTATCAAATAAGGGTGGACATAGAATCGTATCTTGATATCCGTCTGATTTGAACACTTTTTAAAATGTTCACTAAGAAGATTCCTTGGTGGTATGTTATTCCGAAAATGTCGATTTCTTAGGAGCAAATCAATTTCATCATAATCGTATTATACTAAGGGCACCTCGAAAGTAAAGATCCTTATCATAAAAGAATGGAAAAATACATTTTAAAAATTTAGAAACAATGTATTTATACAAATTGTCTCACTGTGAACATTCAGCTAGGGGTGGATTTTACAACTAATTTTTTTACCTCTTGGAAGTGCCTTGGTAGAGGCTTCCAAGTTCTTCACGGTTTAACATTTGGCAAGAGCATTAAACCATCCAATAACAGGCTAATTTTTTACTCACTAAATCTGAACAAAATTCGTTGGTTTGGCAACAGGAAGATGTGTAATTTCATGCTCTTTCCAATGGTATCCTCAGATTTGTGATACCGAAATTGAAATTGAGAGTCGAAAACACGAAAAACTCGGCGCTGCGAGCCTCGGCAGGGGGCAAGCCCCCTAGACCCCTAATGCTCACTAGCCATGGTATTTTTGCGGTTTTCCTTCCACTAATTTCTTATCATCTGCTGGTTTCAACTTGCTATTTTCGTGTCTACTATTTCGGCTTTACCTATATGACGGATAAGCCCTAATCACCGTGGTGCACTGACTAATATATATCCATCGTAATATTGCTGTTAGATTGATTACGTAAATGAGGACTCGCAGATCAGGTTCTCGCAGAACTATAAAGGATTGTAGCGCTTATGATGACTCTCCACTAACCTTCATAAAAGGAGGTGCACTATTCTTACCTTAAATAATATCCCGCGTCAACCTCCCGCGTTCCCCTTCTACGTAACGTTTTTCGGCTAGTTAGTCCCAGGCAAAAGCACGTTCCATGCTAAAATCTTAAACCGTAAATAACTCGGAAACGAAGTCTCTACAAAAATATTTCTACGAGGCACTTTTTGTCACAAATTAGCTGTGGAATCTATCAGTAGCCGGATGTTCACCCTTAAGTGGGACACTCTGCACAAAGGTGGTCAAAATTTGTGAAACCATCACTATATTGCCTTGATTTCCGAACCTAGAAAAAACTTTAAACGGTAACCCCACTAATTTTTCACGGGAAATTTAAAGATCACATTTTCACGCTGTGCGCGTGAGCGCAAATACGCAATTTGCGCAAAATTTCACGAACATTTGAAACCTCAATTTATTTTTTTTACCACCCGTAATCTATGACCATGCTAACGGTGAAACTGGGCTATACAAATGTCAGCGTTTCATGCATTTCAGAATGCTTCAACCCGTGTATCGGCTATAAACCCTTTTAGAAGTTCACTCCAGTATCCACATTCACCTACATCACTAGGTTACTGCGATAAAAAAAAACGCCGTTGTTTTTTTGTTTTGGTTTTGATCGCAGTAACCTAGAGCTGTAGTGAATGTGGATGCAAATGTTGGCAGCATAAGATCATGCCATACATCGGGAACGGTTTGAGCTACAGACCTGGGGAGGGGCTCATTCGATTCCTCATGGAAAGTTCTTCAAAAAAAGTCCATATTTAGGCCGCCTTGGTTTTTTTTTTTTTTTTTTTAGGTTTTTAGGGATTTTACAAAACTTTGACAACCCTTAAAAGGCAATTTGAATTAAGTGAGAGAGTTGGCTCAAGAATTGGGGCGTTGTCGGACCAACATGGATTTCTCTTGAAAATTTCAGATTTTTTGCTCCAGCCATTTGGGGGAAAACATGCGTACGGCGTACGGCTGACGGACGGAAAATTTTTTATTGCAGATTTGGATTCTACACCCTTTGAAACATGAACCATGAAATTTTCAGGGGGGGGGGGGGGTAGGACATTTTTTTTTTCAAAAGCGATTACAATGGTTTATTATTGAATAATAAACTAAAGACAGGGATTATGTTGAGAAGTGATCATGTTTTTTTTTTTTTTTTTTTATTCTTAACATTTTTTTCTGTATATACATTTTTTTTATGATACGGATTGTTGTTTTTAAGACGCCCTTGTAATTCTTGCGATTTCTGAAGGAGTCGAATGGTACCTTCGAACAACGAATAAATGATCCACTTGGATTTCGTTTTACGGTCCATCTTAGTTTAATACTTCTCCATACCGCACAAACCTACATTCACGTTACGTAAGACTTTGGTATCGTTGTGTTTTTCAGATGTCCACATATTCATGTGTGTGTGTGTGTGCTCACCCAGTTGCCCACTGTTCTTAAAATGTTCATTATCAGCATCACGGTTGAAGTTTCTACTTGTTGACTAAGTGTGTGTGTTTCAGCCAACGAGAGAAAAAGGAGCTTATTAGAAACACGTACAGTATTCAGAGCTGACCATCCATTCAGATTCATCCTCCTTAAAACAAATGCGAGTACAGCGCTTTTCGTAGGTCAGCTGATAAACACGGAACGTAAACAAAACAGCAAGAAAAAGCCGAAATCTGTCATGAACAGAATAAAATACAAAATAAAAAAAAAGTCATCTTTTCTATACAAGAAAATAAAAAATAAAACAAGGTTCTTGTCGAACTTTATGGGCAAATAACAGAATCCATTGGTCTTTCCGTTTTTATTACCAGTCGTTCCTCCTGTCCTATTTACAAATTTATTATCTTTTGCTGCATTTCCGACAGTGTTTATTGGTATCTAAGTACGTTTCTGACTGATAACGAAGATGCTACTTTTGATTACACTAAGATTTATTACTTCTGCATTCGTAAATTTTGGACGTAAGCTGTAGTACATTATCTGAACTCAACTCTTGTGCACCTTGCAATTGTGTTTCAGAAACTTCAAAAATAGCAACATTTATGTTTCATCTATATATATATTGATTAGGAAAGAAATTAACCTCAACGGTTCTTCCTATGCTCATGTGTCTCCATACGTTCTAATTATTGTAAATAGATTTCCCAAAGGTGGTAGGATGACATTCTCATTACCATAAATCCATAAACATTAATACTTTACTATTCTCTGAGTAGGCAATTGATAAAAGCTGATATCTAAGAAACTACAATAGGACAATATAATGTATATCGACGCAGACGTTGAGGACAACTGACTTTTACGATTCAAAATGAAATACTTACTTTCGCTTCATTTTTTCTGCAAATACATTTTTAAAAGTTACGGAAAATTCAATTTTAAAAGGATTCGATCCTCTTGAAAAAAAAAAAAAAAAATTATAACCCCCTCTGAGAATTCCATGGTTTACGTTCCAAAGGGTGTAGAACCTGAATCTGCAATAAAAATTTTCCGTCCGTCCGCCGCACGACGTACGCACGTTTTCTCCCAAACGGCTGGAGCAAAAAATCTGAAATTTTCAGGAAAAATCCATGTTGGCCCGACAACCCCCCAATTCTTTAGCCAGCTCTCTCACTTAATTTCAAGTGCCCTTTAAAGGGTTGTGAAAGTCAGCTGCTTCGATTGTCATAACTTACTGATTGATTATTTGCACGTTCAGACCAATTCATATTCACGTTCACGTTATTTTTTCGTTCAACGTTGTAGTTGTAGGGAGAAAGGAACGGATGAACATTAATAGGTCGGAGGTTTGACTCATTCGATTCATTCAAGGGATGTTAATCAATAAGGAACTTGAAAACATTCGTGTTATTCCAAAAATTTTCAATATTCCGGAACTGTCAGATCGGTCGCTAAGAACTGGATTGTACTCTTGTTAATCATTTAAATGATAAAACTGGCAATTTCTCAAAAAATGGGCGTCAATGGAAAAAACGCTGGTCAAATTAGAATTCAGTATACCGGAAAACATGGGGTTCAGTGTCTTTTCTTGGACATTAGCTCATCACGTTTTTTTTTGTATATCTGCGCATTTTTGTCAAAATTTATTTGTCATTTCCAGTATGAAGAGGTTTTTCATCCTTAGATTCTCGTTCAGCGTGAACAACTTTATAAGCCCCTCAATTGTTTAGCCATTTTAGTATGTGGGGTTAGGTTCTTTCCATAACAAGGGTCATTTTGCATTTTTGGGGGTTTCGTGCGGAGGCCGGAAGGATTTTCTTTATTCGAGATTTGGATTCAACGAATCTTGAAACGTACCTAAACAACGAATTTTCTTGTTTGGGGAAGGGGTGGGGGGAGCATAAACATTCATGTCTATGTCGCTTAAAAAGTTCCACTGAAAATAGTAAACGAAAATGAAATATTTTGGTCAATCCTTGTTGTCATGAATGACTTGTCAAACTAGCAGCCAGAAATAAGTGAAAACTGGAGTCTATAGGTGTACTAGTCGTGAAACGAAAATTATCAATGATAGTAGAGATTGAATAACAAATGATAAAATGATAGCGAATCAATCATCGCAATAGAGCAAAGCTTAGAATTAGGGGAATGGAGTAATATGCATCACTTTTGACATAGCAATTCCAGCATACATCGAAGCTACTGAGCTTGCTCTGATAATTTGTACCAGCATTCTCAAGCTGGCATTCCTTGTACCGAATACTCGGGCTAGAATCTGATCAGCAGATAACACGTGTGAGGGTAGAATTCAAGTATCTACATCGTAAATCAAAAATGTATTTAGGAATAATTTGGGGAACTGAGTAATTAAAGAATTGCAAGTATAAATATTCAGTGCTATCAGGAATGTAGTGCAACTATAACAAGGCTGTGATGGAATGGGCTAGTTGCCCCTTCTAAGGGCTGAGGCGATACGCCTGCAACACCCACAGCTAAAAGGCACGCGGCGGTTGTGCCGCTGTTGGGATCACTAGGCGATCTAGCAGCTCTAGTGTGAACATCAGACCACATCAGGATACATCAACAACAACAACATGATCAACATGTTGATGTGTTTGATTAACATCATCTATATTGTTAATCAAAAATGTATTTAGGAATACTGTTGGTGATCTCAGTCTTTAGAGAATTGCTAGTATAAATATTCAGTGCGACCAGGAATGTAGTGCAACTACAATAAGGCTATGGTAGATTTTTTTTTTTTTTGCAATATCCACGGGTTAAAAGGCACTCGGCGGTCGTGCCGCTGTTGGGATCACTTGGCGATCTAGCAGCTCTAGTGTGAACATCAGTTGAACATCATTAGGATTACATCATCTATGTTGTTAATTAAATATGTATTTAGGAATACTGTTGGTGATCTCAGTCTTTAGAGAATTGCGGTGGCAGGCGAGTAATTCTTTGAGATCCTTAGGATCTCCTAAGATAACCAAAAGGGACCTCACTTTGAGGTAGAATGTGCCCCTTCGAAGGGCTTAGCCGATACGCCTGCAATATCCACGGGTTAAAATGCACTCGGCGGGCACGCCGTAGTTGGGATCACTCTAGCAGCTCTAGTGTGAATATCAGTTGAACGGAAATACTGCCAATTTTAGCTCAAGGCCAGTACGGTGACATCATTAGACTATATAATATTGTAGGTGGTTTTGGGTTAGAACCCAGTAAGTACCGGTATTTATTTTTGTAGGTTTACATCATAATGCACATTTTAACATCAAAATGCAGAAACATTGGTTTAACATTGATTCCTTATAAATATGTCCAACTAATTCATACATTACAGAAGGACTGTTTTGGGATATGTTTCCATTTTGAGGTGCGAGCATCCAGACATCAGACTAAATAGAACAGAGATCTCCTTTTAAACAGTCGCCTTGGACTTGTTACTCTCTATAGTTATCTAAAATTACTGTTGGTCTGGCTGCCCAAGTGTAGCCGGACATTATAGTGTAAAGGGCTTCAGGTTTATGCTCAAGCTCAGCTGCTTCAAGGAACGGGAAGGGGGAACTATATATATATATCCACCACACATCTTTCAACTAGTGGTAATGGTATGCGATGTTAGAACGATAGAGATAACGTTGCTGTTTTTCCCTGGCACAGAGTTGATCGTTGAAATGGTTTATTCTTTGAGAGGCTGGTTTCGTAACTCTTTTGAAAAAGCATTCTGTTCCAGAAGGAACTTCCACAAGTTCAATAAATATCCAGCGGGTGCTGGTGGTGGGTACCAAGGTCAGGTTCCTGAAAATGATCAAATTTGATAACATGTTAGCGGCGCTAGTGCTTTCAAAAGATGAGTTTAATTCATTCCTTGATTTGAGGAATTTCAAATTTCCATCCTTAAAATTGATTCCGATTTTGGAATTTTGGATTTTCACGAACATATTTGTGGTGCTTGAAGCAAACGTTGTACTCTTCAGTATAGAGTAAGATGACATAGAGTAAGCCTGTGGTACACGCATTTATTTAATTAATAAAATACAGGCAAAACCCAATACAGAAATATCAAATAGTCGGGAAAGAATAATTGTATAAAAGAATTAAGTCAGCAAAAATGAATTGATCAACTGAGTCAGACCAACGAATTCCATAAGACACTCACTGAAGTAAGTTACCGCTCCTTCTCCTAACTACCACTGGTGAATGTGAGAAGATGTCCAACCCGGGGCATTCGTTTACGACATAATTTACACTCCGAGGCATTTTGCAAAAAGGCCTATTATAGAGGTAGGAATGGCGAAAACCCGTGTCATTCGTAAACTAATTAGTAGGTTTACTGTTCTTCAGTACTAAAGAAAATGTATATCATTGAATATAAAATGGAACATTAATATAATGTATTATGTTCATAAATATCATATATACAGATTATCACAATCTAAATAGTAAATTCCAAGTACGTGCATCCGCATATCCTCCCAACAATCCAACGGACTCCAAAATAAGGCTAAGCGGATCAATCCCTGGTCTTTTCATCAAAATTAAACAATTAGTCTCGTACTTTCGCTTTGCCTACCAAAAAACCCAAGAAAAATCGACGTTATAAGATTGTTACGTATTCGCATGCTCACGTGCTACTACCCGAAATGAAATTTAAACGAAACAGCTAGCTCATCAATTAGCTAGCTACGTTATTTTGGCTGTGTAAAACAATTTTAATCGTGTTAATGGCGAGACAAAGATTTGCCATGGACACACGAACAGACAGAACCGATCCAGACAGAAGCCAAAATTGACCAGCAAGCTCTGAAATACAAAAAAGTTGGAAATTGTTATTTTGGAGGATACAAACGTATTGACTTCTCGCACAATTCAAAGCTTCCCTAAAATCGATAATGATGAAGCAAATAGGAAAACAAATCCAAAAAACCCTGATAAATCTTCGTGCTTTTAAATATTGTGAAAGTAAATGTTAAGAACAAGCAGTATCTGCAACCAATCTTAAAACATACTCAATTGTATGGCACCTGCTTAGTTTGATTTCCTGAATCCTTGTTGCTATCGAGACGGGTTGGTTCATATAAAACATTTAAACCGCTTCGTTTTATGAAATTGAAGGTTTGCGAATCTTTAATTAATTGAAAAATTAAATTCTAATTGAACTGGTCATGAATAATATTAAAATCAATATATCATACGGAATGCCGAGCATTGTTGTGTAGAAACAACTAAGGAACTTCCCTATCACTTACTCCCTAAGATAATAAGTTCTTACTGAGACACTCTCAGTCTCTTTCTGCATGTTTCAGGGATGAATCCAATTTTGAGATGTGTTGACTGCGATAGTGAAAATCGAGTTTTTAACGCGAGCCGTCCATTCTCAATCTTTATTTTCCATGCGAACCAGATGACATTTGTAGCAACTTTGACGTTCAAATCACACGATGGATCCCATTCGATTCGAGAAAACCTGAGAATGTTGAACGTGGGAAATGTAATATGGAGCAGACCTCAGCTCTACACAACTCTGATTCATACATTGATCGTTCGGAGGTATTTTCATTTCTAGTCGTGACCCCCGAAGACGAAGAACAAACCTAATAAATGGTTCTAATTCTATTCAAGATTTTATTTTTGAGTTGATTAATTGAACGAGTTGGTACAATTTTAGTTTTACCGAAAACAATGCTCTAAAATGAAAACTCTACGAGGCACTTTTTGCAGTAAATTAGTGGTATAATCATTCCCTGAAGTTTTTTTTTCGGTAGGCAGGTGAGGAAATCTTTAAGATCCTAAGGTGAAAATCGGATCTCGTAAGATACCCAGAAGGGATCGCTCTTCGGGTCATGTGGGATTCAAACCCACTAAAACCTCACCTTCCTTTCCCACGTTGGAACTCGGCCAGGAACTGTTCAACACATTACTTCAGGCCAAGTCTCTGGGATGTATTTATTCCTGTCGGTTCGATTGTTAGTCTCCTCTGTCTCTCCCGTTCTTGGGCGATCTTTCTTTGCAGGATACCTTCGACCAGGGCCGGAACTAGGAACCGCGAAATCCCGCAATGCGTGTGGGCCCGAACCTCTGCCGCAAAAATAAAAGAATCTCGTTACTGAAAAAAATACGTATTGCCGATTCTATATATATATATATTTATTTTTTTATTTGGCATTATAAATTTATATACAGCCATAATATAATACATTATTACATTTATTTCTTATTTATGTTTTAAATGTCTTTACCTATTTCCATAGTCTATGGAGAACCGATTCAGCTCGCAGTATGTCGCTGTAGCAAAATGGGGAGTGGAGGAACGAAGTCAAATCGTCGAACAGTCTTTTACGTGGCATCGTGAAAGTTGGGCACATCATAACAATATGCTCTAACGTGCCCACCTCCCGCTCTTGGCAGTCTTGACACATGGCTGAGTCCTGGTTATTTTAAAATCTTTGGTTATACCATGCACATAAACCATGATCACTGCGCAGTCGACAAATAGTTTTTATTTCTCGGCGGTTCGACGACACGCCTACAAACCATGGTTTCCGAGGAGGAAATGGTGCTGCTCTTTTATAAAATCTTGCATTTTGTGAGGTAACGTATTCATTCTTCCAGCGTTCCTGATGGTGTTCTTTGATGGCCTGATAGAAATCTTCTTTAGGAATTTTGTCTGAACTTACAGTTCCTTGTGCCGCTCCCGCTTTAGCCAGTGCATCAACTTTTGGTTTATTATTCAATAATAAACCATAGTAATCGCTCTCGAAAAAAATTTCTAACCCCCCTGAAAATTTCATGGTTTACGTTTCAAAGGGTCTGGAATCCAAATCTGCAATAAAAAATTTTCCGTCCGTCCGCCGTACGCCGTACGCAAGATTTCTCCCAAACGGCTGGACCAAAACATCTGAAATTTTCAGGAAAAATCCATGTTGGTCCGACAACGCCCCAATTCTTTAGCCAGCTTTCTAACTCAAATTGAAGTGCCATTTAAGGGTTGTCAAAGTTTTGTAAAATCCCTAAAAACCTCAAAAAACATCAAGGCGGCCTAAATGTGGACTTGTTTTGTAGAACTTTCCATGAGGAATCGAATGAGCCCCTTCCCAGGTCTGTAGGTCAAACCATTCCCGATTTATGGCATGATTAATGCGGCCAAGATTTGCGTTTTCGAGTTCTGTTATCGCCTTCTTGATAACTGGCAGTTTCCCATCTGGCCGTTCCAAGCGCCCTCAACTCGAATATGGGAGTGAGCCCATTTCCTTTAATTTGATGTAGGTCTGATATGAAATCAAGAGAGACTTTGGGTAGTATAAAGGGAACTGCAAATATGGAGCGCAGTTTAAATGATATAAGGTTGCAAATTCTTTCACTGGGGTTTATTATTAAATTGGCTTGCGTTCATGATTTGAATTTCTACTAAGCTTTTGAGTGTGCGTGTTTCACAGGTGATAGAGCGATTATTGAATTTCAGGAGATACGCATAGAGCCCGTAAATCTGTTCTCAACCAAAATACCTATTTGGATTGTTCAGCTGATCATATTTGTGTGCCTCCTGAAATTCAATAATCACTCTATCACCTGTGAAACACGCACACTCAAAAGCTTAGTAGAAATTCAAATCATGAACGCAAGCCAATTTAATAATAAACCCCAGTGAAAGAATTTGATTTTTGTTGAAACTGATCCTTATGTGTGCCTTCACCCAGATGAATGTAACAGTCATATTGTCGTTAGCGAGATGAGTCAAAGATGTCAAAATTTGGGCAAAAAGTGGGTGTTGAGCACGTTTTGTTCCTCCTAATTTCAAAGATTGTAGGGCGCTCAAGGAATCTGTGAATATGGATATATTATTGGCGTTTATTTGCCCTAGCCTCAATACATATCTTAATGCATTCACAATTCCCAGCACTTCTGCTGAGTAACTTGAGCAATAATTGGGAAGTTTATGGGTACGTTTCGAAATGGTTGTTGGATGCGTCCAGAAAAGCACAACCAGCCGCGTCTCCGAATTTGGCGCCGTCGGTAAAGATTTTCAGATGTTGTATCCAGCGGTTGATAACATATTCCGAGAAATGGCTATTGGTCTCGATTGGCAGCTTGTTTTGAGGAGCAGGGTATCGATGTACATTGACCTTGATTCTATATTCAATCTCGCTTGTGTGCGCAACAATGCTTGTATTACATTAACCTACAACCACTAGGCTTGTTAGCTACAAAAATTATGTTGGTGATGTGATAATAATCACTAATAACTTAGATCGCGTACATTAATATAAATGCAATATTTTGTTATTCATTCTTTTGATTAAAATTTTCCGGGAGGTGGGGCTATTCCATACGTACTGTTAAGAGGGTCCAGGATAGATTTTGCAGGGGGGCCCAAAATGTATAGATCCGGGCCTGCCTTCGACGTAGACAACTACAGAGGTCCAGTGCTCCTCTCTTTCAAGCATTTCCCTGAAGCTTAGCCGGACGAGTATGACACCCTGTATATATCCAGAAAGAATCAATTAATGAGTATCGGACAAGGTGGCTACGTGCGATCTAAGGTGTCGTGATGAGTTTTAACAGGAATTTGGAGCATTTACAGTCAAAGATATGTGCGCATCTCACAATTATTTGTTCATTAAAATGTGCAGTCGTTACTATTCCCATAAAGGGACATGATAAACATAAAATACGTAGGAAATTGAGGAGGAGAATTTGAGAACAAAAGCAGACTAAAAGTTGTTTTATACCAGAGAAATAAAATTACGTAACTCGGTTATAGGGTATTACTCGGACTATTAGACACAATGCCCACCACAGTAGACATAGAACGGAACAAAAACTTTAATTATCAAAAGCATCTATTAAAAATACGAACCGGAATTGAAGTCTATCACATAGGATGAATAAGTAGGAAAGAATCTTCCAAGATCAAATGGGACACTCCAAAACGCACTGTGCACCAAAAACTAAAATAAAATATGGGAAAATCAGTCGGGTCCGAATATGAACTCTTCTGACACTCTGAACAGCAGTCCGGGAGCTGAGTAGAGATAAAATTACAATAACCATGTCGAATTCATCGAAAGAACTAAATTTTTTTTAGAACAATGGGCTATCATCGACAAATACCCGTAATATTTTTGATTCCTTACACAATTATAATTTTTATTGATACGTTTTGTCGATTTTGTAATATTTCTGACGAAATAGTTGTCTTAATGGTGTCGTCGATGGAGGTAATTTGAATTTAAAGTAGACGCTTCCTCGAGCCGAATCATCCGATTTAATTAAGTCGGGGTGATGAGTTGGAACATGAAACCTCGCAGATCGATGAACAATTGTCCGGAGTAGGTGGTTATTTGTTCAACAGAGCCTACGTCGTCAAAAAATTTCGACAAACTCGTTTCAATTGACTAATAAACAAAATGCGAACATTTAACCATATTTGGCACATGATGTAGCTCATTAAAAGGCAAATACAAAGAGGGGTTCCTATGGTTACTGCTCCAGGCCACATATCGATTGTACAACTAATTTTGGTTTATTATTCAATAATAAGCCATTGTAATCGCTCTAGAAAAAAAATTCTAAACCCCCCCCCCCCCCCTGAAAATTTCATGGTTTACGTTTCAAAGGGTGTAGAATCCGAATCTGCAATAAAAAATTTTCCGTCCGTCCGCCGTACGCCGTACGCCGTACGCACGATATCTCCGAAACGGCTGGAGCAAAAAATCTGAAATTTTCAGGGAAAATCCATCTTGGTCCGACGACGCCCCAATTCTTGAGCCAGCTCTCTCACTCAATTTAAAGTGCCCTTTAAGGGCCGTCAAAGTTTTGTAAAATCCCTAGAAACCTCAAAACAAGTCCAAGCGGCATGAATGTAAACTTATTTTAAGAACATACCGTCAGGGATCGGATGATTTCCGTAGGTCAAACCATTCCCGATGTATGGCCCGATTGATGGTGCCATTTTAAATACTATTCAGTGCGTTTTAATAAATTTATTTATTTTGTAATTTATACTCGTTTGTTCATATAAATATGAACTAAATTTAGTTCCTTTCTGAAATCGTTACCTAGTCCTTTTCAAATTATGTACCTAGTCTTTAAATAAATTAGTGTAAGTGCGTTTCGTTATTCGCGATCATGGCTCCTACCGGGAGAAGCCCCATTTGGAACTATTTTACTCAACTTGGTGACAGTTTCAAAGCGTCTTGTAATATTTGCAAACAAAAAATTTCTTACAAGTCGACCATCACAAATATGAAAACTCATCTGAAACGTAAACACGTTTCACTTTTCACCCAGTTGGTGCTTGACTCTCCGTCTTCCAACGATCGTGCGGTTTTGGGATCAAATAGCTCAGAACAGGCTCATGCTCCATCAGAACGTATAAGCCATGAAACGATGATGCGTGACCGTTTCTGTCCTGAATATATATGGTATTAGATTATTTTTTAAACAGCAATGTTTCTTTTATCCCAAAAGGGATACCTCCCTAATTGATGGTGCCAACATTTGGTTTATTATTCAATATTAGTGATGTCCGGCCGATAGCGTCGAGTTGTAAATGTGGATATTCTTTCACTGGGGTTTATTATTCAATTGGCTTGCGCTTATGATTTGAATATTATTACTGGGGTTTATTATTCAATATTATTGGAAATAAGTATTCTTTCACTGCTGGGGTTTATTATTCAATTGGCTTGCGGTCATGATTTGAATCTTACTAAGCTTCGGAGTGATCGTGTTTTACAGGTGATAGAGCGATTATTGAATTTCAGGAGATATGCATAGAGCACGTAAATCGGTTCTCAATCAAAAATACCTATTTGGATTGATCAGTTCATCATATTTGTGTGCCTAATGAAATTCAATAATCGCTCTATCCTGTGAAACACGCACACTCCAATGCTCAGTAGAAATTCAAATCATGAACGCAAACCAATTGAATAATAAACCCCAGTGAAACAATTTGCAGCGTTTTAACAGAAGTTACACCTTAAAACATTTTTTTGTGTATTACATTAATTGAATTGTCCAGTTGTTGATTAAGAACTTTCTACAGGGAGTAGAGCCTGAAAATCCCTCATTTGCTTAGCAAGAAGGGTTATCATTCGATTAAGCCGAAAATTATTGACAAAATCCGACGCCACGCTCAGCTTTTCGTAATAGGTCGATTTTGAGTTAAAACCCATATTTTTCCGAATTCAAGTGCCAATTTCTTCACTAATTTCAAACGTTACATTTTGTTTTGTTACACCGTTGGAAAGATTTCTATGCGTATTTTAGTATTTCAAGCAGAATTTCACCAGTGAATCACAAAACTTATAAGCGGTTCAAAAAAGTTGATATTTTCAAGATTTGACCACTTACCCTATTCAAGTTCATTTTTCATCAATTTACCGTATAAAAAAACTTTGTTTTTCCATTAGGAATGTAAAACGTTTAATGCTCCCTCCAACGGTAAAATCAAGTTTAAAGTTACTTCTTCAATTAAAGGAGTTATGATCATCATCGTGGATTTAACTCGAGAACAAGAAACAAATTTTGAAACTGTCGTAACTTCAAAGTTGTGGGCCAACTTTTGTTTCAAATCGGTTGTACAATTCCTGGTTGGTGGCAGGTAAAAAAGTTCAATACCCTGTTCAAGGCAATAGAAAACGGATTAAAAAAATTCAACATTGTGAACAACTGTGATTAGAGCAGTTTAGAGGGCCCTTGAGATTTAGACGAAAACTATCAGATCGTAAATTTATTTACTGCTTCAACAACCTTAATTCCGATTTTTGAATCTTGATTTTTTTTAACTTAGTACTCTCAATTTTTGTCGTTCAGTTGAAGGTCGAAATCAAATTTAATTTAAATTTTACGTCGGGTGATGAACGAAAACAATTCATTTGACTTTCAATTCTGAATTATAAGGCCGCAATTTATTACTTCTCCAAAATAGACCTACAGAATGAGAGAGGGAGGCGGAATGATGTCAGATTATCTACACTAATGTTATATAGAGAAAAACGATTTGAATATTTGTTTGTCACGTTTTAACTTTAAAAGTACACGAGCGATTAGCTTCTCGGCTGATTATTTCAATTTGTTTCCGAGTCTACCAAGGTAGCGGAAGCATTGTTTTCACTTTCGGAATGTGGGAATTTGTTTGTCTCTAAAATCAAAATTCCACTCGCATTTTGCGTTTTAGACCTTTCTGAACAATTTTGGTTCCGTGTCTGTCTGTCCGAGTTCTTGACCAATTTCGATGAAATTTTCAGGGATTGTTCGGTTTGATGTGTAGATGGTCCCCTATAAGTTTCATGACCCCCGGATCAATAGTAGCCTCTGCGCATGCGCAAACGTGGAATCCTTGTTACAAGCATAACTCCGGGAGTTCTTGACCGATTTCGATGAAATTTTCAGGGATTGTTCGGTTTGATTTAGTCAATAATAATTTTCAATGATTGTTCTTATTTACTATTTACTTACAGAGAGACGCCCTGTGGGATATACTTCACTTTTCAACACTTTTCAAAAATCATTTACAAAACAAACGTCAAGAAAATTTGAAAAAAGAAGGTTTTTCAAACGTTCAGTACTCCACTCTAATCTGCATTTGATCAGATGCCTGTAGCTTAAAAAATGAGCCAAGAGGTCAGCTTTTGAATTCTATATCAAAAACCATTTTTACTATTTTATTTGGTCTAGAAAAACATGTTAAAAACAAGAACTAAGAAGAACAAAACTAATTAGAAGATGTTGGTCGATGAACAACCGTAAAAGAACTCTAACACACCATAACGGAAGGTTGTAGTAAACCTAGGGTGAGGTTACAAATTTAAGCCAAGAAATTAATGCGCTGAGTGGTCCGAATTTTTTCTTCTGAGATTTTAGAGGGTAATTATTGAAAATAAATAACCAAAAGCCAACTGGTACCTATTCTACGTGGCTAAATAATCACCATGAGAAATTGTGAAGGGGTGGGTCTACCCCTCCTTCAAGACCGCTAAGTCGTGCGGGTACTGTATACTCTTGGCGCCGTGTTTAGGGCTACTCTGAGGGGGATCCTCCGTCCCTTGACTTTCCTTTACACTACCGTTTTCAATCTTCCCTTGGATTTCGTTCACGTTTTCTTGATCATGTGAGGCGTTAATCAGCTGATAAAATTGCAGTAGAATTGTGTTTCATGAGTTCCTTTCTAAATCGAATTTTTCAAGTATTATTTAATACAGGGTGTATCAGATAAGGTGCGCAATATACCACCCACGTATTTTACAACCAATTTCCAACAAAAAGTGCCTCGGCGATTTTTTTTTATCTCGCTTAGTTTTTGAGTTATTTCACTTCTAAGCATCAACAGCACTTCGAAGCTCTAGTCGGTTTTGTTTCATTTGATCTCCGCAATCCATTATTCTTTTAATGAGATGATCTCTCGAATCAATCCTGACGTCGTACAATTTTGCTTTGAGATTCCCTCAGAGGTAACTTCGAGGGGGATCCTCCGTCCCTTGACCTTCCTTTACACTACCGTTTTCAATCTTCCCTTGCATTTCGTTCACGTTTTCCTGATCATGTGAGGTGGGATACAGCTGACAATGCAGACTGTCTCGAATTTACGTCCCCCTGATCTGTAGGCCTCGCTGCGCTCGTCTCGTTCAATGTGCTTCAACAAGTTATGTTTTTGTTTCCCTACATAACCACAGTGAAAGCACTGGTAATGTTTTTTGCTGAAATGAATTCGCGGGCGATGCTGTACAAGGCTACAACATTTCGCGAAAGTTTTCAAACATAAAATGTTCTAGATAGGAAACTATAATTTGGCGGAACTCAACAATATGAAACAGATTCTTATGGAAGAAGAAGGATGAATACTGTGATTGAAAATTGATAACAATTTTGGATTATGGATTGTTAACAATCAATTGCAGATCTTCTACAATTTTGGAAACGTCCACCCCTCCAACCTAAAATGTTCTTCAGCCTTAAAGTCGACCGTAGGGTTGTACCAACGAGCTAACGTTCTCCACCTGGAACCTGTTTCCACATGCGACCTACCAACTTGGTGCAGCCTAGTGGGTATTAACGGTGCAGCGAGCGCTTGGTGATCGCCAATGCTTTTGGTTTATTATTCAATAATAAACCATTGTAATCGCTCTTGAAAAAAAATTTCTAACCCCCCCTTTTCAGCGTTTCAAAGGGTCTGGAATCGATACTCCTAATCACAAACGCCTTTTTCAGAAGGACAACAAATTTTTAAGTTGTCATTCAAAAAACATCAAAAATGGGACTTGTTTTGTAGAACCAGGAATTTTCCCAGGTCTGTAGGTCAAACCATTCCCGACATGATTAATGCGGCCAAGATTTGCGTTTTTCGACTGTTATTAGAAAATGCTTTCCCATCTGCACAAATTGATATAGAAAACTGCGCCTGATATAAGGTAGCTGTTGTAAACGCTAAGACCTGGAACCTGTTTCCACATGCGACCTACCAACTTGGTGCAGCCTTGTGGGTATTAACGGTGCAGCGAGCGCTTGGTGATCGCCAATGCTTTTTGCCCTTCAGCCGATACTCCTAATCACAATAACCTTTAATAAGGACACATTTGTGCATTCAACAAAATGGAGGCCATTTTTAAAATTGACTGTAATTACGTATTAGAAAATGCTCGCACAAATTTAAGACTGCACCTTAGAAGATAAAACAGAATAATTTTGTTAGTAAAAATGTCTAGGTACTTACCTATTTGAAACGCATTACCAAACGTCAAATACCTCGACTTGCTTCGCTGATTTCTGCATTCATTCTCGACCAATTAAAATAGTAAAAATGGTTTTTGATATAGAATTCAAAAGCTGACTTTTTGGCAAATTTTTTAAGCTACAGGAACCTGATCAAATGCAGATTATAGTTGAGTGCTGAACGTTTGAAAAACCTTCTTTTTTCAAATTTTCTTGACGTTTGTTTTGTAAAGTGATTTTTTGCCAATTTGATGTGAGCAAAAAAAAAATCGGTTTGGCGCTTGAAAGATAGGAAATTTAACTCACTTTCCAACAGTATCCTCAACTTTTACTTTACATAATACCGTTTTGCTGTATATATATACATATATAAAGGAAGAGGTGTGGAAGAAGGGTCGACTGGACCCTCTGCAAGGGTGGGGGGGTGGTAGGAGGAATTATTTTGGATTTAACATAAGTTATAGGAAAAAATAGTTGGGGGTTGAAATTGAAATAGATAAAATGCCACGGTATATCAGTGGCCTGTCATACTTATGCTCAGTTTGAAACCCGTCTTGCCAACGTAAAGGACATCACAGCGGAGACAAGGGGGCAAATATACAAAATTTCTGGAGGTAAATGTGGCTCGTTCACCTTTGCGAGGGAATGGATTTATGGCTCAGAAAAGACGCTGGCGTCTGATTCATCTCCGAAGGCGTCGGAATCTAAAATCGGGAAGGGGCCAACTAACCATATCCATCACACCTTTGAGAAGCTCCATCCCAAGCTCCAGCTTGTGAATTCCATCACTGAATCCACCATTCCAGCACCTCCTAACACAGGGATGCAGTCTTGGTAACGTTGGTCTTGCTGGCGGTATTGCAGAAAAAGACAAGTGTGAGGGTACGTTGCCCAGTGTGAATGGACCCCTGAATGATAGGATAAATGGTCTCGGAAACAGATGTCGAGCAAACTGATCCTCCGCCAGAATCCTGATCCTGACCCTGTTCCTTGTTATCATGTTGAGTATAATATAATAATAATGTTGAGGTTTTCTTTAAGAATTTTCATTCAAATCAGAACATTTACAATATATTGATCAACGCCTCATTGGTTTACTTCTACTTGGTCTCCATAGTTGGATCAATGATCACTCAGTATATCATTAGTACTCCCAAATCGGTCCTAAGGCACAATCGGCTATTGAAAAGGTTCAAAATGTCGACATTTGGTCAGGAAAACTGGTTGGGCCATGGTGTCGCACGCTTTGCAATCGCTTTGGGTTTTTGCTTTACCAATTCGCTTTCCTACACGACTCCAATTTGGTTACCCATGCGAAGTCCAAAAGAATACAGAGCTATACATACATCTACCCGACACTTCTTTGGTACTTTCAGTTAGTCAGATTTCATTCGGTCCAATAACAATGTTTTTATTTTTTCTTATCCAACCTTTATTAAATTATTTCCGATTTGATTGTTGTGATCAACCGAGTCTGATATTGATTGGTGCTTTGGGTTTTTCTGTAGATCTTTCTTTCCTACTCATTTTACGTTTTTCTAAAAACATGGTTCGATTCTATTACTATGTTGAAGCGGTTTTCTGAAGAATGTCGAATCAACAACAGCGAATTTTGATTGAAACAATGGAAATAGCCTGCTGATGGGAGAGAAAGATAGGGCAAAAGTATAATGAAGTGCGACCTTCTTTCTTACAAGCTTGAAGATTGTGCTAATTAAATTGCCATTGTCTCTCCAATAGCAAGATCGAAATGATTTTTTTCAACTGACAGAACTCAACAATTCAAGCTTACTAATCCAAATAACAGGGTAGATTCATTTGCACTGTCTTGTTCTGACGATTGGTGGAAACTCACAAGTATTTTAAGGGGACGCAAGTGTGTGTGAGGGACGAAAGTTTACCAGCGATCCATTTGCAACTCACTTGTTAGTCCCGCGTCGAAAAATCCTCTGGTGGCTTTTGGTGAATTACCTGTGCCTTGAAACCGATTGTGAGGACACTGACAACATACCAGCGTGCCCAGAGATCTGCCAAATTGGCTTCAATTGATGTCCAAGTGATTTGAAAGTGGATTGCAACAGGCTTTATTGAGCTACGCCAACAAACCTAAAATCGTCATAATGGGAAGCATTACACGCACCCTGGTTTTTGGTCTCACTGACGCCAGAACTAACTGAACGTTACGCCAGGAAATGTTGATTTTCAGGAATCGTCTCTGCCAGTAGATCGTTGGTTCGGCCACCGTCCTCACCGAAGTTCGTAGCGGACCGACCGTTTTCGTTTGCTCTTCTCCCTAGTAATCCAACTTCTACACTATTCGTAGGACGTATTACTGAGCCGATACAAGACCAAAAGTAATATCTACTTACTACATCTCTGAAATACTTCAATCACCTTAACTCGCAGAATCTAATGGCCTAATGTAAAAAATGATTTTAATAATGAACTTCAAGTGTTTTTATGAACTAACATTCACCAAAGAGATGATATTAAATGTTAGAATACATATTTTTATCCACATTGTTTTTCTAAGTTCAAAACATGTAATAAAGCCTTAAGAAAATGGAATTTTTCAATATAGGTACCTAACTTCTTCACTAGTGCATCCACCGCGCAACTGGAAAAAGAACAAATCTATCACAAGGAGTATAGGGCACCGTCGTCTTGTTTCTGAGATCCGAAACTGAATACTTTATAATCCTTTCTGTAAGTCGAGTTCACCAACGTTTGTATATTAATAATCCAGAGAATAGGTAAATGTTTGATAATCTCCAACTTCCCCCAATGGGGGATACCAACTTTATTGGAAGGATGGTTGTGAGTGAAAAAATTATTGGTAGAAAGTAAAGGATTCCTTATAACTAAAATCAATTTACGTGTCTATGGAGTGAGTAAAAGATGTTCAGTTGGAAATACTGCGATGTCTTGAAAATCGTGAGATATCCTCGAATTTTTTCCCAGTTTTTACCGTTACATTATAGTCGTATTCGTCCAGGACGTTCTTCAGATATAATTACGACTTTCTACGTGTTTGAAGCGCATCTCGAAGGTAACATTCCGTAATGAAAAGTTCGAACAAGTTTTGGCAAATGTGTACAGTATTTGATCATCCAAATAAGCATTCATCTTCTGGTTCCTTATTATTTGTGTAAGACCAGTAAGAGAGAACACTTTCCACAACAGGAAATGTACATTACTCCTCACCACGATGCGAGGCTTGGTTAGGTCTTACTAATGGTGATATGATAGCTAGTTTGGCGAAAAATTCATTCAGATGGATGATTGTGGAGCCATTCATCAGGGATGCCCTGTGGAGGAACCAGGACTGGTTGTTGATATCAGGAATCAAGGAATTTAGGATAGACAAATGAAGTCCAACTTTGATCTTTGATATTGTAAACGCTGAACGCTCCCTTTTCCACTGTGACTGGGCATTGGTTGATGAATAAGCAGCCCTTGCAAAACCGTGATAGTGAGAATCAACAGCTAATGATGTTGACGGATTCTTCGGTCCCCTCATCACTTCCAAGGAAGGTGTCTTCCTCAACTTCCAGAAACTAGCAGTAGAGAAATCGGCCTAACAAAAAGGTGAAGCTTCAACCCGCTATGGCTGGATATGTGTATATAAAATCGCTGTTTTCCATCGTTCCTGCAATGTGAAGGGTACTGCAAGGATTGAACGGTGTTATCAGGTCGTCATGTGGCCCCACAAATTGACTTGGGACTCTGTCAGCCGCTCCTGCTTCCAGTGATGTGCCTAACCTTGACTCCCAATCCTCAACCCGCCCACTGACCTCTGGATCTCCTCATTGATCCAGATTTCATGTAAATAATTTTCTGTTGAATATTGTATAAAATTGCTTATTAGCTTTTTGATTGGGAGGAGTTTAAAGCACTCGACAAACATTATTTTTGGTTTCTCTTTTGAATTTCACCTCACTACTGTAGTAGCCTCCACCCGCCTGTAGATCTTCCTATTCTCACCAGCTACTCCCACTTAACACACTTCATCAGTTAATTTGAATTTTCCACGGTTACTCCACATCCCCTTTTACAGCTTTGAAAACCATGCACGGTTGAAAGAAGTGCCTCATTTCGAAAATCAAGTACTTTGAGGTCGCAAATATTTTAAATTGATCATACAATCCAAGATTGCAACGAAAATTGGAGCACCCTGGAACAAGGTGTTGCACATTATATTCCGTTTTTAACGGGTACCTACATTATTGTAAGAGTTAAGAGTAGTTAACTAAAAATGAAGTTCTTATAGATCGCAAACTAGAAACTTAATTAGTTTTCAGCTTTTCCGTTCAAGGCAAACTGAATTTTGTATTTGAAATCACCTTGAACTAAGTTAGTATTATGTTTCAATTGAGGAACTAATGTTGTTGCAATAACTTATTGCAGAAACTTTCGAACTAATGTTGTTGCAAAAATGTTGAAGTTTGAATGGGAAGCAATATTTGATTGTTTCGATCTTTACTGCAATCTCTAAAATGTAATCTTCCACATGTAGTTTTCATTTGTTTTCTGGAACTTATGAAAAAAACTTAGGTTTTGTTTTGAATTCTGAAGCTACCGTTGCTTGCAGCTAAATCAAATTCAGTTTCTCCACTCAATCTAGAAACTAATTTAGTTCGAATGTTGGTTTCAGAAGTCAACTTAAACTAACGGTTCTAGTTGTCTAGTTTGTGAAAATCGAATGATTTAGTTTTAGTTATGGTTTTTTGTTTTGGAATTAGTGTTTGTTCAACTCTACTCATATTTGACCACTCACTTTTGTGTGGTTTTCAGTTTATTGAGAAGTGGTAGAGACACCAAAGCTTGAACAGTTTGTTACCAGTAAATTGTCGTCGATCTTACATTGTGTAAAAAAGAATTCTTGCTCTTAATATAGGAAGAGCCTCCGTTGCACCTGATCTTAGGCGATATTCAACTGGAACTGTCTCCTATTTCATCTTTCCCTCATTTATTTTCATTAAGACAAAGAAATGGGAATTTCTGTTTTAGGTTTCTCGTTTGTCAGCTATTCCGCTCTACCGTCACCAATATTCATTGCAGATCGTCCCTTCATGTCTATTTTGTACCTCTCAAATCTGATCTTATTTGAAAATTCTATCAACACTCCTCGCCTGTAAACATCCACTATCTAGAAAAACCAAAGTTACCACTATCAGTTTGTCAAAACCTGTAGATGATTGAATTGTTTTATAAGGACCCTATCCAACAATTATT
This sequence comes from Creontiades dilutus, assembly GCA_031894815.1. NCBI lineage: Eukaryota > Metazoa > Arthropoda > Insecta > Hemiptera > Miridae > Creontiades > Creontiades dilutus. The sequence continues at coordinate 83,159 of JAVIWC010009320.1, read as the reverse complement.
GTTTATCAGTGAGCAGTATTTTGGAAATTATAGCTTTAATAATTACGTATTATTGACGTATGTACAATTTAATTAAAACAAGTTGCTGTAATCGTTGTCGTAGTGTTATGGATATTTATTTGTTTAAAGTGACCTTCATCCGTGGCTTGAACGGAATAAATTATTTTTTTCCTTAAAAAAATAATTTCCTTTATTTTTTCCAACTCCAATTAGATTATTATTAATTCATTAGTAAAACCTATTTTCCGTTCCTGTAGATTATTTCCACTCAAGTTATTTGGAAAATAATCATTCATTAATCATTCATTTTGCTTTTGTAAGTATCATGTGCATAGAGTAAAAAAGCTTTAGCTACCTTTAGGGAGACCAGGAAGCAGTATATATACCTATATAATACCTATATAAATTAAAAATGTCCGACACCGTACATTTCCCATGCATATGGCCACAAATTCAGATCTTTTCCCCTTATCATTAATTGAACTCTAGTACTCCCGTACTCTAGTAGTCTCTCTAGTAGTAGTTGAACTGTATCTAGTTTTCTGTTTAGAAATTTATTTATTTCGGAACATAGACCTTGGATGTTTGGGAGACAATTAAAGGTGCAACCTTCTTATCTGACAGTAACGCAGATGGTGAAATGTCTTCACCACATCATTATGTAGAAAAAACGTCCATTTCCAGCAATTATTGCAAAAGTGAGAGCGATTGGTGCATGTGAAAGACCCATGATTACCGATTCAATCCTTGCGCCCATTATTTGGGCAAATACACATCGCTCATACAAAATGCGAAGTCTGTGGCTGATCATATATATAACGTCCAGTTAAGCATCTACAAGGAGCCTCTAAACCTCAAGAACCATTATGGGAACCTGCTAGCGCTAACTATAAAGATTGCTTGGTTTCACCTCATTATCCATATACATACAAATTGAGCTTCTTGAAACTTGTGCCCTGGCCACGGTTTCATTGTTCTGGTCTAAACTCACTACAATAATCAGGATGTCCCGTTAAAACTTGGGAAACATAAATGTCGGAAGAGTATTGGTTCCTCCTCTGTTCTTTCTGCAAGGCAGGACTTACCAGAAGTTGATCATAACACCACAGCAACATTTGCAGACAAAAACACCAATATAAAAACTCAATAAGTCCATCTCCAAAATCAGTCTTTGGGCGTCAAAATGGAGGATTAACTTGAATGAGGCCACGTCAGTGAACGGTGTTTTTACTAACTGGAAGATCAACAGTTGATCTTCCAGGAAAGTAGCACTTACAGTTACTGTAAGTGCTTTTTTTCCTCAACATTGTGAAACCAAATACCTGGGCATGACGCTAGATGCCTAGCTCAGGTGGAAGGACTGAGCTCGAATTGAAACTTGAAAGGATGTACTGGCTATTTGCCGACGATGTACCATAGCCACTGGTAACAAGGTGCTTCTTTACAATCAAGCACACGAGCCAATTTGGATGGGTGGAGCGCAGTTGTTGGGCTGCACAGCTCAAACTGGTAGACAGATCAACCAACGTTCACACAATCTCTGTACTACAAAGTATCACCAAAATACTTACCGAAATTACTTCCAAAATGAGGACCTCCGCCGTGAACTTCAAGTAGACCATGTGGGCTAGAAGATCACGTGAGTGTGGGAGCTGTAACGCTCCTAGATGTACAAGATCTAACTCGAAACCGCATGATCTTGCATCTTAGATCCTACATAATGAATTGTAGCTATAAAACACAGATTTAAATTGTTAATGAGATTATAAGCAATAAAAGCTTAAACCAAATTCAAAAAACACTTCCAAATGTTCAAAGGGTATCGTCTACTTTCATCCAGTTGTGATTCTGGTGATGTGCATATCCAGCTCCACTCTCTCGGTTCTTGAACGTTGATAACGGTGCACTGTCAACTTAGTACCTGTTACAAAATAGACGTAACGAGGAAACAGGTGTGGAAGAATAAGATGTATAGATCTTCAGGAATAAGAAGTTATTCTTTGGCTCATCATCAACAAATTTCCAGGATCTTCTCATATTCACATCATGCATTTATTCCAACGTCCAAGTGCTGAATGGCTCCGAACCGATCTACCAACAGCCATAAAAACGGTTCCTTTAGTACACATTGTCACACTTCCCTGATTGAATGATGGATATATAGTTTGTATGCCGATCTTTGCTGCTGATGCACTATCTTTCAAATGGATAGTTTAAGACTGTGGAAATTTATAATACCTGATACTTCAATGACCGTTCTACAATAGCTCGCCACAGAACATTTTTCGATCTTCTTGCATTCATGAGCAGGGCTACAACCCATACCAAATAGACGTGGAAGGGTCGACTTCAAACCCCAACCATCCATGTGCCCCTCTAAGCTATTGACAGTGACAATTTTGGCCAAAATCGTCGCCATCATTCAGCAAAACACTGATAATCTGGCTTCTCCATCAGACTCTACGTAGTAAATACTCCAAAAAATTATTCAAAAATAGTAACTGAGATTGGTTTCAACTCCACGTATTTTTCCTCTGATTCTGAATGAATGATTCAATCTCGACAACAGATGTAGAATCGAGCAATATGCTTCCACTGAAATTCATTGAGATTTAACAGCAACCAATAAAAGATTATCATTTAAGAGTTACCGTAACTTACAACTAAGTTTTATTTAATTGTAGTTTTAAGTCATTTTAGGTAGCCTTAAGCCTCCCCACTGAAATCGTTCGAACGGAAAAGGTTTTCAAAATAACCATTCTATCGATCAAGAAAAAAGGCATAAGCATTAAAATCTGAGCCCTAAACAGCTATAAATAATTATATACGCATCTAAATGCCAGGTAAGTTGACCTTGGAGTTTATTTTTTCGTGTTCTAGGAACTGACAGCATGTTCAATGCTATGGACGATGATACCGTAACTCTCGAAGTAAACCGTCCCTTCTTCTTCTACATCTTGTCCAGAAAACCCAGAACGTACATCTTTCGCGCCGCTATTCACGCACCATGGTCAACGACTGCCTGGCAAGCTCGGAGATACCGTCGTCTTTCTCCGCGCAAAAGGCGTTTAAATTATAGTTTTCACGAACTGAGACCCAAAAAACAGCAAATTCCTCTTCCTTTGAGGAGTTTCGATATCGGCACATTGGAGAATCCATAAACAGAAAGAGTTGCTGATTTGTAGGGAGGTATATGTAAGTTTTCAATCCACTCAGCATGTGGTACAACGGCGCATTTTCTTTCGATCAGTTTTTCGTTGATGATTGACTTCGTTCCGATCAGTACTTGCAGCGACAGTCATTGTAACTATTGAAACTGAAAAAAAGCCCAATACGAATTTTTTTTTCAAAAAATCAGCGATTTAATTCAAGGGTCTTTTTATTACTGAAAAATGCCTGTTGATATGCTGAAGTGCCTATTCTTAAACCCCTTCCAGAAATAGTTCTTCCTGTCTCAAACATTAATATAGTTTGGCATTATTCATTCCTTATAAGAATGATTATTATTATTATTCATTTATATAATATTATTAGTAATAGATACCTTTTTGCTTTCGAGTTTATATTGAAAGGAAAGATATTGCGATAACTTCCAGGAAGTAACAAAAAATTAGATGTAGAGATCACTGAAAGAGTTGACAGACGGGATTTAAAGTATTTTGATTAATGCATTGTTAAAGATGAGCGTATTTTGAAGATATGTTAAAAGCAGTAGAAGTATATGGAAAAACTGACCTTTCCCAAATGCGCAGAGGCAACCTCTATTAATGAACAGTGTCATAAGGGAAATCCGTTGGGACAGCTCATGGGGAATCAAATGGAACCTAACATCTCTGAGAATTTCATCGAAATTGAAAGAAGTCTGGTATTATGATTGGTACAAAAATGTTGCATTTGTGAAATCTTAAAATCCACTAGGCAGCCTGCTCCTCTTACTTCTATAAAGAAGTTACAGGCTAATAAAATAACTTTTCAAATAAATGTCAGAACTTACACTACTAAAATAGTAATCTATTCAACCATTCAACTTAGTGATAGTGCTGTAATATTTATTCAATCTCAGTACAAAGTATTTTCTGTATAACTAAACTAATTAAAGTTTTATTCCAACTGTATTGATTTTTTTCCTGAGCAAACTGATTTCAACATAAAACTCCTAAAGTTTATTGAAATTATGATCGTTTCAATTGAATTCGATCCAGTAACTTTTTCGTTCAATAGTAAATCAGAGTCTTATTCTGTTCTTGAAAGTTCCTCCAGTTATAATTGTTGCTGCATGTGGATTTCAGCTGTGCTTTCGGCCAACAAGATCCATCGCTGGTATTGGTAGGGGGACAGTTACTTTAAGAAAATGTTCGCTGACATAATTTTCCCTAGAAGGTACCTTCCTTCGCCCCTTTTTGATCTACAACTCTTTCCCCATACCACCAACCCTACCAATCTTTTTCAAAAAGGGAAATTATATTATTAACAAATTTTGGATTATAATAAAGCAATACATACAAACATTAACAACGGATAAATGAACAAACAAACAAACGACGGTAGGTGTGTGTATACAGAAAATGAACAACCACACTGTCATCCACAGAGGTGAAGTCATCATTTACTCGCTGCACGTCATGCTTCCCGTGTTTGGAGCGTCATTTGATTCAAGCTCCTACTTTGACCTGGCTTTCGGCCAATTTTGACCTGTTGAGTTAGGTTAAACATTTCCAACCGTGTGAGGGTGATGGAATGGTATAGTTGCCCCTTCCAATGAGCTGGATGCATTGATATGCTCCCCCACGCTCAGAGGATGAATCAGGCACTTGCAGGCGTCCGGTTCATCTCCCAAGGCGACAGATTCTAAAATCGGGAAGGGTCCAACTAACCATATCCATCACAACCGATATTTAACAAACTTGGCAGGTGCTTCTTGACTCGTCTTTACATCGCAGGGTAGAAGAGTTTATTATACTCGTAATAGCGAATAGTTTTGTGAAAACCAGGATGGGACTTTGTCGTCGGATTGCAGAGGAGAATAGAGTAAGGGTCGTTTGCTGGGAGCGCGGGGTTGCTGATCCCTGCATTGGGCGCGTTGTGCTTGGGCCAAAACATAGGATATGAACCTGGTCAAATGAATTGAGGTTAGAACACGCATTCTCATAAGCGACTCGAAACAAGAACTTGGGCCCATCCAAGAACATGTGTTGTGTTGACAGTCCCCTTCCAGAAGGATCTTCCCAGACTGGTTGCAACCCCTGTAGTCCGAGAGAATGAGAATGTCACAAAGCAAGTTGCTTTAGAATTCCTAAATCTGACTTCCATTCATAAACATTGAAGGGGATATTCGATAATTCTGTCCCACGATCAACTCATCATTAACTCAGCTAAGGAAGCCATCTGGATATCCTGAAAATGGGGTATGAATATATAATTTGGAATGAACGTCTCAAGTTAGAAGATACCTTTAATTTGCTGAACTATGAAGGAATGAACCCGCAATTCCAATGATCAAATTGTAAAATGTTTTCTTCTTCATCTGACTCTCCAATGGTTTGTTTCATGGTTTTTGTACAGACGTCGTGGTCGTGTGCCTTGCGATACGTCCGGTAACGACTTGTGCTGCAAGCCATCCCTTCCTGATATATATACATCCCATCCGCAACACCTCACCTATTTTCTATGTCTATGTCGCCAGAATCTGAATGCCAGAAGAATTCAACTCCTAATTTTATTTCGAAAAATGATTCCTCCATTTCAAAACACGTTACTCCTGCATCAAACCGGCCACCGACTTAATGTGTGAAATAATTTAATCTATCAAGTCATCTAAATAAATGAATGCAGACATTTCTCAATACAACAAACTTATTTCTACACCAGATAATTTAAAACGTTCCTGTACTCGTTGTATTGGAAGCATTACTAATACCAACCCATCGTGAATGGGTAAAAATTGGTCATTTTAAACCACAAACATCATTTATTTAAAAAACGCTGCAAATTCTTTCACTGGGGTTTATTATTCAATTGACTTGCGTTCATGATTTGAATTTCTACTAAGCTTTGGAGTGTGCGTGTTTCACAGGTGATAGAGCGATTATTGAATTTCAGGAGGCACACAAATATGATCAACTGATCAATCCAAATAGGTATTTTGGTTGAGAACAGATTTACGTGCTCTATGCACATCTCCTGAAATTCAATAATCACTCTATCACCTGTGAAACACGCACACTCCAAAGGTTAGTGGAAATTCAAATCAAGAACGCAAGCTAATTGAATAATAAACCCCGGTGAAAGAATTTACAGCGTTTCATGCATATCAGAATGTTTCAACCCGTGTATCGGCTACAAGCCTTTTAGGAGTTCACTCCAGTATCCACATTACTACATCACTAGGTTACTGATACCAACACAAGAACAATAATAAACCAAAATAACGCGAATGTTGGCACCATAAATCGGGCCATAGATCGAGAATGGTTTGACCTACGGACCTGGGGAGGGCTCATTCGATTCCTCGTAGAGTGTTCATCAAAAAGAGTACAAATTTAGGCCGCCTTGACTTTTTTTGAGGTTTTTAGGGATTTTACAAAACTTTGACAACCCTTAAAGGGCACTTCAAATTAAGTGAGAAAGCAGGCTCATGAATTGAGGCGTCGCCGGACCAACATGGATTTTTCCTGAAAATTTCAGCTTTTTTGCTTCAGCCGTTTGGGAGAAATCGTTTTTTTGATTGCAGATTCGGATTCTACACCCTTTGAAACGTAAACATTGAAATTTTTAGGGGGGGGGGGGGGGGGGTACATTTTTTTTTTTTTTTTTTTTTCAAGAGCGGAAGTAAACGGGTTTTGTTTATGAAACCCACGTTAACTTGAACTAAAAATCCTACATCTTTCATGGTGGAGCTTGAATTTATGTGCCAGATTGATATTCATCAGGCTGTCCCGAAATGGCAGTTCACAACTTTCGAAATGAGTTTCATGTCCGCGTTAAAATGAAGAATATTTTAAATTTACAGTGTTGCTGCAGACTGAAAGATACCGCAAAAAGAAATCCAAATTTAAAAGTGAGTTTTAAAAACTCGTGGAAGAGAGGAAAGGGATTGTTATCGTGTCATTCATCAGGCGAACTGTGTTTTCTGCTTTAGAAAACTGGCCACTAGAAGAGTGGAATTTTTCTATGCATTTTTTGCCACCTCTGGATATCATCTTCGATCGATCGAGCCATTTTATTTTCAGTGGGCTTCCAGATGTTTCAAATTACGCACAAAAGTCCCAAAGAAGTTCCACATTTTCATTCCTATTCATTCATTTGATCTAGTTTCTCCTTAACAGGAAACTTATTGAGAACTTGATCACACTTATGATGTACCTATAATTTGGTCCAATTTCCTGTGGTATTTCAAGTTCAGTCAATCCACAAATACTGATTACTTGAAAAATGTCATTTACCTGCATTCATCTGCTTCTGAAGATTACTGTGATAAATGGATGGCACGAGAGGAGCTGAAAGAGAAGAATCCACAAATCCCCTTGAATCTCATATTTGATATCTACTAAAATCTACTCTACTCCCAAAAATGTACAAAAACGTTTTTGTCACTATTGGCTTTTCTGGCAAATTGAGACATTCTGAATCCTCATTCCGAAGGTTAAACATAAGGAAACGTGCAAATACATGAAACATGAAAATGTCATGAAATGTTCATTTTCTGTCATCAAAGATCTTTTTAAATATTCATTTTACCAGTTCTATGATGGTTTAATAATAAATAGAAATAGGATAAAAATATCAATTTTTGGGTTAATATTACTTATTTACTAATCAGTGTTTATTCTATGTTTAGCACTTATCGAAGCTTCATTGCATCAATTTGGTCCCTTGTTGGCAAAATCCAATATTTTATGTTGACCATTCGTTTTTATTTGTGTATTCGATCAGCCAAGAGTTCGCGCTTGTGAAGTTTATGGCATCTGATAAGAAGTTTTTTTTATCTCTTGTTCTGTGTACTTCTTTCCCGACTTTAATAAACTCCAAATTTTTATTACTACCTCATTAAGAGGCTCTAATGACAACTGGAGGTATGAGGAAAATCAAAGTTTAGGATCAACGCGAAAACTACCATTTGTTAATAAATACCAATTAGTTCCAATAGCAATCATCCTCATTGTATAGGTTTTTGTAATCCTCCAAATTGCTAAATCATAATTTACAAATTAATGGTGAAAGATTTCATTTTTCCCTTTCATTGAAGTGCTCTTGTTTTTAAATTTTGTGCATTCAAGCGCGTAACGTTTCAAACTTGTGAAAACGGAGTCAATAAAATTTCGGTTTTATTATTGTTGATTCCTTTCATTTTTTTGTATTTTATATACTTACACCAAATCGTTCATCTAGATGGTGGAGCATTCATCTGAAAACTTCAATAGACATTTGCCTTTAAATCGATGTAAAACTGTGTTCCTTTTAAGACAACACACTTTACACCCGCAGGATAAGAATTTTCTTGGAAAACCCAGTTTATTCTTAAAATTTGTCCTAATTTTTAGTGAGGTGAAAACTGTCACTTTTCGTGGAATCGCCCAATAACACAGCGTCTAAATAATTTTCATACAATAAAGAGATATCAATTTTTTCTTCGGAGGTATCGTTCAATCGTTTGTACTAGTACCAAAGCTGATAACACATTGTGAATGCAAACGAGTGTAAAAAAACAATGTAAACCGCACCAATCGATATCAACTTTTTAGTTTCAGAATTTTCAAAAATAAATCTTTGTAATCGACCAAGAAAGACATGTTTACTCCCCACCCAATCCCCTATCTAACATAGAAACGATAAACCTATGTGTAATAATGTGCAGATTTTCTTCTTTATTGTTGTTAATTTAATATCAGGTGCAAATATAAAGAGAAATTCGGTGGTTGAGTCCCAGCTCAGAGAGATGGCTAAGAAGGCACTCAGACAGCCTGAAAATTCCAGTGATCGGGTTTGTTAAGCCGAATTCATTTACCTGAGGAAGCGATGGAAAGTTCTGAAAAGAATTTGTGGGAAGATCCTATTTTGGACGAAATTAAAATCCTTGAGTCTGGGAATATGTTCCAAGGTTTGAACTTGAGAAAAGTACAAGAAAGTTATGATGGCAAAATGGGTTTACAAACAAAATAGCTCGCGATATCGCAATAATCAGGGCAGAGCTTACAATTGCTACTCTAGGGGACATATTTATAGGTATTTAGCCGGAGTAAGGGGGGGAGTAACTAACCATATCCATCTCATAGTTTGACTTGGCACTATTCCAATATGATCTGAAAACTGCATTCTTAATATAAAAGTTATAGCAACCATAGAGAGACCTCACCAGTTCGCCAGTTTGGACACATGGGTTGTCCTGAGAATGGAGCTTGAATCAGCTCTACAATCCCCTCCGGTACCTCCATGAATACATGTTTCTCTAGCTCACCATTTAAGGATGCAGTTTAGAATTCCTAAACCCGACTTTCATCACATAAAGATTGAAGCAGACATCAGATAATTCTGTCCCACGATCAATTAATCAATGACCCAGTGAGATGGTCATCCGGGCACAATGCCGAGGGTCGTCAGGGTACCTACACACAGCCTGATCAGATATGAGAATAAACCATAGAAATATACATCTACATGTAGAATTATAGAAATCCTTTCCTTGTAGTTATCAGGTAAAATTTTTCTAATAGTCGCCTCATTTACAATTTGCCAAATAAATTTTAAGATTCCTTTTATTTGTATATATGGGAAGGAATTGACCCTCAAGTCCAGTTAAAAAATTTTAAACTCTTTTCTTCTTTATTAGACTCTAATAATTTGTTTCATGTTTTTTATACAGCCATCGTGGTCAAGGCCGTAGCGTACCGTCCGGTAACAACTTTTGACGCAAGCCATCCCTTCCTCATATGTATACTTCCCATCCGCAGTACCTCACCTATTTTCCTCGGCTCTGTCGTCAGAATCTGAATCCCAGAAGACCAGCTCTTAGTTTTATTTCGGAAAATAATTCCGCACGTCCAAATCTTACGTCAAATCGGTCATGTAATTAATGTGTGAGAAAAGACAACTTGTTTAGGCATCAAAATTAATTAAAGTGCACATTTCTCAATTATGTTTGAACAATAATCAGTTAATTCATTTCAAGCACAATTAATTTAATGTATTCCTGTTAACCATTATTAATAACAAAACATCATACGCACTAGCGTCTAAACAATGTACTTATTCGCATTAAAGAGATTTAAATTTTTGCTCCGTCGGTACCGGTCAATCGTTTCTACTTGGTACGAAACCATATAGCACAAGGTAGTAGATAAGATCGAGTGCATCAAAAACGTTTTTGTACAATTATATGAAAGTGGATCAGACCACCATGTCCCACCATTTTATTCCCACTCTGTTCCGCAATATCAAGATTTTAGTGGCTTTTTGACATTTTCATGTCTTTGCTTTGCCACATAAACTGAAAAATCGTCACGAAAACTTGCTCACGCGATACCAATAAACAAAAGTTGATAACTACAAATCAATGAGTCAACACTCTCGCGAATTCAATTAAGTACCCACGGGTGGGCGATTTATCTTATGGCCTATTTAATTGATCCGTACGCCCCGTCGTGCAACGCACGGGTGAGATCTGGCTAGTAATAAATAAAATAATAAAAACACACATGAAAATGTCCCCAATGTGTTGCAGACTCGTATATATAATAATTAGTTATATATTAGGCCTAATATACGTACAAAAAATTAGTTTTTAGTGATTGTATTTTTTAAAATTCTACAATTACTTTTTCGTTGCTCAACAAAAGATATTAACAATTGAATTCCCAGGAATGGAAAATTTTGAAAGTCGGACACTTGAAAACAGGGGTTTTAAGCACTCCTAGACAAGTTTGACAAATTCAAAATTAGGCCTAACATAGGAACCAAAACTTAGTTTGTAGTGATTAAATATATTTTTTTAATTCCATGATTATTAGTTTTTCATTGTTCAATAAGAAATAATAACAATTTCATTTTCAGGAATATAAAAACAAAGCATACAAGATAAATATATTTTGTATATATTTTTTTATTAAATTATTATATTCAAAAAAGTATTTTTGGAAAACCAATCTAATGTGAAGTGTGCAATTGTTTTTTGCTCACAATGTCTTTCCACTTAGGATCTAAGTTTGTTGTTCCAATCATAAATAAATTTAATTGATTTGTGAGTTCTTCTGAAAGCATCGCTCGATATATCGCTAAGCTGGGTCACATCGCTGACTTTTCTTTCTGTTCTGGGTCTGTCGTTTGTGTTCATTTTCGGGAGCCAACAAATGTTTGTAGTCCGAATTCAAAATGTCCACTCGCATTTTGAGTTTCATAGCCTACTGAACAAATTTGGTTCCTTGCCTGTCTGTCTGTCTGTCCGCATATCCTTGTTACAGCCACTTCCACAATTTTGAAAGAATTTAGCTCATGTTTTGAGGGGCTATGTACGGATAAGGCCTCTTGAGGTAACATAGTAATTTCATCTCAATCTAATCAGCGGTACGCTCAGCGCGTGCGCTAACGTGAAATCACCTTTCATCCCAGGTAATTACATTTACTTCAGTCTTTAAAACGTCACAACGAGCCTTTAGGAAGTTTGACCAATTACCTCAACATCTCTCATCTGAAGATTAAACGTAAAAACTTTATTTTCTATTTTATAATGGTGTCACTTTGATTGTAACGAGGAAGCTGCTTAGCTATCTCCTTGGCAGTGTATTTCTCATTGGCTTCTGCGGGCGGCGGGCCGTAGTTTGGAGACTATCGGACAAATATACTATTTTCATATTTTAATTGGAGAAGGTAAATTTCAAAGAAATAAAGTACCTGCCGAACAAGTACATATATATGTGTACGAAACGAAATATAAGCCGCCGAAAATCATCATTCAAGACGTTTCTGATGAAAAACATCTCGACAACTTAAAACTTTTTTAATTTCCTTTTTTTATCAGCGAATTAATGAAATATGTACAAAAAAAGCTATACGATCCTCTCGGATTTTCAATTGTATGGATAGGTATCGATAATTTTGATGGTAGTTACGATGATCAATATCGATGTAATCGGAAAGATAACATAGGTAGCAACTACATCAAAACAGTAATAACTTTTTTATCGAACGATAATACACTGCTGATGAAAAATTCTGGGATCCCGTCTGAAAAAACTTCGTGGTTGCCGGATCGTTAATAGACTTTCAGAGAAAGCATTTACGACGAACCCCAGCTCAATAAAATGGTTGAGTCTGAAGTAAACCTAAAACAGATTTTGAAACAAAACTCCAATTTTCACGTCTCAAAACAATTATTTTCTTTCCAGGGTTTCTAAAACATTCTGCAGATCATTAAAAAGCTGATTTCACGCTGGGCAATTTTATTTCTAAAATCTTTGAAAATGGTTCGTTGTTCAGAGTTTTATATTCATAAATACACGGAAAAACGCGATTCTCTGCAACCGATTTCGGAAATGTGTTCTCAATCAAGAGATCACTGGGTTTTATCGTGGTTTTTGAGGGTTGAACTGAGATTTTTGTGGTGTGAACGTTTTTTTACCTTATAATAGTTCAACTAGAGCTCAAATTTCAAATGACTTACCTATTCAATTTGGAGAAGTTTCCGAATGAGACCAATTTTTGAAGAAAGGAAAGTCAAACCATTTCACCAAATGTGTTCTGGACTGCCTCCAGACTGAACTATTCAATTGAGATGGGATTTATTTCAATATTTTTCTCTGGATGTATTTTACAGTGAGGTACAGTATTGGTCTCAGTAGACATGTATTTTAAGATCTGGAGACCTCGAATCAGAAACTTTTTGCGGCAGCGATCCATTAATTTTAATCAGCAGTATATTTCGAGGATCAACCAAAAACTTGCTTTACAAATGTATAATCCTGGCGATAACATCGCCAGCAACTGACTGTCGTTTCTCGGCCAGGAAAGAGGGAAAATTTTTGATGTTTGACAATTTTAGTTGCTCGTCAAAATGAAGCTTCACAATAAAGGTAGATAGTATATCTGATTGAGCAAAGAGTCCACCATAACTCTAAAGCGAGTTGTAAAAATAGAAAGTTCACAATATGAAAAATCACGAAAGTGTAATGAGCAGAAAGAAAATGGAAGTTTTAATGACAACAAGTACTTGCTCATCACTTGAGAAGTTATGGATTTGCATCAATATGATTTTTTTAACGAAAATCCCAAGCGTCTGCTATTGAGGGAAAATCCAGATTTTTCGAACAGTCGAGTCAATACGTGACACATACAATTTTTTTTTTTTTTTTTTTTTTTTTTTTCTGATTGAGCAAAGAGTCCACCATAACTCTAAAGCGAGTTGTAAAAATAGAAAGTTCAATATTGTTTGGCATACAAATTTTACAAGTGTCCATGATCTGTACAATGAAACTTGTGAGTGCCTTCTATTACTTCTACTGCTAAAAACCGCTTTCCGCTCATTTGCAGAGATTTGGAAGTGTCAACATTTGATTCGGCATATGGAATTTCTATTAATACCAAATCTTGACTTCTCAAATCATCAGCAATTATTTTTCATTAAAAACCTCGATTTTCCCGGGAAATTCCCGTTCGTTTTTTCTTTTAAACTTGATTTTTTCATTTTATCAAATTTTTAGAAATGAAATTAAGTATAACGTTGGAAAAATGGGATTTGGGCCAGGCTTTCCCGTAACTTGCGCAGAAATTCAGCGGGATTATTAAAGATTTTTTGTGTTGACGATTGTTTCACTTTGGTGTGAATTTTATACTACTAATTCGTCATATTTTCACACCTGGAAGAGCATATTAGAAAAAGAATTTAAAGCTCCTTCTAACAGCATGATCAGCTTTGAGATTACCTGGCTTAGTGAAGAAGCTATGGCTGTTTTGGCAATTTAAGATCAAAAACACGGGAAAAATTTAAAAATTAAAATAACTCTTCTATCTAGTCATATTAAAACGTCTAAAATAACTCTTCTGAAATAACTGTTCTACGATATTTCATATAAAACAAATAGAGAGAGATTATAAAACATTTCAATATTTCTATACGTTCCTACCTAGATTATGAGTCTACGTTCAACAAACAACTTGTCAGACATTTTTCTACTTCTATACCCATCCAGCGATTTTCAATTACCAATCACTAGTTTGTTTTCATCGGTTCCTTCTGCAGTCGTAGGGAACATGCTATAGAATCGTTGCTTTGTGGATTTCATCATCAATGTCTGCTTCAGTGGCCCATCATCACCGTCATTCTGTCAGTTCATCCATACTCTTATAAACTGTACATGAGCCTTGAAATTTTAAAAGGAAACACTAAATGACTTTGAGAAAGTAGTACCGCAACTTTACAAAAACAATAACATTATCTGGAAGAGCTCTGTGCTACTAAATATTTAGATAACAACATGTGTAGGCAATGTTATAGTATGTAAGTAAATTCAACTCTGGTATTAAATTCTTGTTTTAGGAATGGTGTTCGTGCTGATGTCAGCGGCACTGCCTCCTCCCGTTCTCAGATTTGAAGCAAATCGTCCATTTATGCTTATGCTTCTTCCAACTCGTGACAATACTGTTCTATTTCAAGGGGCAGTTTCTCAACTTTAGGATGATCTGTCTATTTAGGATGAACTGTCGCACTACACAATCGCACTGTATCATCGCATTTTAAGGTCTCTTCAACCATTGTAAAGGTTGAATTTATGATGAAATTCAGTGGAAATACTTTGTATACTGATTGATCTATTTTTCTGCTACTATGGCCTAACATATTGGTATAGCTTTTCGCAACAAGCGTGGTTCCTGAGTTCTTCAGAATTGATTGAAAACTGTGAAGCTGTCTGTCTACAGCTAGGCAGACTGAAAAAAGAGTCCTAGAATCGGTATATCTAAATTATACTTAATTACTCTAAAGTGCAATTATTGTTATTACACAATTTATTCACCGTTTTCTGTACTATTTTGTACATCCTTCCTTAATTCTGAGATAAACAGCGATTTATCCACAATTAATTTGTCAATTTACATACATATGACAATTTATCAATTAATGTGTGAAATCAGAGCGTAGAGTCTTAATGTTTGGGGCTTCAATCTCAGAATCATCAATGGTGCTGGAACTCAATAATTAACAAAAAAGAAAACTCCTAAGCTTTAGTGATAAACATATGCTTAATCAAAATTTTTGATCAACTGCTACCAAATTTGCATTTTATAGATGTTTTTGCTTTTAGAATTTGTAGGCTGTTCGTAGTTTTATTCATCGACGAAGCTTTCTACGTCTAACTAGTGTCTGCTTTCATAGCCTATCATCACCCTCATATTCTCAATCATTCGTTATCAAAAATAATGAAACTTCTGTCAAAAAACACAAAAACAATTAATGCATGAGGAGCAAAACGATAAAATTTACTAAAAAGAAACGTCACTAAAATGTGTTTTAATTAACATAATATAAAAGGCCACGTTATAGTTTACGTAACAAGTATATCCAGTTCTGGTGTTACGTTTCTGTTTTAGGAATGATTATGCTTATGTCTGCAGCACGTCCTCGGCTCCCTCTCAGATTTGAAGCTAATCGCCCTTTCATGCTTAAGCTCCTTCCAACTTCAGACAATACTGTTCTGTTTCAAGGCGCAGTTTCACAATTATAGGATGATATGCGTATTTCAGTATACTGTAGTCACGGAATCGTGCACTTGATTTATGCTATGTTAAAATCAATTCGGCCATTATAAATTTTAAAAGTATCAATGAATTCAGCAACTATGTTTGGTCTTCTCTGAATTTGTTGTTTTCGCATCAGATTCAAGTGTAATGAATGGACCGACATTTTTGGGAGATGGCTGGTCGAGAATCTTGAAGTGTATCATTCTACGTAGGAAGTTAAGACAGTATACTATTTACAGATAAAATATAATTGTATAACCACTGTAAGTGGTTCTGGGAAGTTGTGTAGATCTGTGTGATTAATCTCACTATCCTCAATGGCGCACTCACAAATTTCATGTTTTTGATCGCGATATGCGAAGTTGGTAATTCTAGCTTTATTTCGATAGCTAACTATTATTTTATAGACAGATTATGTTTAATACGGTACTGCATCTTTAATTTTAGTTGTTTTGTGCTGCTTCGTTTGTCATAATAGCTTGTTTCACGATCAATTAAGTACCAGGTTTTTATAACTCTTGCGACACCACCATCTTTCTCTAAGTACTTCTTTTATGTCCTTATAATAAAATAAAAATCATAAAATTAGGTCTATAACATTAAGATGATACAAAAGATTTATTATCGCATGGTGAGCAAAAAACGAACGAAATCCATTGCAAAAACGGTAAATAACTAAGTACATTGATTAAAAAGGTGTTTACGCAACGATGTGAACCACGTTGTACGTACGTAAACTCAGATCTGATATTACTCTATTGTAGTAGTTTTGTACGCCATTTTCAACATATTTGTGCCTTCATTAGACTTACTATATTTGAAGCAAATAGCTCTTTCATGGTAACGTTGTTTCCATCCCAGGGCGATAGGGTTCTGTTTCAAAGAGCAGTTTCGGAATTTCAAGGTGATGATTTTATTAAGGGAGACGAAATATTATTTAGAATATTAAATTGTATAGATTGAGAAATTACAATACTTCTTCCAAGCTTGGAGACGTTCCGTTGCTAGTTTTCTTCTACTATGACCTTCCAACTACGTACTTCAATACCAAGTTATTAGGTATTCGGTTTACGATTTGCTGTGTAGTTTTATTGGTTTATTATTCAATAATAAACCATTGTAATCGCTCTGGAAAAAAAAATTCTAACCCCCCTGAAAATTTCATGGTTTACGTTTCAAAGGGTGTAGAATCCGAATCTGCAATAAAAATTTTCCGTCCGTCCGCCGTACGCACGATATCTCCCAAACGGCTGGAGCAAAAAATCTGAAATTTTCAGGAAAAATCCATCTTGGTCCGACGACGCCCCAATTCTTGAGCCAGCTCTCTCACTCAATTTAAAGTGCCCTTTAAGGGCTGTCAATGTTTGGTAAAATCCCTAAAAACCTCGAAACAAGTCGAAGCGGCCTAAGTTTTTCTCTATTTGAAGAACATACCATCAGGAATCGAATGAGCCCTTCCCCACGTCCGTAGGCCAAACCATTCCCGATGTATGGCCCGATTTATGGTGACAACATTTGCCTTTTTTGGTTTATTATTGTTTGTTGGTAACCTAGGGATGCCGATAGCGTCAAGTTGTAGTGAATGTGGTTACTGGAGTGATAGCCGATGTGAATACTTGTAGTTTATAGCCGATACACAGGTTGAAGCATTCAGATATGTATGAAACGCTGATAATATATAGGTAAATATTATTACTGGGGATTATTATTCAATATTATTACTGGGGTAAATAAGTAGTCTTTCACTCGGGTTTATTATTCAATTGGCTCGTTTTAAATAGAAACGCAATACTAGTCTTTTTACATTAAAAAAAAAAAAACGCTGCAAATTCCTTCACTGGAGTTTATTATTCAATTGGCTTGCGTTCATAATTTGAATTTCTACTAAGCTTTGGAGTGTGCGTGTTTCACAAGTGATAGAGCGATTATTGAATTTCACGAGATATGCATAGAGCACGTAAATCGGCTCTCAACCAAAATACCTATTTGGATTGATCAGTTGATCATATTTGTGTGCCTCCTGAAATTCAATAATCGCTCTATCACTTGTGATGCACGCACACTCCAAAGCTTAGTAGAAATTCAAATTATGAACGCAAGCCAATTGAATAATAAACCCCAGTGAAAGAATTTGCAGCGTTTTTTAAAAAAAGGGTTTCCTCTCTAACAGATGATGAATAACACATGATCAGGTAAATAATCGAGTTCTCTTGAAGTACACACCCTCCACAGATCATCATTTAGCTTCACCCGAGTGTTTTGATGGCAACTAAAAGAAATGTCCCCAGTAATTCAATTTTATGATCAACTCCCTGTATATTTCCTTCTGCAAGATTTAAATCATTACTTCATTATTTGTTGAATTTATGAAAGATCAGATGAAATTATCTTGTCGAAAGGTAAACAGAATATAATTCGGGCCAACAGTGACAACCTCATCACAAATGATTTAAAATAGCAAGGATAATGGGTCAAAGATTTTGGCTAGAACAAATTAGTAATTATAACGTTTGAGTATGGAAAACAAGACAGTACCAGATCACAATCGACATTCACGTTACATAGTCCAATCGCTACAAGAAGCTGGTGACGACACGTAAAAAAGTAGTTGTATGTACGTCCTGGTTCTGATGCAGACAGAGATTGACAAAAAGCAATAGCTGAGGAAGTGTAACGAAATAGATGGACGAAGGCTCACTACTCTCAACGGTTTTATGTAACTTGTCGAGAAATACTTGAGGATTGGAGGCTTACTTACCTCAGTGGTTCCTTGAATTGTGAAAATCTTTATATTTCATAATAACAGCAAATAAAAGTGTTTGACATACCTGGCTGCAGACTACAGCGCCACTGGCACGCATCGAGCAAGGTTTCCCTGCTGAGGGTCCAGTAGATTTGAGTGATAGATTTAGTTTTGTAAACCTATCTACAAGATTCCAGGAGCCGGACAATTTGTAAGGCGTTCGGGGAGTACAGTAACTGATACTCGAATGCGTACCAATGCCAGTTCATCGCCTTCGCCTTCTCCCTCTCAAGAGGCAAGTTGATAGATCAGTCGTTCCCCAGCCGTCTGTCAACTGGTAAGTGTCACTCCTTATTTACTGTTTCCTTAAAAACCCAGTCTCTCTAGATTTCATCTCGGACCTATATAAGATATCAGACCTAAGTTCATATAAACTCCAATCCAATTTGTTATTCATAAAAATACCCAATTCACCATTAACTTCCATTTTCAAAATAGTATCATTAGTACAGTAAATTAGGCTTTTGCGGTAGAATAAGTGTTAATGATTGAGGGTAATTCATACACTGTTTCATTAGAGAGATAACTTGAAATATCACGTAAAGAGGTATTTTTCATGCTACACACAACTTAGCACATGTGGTCCATATGGTCACATCAGTGTGTACGGATGTATCCATATTGCCACATGCAGTGGGAGCTCCTACCCAGAAACTCAGAGGCCCCATCGAGACCGTGAAGGACAACCACGAAGGGAACGTGAGACAAAAATGAGCCCAAATAAAAATGTCAACTACCAATATGAAAAGGAGATCAACCTTGTCTGCTTTCCCGGCTTCAAATCGTGAAACAAACTAATCAATCCTACCTTTAAAAGAACTGATAGGTATGCAAATAGATTTTTTTTTAAATTTAAATTTTGAAATGATTGTTGAATTTCAGAAAACCGTGTTTTGCAACAATAGAAATTCATATCTGCCCAGCAAGAACCATCATGGAGGTAAAAGCCCAATTCCATCTTTAACCTGAGCTTCATTCCTGTAATTGCAGCAAAGACAAGCATAAAAATGTATTACTTACCTCACATCTGCAGAGCCAGTCTACATTTTCATAGTAATGAGGGTTGAACTTGCAAACCGTGGAACGATTTCTGCTTGCCTTTGAGGTTTGTTGCAGTCCTGTCAATAGTGGCATTGGGAGCCCTGCATCATGAGGAATCACTCTTTACTCCCCCGACAGTTTAGTGAACTCGTGTTTTATAGTACTTACTGTATTCATCGCGTATCTACAGATAACACAGTTGAGTCAAAAGGGTTGGGGACTATCAACTGATTATAGGATAAGAGTGTGTTTTGGTGATTCTACGCACTCTAGCAGGTGAGCAGACAACTGCGTGCGGTCCCTTCTCAACGATCACAAAATGGTCGAATGCAGTGGAAAGCGAGTCAGAGACGTTCGTATCGTACTCAGTAGGTCTCTGGGACCCGTGGAGACTCGTTCGGATTCCCACGTGATACCATCGCCAGTTTGATTGAGAAAAGGCGCGTAAGTGGTGATTGAGTGAAAATTCATATGTCATTGTATTTCCAACACCCATTGTCCTCAGTGGATGGAACCTAGGTCACATAAAGTCCACGTTTTTGAAGATCCAGTTTAACGACATTTTTGAAATGAGATACCAAAACGATTCTATCGAGGATCACCATTGCTACTTTAATCACTAAGAAATATTAATAAGTATCTATTTCTGGAGTATAGACGATTTACATCCTCCAAATAGGAAATCTAAGAACAAACATTTTCCTTTACTTGGGTAAGAAATGTCAAAAAATTTATTAGTCATGGCTTATCTGCCCCCACTAGACGAAATAGGCTTGCTTTGCGGGTTGCATACTCTGCCGCTCACCCTTAGGGTCACATGTTCCAAAATTACGTCATAGTCATCTCAAATGAAACCAAATACTTATCTTCTTTGAAAAGAAAAATATATCTCTCCTATCAGGGAGGATGGTACCTGTTTTAAAAGTCGCATTCAATGTGGTAATCAATCAAATTACGACAAATAATTAAAATGTGTATACTCTTGATTTTTTAAACGTTCAAATTTTATAGTGGGCCACAAAACCGTATGGCACAGAACAAGAATCACAACCTCTGCCGAAAAAGTCTCTAGTGGTGAAAGAACAAGCGTTGTTTCAAGAAACCTGTTGCTCAAAAATTCTACGGAAAACACAAGCTTCCACGATTCATTACTCCTGATAAAAATTATAACATAATTTTCCATGTAAAAATGATCAGTTATAAATTAAACCAGGAAAGAAATCGCCAGGTCGTTAAAAGAGCGTTAGATGTTTATTAAGAGTAGTTACAATACTCTTGTACAGAATCCGTCTTTTACAAAATTATAAACATTTTTCCAAATGGAATTAATGGTTGCTAATTTCTATATTTAATGTTAACAGAATAATCATTATTATGATATTCGAATTGATGTGGAATGCAACCAAGCTCTCAGATTCTAAGTGTTGGTGTTACAAATAAATTGTCTGTGGTGGCAATTTATGGTTATATAAATAGCTACGTTAATGAAGGCCAAAAATCAAATAAGTTGTAACTAGGTCCTCAGTCAAAGCGTTTTCTTCACCGTGCTGGTTTTATCATAGATTCTGATCTATTTGTCGAACTAATCTATGAGGCATTCCAAGAGAAAGGACGAACTCAAAAAAGAAAAGCCCTTTAAAAAATACGGGTTTTTTAAATGTTGCATCCCTAGACGACTTGAGTCCCGTCCCAGAGTGTCAGAACCCTTGTGACGTCGGATGCTCTCATATGTGCGTTCAAACTTGGTCGTACTAATTAGCCATGTGTGATAAACGAAGATCACAGTAGGACTTCGATTAATCCGTTTATGATCTTCTGCAATCCCCGAACATTATCCGTCATCGACACCACATCGTCAGCACAGGCCCATAAATTTATTGCTCGACCATTAATGCCTAATCTTTCTCCAATAAACCCTCCAGATCATTAAGTAGCGTAATAAAAAGTTACGAGCTAATTAGACAGCCAAGGCTTTATTCCCATTCGCACGTCATAGTCCTCTAAACAAGAAGCCCATTGCAGAAACACGTGCCCGTAAAACGAACACGAGGAATATTTTTTAATCTTCTGTTTCAAAGTAATAAAATATATGAGTAAATCGTCTCACAGCTTAAAACTTACAAGGTATGGTCATATAAGTAATTACAGTAATTGAGCTGTCCTCAAAGAATTACCATAAAACATGCAGTTGATAACTAGCTTAAATTTTTTACTGTGCATAGAGGTATTAATTCTGTATTAGAAAACTGTTCTACATAAATCACTGATCTTTTTTCATTGGACGTAATCTGTGGTAGAGTGAGTGCAGAACGTTCGACGTCTTATCGATTTTGCCCTGACTTTTTAATCACATTTCCACTATCATCCAACCGATTTGATGGTTTCACTACTTTCCTAATGGACCAACATTGCAGGAATCGGAAACAACTTCGATTTCCATTAATAAACAAGAATTTCAACTTCGAATCATTTAAGGAACTCAACAGTTATGAAAATTA
Source organism: Creontiades dilutus (assembly GCA_031894815.1). Classification (NCBI taxonomy): domain Eukaryota; kingdom Metazoa; phylum Arthropoda; class Insecta; order Hemiptera; family Miridae; genus Creontiades; species Creontiades dilutus. The sequence goes on along the minus strand of JAVIWC010009320.1, from coordinate 61,094 downwards.
AAATTCAGAGATCATTTTTCAATAAATACGAAGTCAAACAGAATTGCACTTAAACCTATTTCTCACGTAAAAAGAGACGCACATTCTTACACATATTTTTAAAATATTCATTAGATTGGTATTAGTTCTAGATTCGAAAAATAGTGCTAAAAATATAAAAGAATTCATGACAGTCTCAATCAAGTTTTTAGTGCTGTTAAATAGAAGCTTTCCTTCAGTGCCAAGAATAGTTGGAGTCGGAAGTCTTCATATCATATCAGCATTATTGACAAGGAGTTTACAATCATTTTCAGACACAAAAACGCTGCAAATTCTTTCACTGGGGTTTATTATTCAATTGGCTTGCGTTCATGATTTGAATTTCTACTAAGCTTTGGAGTGTGCGTGTTTCACAGGATAGGGCGATTATTGAATTTCAGGAGGCATGACCTACGGACCTGGGGAGGGGCTCATTCGATTCCTGACGGTATGTTCTTAAAATAAGTTTACATTCATGCCGCTTGGACTTGTTTTGAGGTTTCTAGGGATTTTACAAAACTTTGACAGCCCTTAAAGGGCACTTTAAATTGAGTGAGAGAGCTGGCTCAAGAATTGGGGCGTCGTCGGACCAAGATGGATTTTTCCTGAAAATTTCAGATTTTTTGCTCCAGCCGTTTCGGAGATATCGTGCGTACGGCGTGCGGCGTACGGCGGACGGACGGAAAAATTTTTATTGCGGATTCGGATTCTACACCCTTTGAAACGTAAACCATGAAATTTTCAGGGGGGGTTAGAATTGTTTTTCCAGAGCGATTACAATGGTTTATTATTGAATAATAAACCAATAAAGTTTTGAACCTGTTGAAGTGAAGTGTTTGTTGACTAATAGGTAACTTCCATAATTTGACTCGCTGTACACTATCGATAACCTTTGTTGTTTTGAGGAACACTACAAATTCCATCTTCGTTTTTCTGTCACATCTAAAGCCAAAACCTCGTCATCCGTTAGATCTCTTTCGATATCCACCATAACGCAATCAGCTGAATTCGCCTTATCGTTTTCCACGTTTCTTATTGACACCTCCAATTCATCTGTAAGTTCTGGAACTTTGTTGGTGATGCCTTCAGCTACAGCCAGCTCTAGAGGGAAGCCGATAGTAGCAACCAACGGTAAATAAATTCCAGGATTCTGTCCAATGCAGCTTCTTCATTGTTTGGCATATCAGTTGAAGATTCATTTTTGCGGTCATGGTTTTCCTTACCTACCTCCACTCTCATCTGCCTAGGGGGGCTCAAAATCTCTTCATCAGATGATGTTATTTACGAATGACCAGTGGATAGTGCGTTATTCAGAAGTTATTGAAGTAGGCACTGTATTTGGCTAAGAAAAGCATATCTTCTGTCCATTTTGTGAAAGTCCCTGGTAATCTCAGTGCTCAGTAACGAGAAGAAAGTTACCCAGTCGCAGGCTGTTTATCACCATACTAGTTCTGTCATAGAGTCCGATCTATCGGTCTAACTAATTTGTACAAAACTAGAAGGATTGATTTGGGATATTTTTCATTTTCGAGCTTTCATATATCTCCAGAACACCAAACTACACAGAACACTGACCTCCTTATAGACAGTTGCCTTGTAACTGCTAAGGGTAATGCACTAATTTAGCCAGCGGGGACTTTTTTTGGATCCCTGTGCACCCCCGGTATATTAGGGAAGGAGCTGCCACTACTCTGACGAATACCCTTCTCTCTATGGTTATCTAATGAGACATTATAGTAAGTAGGGTGTCAGTAGAGCAGTTAGTGTTCTCAGCTGTAGACAGAACGTGAAGTTTTGGTTTATTATTCCTAATAATGAGAAGCTTCGTAATCGACCACAAAAAAAGTTGATGTTAATGAAGTTTTTTACTACTCATGATTTTTACTACTACAAAGATTTCAAAAATCAAATAGAAAAATTTTTTTTAAAAATCGTCCGTATGCCGTCTATTGTCAGCAGCTTTTGTTCGGAACTACTGGACCAAAGTTTCACACACTGCAGAGGCCGTTAAATGGGAGGTCTGAGCTAGTCAGCATGGCTGGTGGCCGCTCAAGTATAGCAAGGTGTGGAGGCGCGAGGTGCGACGTTTAAATTTTAATAATATACCACCAACTAGGTACGTCTTATTTGTTTTTTCCTCTTTTTTTCAGCCTTTATCAAATTGCGAAAGTTTCTTACAGAGGTTGGTTCCAGGAGTATTCTCCTTGTGTTTTCCTTCCTAAAACCCTAAACACCTACTTGTTTATTTAATATGAGTGTAAGTTGGTTATTGATCACTCTCAAAATACACTATCATAAATATTTATCCATTAGTTTTAGGAAAAACCCTACGATGAATGAATGATGGGTGCTTTATTGACAAGACGACCGTCTTGTTACTCTTCTGTCATATATTTGTGTCCTGTTTCTTCACAATATTATGGAGAGTTTGTTAGTTGGTGATGGACCAGAGACCATGAAAAATGGCCTCTCGGTAAAGTCTTGTCGTCACCTTCAAAAAAAAAGGTTTTGTCACTCTAACTATTCTCCATTCTTCATTTATCACTGAGTATATGAAAGTAAAAGGGTAGAAAATCATGATTTGCGGTGGACAGAAACATTGCGGATCCGTTCTGTTATACGTTGAGCTCGTTAGTTTTAGTCTCTCTCGAGGATTTTTTATTCGTCTTTTACACGTTTTTCTTCAGCTGATCATCTGAAATGGATTTGTTCCTGATAAAAGCCTGCCACCCTATAACATCCATATTCAGTTGGAAATAAGCCACAATTTCTCATTATCGGTTGGATATGTGTGCTATATACGGGCTACTTGTTTAATCCTATAATTTAATAGTTATTTGAATGTTACTTTACTGATTTTCGTAACAACTATGTGCATGGCGTAGTCAACAACTTTTTCTACCAGGCATGCTTCCGAATCGATAACGTTTTAACCCATTCAAGCTAATTTGATAGTGCAGTGAGCATCCTACTGGAGATCTACAACCAAACGACTACCTAATTTTAACTCATCTGCTCGAGCATGAAACTAAGGTTCTGCATCGTTAAGGGTAAAATAATTAATCCAATGTGGTAATCAATTCAACTATGAAGTACTTATATAACCTTGTTTTTTCCAAATCTAATATTTTTCTGTGTGATTTTTAGGCACGAAGTTTGTGTATTACAGTCTGGCATTCTCTCATCAAACCTCGCTCTTCCTTGCTAATCAGCCGTTCATCTACTACATTCTACCCAAATCTGGACCCGTTATGACCCTATTTTCAGGCTATTTCTCAGGACCCACAAAGCAATCCGAGTCTAAACTCAATGGGAATTCTGGTTCCACGATAAATAAATCTGACAACTCCAATCAGCGCTATCCTGAATAATGTCATTAGATGTTTGTCGGTACCTACTTTAAAGACTTTGTACTACTGGAAACTACCATCGTTAGCTATACTAAGGTAACGGTACCGGTAGTGGCCACAGTTAAGAATTTTTTTTTTTAGTTTTGACAATTGTGGGCCAACAGTAGTAACTTTCTTCAGGACTCATTTAGAATATAGCCCGACTCTTCCCTAACATATCCATTGCCTAAAACTATCAAAAGAACAATTTTTTATATTTTTTATTAATTTTTTCTCACACCTTTATTTTGATCTAGTAGTGGCCACATCAAATTACGAAATTTCCAGTAGTTCATGTCTCAGTAGTGGCCACTTGACATTTTGCCCTCCTTACGTGTTTAATATCATTAAATTCAATACCAGATGAACAAAATTGATTCTATCCAGTAGAAGCTCTAGGATACAGCCCAACAAACGAGGAAACTAGGGACGGTCATATTGAGAAGTTTACCACAATTTCCAATGATGCTCTGTTCACTCCTAGTTCAACCTCTGACTACAAGATGACATGAGCTATACCTCCTGCAAGTTTGAAGCCACTAGGAGACCGGGAATCCTTATTTCTCAAATATAAAATTTAAAATGGCCACTACTGGAGCAGTGGCCACTACCGGTGCCGTTACCTTACTAAAACTTTTTGTTTTTCATTATTGAATTATTAAGTTTTTATAACTCTAATTTTTTGAGAACATGCTATGCAGAAATGATTCCAATCGCTTAACTCTTATCTTTCCATGACTCTCCCCATGACGACCTGTAAAATTACTTGAGTAAAAAATATTTCCATGTAAATATGACGACAATATTGTACTGATCTATCTTAATTGGATTCGTCCTTATTCGTATCATTGTTAATTTGTAAAATATGTAAACAGATCTTGTTCCTAGACTGTGATATGTTATAGTTTTGTACAAACCGTAAATCTTTAAAACTAAAACGATGAAGATGGAAGTAGTTATAAACAATGTTATGACATGTAAAACTAGTAACTAGTTTTACATATCATAACATTGTTTATAACTTTATAACTTTAACACTATCTAACACTTTATAACTTTAACATTGTTTATAACTTTATAGTTAACCGTTAACTATCATCCGAAAACGTAGTTGTAGATGATGGATTAAGTATTCAACACTGTAATTACACAAATTGTATGTTGCAAACGATAATATCGTACTTTATCCACAATAAAATTGTTCTCCTTGAATTCACTCACCTTTATTATTACTATTGCGAAGGCAGATACCTATTACGAAACTTGTTATAAAATACAACTCTATAAATTTTGAGGAAAATAAAAAATAGGAGAGTAATATCAACGATTAAATTCTTGAAGCGTATGTGATATCATCTTTCGTTCGTTTCATACTCGTCTTTTGACTACTACCTCTATCAGGAACACAATTTCATAGAGTTGGGATCTATTTTCCAATTTGAAGGTTCAATATAGATTTTTTTTATTTCACGGTTTTGATTGTTACGTGACAGAATGTGAGTACGTGTTTTGAAATGCAGTTAAACGAACTAATGTTGAGTGTCGGATGGTTTTTCGATTTATTGTTTGAAATAATGATGGATATACCGAAGAAAAATAAAAAGTTCGTGTTACGAGCATAGTTATTTATCATTTTAATTCTATTGAAAACTCATATTTATATAAAATGGTGTAAATTGACATCATTTTTCTTCTATTTTTGTCGGAAAATATAATACTGGTTTAATAAGACACCCGTGATTTCTTCCAATTTTATGAGGTTTTTGGCATTCCCGTGAGTTGGGAAAGACTCGTTGAACGGTGAGTTCAAAATGAGTGGTGTAAGAATTGAAATCCTGGAAAAAGATAACTGTGACTATTGGGCAATTCACGTCGCTACTCAATAACGTGGAAATACGTTGATCGATCAAGAAAGATACCCAATATTACAGGGAATTCAAATGCAACATAAATCGTAGGAACTCGAGAAAAGAAACTTTCTCGAGGGTGTCCATTTGGGAAAATATTTCCCCTGGGAAATCGCAACCCTGGCAATAATTTCCTCATATAAGAACATTAGGTATTGTAATGGTGCAAGGAAACCCCTCACGTCATAGTTGGTATTTTTAGTAGTAAGTCCTCTGATACCACAGAAATAACATTTACTGGCAGCTCATTTCGGTTTATTGTTTTAAATAATAAGCCTTTGTAATCGAAGAGCCAAAAGTATTTATAACCCTCTCTAACTTTGTCACTTTATGTTTCAAGGTGTTTAAATTCAAAATTTGCTTTGTCCGTCCACTGTACGGGTCATAGGCCTTAGAATTCATGTAACAATGCCGTTCCTTCTCACATGAATTCCATTTGGTTTTTATTTGGTCTGGATTGGATGCTGTGAGCCAAAAACGTGATGTTCGAGGTTTTTTACAGACATAAGCAAGTGGGGTATCATTCTCTAGTAATATTTGTATACCCCAAGATAATACGGAAATGCATCGGCATTGATTGTATGACCTTAAAAGGTACCTGACTTTGGAATGACCTTGACCCAGAGGTTATGAGATCAAACCGACCCCGGATTCGAATTCAGCGACATCAAAAACATCATGTACACATGGTCTGCTCGGTGGCTTTTTAGCCTTCATTTTTCATTTTTGTGAGGCTGTGTTATTCACAAAAAATCTACTGATACAGGTTACAGATCCGGAGAAAATCACCCAAAGCAAATAATCAAAACTTCTGAACATGAAAGTTTCCCCTGAAATCTCACAATGACTCGAGCAATCACGATTTATTAAAGAAATTATGAACCCAATTGTTAAAATTGGCAGGAGATATAAATAATGAATAATTACTCACATTATTGCTGTGGATGATAATACGATGATGTGTAATTCTGCATTTACTAAAAAAACAATTATATGCACACTTCAGACATTTGTTGTGTGATTACAAGTTCACTCATGATTCATGTTTTAAATCGAATAACTGTTTTCCATTTACTAACCAGCTGCAGAATCTCGGACAGCAAGAAGCTAAGGCAAACTTGGCACTGTGTCGTATTACTTCACTCCAACTTATTGACGGAGAGGTGAAAGGATGAACATTAATACTAGTTGTGCCAGGAAACTTAGTTTTTCTGTCCACATTCGCTTTTCAGCTGTGTTGCTATGCTATGAATTTGAGGAAACATTCGCCTTTTTACCGGTTATAATCGCATTCCCGAACCTTGAACATTACTGAAAGTGTAGGTGACTTCAAATCCCAGGAAAACCGTTGGTTTCATGAACCCAGTGATGGTGTTAAAATTGTTTTCAGGAGATATAAATAATGAATAATTACTCACATTATTGCTGTGGATGATAATAATGATGGTGCTCAGATTATATTACTTAGGATTTGTTGTTGAAATACAAGTCAGTACCTATGATCAATTACAGGTACTTAACCCGTTTGTAGCCAGCGGTGCCGTACGGCACCCTTGGAGGCAACGACTTTCAAACGCTATTCGTATTCAAACTTTGCAGTTTGTTTCGGAGTTCCGTGTATTTTTCCGATCCAGAAAGGTTCCTCTCACCCTTCCATGAGCCAGTTGCTGTTGAAACGTCGTTTGAGCTGTATAGTGCGTCGACAAATATGGACCAGTTTGTTGATCTTGAGTCCCTCCAGGATAATTTGGCGTAAGTGATCAAAATAACAATTATTATTAGTAATCCCGTCTTTTCATACTCTAGGAATGTTTATTCAGGGGAATCCCTATAAGCGCCACCCCCCCTCCCATGGTGGGCACCCATCCATAACAATAAACCTAACAATCGTAAAACTAACAATAATTTCAACAAATCCGAATTGAAATTTAAATGCTGTTTCTGCAACCAAATTTTAAATCCGATGAATAGAAATAAATCATCTTTTAAAATGAAAGATCAAATGATTTTATCGCACAGCCTGGTTTTTTAGACACTGGACGTTCATTGCAATTGTACATTAAGAGATCTTGTTGACTTGGAAGAAAATTCATCTCAGAGTAGCTCAAACCTATCCACTAAAAATCAGATTCCAGTTCCTGCTTCTGGCATAGGCAATTTAGGTTTACCAGATGATACTGTACACTTGACTTACATAGTTATGTAACAACATTATCAACTAATTAGTTGTCCATAAGCAAAAAACTGATAAAGGTAAACTGTATAGGTAAACCTGACAGATACACAAGTGCAATGGAGGCACATATAGTCAATATTGACAAGCCAATGGCTTTTGAACAAACAGTCAGCTCCAAAGAGGCAGATAACTGGAATCAAGCGATGAAGGGGGATTATGATGCTCTCCTAGAGATTGGAACTTGGGAACAGAACTTAATGAAAGTAAAAAACCATTATATAATTGCTTGCTATATAAAAAAAATTCGCTGCTGTTGGCTCGATAGGTTAAACTCGTAATTCATGGTTTCAATCAGCAGTAAGAAATCAGTCCAAGTCAGTAAAGTTGTAAAGCTTGGATCAATAATGATGATTTTAGCTTTTGCTGCACGGAAAAATTTGTTCGTGAGGCAATTTTATGTTGAAACAGAATTTTTGAATAGATAGCTTCACAGAGAAATTTGAATAAAATGGATCAATTAGGCTGATTTGAAAGCTGAACTGAAGAATTTGTAAGCTACCTACTTCGAAGTCTTCGTTGGTTTAAGCAAGCACAGTTGGGCATATTTGATCTGGTAGAGCATCACCGGAAATATTTTAAATTCACTACTTCAAAATTCAAGGGGCTTGAAGTTGAGAGAGAATCAGATGAGAGAATATTCATGAATCAGCAAAGGTATACATGGACAGGTAAACAAGTTCAAGATGGATGAAAGCAAGCCAGTTGCATTTTCACCAGGAGAGAAAATGATGAGATGCCTGCAGCTTTGGTGGGCTATCGAGATAACTCAGGGAGTTGAAGTTAATTTACAGATATACAGAGGGAGTTTGGAAGTTTCGAATTACTGCAAAAAAAGTTGCGAATTAGTCATCTCAAGATAGTGTCATATTCACACTTCTTTGTTTTATACAGTTTTATGCTGCATAGTAATTCATTCTCTAAAAGTTTGCTCCTGCAATTAGCTAAGCGCTGAATTGTTGGGCGTTGAGGGATTTCAACTTGGAGCCTTGAAGGAAAGGAACTATAAGTGAAAGATTTCAAATTTCAAAACGAGCGACATAACCTGGACATCTATTTCAGATATTGTATTTAATGAAGAAAGCTAGTTAGTAATTGAGGGAAGTACAAATATTAAACCCTTTTCTCAAACGCATGTTCTTCAGTTCTACATTCTTGGTTTAGTTTATTTTAAGTGAAGTGTCCAGGTATTTCAAATGCTTGGGTTGTGGGCATATAGCGACGTGATACATAGGGCTGCTCAATGGTGTGCTTCGGACCCGAGATCGGATTTCAGGTTCTGGGCAAACATGAAAGTCACCAGCTATGGAATTCACAGGGGTCAATATGAGATTCCATCTGCCTACTCCTGGACAAAATAGATGCCCACCGTGGTAGTTATGCTAGAGTATGAAATTCATTCAAAGATGAAGATCCTGAATCAAATGTACACAGTCCCAGGAATTGTCATCATTATTGAAAATAATTTACTATTTAAAGGTTTCCTGGTGCTGGAATCATCAGACATACACAACACACACAACTGAAAACAAACTCGTACTGTATTTTCTAACGGTTCTGCAGTTCCTCGCATAAATTTAGATTTTGGGATTCATCCGTACAGATTTGTTTAGGAACAGCCTGCATCCAATAACGACTTATACTCGGTAGTGGTGATCGGCAGTAAAACAGAACACTAAGGAATACTGATTCCCTCGTGATTAACAACTAAGTAACTTATTAAAATAGTACTTATTTAGTTTATATAGCCATCAAGAAATAACGAGGGGAAATGCGTAATACTACGCGCCTGCCCCTTGGGGAAAGTGCGTAATACTACGCTCCTGCCCCTTGGGGACAGTGCCTCATAACACGCACTTCCCCAGCTTTTTATCCTGCACTTGCCCCTGGCAGAGAAATCCGTGGGGCATGTGCGGGATAGCAACTTACTCCTCAAAAAACAATCAAATAACTATTTTCAATGTATGAGCGTGTAGAGCAACTTCAAAAGTTATAACTTACCTTGTGATCAGCTGGAAAAAATCATTAGGAAAATGGATGAAGCCGGATAACAGCAACACATGCAACTCGACATGAAAGTAAAATGAACAGGTGGATTTTGAAACATCACTGGAAGGTTACCAGCAGCAATAGCGCATTCCAGTAGGTACAGCGTGAACGTACATAAGTGCCTAACAACAGCCACGAAATGGCACTAGATTTCAAAGCTTTGGGAGTGAGTTATGGCCAACTTACGCACTTGCCCCACATTACATTACCTACAGAATATATGCCCCAAATAGGTTGCTGCATCTTCCCTAGCGGGGGCTATAGAACCTGTATTCTTGAAGCAAATCTCATCAACTGAGTACTCAATTCCACTGCAACAAATTTGTTGTCACTTATTGAAACTCTGCATCTGCACTGTCACAGCTCGCTTTAAACGTCTTGATTGTATCATGCTGTTGTTATGTCACGCTGTGTATGATAAATACTTGTCTCGCCACTCATTTCGTTTTGTAGACACTTCCCAGAGCATTCAAGAGGATTATGTCACAATTCAAATTAATTTATTTAAATTTAATATCAACTTGGTCATCCTTGGGGTCATCGAGTGTTATGGAAGTGCGTACCTTGTAGCAACTGCAGATCAATAAATTTCATTTCTTGTTGAAGTTTCAGTCCAGTCTAACTCGCTGCCGTTTCTATTCGTCGCTGACCGGCCGTTCTTGTTCCACCTGACAGACGATAAGAAGACAACTTTATTCATGGGAACAGCATCAAACTTCTAATGTCACTTGTCATCAAGACACCATCACCAGTTGAGTGAGCCCAGGAGCTTGCAGATATGTTTTTTTAATTTTAGCTTATTATAAGTATATGCAATATTTATTGATAAATTTCATTTTCAATACTATAGAATGCCTAATTCTGTTTAGGTTGGTACTGCAGGATCCAAATGTATCATCAATAAGATCTGGGGAAAGTGACAAAGTATTTTTGTAGTTGTTCAAGCTGTTTTGCACAAAAACATTCATGTTCTCATAAACAGGGTGGGTATGATCGAGCTTGGCAAAAAAATCGGATGAAAGTGCAAATCAATTGGAGCAGAATGCCTTTTCTCTTTCAACCCATTTCCATGATGATTTGTTAGTTTCTTTTAGAAAACCAGATTTTCGTCATTGAAATCCATATTCTTTATAACTTTCTCGCAACTTCTGGACACAATTTTGAATTTAGCAATAAATTTCCTGTACGCTTAGTGCACATTCATAATAAAAAACGAAGAAAATTGAAAAACTATTGGTTAACATTCTAGTAGGTAGATAGTAGTATTTTTATAGGTGCCTACTGGTTTTTTTTTTTTTTTTTGCATTCAATCTTGAATTTCTCCATGAAATCAGCAAGAATCGCAAAGTTGACCATATCATTAGAAAGCTGATTGAATTTGCAAGTTTTCCTGAAATCGCAAAGCTTGCACCACGTTTTTTTCTTCTTTAATTGCAGTTAACTAACCAGTATTTTCAGAAACTTTTTTTTTTTCAATTTTTATAGTTTAACGCAGCTGCGGTCCTTGGTTGTTCATTTTTGTTATTAATGTGTCCTTGGCGTCTAGGATATTTAACGCTGAATCCGAAAAATTGATTGTTATAATTCGTGATCACTTGAGAATAGAAATGATTGGGAAATAAGAATCTATTGAGACGCACACACGACCAGAAGCATTGGATATTACTTATGTATTTTTATCACCATTTACAACTTCCACTTCTAGATTTTAAAAGATGTAGGCATCCTCAGTCCATAACGTCTCTCCCCTTTTACAAAAATAAATATAACTTCAATTAAAATTAAAATAATTTCTTAAGGTATCAAATTAGTTCTTTAATTAATCTGTAAATGAAAAATAAATTGGTTGATCAGGGCTGGAACCCTGGGGCTTCCTGGTTCTGTGCAGAACTCTTCTCGGAAATACTATTAGGGACCTCTAGAGTTGGTTAGGATGTGACATAGGCATATCCATCTATAATCATAATTTTCCAATCTTAAAATCCTCTAAGGTCATCACCGTACATACTGCGCCTAACCTTCCTTAGTACAGTTGCAATCAGGAGCGCGTTGAGCATTACATTTCTGTAAGCCGTGGCGCTTGGGCTTAAATGTATTTGGGCTGAATGCCCATGAGAATAGCTTGTCTTTGTATCGGCAAAAATACATATTTATGGTTATAGCTTAACCAGGTGAAACAAAAGAGTGGGATCCGATTTTTCTGTAAAATTGCAGCTTCGTCATCACATTCTTTAGGCTCTTGAATGAAATTTCAACAGCATAACATAAAACTGTAACATAAAATAATGTTCGCCGTTCGGTAAGCATCGATCGGTAAATACCTAAACATCGAAAAACGAACATCTAATGAGATTATGAATGAATGGAAAGGATTTCTTAGAAGCATATACAACCGCGTTAACATGTGACATTAAAAGTAATAATTACTATTTTAATAATATCACGTGCTTCAGTATCTGTTGCTTCAGCAAACTAAGTTATGAAAGTGTTTGATGATGCACTGTCAATAACAATTAAGAATGTTGTGGTATGTACCGTATGTAATCACTACAAATTCACACCTATAGTTCTTCAAAGCACTTAAAAATTCACCGTGGGCACGCAATCACTGTAGGCAGTGTGAACACTTGAGCATCAAGCCTACAAGGCAGGGCAAGGACAGGGTAAGTGTAGTCTACATGATTCACGTTATAAAGATATCATTAGATTTATTCTACACGTTACTATTTCCAGTGAGCTGATTTATTACAAATCACATCCAAATTAATTTACAGTGATATATTCTCGCATGAATTGAAGCACCATGTTTTATGTTGAAGAATGGTATAGAACAACCACTGGGTTGCACCTAGTATTCATGTTTCGTGTTAATGAGACACAAATACAGTGTCAACGACACACTTATTGTGATCAAAACTCTAACGCTGTTTTTTCACACTATCAAGTTTTCTATGGTTTAATAAAAAAAAAAAGTTGTATTTCATGGATATCTGTATTTACTTCACTCAATATTTATTTGCTTATCAATGATTCAAAACGGAAAGGTCAAATGTTTAAATTATGTCGGAAGTACATCCACAATTACCTTTTACGTCATTGAAAAGAAGATAGAGGCCGCGCACAGTGGTACAAAATCGACCAAAAAGTGCTTAAAACACCTCCTCACTTCACCTATTTTATCCGAGTTGCGGGCTGCGAATATATCTTTGTTACCTTCTGAGGATATCATCTCTTGAGTGCTAACTACCCTTAAAGACCCGTAAGCAATCGTTTAGATATGAGGAACTGCGGATTTTCGCTGCCAAAAAATGAAGGAACTCACTTGCAGTTTCTTCTTTTGACTCAACAATTACAAACTTATAAATTTTGGGGAAAATATATAATACTAGAAAAAACGTACAAGATAGTGAAGATTTTGGAGAAATAAAATACGTAGGTACTAGGAAAAAACTGCAAATTCTTCTACGGGGGTTTAATATTCAATTTCATTCATTTGGCTTGCATTCATAATTTGAATTTCTACTAAGCTTTGGAGTGTGCGTGTTTCACAAGTGATAGAGCGATTATTGATTTCAGGAGATCAACTGATCAATCAAGTATGATCAACTGATCAATCGAAATAGGTATTTTGGAATTGAGAAGCTTTGAGTGTGCCGATTTACGTGCTGCATAAAAAAAAACGTCTCCTGAAATTCAATAATTGCTCTATCACCTGTGAAACACGCACACTCCAAAGCTTAGTAGAAATTCAAATTATGAATGCAAGCCAAATGAATGAAATTGAATAATAAACCCCAGTGAAAGAATTTGCAGCGTTTCATGCATATCAGAATGCTTCAACCCGTGTGTCGGCTATAAACCCTTTTAGGAGTTCACTCCAGTATCCACATTCACTTCATCACTAGGTTACTGCAATCAAAACCAAAAAATACGCTGTTGTTTTCGTTTTTACCGCAGTAACCTAGTGATGTAGTGAATGTGGATGCAAATGTTGGCAGCATAAGATCATGCCATACATCAGGAATGGTTTGAGCTACAGACCGGGGGAGGGGCTCATTCGATTCCTCATGGAAAGTTCTTCAAAAAAGTCCACATTTAGGCCACCTTGGTTTTTTGGAGGTTTTTAGGGATTTTACAAAACATTGGCAACCCTTAAAGGGAACTTTAAGGCTAAACAATTGGGGCGTTGTCGGACCAACATGGATTTTTCCTGAAAATTTCAAATCTTTTGCTCCAGCGGACGGACGGAAAAATTTGTATTGCAGATTTGGATTCTACACCATTTGAAACGTAAACCATGAAATTTCCAGGGGGGGTTAGACAATTTTTTTTCAAGATCGATTACAATGGTTTATTATTGAATAATAAACCCAAATTACTTACTTGGGTACCTAATGAAAGTTTAAATTTAAACCAATATAAACTTTGATTTGTGCTACAATTTTTATGATTCGTTTATTCAAAGCTTAGATGTCTTGTTAACACCAACCCCTTTGAATAATACAGATTCTTCTTTCCGAGGGTTCGAGTCAGTTTCGCCAGTTCAAGTTCGAAATCAAAACGTTTAAGGTAAGAAATCGCGAACTGGCGGGTCAAAGACGTCGATGCTGTTATGAAGTCCGTTTCTGACGGAAATTCGGGCGAGCCTAAGGTCGTAGACCCGTCCAACTCTTCAAGTGATGTTTTACTTAGCTTTCTTTATAGTGATATTTTTCATTTTCGTTATTTTAGCAAATTAACTCTTTGACTCCCGAATTTGATAAAGTTTAGGTTTCCGGCTCCAATAACACGGTAAATATTGAGTTTTAAGCAATTTTAGACGATCCTGGACCACTCTGCGGCGGCCCTTCCTCAGGGAAGGGTGTTCAAATTACGTCGTGGTATCAATAATATTTTGGGCCCAAGCTTTATTACATAATCAATCTTGAATCGAAGCGTTAAACAAAGGGTTTTCCATGCGTTGCATCTTGACCGGCTAACTGCTAAGTCAAAATAACACTCTGTACAAACTTCTGGATATCGGTACTTTGACTCATGACATGTTCAGCGACGATAAATTGCCATTTATTTAAATTCAGTAATACAGGGTGTCCAGCGTATGATCCGCTGGATTAATGAGCCATTAAAAAAGGTGTTTTTTTTTTTCAAAATTTGACTAAATTTACTTTTCAGGCTAGTTTTTAACCTTTTAGTACCCTTCAAAAAACCACTGTTAAAGACTGAGACGATGGGAAATTCAATGCTCTTTCCAACGGTATCCTTAGATTTGCAAATAACTCGAAAGCGCCGGAGTTACGGCCGTTGATAAAAATCTTAAAAGTCAAATAACTAGAAAACAAAGCTTCTAAAGAAAAATCTCTACGAGAAACTTTTTGTTGGAAATTAGTTCTAGAATACGTGTGTGAAGTTTTACGGATCTTACACTTGACACCCTATATAACGACTGTATTCCGTGAGAGTGGTAGAAGCTACAATGATTTTAATGACTGTTTATTATGTTTCCTTCAGGAGGTTTTGTTGACCGCATCAACTACGAATACAAACCCGACGAAGCTGAGATGGTGGTGAACCGCCCTTTCTCCTTCCTTGTTGCCGAAGCCGAGGACACCACAATCCTCTTTCATGGAGACGTTATACATCCGAATCAATCCAGAAGCACAAATTACCAGTTATAATTTTAGTGCATTCTATAATTGTACACTTTATTGGTGTCCCATGACAATTCCGTCAACATAATATAATAAGTGTCCTTCATATCCTAGAATAGTCATATATTTTCATGTAACCCATATTTTAGAAATGGCTGTTCAACTATGCATATCAATGCATATTAGGTCATCTGTACTTTACAATGTAAGACTCTTCCTTCCACTGCAGTATTATAACCATTAGGCTTCCATCTGATTTTATACAGACTAATAATGTGACTTATAATTAGATTTGTACACGTAATTAACAATCATTTTACACTTTGTCAAATCAATAAATTTGGGGCGCGCCCTCAGTCGTTGATTAGCTAGCCGCTTTTTACCTAACTCACCTTAGCACTTAGTCACCTCTAGCTTTATTGTTCCCTCTTCCTTTCATTTTGCTTCAATTCATAAACGATATTGTTTAGGTTTTCTTTGAAAATTCCCTTCAAAACACGAGTCGCTTAAGTACCGACCCAACTTAGTAAGTAATTCCATCAAACACACTCAACTAACCGCAGAACCCAAGGCCGAACTTTGTAGCAATTAACTAAGAAATTTTCTGTAGAAGGTTTCGAATTAGATTTCTAAAATTCCGTCCATACTGAGTAACAAATTCTATGTAGACCATCTTTGCCATCAATTGGTAGACAACCAAGCCAGACAAAAACGGTTATAATTGTCAATTTTGAAGTTTTTCCTTAATAATTCGTAAACCGTGCATATTTCAGAAATGTTGATACGTCCCAAAGTTATAGAGCATGAAAAACCGAGCAATTGGACACCCGAATTTGTGAATTAGGTACCTGACAAAACTCCTTACCAACCTAGAATTCATAAAAAATGAACCCAATATTCAAATGTTTGTCATTTCTTCATTTGAAGAAAAAAAATCCTCTTTTTGGAATCAAATTGCTTGTTTTTATACGACAATATACATATGACATTTTTTGTAGCTTGTATGGTTTAGGAATAATTTGAGAACAACCTTAAAACGTACATCTTTGTGAGGACGCCATACCGGAGTCCACAGATTTCGAGATGGCAGATGAAGATTTTCTCATGTAGAATGGACTAAATTTTCAAAATCGAATCCCAAACTATTTTCAAAAATAACTACGAGTGATCACTCTCCAGGGCAGTTTCACAACCCCATCGACCTGCGGAACAGAAATTTTTGGGCTTCCAATTTTTATTTTCGGAACTTTTTCCTTCTATGAACGTTATTGGATCATGTAGATTTTGACCTAATCTGGAGACATAACACCAATGTTATACGAATCATAAAACTAACGTTTGTCAGTATCTCTCTAATTTGAGAACAGTTTTGACTCCTGAACCAATGTTTAGAGTTTTCATAATCTGGCCCAAGGCAATACGATGATGCGCTGCCTAACTTGGACTTATTCCTGAACGATTCATAAAAATTCAAATTTGAAGGAATTTTTGTAAGTTTCAATAATCTCATAGTTTTTTACACTCAGCGTAGTGTAAAAATTGAGCCCAACTTCTTCGCAATATCCCAGTCGTTACACTATTGGAAGCGCTGGATTCTTCAAGTTTACACGTAGAGCTTCAGTTTTCCTGCAGTTGTGTTGTCAAAATTTACCTTTGCCAAAAATTATACCAGGTCAAGTCTTCATGAATTCGTATATAATTTATAAAATATTGTAAGCGTTATGGAAGCACGAAAGACCTTTTTCGATCGCCTAGATTATCTTAAAGTCTATGCTTATGCATTGATCGCTCCTGCTTCAGATGTATGTTCTTAAAAGTCACTGTCTGCAAATAAATGGGATTAATCTCAAAGGTGTCTTACTTTCATTGCATATTGACCTATTTTGATAGGTGTCAGAATCGAAATAAGAGATCTTAACTATTCAGAGTCAGCATAGCTATTGCAATTCCTCATCGCAAGCTCTGAGCATCAGCCATAGGAGTTTTGAAGATTGATTTATTAATTTTCCTACTCTATTTCAAATGTTTAGAGACAGCATCAGAGAGTCTAATTCAACTGCAAATTTGTATTACGTCGTTGCACTTAGTCTATGTGTCAGCCTCTCGCTAAAATGTGAAAGTGTGTTAGCATTTGGTTTTTTAGTACTATCAATGCAATTGGTTGTGCAACTATTTGGAAAACGTGTTCCTCAAGATATTGTTGATAATTTCCCAGTTGTATGGTAAGGCCAAATCAGGTTGGATGACACGTGAAGCCTTTTTTGAATTTATTGCCAATGTGCTTTACTTTTTGCAGGAAGAAACACAAATCATATTACCAATTATACTATACTGTTCATTGATGGCAATTCTTCATAATCTGCTTTGCAAACTAAAAAATTGTGTGTTATCCCAATGCTACACCTCTGCTGCAGCCATCTGTCTTTAGAACTCCGAAGGAGGGCTAGAGTCACAACGTTCACGATTAGGGAATGAACAATCTCCAAGTGTCAACATTGAAGGAGAGATATTTTCCAGAGTTGCTCAGGGAGGTGATTGATGAACGAGTGACGACAGATATTCTATCCTAAGGATTTTGTAAATGTGGTTTATGGACTTGGAATCCTTCAGTTGTTCAGATACCTGGTGTCAAATGTCAAAATGTACTCCAATGTCAAAACGCACCTGACTCGAATTAAGCAGGTACTTGCAAGAAGTCATCAAATTTGTTAAAGAAACTGTGGATAGAGATAGAATTGATAGTTTTCAGCGATCATCAGAAACATGGGAAGGGGACTTAGAGGACTCGTCGCTGAGGAAAAGAGCCAGATCGAGTTACAAAGATTATGGCTAACTATACACTAGATCGCAACCGTACACTAGATCCTACTACCCAATTAAGTGAGAATAACACATCAAGCAGAGGAAATGTTGAATGACATTAACAGGGTTACAGATACTACACATCCATGTGAGGTAATTCTTCTGAACCATCAATTGGAAGAGCCAAGAGGATGATTGAACCCATGAGCACTTGATGATTATAAAGTTGTATTATTCAACCTACTAATAGTCACACTTCTCCAAATGCAGCTGACCAAGTTTCCACTATGGCAGCTTTCCTGGCTCAGGACAAAGAAAGCACCTCACACTACTCCAAACCTGCAGCTTTTCACAAAAAGCCCCATGTCCATTTAAAAAAACATTTTCTCTATCGAAACATGGAAGCAAATATAAAGAAAAGAAGAACGTCTAAAGAAAAGATGCAAACTTGTGTTCCAGGAAAGCAATTTCATGAATACTTCCGCAAAAAAACAGCAAAGAAAAAAAGAAGAGAAAATACGGGGAAAAGAGATTGCTAATGAATGGGTAAGGAAAAAAGAACAGAGAGATAAAGCAAAAGATCATTAAAAAAAACCGAGAAGCAAAAGAGATAAGAAAGTCGTTAGGTGTCCATCTGTGAGTTCGATTTCCAGTATCGAAGATAATGATTCTGATGTAACTGTTGAGGCGATAAAAATGAACAATTTCCGGCTATAAATGTTTAGTAAAAGACACAAATTAATTAATTCGTAATATTTGAATTATCACTGGAAATAACTCAGATTCTCTCATCCCCAAATCTCCAAGATTCAAATTTTTTAACTAAGTAATTTCATCGAAAAAACTCATTTTAATGGAGAAACAAACATCAAAATGCCTTACAAACATATCGAAAATGAGAAAAACTGATTTTTTTTTTTTTTTTTTTTTTTTTTCAAGGAAACAGCTGGATTTTGATCACCGCTATATGTTGAATATTCTCAACAAAGAAATTCCACGTCATCACCATCTTTATGGCCGGTGTTGCCAGAAATAAGTAGTTTTCGGTAGAAATATTTAGCATTTTCATTCACGAAGAATTAACCCTCCAATTCCCATAGCTTCCCTAGGAATATTTTTTACTTTTTTCTCACAAAGTTCTACTCTAGGGGCCTCAAAAAGATGAAAATTGGATATAAGAAAAAATTGTTTTCATCCAGGTTAAAAAATATAGTATGGTACCCTATCGAGGACTTTGGGATTTAATGAGATGCTCCATTAAAGTTCTCACAAACAAAAGATTTTATTTTCTCATTACGCCATAAAATTCAGCTTGAGGTAAGATGTAGTAATGTTGCAAGGAAATCAAAGACATCCATCTGGTCGACACCAACCTCGCAAGCTTCACACATAAATGTGGTACGTTTTTAACAAAGTTTACTTTTTCTAGCACATTTCGCTGGTTTGTGTTTGATAGCACCTGTTCCGTGAGATTTTTTTTGGGCATTTGAAATAGAAAAGGTTTTGTCCCTCTCAGTGCCCTATGAGTTACAATAATGTTGAACTGTGAAGCTACGGAACTCACAGTCAGTTAGTTTTGAGCCAGTCATTGACTTCTTCAGAAGACAGGCATTTCATTCCGCATTATCAATACCAAACATGATGAGACCCGACAACCATTTTTTTCCATTCATGGAGGTTTCGAGAAAGGCTATGTTTCCTTTAAGCGGTCAACTTCCCCATGTAAGAGTTGTAAGTTGAGTTTGAGTCAACAAACATTTTACTAAAACTGAATTTTGTCAGAAACAACAAATTATCAATATTGCAACACTCAATGCTACTGCCAAATCAGATTGGGGTTGATAATACACGGCGCACAAAGCAACCCCTCCTTCAAGACCGGTAGGTCGTGCGGGTCATTGCATATCCTAGCTCCTTACCAAGACAATGCCTCCTCCGTAGCTTTCCCAATTTTCAAACAGGTCTTTTTTAGTTATACCGGGTGGCCCGGGAGTTATGCACGATCCCGACTCCTACGTATTGTACAACTCATTTCCGAACAAAAATGTCTCCGAGCAATTATTAGCCAGACCCCTCGTTTCCGAGCTATTCGCGAGTTGAGATTTTTTTTCTTGTTTTCGATCTTATGTCATTAAAACTATCATAACTCCCTCAATTTTGGAGATAACTCAAATTTGATGACGCCGTTAGAAAGAGCGTTGAATTTTCTATCTATTTGATGTTAGAAAACATTTTTTAATTTCATTGAAGATGTGCGATTGCTGCGCGAAATGGCAGTTTTGTCAAAATCTTGAAATCGCCTGTTTTTCATCTCCCCTAGAAACCCCATGAATGCTTGACGCAGAACTGTGCAGGCCTGGTAAAACATGCGTCAAAATGTCAGCATTCCAACGGTGTAGTCGTTTTGGTTCTTAAAAATATTTTTAGTTAAGGAAATGGTGTTTAATTGCAAAAAAACGTGTGTTTGAGGTTTTTCCAAAAGTCTTGACGAAAAAAGGTTGGAGGCGGGATATACGTAACGTTTCTCGCTGAATCGAATGGTGACAACGCCAGACCTTTCAAGTGACAATTTAAGTTAGTTTTGCCGGCGGTTGTAGTGACAAAAAAGGATTAGTAGATAAAAAAGAGGTAGTTTACTAGATACAAAAAAGGATCAGTGACATAAACAATATTATCTACCAATATTTTTTCCTCATACTATCCGACGTGTTCGCAAGGGTGTGAGTTGTACACAGGAGGAGTGTGACTCCCTTCCTGCTTCAGAAGCATTACCATTGGCAAAGCCGTACACAAAAATCATGTCAACATACTCACTTGTGGTATAGCTACTCAACTGAAAGCAACTCATCGCAATCAATCGTAAATGAACATAAACAATAGCCGTCTCTCGGCTCTTCGATTATCCTGACTTTGGCTGGACAGCTTAGGAATGTTGTGGACGCTGTTCACGAATGAACGTGTTGAATAATTAAATTAATTTTCATTTTTAATTTTTAAATATTTATTTTTTGGTTTATATCTTAACAATGTTGTTTAAAGCGTTTATAATCGTTAGCCATATGATCCCCTGGAGAAGAATGACCTGGAGCATGGATTTTACCATAGGGCATGTTAGCAGTGAGTACACTATTCACATATGATTCAAAATATTTTATCACCACAATCGTCAATTCATTTGGCACATGAGCCTCCCCGATACCATCTAAGAAAACCAGGAAACTAAATTGTTTATATATTGAATAATTGTTTACATATTATAACTGTATCCAAGGCGATTACAGAGCCAATACATCACAACTTTATTGTTATAACTAAAGCAACAAATTTTATGCAAAAAAGTCGCCCAAATCTGTAACAAGAATTAGAAATATATACAAAAGGCTTCTCAAAAATATGCTAATCATCCGTCATTGTTCAGAAAATCATTAAATCTGTCGTATATGGGTCATTTTCCCAGAAACGGCCAATTCGAACCACAAGATTTCAGAGAACCGAAAGTTCGAATTAGGTTCTGCCAAAAATCATGGGATCCTCATCCCATTTTAGTGGAAGACGCTTCAATGGGGCACTTGAATAACTAATTACAAATTAATTAGGAAAACCAGTCGGCAGATGAAAGACACCCAAGGCAGATAAGAGACTTACGTGCCCACATCGCGGAAATTCATTGGCAGATTAGAGACATGCACCGGCAGATTAAAGACGTGAAATTTTTTTCCAAAATTCCGTTTTCAAAATTCAGTGTAAAAATGCATTACTTTGTCTGAAAATCTGAATTGAAATATTCTTAGAATGGGAGAAGCAAAGCACAATTACCAAATAACGTTTTTAGGGTAGTTGAGCAACTTGGTTCAACTTGCAATAAAACTGTTATTCTGAAACTATCCAGTAAAACATGAATATTCATGACCAGTCTTCAATACACAGTCCCATACGTAAATTTTTCGCTTAATCTAATGACCAAAATATTTAACTAGAATATTTATACTGGACTTATATTCCATCCGTATTTAATTATAGGAATATTGTCTTACAAGATTCCTTGCTACAAGTCTTGGTGTTTTGATTGCCCGTGGTAGAGCAAAGTTGATAGATTATGGAGAATTTTTTTTTTAATCCATAACTCATAAATGGGAACTCGGAAACCTCTTGTGACAACGATTGGCCCTTCCTGGGAAAACGACCCATATGGGTAAGGTAGATGTATCCAATCAAAGTAGGTACTGCGCAGGTACTCGAGTCTTTATTATTCACACCATTTAATCGAAATTAACTTTATTAAATTGAACAGTCATGTGCTGCTCAAGATGTTCAGGTGTTAGCGACAGTCTTTTGTTTAAAAGAAGAGCCTTCAACGCTAAAAATGACCGTTCTACGTCGACTGAGACGATAGCCAGATAAACCATAGCACCAATATCGTTAGGTGAAAATCCCACTGGCGAAGTGGAAAACTCTCCCTTGCGAATTTTGCCGAGGTTTGCGGCGGCTGTCCAGCCTGGGTTTTCTCAAGGACCTCTCCCTACTTCGCTTTTAAGGCCTTTCCAACTTCTCCCACCCACTCGGAACTCTTCCACTGCGCTTACTGCGTCCTGGAGTTTCATCCCACTCGTTTCCAAACGCTTAATCGATCAGGGAAACGATTAAAAATGTAATCTGATGAAAGCCAAGCATTGAATCATTGAGTGTCATCCTGGTCTCCGGACATGAGACTTGTCGTTCACGGCTTACGAATATTATGGTGGCTTGGTCACCTGAACTTTAACCAACTCTTCCAAAGAAAAACTGGCAGCCACAACAATGGGCAAGGGCTCGTGCTTTGAAAATAGAAACTGTGAAAATCATGCTTTTTTCCTAATTTTCAATCACTTTTGCGAAAATATGCTTGTAATCTGCTCATTGTTGGAAAAAATTCAGATTTCCTGAAAAATTCCAAAGTAGGCAAGAATATGGAAAATACGAATTTGAAATTTTGAACCAGATTTGCGAGGAAATGATCCAGAACGTCAAATCCCAATGATATACCTACTTTAAAAAAATTTTGTGAATATGCAGAATTCCAGGTTTTAGTTAGGTATAACTTTCATTTCAGTCACTTTGGCATTATTATTTAAAGAATATACATGGATCCTGGAACACAATTCAGCATGGATCATGTTACACCCATAAACTTCTAAAAGCTATCAAAACGAATAGGTAATAAATAAAATATGGAGCAGCTTTAAAATGTTAAATGGCTTGTAGTTTTAATACTTGTTTATCGAACTCATCACTGCGTGACGAAGTCAAGATTTTTATTGAGTTAAACAGATGCTGTTGGTCGTTTTATTCTGAATGGTATTTATTGCTCGTAAAAATGTAGATGAATACTTAAGAATGTTTGGTAGGTTGAGGCCTACTTAATTGAGGTTAAAAACGAAAAATAGGAGCACATACATATTTGATTGTTATCTTTTAGGTAGTTTTTATGATCAACTGTAGCAAATTTTGGTTTATTATTCAATAATCAAAGGGTGTAGAATCCGAATCTGCAATAAAAAAATTTCCGTCAATCTCCGTCCGATTTTTCCCAAACAGCTGGAGCAAAAAAGCTGAAATTTTCAGGAAAAATCCATGTTGGTCCGGCGACGCCGCAATTCTTGAGCCAAGCTCTCTCACTTAATTTAAATTGCCCTTTAAGGGTTGTTGAAGTTTTGTAAAATCCCTAAAAACCTCAAAAAAAGTCGAGGCGGCCTAAATTTAGACTCTTTTTGAAGAACGGTCCACGAGGAATGAGCCCCTCCCCAGGTCCGTAGGTCAAACCATTCCCGATGTATGGCCCGATTTATGGTGCCAACATTTGCGTTATTTTGGTCTATTATTGTTTTTGTTTTGATAGCAGTAACCTAGTGATGTAGTAATGTGGATACTGGAGTAAACTCCTAAAAGGCTTTGTAGCCGATACACGGGTTGAAGCATTCTGATACGCATGAAACGCTGCAAATTATTTCACTGGGGTTTATTATTCAATTGGCTTGCGTTCATGATTTTAATTTCTACTAAGCTTTGGAGTGTGCGTGTTTCACAAGTGATAAAGCGATTATTGAATTTCAGGAAGCACACAAATATGATCAACTGAACAATCCAAATAGGTATTTTGGTTGAGAACAGATTTACGTGCTCTATGCATATCTCCTGAAATTCAATAATCGCTTTATCACTTGTGAAACACGCACACTACGAAGCTTAGTAGAAATTCAAATCATGAACGCAAGCCAATTGAATGATAAATCCCAGTGAAATAATTTGCAGCGTTTTTTCTTATTTAATACATTCCGCTTCCAAGTTTAGTTTTTATGACATAAAATGACAATGACATTGTAGAGAACGAGATATCGGATTCGCTCCTTGATTAGTAATCCTTGGACCACGTCTAATTTGCCTAAATGTGCTCTCTTATGTATGCAAATACGTGTGGCACGAATAAACTTTATTGTCATAATAATAATTAGTCTCAATATCCATCTGAGAGCTTCGATATATTTGATAGGTTTTCAGACAACTAAGTAAAATAGATATTTAGGGAACGAAAATAGATTTTTAGGAGGCTAGAAAGCTGACAAATCAACGGGACTGTGAGAAACACTGGGGAGGGTGTGGGAAAAAGTGCAAATTATTGCACAGAGGTTTATTATTTCTGTATTAGAGCAACTCTTCAACGAAAATCACTGATTTTGGTTTATTATTCAATAATAAACCATAGTAATCGCTCTCGAAAAAAAAATTTCTAACCCCCCCTGAAAATTTCATGGTTTACGTTTCAAAGGGTCTGGAATCCAACTCTGCAATAAAAAATTTTCCGTCCGTCCGCCGTACGCCGTACGCCGTACGCCGTATGCCGTAACGGCTGGAGCAAAAGATCTGAAATTTTCAGGGAAAATCCATGTTGGTCCGACAACGCCCCAATTGCCAGGTGCCATTTAAGGGTTGTCAAAGTTTTGTAAAATCCCTAAAAACCTCAAAAAACATCAAGGCGGCCTAAATGTGGACTTGTTTTGTAGAACTTTCCATGAGGAATCGAATGAGCCCCTTCCCAGGTCTGTAGGTCAAACCATTCCCGATTTATGGCATGATTAATGCGGCCAAGATTTGCGTTTTTCGAGTTCTGTTATCGCCTTCTTGATAACTGGCAGTTTCCCATTAGTTCCAAGCGCCCTCAACTGGTCTGATATGAAATCAAGAGAGACTTTCGGTTTAAATGATATAAGGTTGCAGTCCACTGCGGCAGCTTCAACTGATCAATCCAAATAGGTGTTTTGGTTGAGAACAGATTTACATATGTATCTCCTGAAATTCAATAATCGCTCTATCCCTGTCCTCAAAAGAAGAAATTCAAATTATGAACCCCAGAATAATAAACCCCAGGAATTTGCAGCGTTTTATATTAGATGTTGTCGGTGACTGCGGCAGCTTCGGTCCTGAAACCCCGGGGGTGTACCGAGACCGTAAGGGACAACCACGAAGGGAACGGGAGACAAAAATGTGCCTTTCTCAAGCATAGTTAAGTACAAAATCAGCAAGATTTACCATGGGCTAACTCCCTGCAGACCAAAAATTGGCACATCATTACGCTGTTCGAAACAGCCATTGAAAGTACCAGCCAATTGGTTTTTGCCAAGATTCAGGACACATATTTTGACATTTAGACGATAGTTTTTTTACCTACCCCAACTTTCATTGTTGTTCAAGTGTTCCGCCTTATTTAGTTACCAATCGAATTACGATGAGCAATCTAGTTACCATTTAGCTGTAGTCATTTTTAGATCTCATAGATAGATGCCTCCTTGTAAAGGCTTTTTCTTACTCAGTGCCGGATTGCTGACATTATGACAAAGGCGTTATCTGTTAAACAATATGAGTTTTTTGGCCACTCTTAAATTTGTCATACACAATTTTAATACTGAGTCTCAACACCAATTTGCTATATTGTTGTAACACTGATGTTTTGTGATGCTTCATTTCATTTTTAGAACTGAATTTCGTTATTAATGCTTAGTAAGTAAAAATTGTAATGTACTACTGTTTAAAAAAAAAATGTTGTAAACAATGTACCTACTATTGCGAAATTGCGGTGGTGTGTTGTTGGTTCAGTCCTACTTGTTTATGTATTGTTCAATTGGCTCATCTGCAACAGCCCCCCCCCCCCCCCCCCCACTCACACCTATCTGCTCTTGTTCTTACCTTGATACGGTAGAGTTGTTAATTAGCCTTCAATAAAACCTCTAAAAAGCTCTCTCTTTAAATTATTCTCTTTTTTCAGATCCTGGTTATAACTTCAATAGATAATTGATCCGTATAAATCCTATCTATTGAAGAAATAATAAACCTCTTTGTAATAATTTGCAGCGTTTCTTCCTATCCAGCTCCTGTAAGCAGGTACAAAATGGATAAACCTTTAAGAGGATAAAGGAATTACTTTGTGAGACTAGAATAATGTTGAATAGGTACCTGCTGATTGAACTTTAGTTTTAATTCAATTATAGGAACCTAATTTTTCAATATGGCATACCTATCTGAGAAAGGAAATGCCACGTATAAAGAATATTCAGAATTATAATCACCCGTTTTATGGATAAAACATAACAATAATAAATAATTTACAGAATTAAGGCGAACAAAAACAATGTAATACAGGAAACACCACAAAATACGATTTATCAGCTAATAGAGCGTTATAAAACCGACTACTACCTCTCTTTCTTCATAGATTACGATCTCCGTTTTACAAGATAAATATTATTTTAGTAATCACTCGACCGTATAATTTTATTACCAAACAACAAAAGAAATAAATCGATCCATCTCAAACTCGGACCGTTAAATGGGAATTACTTGGGTTTCTAAGCTCAGAATTGGACTGTATCAAAAAAATTAAGTTATCAATAATTGATATTGAATTATTACATAATTATGTGATTAAATATTACGTAATTATGTAATACAAGAAAATGGGGGAAAATAGATCGTCAAGATACTTAAAGTTGATGGGTCGTCGCTATGTCCGGCCGGAAAATTTTGTGTCATAAAACCCATATTTCTCCACTTACAAACTTTTGTTTTCATTTTGGTTTATTATTCAATAATGAACCATTGTAATCGCTCTTGAAAAAAACGCTGCGAATTCTTTCACTGGGGTTTATTATTCAATGATTCATGATTTGAATTTCTACTAAGCTTTGGAGTGTGCGTGTTTCACAGGTGATAGAGCGATTATTGAATTTCAGGTGGCACACAAATATGATCAACTGATCAATCCAAATTGGTATTTTGGTTGAGAACCGATTTAAGTGCTATATGCATATCTCCTGAAATTCAATAATCGCTCTATCACCACTGAATCACGCACACTCCAAAGCTTAGTAGAAATTGAAATCATGAATCATTGAATAATAAAACCCAGTGAAAGAGTTTGCATAGTTTTTTTGCATTCAAACGAATTTTTTCGACCAAATAAAATAGTAAAAATGGTTTTTGATATACCGTTCAAAAGCTGACCTCTTGGCGCATTTTTTAAGCTACAGGCACCTGATCAAATGCAGATTACAGTGGAGTACTGAACTTTTGAAAAACCTTCTTTTTTTCTAATTTTCTTGAAGTTTGCTTTGTCATTTGATTTTTCGCCAATTTGATGTGAACAAAACAAAATCGGGTTGGCTTGAATGATAGGAAATTTAACGCAGTTTCCAACCTTATCCCCAACTTTTACGTTACATAATACCGTATGTGAGTTATAGGCGTTTTGCTGAGACAAGGTAGAAAACACGAAAAAATCGCTAAGAGGCAATTTTGTTGGAAATTGGTTGTAAAATACGAATGTGAAGTACCTACTACGCACCTTATCTGATACACCCTGTACCTAAATGCAAATGGATCCAACTCCAATCCTTAGTAACCTCTTATTATGTGTGATGATGTGCAAGTCTAGTTATTATTCAACTCCATGATGTTGTCATCGGTTGCCCGGTTCCGAAAATAAAGATTCATTCAATTGCTTGCTTCTGAACTTGTAAGTTCTTATTATTTTCTACTTCCAGAAATAATATTAAAATTACCATTTCTTTACTTCACTGAACTTCACAGGACTCTTCCTTTCAGAAGCGATGTACGCAATTATATTTTATGCCGACCAGTACAGTTTGGAATGTATTCATAAGTTGCGAAGAAGGGCTTTTGCGCGTCCTTGTTCAAATCCTTCCTCCTTCGTCTTGTCGAGGAATTTTCATTGTAGCATAAACATTAACTATCCCAGAAACCTGCTTCTTACAGGTCTATTATCGAAGGCACCAAGAGGAGTTTGATCACGGGTACGGCACCCGAGGTTGTGTATCTCTGCTTTGGATCCCACACAATAATTTAGAGTTTCTTAAGAAATAGCTAAAATATCGTGTTAATTCTTACGTAACCATTATGCACGCATCCATGTGCTCAATACACGCACCCCTCCCCATTTTCAATTAAAAAGGAAGTATTTTCCTATGACCAAGGAACCCGTATACTTTTCAAGACTTTTTTAGCTTGGGGGAATGTCGAATCGTTATTGAATGAAATCATCTTATCAATTTGTTCTTGTTTTATTATAATTCTCTCTGTATACTTTATCACCATTTTGCTGAATATTGCCCAACTTTTATTATTATGAGTGTTATTAGTAATAAAGTTTATTGTTTCGAAATATATTTTGGTAGAGAGCCCTCAATTAAATACAGACAACGTTTTCAATGATTACGGTACTAAACGACAATCACAGACGGAAATTTGCTTAAAACGCTAAAAAGACCTTACCTAATAGAATGCGGTGGAACAGGTTTTGTTAGAAGAACAGAGTTCACAGTCATCAAGATTTTCTGATGGGTTAAAGTCTAATCCTGCTACAGCTTCTTTTCTTTTGGTGTTTTTTTTTTTTTTTTTAGATCAGCTGATCAGCGTTAAAGTGTCTTAGTTTTTTTGCCAAAGTTTTAAGCTGGAAGACATGAAACAAGATCCATGATTTTTGTTGGTTTTTACGGAATACAGTCCATGTGATCGATCATTTCCTAGAATTACATTACCACACTTGTTCTTCTTGAGTTTGCGATAGTCCCTACTACCATGAGATTCGTGGTTACATCGGGTATATATAGAGTATCTTCTAGACTACTCGTTTTATTTCCTAGTGTTATTTGACTTTTTCTCCACCCTCAATGAAGTTCCCGTGACTGAAGCTAATTGGAATTTATTGTTGTTATTTCATTGATAATGGCGAATTTTTATTTCGAAGAACATAGGTGTGATGCAACTTCTATCTGAACACCATGACTTTTGATGAATATACTTGTCGTCCTTGATATTATGAAGACTGGATTGGGTAGAAAAGTTTATTGAGAATTATTATTTCATTGATACCATCAATCATGAAATGTGTGTCCAAATTTGTTGCGAATTTTGCAGGTGATTATAGTTTTTATTGATTCATTCTTAACATCTTTTGATTCCTTTTGTTGGAGTTTATGTTTTGAAAGTTTCTGGTTTCCCGAAAAAATGATTCTTTGATCAATGTTTACAGGGTATGATATCGCTCTTCAATTTTCTCCATGATTCTGTGTATTCATCAGTTCTGGAGAAGGTGGCTCCACACGAGATTCTATTGCAACACGTTTTCAAATGCAAATGATATAAAGTATACCATTTCAATTCACTTGATAAATCAAGTGAACTTATTAAGATGGTCTGTAATATTATCAACCTCTTTCATGCGTTGCAATCCGAGAGATTTCACAAGAGTTGCTTTCCTAAGAGGACCTGTACTTTGGTATATGGTATTTAATGTGTCTTTTATTGTTATATAACGTATGTTATCATAATCTATCATAGGTTATCTAAGTATCATAATGTGATGTATTGTTTCATACCTCAACCACATAAAAAAAAGATTAAAAGCCATCGACCAGACCATGTGTATATAATGTTTTTGGGGTCGCTGAATCCGAATCCAGATGCAGCGACCCCATAAACAAAAGTACACTGTTAGAACATGGCTACAGTATTTTTAGTGGATTTGACCTTGACCCTAATGGGATGTCACATCGAGACTACATTGATTAATTGGTGAATTATATTTTTCAATACAACTTGTTGATCATTACAACGGTACAAGAAACAATGGAATCAATCATCGAGTGTTATAATTCTATCAATACTATCAAATATAAAAATGCTGCAAATTCTTTCACTGGGGTTTATTATTCAATCGGCTTGCGTTCATGATTTGAATTTCTACTAAGCTTTGGAGTGTGCGTGTTTCACAGGATAGGGCGATTATTGAATTTCAGGAGATGTACATGGAGCACGTGAATCTGTTCTCGACCAAAATACCTATTTGGATTGATCAGTTGATCATATTTGTGTGCCTCCTCCTGAAATTCAATAATCGCTCTATCACCTGTAAAACACGCACACTCCGAAGCTTAGTAGAAATTCAAATCATGAACGCAAGCCGATTGAATAATAAACCCCAGTGAAAGAATTTGCAGCGTTTTTTTATTGAACCTCAATACCCCCCCCCCCCCCCCACAATAAAAACGTCTATAATTTATCAAGTCCTTTGGCACTCGTATTGCGTTAAAACTTCCCCAAATCCAAATTTAAACGATGTAGCCAAAGGTAGACAGATGTAGAGAGGGCACACAAATATCATCAACTGATCAATCCAAATAGGTGTTTTGGATGAGAACCGATTTACGTGGTCTATGCATATCTCCTGAAATTCAATAATCGCTCTATCACCTGTAAAACACGCACACTCCGAAGCTTAGTAAGATTCAAATCATGAACGCAAGCCAACTGAATAATAAACCCCAGTGAAAGAATACTTATTTACCCCAGTAATAATATTGAATAATAAACCCCAGTAATAATATTGAATAATATTTACCTATATATGTATTATCAGCGTTTCATGCATATCAGAATGCTTCAACCCGTGTATCGGCTACTAACTCACTACAAGTATTCACATCGGCTATCACTCCAGTATCCACATTCACTACAACTCGACGCTATCGGCCGGACACCACTAGGGTACAAACAAACAATAATAAACGAAAAAACGCAAATGTTGGCACCATAAATCGGGCCATACATCGGGAATGGTTTGACCTACGGACGTGGGGAAGGGCTCATTCGATTTCTAATGGTATGTTCTTCAAATAGGAAAATATTTAGGCCGATTCGACTAGTTTTGAGGTTTTCAGTGATTTTACAAAACTTTTACAGCCCTTAAAGGGCACCTTAAATTGAGTGAGGGAGCTGGCTCAAGAATTGGGGCGTCGTCGGACCAAGATGGATTTTTCCTCAAAATTTCAGATTTTTTGCTCCAGCCGTTTCGGAGATATCGTGCGTACGGCGGACGGACGGAAAAATTTTTATTGCAGATTCGGATTCTACACCCTTTGAAACGTAAACCATGAAATTTTCGGGGGGGGGGGGGGGGGTTAGAATTTTTTTTCCAGAGCGATTACAATGGTTTATTATTGAATAATAAAACAAAACGCAAATGTTGGCACCATAAATCGGGCCATACATCGGGAATGGTTTGACCTACGGACGTGGGGAAGGGCTCATTCGATTCCTGACGGTATGTTCTTAAAATAAGTTTACATTCATGCCGCTTGGATTTGTTTTGAGGTTTCTAGGGATATTACAAAACATTGACAGCCCTTAAAGGGCACTTTAAATTGAGTGAGGGAGCTGGCTCACGAATTGGGTCGTCGTCGGACCAAGATGGATTTTTCCTGAAAATTTCAGATTTTTTGCTCCAGCCGTTTCGGAGATATCGTGCGTACGGCGGACGGACGGAAAAAATTTTATTGCAGATTCGGATTCTACACCCTTTGAAACGTAAACCATGAAATTTTCACGGGGGGTTAGAATTTTTATTTTCCAGAGCGATTACAATGGTTTATTATTGAATACTAAACCAAAATTGTACAATGCGAGGGCTCTAAAAGGTTAATGACCAGGTGGGAGTGGGAATGGTACTATAATAGCACTCTCCCGTTGGAAGAGAGCACTTCAGGTTTAGAGTTCGGTTATTTCTTTTAAGAATTCAGTAGGTTCCGATACCATTTAATCTCTGTGCGAAACATGTTTGTATATCTCTTAGGTGAGTATTGTGCTATCATAGAATGATATTATTCATGTCAAGCTCACCTGTCCAGGTTCTCTGATCCAAATGTTATTGGAACGTGGATCTTAAATCACAAATGAGCCGAAAATCGAAGGGATGAAACTTCTTTAGTTTTCAATGAAATTTTGAGGCTTTGTGTGGGTCAGAATTTTGATGGCCCCTGAGGAAATTCGACCCTGTCAACTCACTGGATTTTTGAAAATGAGCAAACGACTCATTGTCAATAATTATTTTCTTATTACTTCGGCTTTTCACTCTCCATCTTAATCTACTACTTTCCCATACAAATTATAATGTGATATCATCTTAAGATCATCCATAACATTCAAATCACCCCTTCTATTTCATGGCTCAGGATGATCATCACTTCACGCTACAACGACAAGTTTGAACGAGACCTTACCAATTCAGTTCTTTATATCAGTTTTAGGGCTGGCTGCCGTACATGCAGCAAAATCTAGTTCCGGACAATTCAACTTTCTAAGGATTGCGAACAACGGCTTCTCTTCGGACTATCTTCGTGTAAGTTACTTTGTATTTACGAATCCACTTCCGTCTATGTGTTACGTCTCGATGTTAGAAGATTAGCTGATGCGAATAGATCTCCGAACCTATATATTACCGGTTGGAGTCTTGCGGTGAGCCACACATAGTCATTTCACTAAAACCGATACCTTTCATAGTATCGGCGCTCCTAGTCGTTTATTGAATATGTTGTCTGTCTATACCTTAACCCTCAAAGGACGAAGAAAAATCACATGGAAAATGATTTTTTGGGGTCATTTTCATCTATTGGTCCAAGGAGTCCAGATAAGTCCCCAGGAACATGTGTTACATATGTGTAACGTTCGTCCTTACTTGTGGGAGGTGACTTTTCACGTTTGAAACCGGTGCCAGAAAACAAAACTCACGTGAATCCTCCAAATTAAAAAATTACTGTGTTATAAGAAACACAAGGTTTAGGAACTAAAAAAAACATTATCACAAACAGAAAAGTTGGTAGGAAACAGAAAAGGTAGACATGAATTACTTGAATCGCAGCATAATACCGAATGGTATATGGTTGAAATAGGTACGTCCACGGAATATTTTGTGCACATGATAAAAACGTCACGAGGGCTCTGTCACACAGTGGGGCAGATGGTGAATCTAGCTGGACAAAAGTCTAGCACCGGTGATATTGATGATGTATTATCATTTCCCATGAAGACTGACCTCTAGTTGCTGAAAAAAGGTGATAGAAAGAATACTATACCACCATACCATACCATTCCGTTATTAAGATCAGTATAATATGCTGATAATATACAGTAATATCATTACCGTAGTATGTGCAAATCACCTCTACTGTAAATGTAACTTATCGGACTAGATGTTTAAAAACCCTTTAAACTATATCTTGGTATTTAAAATATTATTTTTGTCTGATCGTCCATGTACTAAAAACGCTGCAAATTCTTCCACTGGGGTTTATTATTCAATTGGCTTGCGTTCATGATTTGAATTTCTACTACGCTTTGGAGTGTGCGTGTTTCACAGGTGATGGAGCGATTATTGAATTTCAGGAGATATGCATAGAGCACGTAAATCTGTTCTCAACCAAAATACCTATTTGGATTGATCAGTTGATCATATTTGTGTGCCTCCCGAAATTCAATAATCGCTCTATCACCTGTGAAACACGCACACTCCAAAGCTTAGTAGAAATTCAAATCATGAACGCAAGCCAATTATCAGTAAAACCCAGTGGAAGAATTTGCAGCGTTTTTACAAAAGGTTCACTTTTATTTATTTATTTTGGTTTATTATTCAATTGCCAATTCAATTTGGTTTATTATTATTATTGCAATTTATTATTCAAACTGCGGAACAACGTCTGCATGGATGATAGTTCTGGAGTCATCTGCGACGGCAAAAGTCTAATTGTAAGAGGAAGAGTTCAATTGCCGTACTAGGTTTTGAAGGAGCTGTTAGCAGTAAATAAAGCATTGCAGTTCGGGGTTTTACATTTTATCAGCAAGAGAACTGATAAGCTGCCCCCTCAGTTCATGAGAAAAGGCATGTGCTGTTTCCAACATGAAATGAATACTTACACCCTTTTGACTGGAGGATACATTCTGCCGCGACATATACCCGTTTTTGGTCTTCCAGAGATCTTAATAGGTCTCTCTTGATTGACGAAGTCGCCGATTTTAGGTAATTTAGGTATCGGTATAAGTCGAGGATAGGTAACACATCTCTTATCAGACCGTCGCCATACTGAAAAACCAGATGTCTCGTATCGATATAAGATTAGGTCCACGCTTTCAATGTGTGTTCAAATGCGTTCTGTCTACTTTGCTCGCTTCGCTCGCATCTCAAAAACAACAAAAAATATCCTAAATCAATCCTTTTAGTAAAGTATAGATCAGTTTGACAAATAGATCAGGATGTGTCTCCATTTCAGCCTTGGTATCTCCTTCAGACTACACCTAATAAACGTCGATGTGTGATTTGCGTAAAACGGTTATCTAATACAAAAATGTAATAATCAGAAATCACAAATACCCTAGTGTAATCAGTTGAAAGTTTCTTTTCTTTATTATTATTATTTCGGGAGGGGACGTATCTAGGCAACCCAACGAATCTGTAAGAGAAGATAGTTTAGGTTTCCTGGGTACAACAAAACGGAGTTAATGAACGTAGGACTTCAGAGTGGTGCAGGCATAATTTTCTTAGATGTGCTATTAAATTCCAACTCTTCGTTTCTTATCCCTTGAGACTGATCTAATTTGTTGACGAAATTTCAAGACCAATCTTAACCAATATTCTAAACGAACTTTAATGAAAATAAATTAAATTTAATTCCAAAAGAACAGCTCTTGAAGGGCGTCTTCTTGTACACGTATTTTATTAGAATCTATGCATCATGGAACAAGAAATGGTAAATTTCAAATTAGGGATCACAGTATTTGTTTTCATCTTGATCGTATATGATAATTACTAATTGATAATAATACTAAAATCAATAGCTACTAAACACAATTTTAATCATTTCTGATTCCACAGACTATGAGATCCATGGAGCCGGATAAAAACCTGGCTCTGTGCCCTATCGGCGTGCACATTTTATTCTCTATGATCTTGAATGGAGCAGGAGCCAGAACATGGAATTCTATGGTCAAAGTTTTGCTTACCATTCCATATTCCAAAGAGGTTTATCTCAATGGCTACAAACATCTAATTACCGAGATCAAGGTAATTCCTTCCACTAGTAATCATGGTATCTGTTAGTTGAATTCCCAAGTCAATCCTCTTTTACGTTCTTTTTTCTTTATAAAATCAGAAATCTTCCTGATATTGCTGGAATCCAGAGAACTGGCCAGTACTGCGCAGCGAGTATTTTTTTAATAATTTAATTGTAAGAAATTCTAATCATGCAAAATGGCTTTGAAGTGCATTTGCAGAGAAACCCATTTCCATCCGATCCTGTTACAAAATTGTACATTTTAAAATATTTTTGAGTTTTTCCCCAAAATTGATCGTATTACAAAAATATTTGTCCAAAAATTAAGAAGAAAAACATGCTTTTCACAAAACGTTCTCTTTTGGTTTATTGTTTTCAGTAATAAACCTTTGTAATTCAACAAGAAAAAATTGTTCGACCCCACGTGGAAGTCTGTGAGGTCCACGTTGGATTTCTGATCACATCACTTTTTTTCTGGATTGTCGCACATTCCAACACTTGCAGTAGGTTAACCTATTCAGGACCGTTCAAATCCACTCGGAAAATCCACCAGACCGACGATTTTTGTAAGATCAAATTTTACATTAGCGTATTTTTTTGTCTTCCATAAGCATTTCTTGCTAACGTCCTTGGATGAGTTCTACTTCATGCACATTTATGGGAAACTACTTGTAGTATCCCAAAACGCCGAATCCTTTTTTGGATTCTTCCTGGACTGGTCCTTTAAAGGAAACCGTACATGCTGTCGAATAGGCTCTTGAGGTGCACAATATTAGCCTACTTTCATGGTGTGTCAGTGGCTCCCAGATGCATTTCTCGTGTAGACAGTGACTAAGCTATCTTGATGACTTATTCACTTTGTTCAACTTTTTCTTTACTCTCCTGACCAACAACTGTCAACAACAAAGGTAATATCCAATATGTTCATTCATTTTTAACAATATCTTGATTGTGATAAACTGTGGGAATATCTGGTTTTTAAATTCTAGGATCCATATCTAAATATGGTGTCTGGACTTTTTGTCGACAAAAAAATCAAACTTCTCAAATCATATACGACTGATGTTGCTAACGGCTTTGATGCCTCAGTGAAAACAGTGAATTTTGGTGATACGTCATCTGCTGCCAAAACCATCAACAACTGGAGTGATAAACACACCCAAGGAATGATAAAAAATCTCGTCAAACCAGGTATTTGCACTTTTATTTCTTCATTGATTAAATTTTGAATACATTGACTACTAATAGGTCCCATTACGAGGAATGGTAAAAGCGCCATAGTCTCAGTTAAGGCGATTCCTAGAGACGAGACCGAAGGGGCAAACAATGGGTTTAGAATGAAATTCACAGCACATGATTCTTCAGTTCATGATAAGTCTCCAAGTAATAATTATTAGAGTGGTTAGCAGGTATGTTAAGTAATGAAATGGTACAACCTTGTGAGGTGATGAAATGGTATAGTTCCGCCTTCCATTGAGCTGAGTGCGGTAATGCCCGCCACGCTCAGAGGATAACTCAGACGCTTGAAGGCGACGGATTCAAGAATCGGGAAGGACCTACTAACCATATCCATCACAACCTACTACCAAGACTGAATTGTATCATGGAACTCGATGGTGGCTCTACACTTCTGCTAAATGTTAAAAATGATTTTACATTGATTAGTTCGAAAGTTCCCACATTCGTATCGTAAATTTATTTCAGTTCAAAATTATCTCAGGTTCACATTATACAGCATGCAGAGGTTCGTGGGCTCTATGAAAATGCCTACAAATCACTTCCTAAGCCAATCCCCATAAGGATATTCTTATCCTTCTGTATCTTATTCTGACTGTATTCGATCACATGACAGAATAGATCACATGGCTGTGTTGTCCGATCATTCGAAAATACCTGACACGTATTGGCATTGATATCTGCTTCTTTGCCGTGCAAAGGGACTAACGGACGTTGGTTTTCACAGAGTTACATTTAAGACAAAGTTATCTAACTTAGAGGTGTGTAAACCCAGGTCACCTGAGAGAGTAGACGACCTGCAGGTCACTCAGTCCAAAGACAAGGTCAGTTGGAGAAGTTCACCAGTTCACTCTGTGATTGAATGCAACCTGCAAGCCGCTCCACAGGTCACCAGTTCACTTCGTGGATAAATGCGACACCTGCAGGTCACTTCATGAATGAATGGGACCTGCAGTTCGTCATCTCCATTCTGCGACAGTCTGGCAGACCTGCAGGTCTCCGAGTAGTTCGAACGTCGGCCGCGGGTAGCCATGCTGTCGCAAACGTCTTGTGATGAAGTGCAGGTCTTCTCTCCGCAGGTCATTTGGGACAAGTTCACTTGATGAGAAGTTTTTTGAGACAAGGTCACTCACTCACTACCCACCTCTAATCTAACTGTAATTGGACACCTAGAAGTCAATCACAAGGTGCGGAGATCAGTATATAGATATAGCTGTATCTGTGATAGTTCCCCTAAAATTTGGTCAGGTACCGACCATAAAGAATTTATTTCATTTCCTATTGATCTTGCTGGACAAAGCATTATGTGTAAAATCAGCTTTGTTTCTGTGATTTACCTACTGGCCTAGTCCTGATTTTTTTCTTCAATTTTCAGTGAGTTCATCCCCTTTTTGGTCATTTCAAGTTCCCTTACGTCAAGCCCTCCCCATGTAAGTTGGTACCCCCTCTCAAAACAAAAATTTAAAACAATATTCGAGCGCTGTCATCGTCATTTATTTTAAATAATTAACAGGTTCATTATGATGTACATTCTATGTAGTGATGTAATATATGAACCCATCCTTCCCTCCCAAGAATTTCAATGACGCAGTCTGCCCCACCCCCCCCCCCTGTAGGCACCCCTGCTCACTTCATACATTATAATAAATTTCAATTGCTTTTATTCAACATGGAATGTCAATATCATAAAAGGTTAATGAATGAAACCCTGGCGAAGCAGATGGTGGTTTAGAATCCAGCAGGTACATAGCTACAGGAAATAATTTTTTGGGTTAACAGAGACTCTAGTTTGGTCACAGATTCCGATATATCAATACATTACTTCAATGAAATAATCTATACATTACTGATTTAGGATGTTTTTTTTAAATATATATATGCAATCCGGACCATTAAACTAAATAGATTCCGATGTTTTTGTCCAAATAATCTCTACATCATTAAAATGATAGATTTGGCATATTTCTGAGATCCTGGCAAACAAAGCAGTCTCAACACCTATCAAATAGACACCAGCTCAAACATAAGTAAATGTGCTGATTCGTTTTACTGACTCCAATGATTGTCCATTCGGGCTTCAATAGGTACTCTAATTTCCCACCAAAATGTGATTTGAAAGTAACAAACCCACAAATCCGGGTAGTTCGAAAATTTCGGGATTTTTCCGTTTGTTCCATTGATATCTTTAAAACTGCGCGTCAATCTTCAAATTGCACAATTTATTATACCTACTTACGTAATTAAAGAGGTTTGTATTTTGCCTCAATTTTACCTCATTTTTAAAATTCAGTCGCAATCACCAGTCAAAACCTTTCCAATAAACAGTGTTCGAAATTCAAAACGTTCAAATTGTTGCAATACTTTTTTGTTCACCTACTTACAGACACCATGCTCCATTGTGTAATCGTCAGAAGTAATAAATTAAGAACTCGTTAATCAAGCCGACAGTAAAAACAATGCTCACAGGTCCGGAAATGGATTTAATTAGTTAAGTACTTTTTTCTCGTAACCTTTCACCGTAGAAACGTAAATAACTATAAATGTTCATTGTACTTTTATTGTGAGGATAGCAGCAAGTTTAAATCACAGTTTGAAATTCACAGTAGGTACCTATTAAACTCTGAAACCTTTGGACTGGTCGACTCATACCTTTGAACAAAATTTAACTAGTTTAACAAAAGAAGCTAGGTATATAATTATTTGTACTGTACATATTTGTATAAAAAATAAGTTTTTTATGGAATTAAAAATAAGTAAATAATTCTTTTAACACTCTACATTTGCTGTATTTGATCACAAAATACGTACTATGTACTACTCAGGTGCGAATCTAGGTTACCAGGAACTTGGAAAATACTTACATCCCGGTTTATGAATTATAAGGCCTAAATCACTAAAACATATAATTGTCCCTTACGGTTTTTCCTGTAGCATGAAATTTGTAGCAATCTTTTGGTTTAAGAATTTTTTCCCACCACACAAGAGATTGGAGGTGCATTGGAAGATGCACTCCAGGCTCTGTCGAAAGGACCTGATTAAAGGATTCGTAATTTGTGTTTTACGATGATCACGTCACTTATCTCACAATTTTCAGTTCATATTTGAGGAGTTTGTTCCAAAACCTGAAATATCCGTTTTTTTTTAAGAAATGGGATTTTGAGCGGGAAATGTACTTGAAATGGTTTCCCACAGCTAAGCAAAACGTTTTCAGTCCAAAACCTGTCATATCAGGATCGCTGCCAAAACCGGATAGGTATATCCATTTGAAGTTTATTGTCAAAACTTGACTTCCAGCTTCGGCCAATCACAGAAATAAAAGCGTAGGTGTATCACCTATCTATTTCGATTTGTCGAAGAAAGGGCACCGTTTCGATATGGTGCACAGGCAAATACAACCACAGAAAAACGCAATTAATCATATCAATGACAAAAAACTGGAAGATGTGAGAAAACTTTTGATTACCATGGGTTACAAGGATTCGACAGACCTAGATTTTTATGAAGATATTTTTAAGATACGTAACTGTGATGTAAATTTTGGAAGTATTCATAATAATCCTGAAAGTGATGATGACATTATGATTACCTGTAATGATGGTTAGTTGACTTTTTTTAAAGGGGCGTTTGGTATACACGTCTTTTCAAAGTTCAGTTTTTATGAAGAAATTGTGAGTCACTAGGGACAGAGACCCCTGGAGTTTCCTAACAAAGTGCCTAACAAAATTTCACTACTATAGTGAAAATGATGATGAAATTATGAATAACTATCCCTAGCAAGGGATTCAAAAGTTAGATTTAAGACTGTTTTTCCAATAAATGGTTCCTTTCCTGTGTTTTTAAACTAATGTTACATGGTAGGGTTTTTCAATGCTTTATAAACACTGCCTTTCAAAGAAATTTTTTTTTAAATAAAGAAATTATTTCTTTCATGTTCCAAATAAGCTACTGTTTTCAATAAAAATGATTTTTGTGAACGTTTTGTGCCAAAACGTGGTATATCCAAAATGTAATTAAATGTACCACTTTGGATAGTTCCTTTAGATCTGCCACCACTCGATATTGGCACTCGATACGGAAGGTAACCAGGAATGGAGCATAAAAACGCTGCAAATTCTTTCACTGGGGTTTATTATTCAATTGGCTAGCGTTCATGATTTCAATTTCTACTAAGCTTTGGAGTGTGGTTGTTTCACAAATGATAGAGCGATTATTGAATTTCAGGAGATATGCATAGAGCACGTAAATCTGTTCTCGACCAAAATACCTATTTGGATTGTTCAGTTGATCATATTTGTGTGCCTCCTGAAATTCAATAATCGCTCTATCACCTGTGAAACACGCACACTCCAATGCTTAGTAGAAATTCAAATCATGAACGCAAGCCAATTGAATAATAAACCCCAGTGGAAGAATTTGCAGCGTTTTTATCATTTAAATGATTAACAGGAGTGCAATCCAGTTCTTAGCGACCGACCCTAAGAACTGCACTAAGAACTGGATCGTACTCCTGTTAATAATTTAAATGATAAAAATAATCTTTCAACATCAACTTTCATCTTTTCACCAGACTTTTACTTACCCGTAAACGTCTCATCAATCAATTCCGCCCCAGGTCCATATACAAGTAGGGTAAGTATCACATCCACAAAAAGCCGATCGGCTGGGAGTGGTTTTAAAATTTTAAATTTTCACCACGTTTTGAGGCATTTGGACCCACTTTGAGCCGTTTGAAGCTTTTGGCGTTTTGAGCTAAAGTCACTCATTCATTTTCCAGATGATTTAGTTGACACCGCGACGTTATTGGTGAACGCTGTTCATTTCAAAGGTCCCTGGGCTACTAAGTTCGACGTGAAACATACGAAAGAGGGAGATTTCCACAGCCCAACTGGAGTCGTCAAAGTTCCAATGATGGATGTTACCGGCAGATTCCGTGTGGTCAGAAGTGAGATATTACACGCGAACATTCTTGAGCTACCGTATGCAGTGAGTGTTTTACCTGTTTGAAGATATTGTTCAGGGCGATTAATTATCACTGTGATGTACATATGAATGAATAGCCAAGTTTAATTCTCGTCGGCGTCGAATATGTTATTGTGCTCCAACGAAATGGAAATTCCCCCTGAGTTGGAGCAGTCAGTAGGAAATATAATTAATTGAATACCATTCGTTCCAAATGACTGGAAACTAGGGATGGGAATCGATAATCGACACTTCAAAAATATCGATATTATCTTGAGGAGAACCGTTTACACAGGTCAACATTTGATATAAGAAAAAACACGAAAAACGCTATAGTGCTCTGGGGGTTTTTCAGGTCGCTGATTACGATGAGTGAGTTGCGTGGGTTTAGCTTTGTGTTAAGGGTGATACCCTATCAAAAATTGAGTTTTGAAATTAAAGTTTTGTTGATTAAATACCTATTTGCTTCTACAATATTATATGTAGGGTAGGTAGGAACCTATCTGAAATCTATACTAGAGGAGGCTACTTACAGGAGCACAGAGGCATCTGGAAAAGCAAAATGAAAAATATACCTGATAATAATAATATTATAAGTACCTATAATACTATCACACTGTTTTTCAACACTTCCACATGAATCCTCAGTGAAGAGCAGAAGAGTTTCAAATCAACCTCAAACAGAGTCTCAGGATGTGTGGGAGGATGGTGGAGTCGTGAGTTTGGTGAGCGGGGGTTAGGGGCTCGCTGTCAGGGAGCATCTCAAATGGAGACCACAGCGTTGATTCTATCTGGCTGCAAAAATGAACCAATGAAAGCTCCCAAAATAAGTTTCAGGGAGCCCAGCTAGTTGTTTGATCACTTGCTAGAAGCAGGCATCTAGTCACCAAAACACACCTATTATCACTTGATTGTCCCCAACATTTGTGACTGAACTGTGTTAGCTGTAAATATGCAATGCCTACAGTAAGTGCTACAAAACGTGGGTTCGCTAAAGGGTGAGCACAGGGCTCCCAATGCTGTTATTTACAGGGCTGCAACAAACCTCAAAGGCAAGCAGAAATCGTTCCACCCTCCAGTTCAACCCTCAGTAGTAAAGGTAGATTGGCTCTGCGCATGTGAGACAAGTAATAAACTTTTCTGCTTCTCTTGTCTTCATCATAATCTATTCAAATTTATCATTTTCTCTAGTTATTTACGCACCTACTAGTCTATTAAAGGCAGGCTTGAGTCGTTTGTTTCACGATTTGAAGCCGATAAAGTGGAAAATATTGATCTCCTTTGTATATTGGTAGTTGAAACTTGTATTTGGCTGAGAAAAGCACAATTGTGTCTCAAGTTCCCTTTGTGGTTGTCCATCACGGTTTCGGTGCAGGGTTCCAGGGCAGTAGCCGCCACTGTTCTGTACCAACACTGCAAACTGGTTATCACTTAAAATTTGAAGAAGTTAATAGTATGTAACACAAACTTCGTTGATTTTGGATGGTTGAAAAACGTATCAACTGGAAAATCTATATTTAGCCAATCTATCGATAAGTACCGATGTTTATGGACAGATATATCGTATCGATATTGATGGTTCGATATTGGTTTTGATGCCACCATCGATATTTGGGCACTAATATCCCATCCCTACTGTAATCAATACATTCCCTGACATAGCATCTTTCATTTCACGAAAATCTGCTGTGCTGGCGGCCTGCAGTTTCACTTAGACGTTACTTCCGACCTTTGACGGCTGGTATTTGACTCAAGGGAAATGTTATGTCAAAGAATAATGACCCATAGGCGAAGAGGTTTCATTAAATCGGCCTCATTGCTCGACCAGTTGGAGTGTTGCGAAGTAAGAATTCGAACTCAGCGAGATCTACTGTTATTTTTCATCGAGACGGGTAAATAAAAACAGTTCTTTTTGAGATTGATAATGAACCACAA
Source organism: Creontiades dilutus (assembly GCA_031894815.1). Lineage (NCBI taxonomy): Eukaryota > Metazoa > Arthropoda > Insecta > Hemiptera > Miridae > Creontiades > Creontiades dilutus. The sequence continues at coordinate 17,492 of JAVIWC010009320.1, read as the reverse complement.
GCCAATTAGCACTAGAAGAAATCGAGGGGTCTGATGGATGATCGTATGACTTAAGCTGGCCATTCACTAGCGCTCCAAATGGCATGGCGCGTCATTATTCGGGCCGAATGGCGCAGAGCGAAAACGTCGGAAATTTACTACCCTGTTCACTATCACGCCACGCCATCGTTCCAATGTTGATCTGACCTCCGAAGAGAAACTGTTGTTCCACTTTCCTACAATCTGTTGTCGTGGACGGAAATTCGCTTCCATATTGTGCAGCTATTTGCCTCTGCACCAAGAAGAAAAAACCGGAACGTAAATGGGTGAAACAGTGACTGCTCAAGAGAGTCCAGTTTACTCATTTGAACTTATTGAACGAACTGGAACTTGAACCTGCTGATTGGAGGACTTATTTGAGGATGGATGAGGAGTCGTACCTCCTTCTACTTTGTTCAGTATCTCTCCTGATTGTAAAAAAAGATGCTCGCATGAGGAAATGTATCAACCTTCATGAAAGGCTCGGATGTTTAGCCAAGGGGATGGACGACGAACATTTTTGGCGCGTTTGGAGCGTTGGCGCGGTAATGAATGGTGAATCCCGTCGCGGTTGGCTGCGGGGATTCCCCCATTCACTTGAGTTAGGCGGGCCCGCCGAACGGCGTATCGCGGTGGATTTTGGACTGGTAGGATATCGACCCGGCCGACCGCTCCATCGAAATCGCGGTGGTATTTCCCACTCACATAACTATTTTAGCGTGGTACCACGCCATTCGGCTGGATGGAGCGCTAGTGAATGGCCAGCTTCAGGGAGAGAAAATGGTTTTTCCGATTTCAATTAAATTAGAGTCGTTGATTAAATGAGCCAACTATTATGGAGAGAAAGGTAATTGCAGAATTCCAGTACACTTAGTATACTACATTTTACACAGTATATGCCATTATTGCTCAACTTGTTCCATTTGGTTTCGACGATGTTTCAGAATAACAAATTTCGCATGCTCATCCTTCTTCCACTCGAAGGCAAGAATTTCACAACCGTCGGACATGGCTTCCACTTAGGAATCTTATGGGAAGCCTTCCTGGGGGGAGTCCCTGAGAATAAGTATCGCATTAAGCTGCCACGTTTCAAGATTGAAAAAACTGTTGACCTGAAAACTGTCCTGGAAAAAGTAAGATTCGGCTACCGTTTCAATGTGATAAGTACTCTCCTATGTTTTAGTATGCTAAAGACCAACAATATTGAGGCCCACCGTGGTAGAAAGTTAAAAGAGAGAAGGGGTCAGCAAGGACGGATCACCAGTGCTTCCTTATCATTTTTTGTCAAGATTGAGGCCCTCCCCAAACTGCTTTATTTTACAGCAGTTCCATGCATTTTTCACAGTTGTATCACTAAAACATATCACTCATTTTCTCAATATTTTATTACAGGACTGACTTTATGATAAAGTCAGTTAACAGTGTATCTAAATGCTGCAAATTATTTCACGACACCTTGTTATTTTTTAATCCCCCCCGTACGACTGGTAGCTTGAGTGGGGAGTCAGAAATCTAATGAGGGCATTTGTGATTAGTTTGCTGAGCCCAAGGGTTATTTTCTATTCTAATCGATCTCGAGAGCAAAACTTTGAATGTTGCCTTTTGTGCGACCGCTGAAATTTGACGGAGGCCATCTTCTGTCTTAACCAAGCTTGCAACTGATTACTAAGCAATCAAGTTAAATTGCTGTTAAGTTATGTTAAATTGTTGTTAATTAACTGATTACTAAGCTGATTACCAAGCTTATATCAGCTGATTATCTCCTCACACGACTTTTACTAGCCCAAGTAAGTTCATATTCGTGTTTACGTTCAAAGTTCCAGCCATTAGGGAGAACGAAACGATGAACATCAAGCGGTACGGGTGGACTTATTCGATTATTTGAAGACACATCTGGGTCATTTTCAAAAAAAAGGAGCCAACAGAAAATGAGGTTGACACCAAGGTTCAAAAATGCACGTCTTCCAAACAAAAACAGATAAAAACAATTCGAAAAAAAAAACTGCTGAATGTTTCTATTTCAAAATTTTTATTTTCTAAATTTGGAGTGGAGCAATGAAATTTAATATGCTCGAAAGTGTCCACATTGTGGTTGTCCCCAGCCAGAACCTCAAGTTTGACAAGTCTTAAAAGTATGGAAAAAGTGTTTGTGAAAATATCTAGAATATGGGTTCCTATAGGATTTTCAAAACAGTTTATCATGGTGACCTTTCTTTTCCTGTATTTTCACCAAATTTTTGTTGAGGCTCAAAAAATGTGTTCCCCAAAATTCTTCCTCATTATGACGACGATTGTAGCAATCCAGGGGGGGGGGGGGAATTGAAGGGAAATTTGAAGGATTCTATTATTATTCTATTTTCTATATTCTATTCTATATATTTCTATATTATATTCTCTATAAGGATATCTGAAACTGGCACACTACTGTGAAAGGTTGTGTCTCCATGTGACGAACCGTAAAAATAATGCTGAGTACACTCTAAAGTTGTCGCCATTGTGACACTAAATTTTATTATCTGCCATTGTCTAAAAGTAGCTTAAGCGTTTTCCTATGATGCTCCCACGTGCGAGGATTTCAGTGATTTTCCCATTTTCGGAATAAACCTCAACAGGTTAATTTTGGGGCACGTTGCAGCGGTTTTTTGTCCACATTTCGATTCTTGGTGACGATAGACGTCTGCATTGTGACGACCAAGTACCCGAAGAAGAACAAAAAGTCACAATGCGGACAAAATTTTGAAAAATTGAACTTTGTTACTGAAGGAACATTTTATAAATTCTCGCTGGTATACTAAAAGTAACGGCCGAGGGTTTAGCTTCCTTGAGGACACGACATTCCAATTTATTCAACCATTGCACCTTGAAAAAATACCATCACAATTGGGACATACACAACATTTTCGGTTTCTCCATTTAAATATGACTCGACCATGGCTGAGAAACTAGCAGATATCAATTGGAATCGGATAGCTGACAATCTAAGTAACTTCCAATAGAGTAGGACTAGTAAAGAGAATGAAATTCATTTGGCATTGAAATTCGATTGCCAGATCTGGCGGTGGCAAATTATTTTTGTGAATGACCCTTATAATTATGATTGCACGAAGGATCACTAGTAGACCCCCCCCTTCTATAGGCCTACTCGTAATACGGCCTCGCTTCAAGAGTCAAAAGGTATAAGGAACGCTGATTTTTGCGACCCTACTGACTTCCCCGAGTTATAAGTTCATTCCACAACCTTTCTTATGAATTAGCTAGGGAAACTTGACATTTTTCACCTGCAATTCGTCACAAGCGTGACCAATAGACCAATGCGTATCCCAGAAGCCAGGAGTGTGCTGAAGAAAAAGTTATGGCTATGGACTGATTTTATCTCACATATTCAAGTTAGAGCAGTTTATTACCAATCAACCCTTTTTGTAAACCACTACTTCACAGAGTATCTGAAAAATGTCAACTATGTGCGAAGGTGTTTTAGAGTTTTTCGAACTTAGCTGAAAACTATAACCTTGAGTTTACCTTCACGTTGCCTGCACAATGTTCGCAACACGTTTCATGTGTTTTGACTGTGATATGTTGCAGATGGGGGTAGATATATTTACAAACCCCGACCTAAGCCGTATGTCAGATGAAGGTCTCGTTATTGAAAGAATAATGCAAAAAGTAGTCATTGAAGTCAATGAAGAAGGAACAGAAGCGGCTGCAGGCACTTGTAAGTCTTACTTGATATTTTCAGGAACTTTTTGTTGGACATTTCTTCTGTAAGATTGATTCCTGTGGTTTCTTCGCTCAATCGTGGTACCCTTTTGTCGATATAGCGAAGTGATAGGAAGGGAAAAGAGCCCCAGCAATTAATATAGGAAAATATGAAAGTTGACTGGGGGGGAGAGATGGTTGCCTCGACCAGGGAAACACGTTTAGCCACGAAGGCCTCTGAAGGGGCGACACGATTGGCCACACGAAAAACGACCTGTCTGGGCACGTGTCAATGGCCACTTCTAATCAGTTTCTAAGCTGTTTTCAGTGTTCAAAGATCAGGTTAATGATGGTTATCACCCACCAGCGTATTGGTAGACTGAAGGATTCTATGATCGATTAATTGTTCCCAAAATTAGCATTAAAAATGTATTCCCGATATATATGTATATAAAGTTTGTGTTTTAAACGAGTTAGTTCTCTAAATTCGACAGTTATTCCAAGCACTCTTTAATCTTTGGTTGGCGCTGTGTAAGCAGGTCGTTATTAATGTTTACTTTTATTAAATTTGTTCTTCATTAATTTTAAGGGGAAAAATGTACCCCACTTCGGTTCATGAAGGTCCGTATTACGAGATCTAATGAGGAAGAAGCTTGCATTTTGGTTAAGCGGGACAAAGGAGAGTTTTAACGGGAGTTCACTAATACCTCTTCTGTACCTACTTCTTTTATTAGCAACTAACAAATTGTTTAATAAATACGGGTTTTGTTGTTTTACTGCAGGTACTTAGGTATTTTGTCAGCAGAGGGGTTGATGAATGGTAATTGCTGAGTCTCTTGTAGCTGTGTGTAACGATTACTTGTTTTTGGGCAATTACTGTTACTATTATTATTAGATAGTTTCATTATTTTCCTCCAACCTTCCAGTAGAATTCAAAATGGCAGTATTTACCGAAGTGTCAAAACAACATGGCTTCTCTTAGCATTGTGCTCCTTGAATCGCCTTTCACACTTGGTACAACAACGCCAGTTAACCTTCAAGTTGAAATATGCGTTGCATTAAAACTAAAAATAACACTAATTAATACATGATAATAAACCTTTGTAGATAATTTGTGACATTTTTTATATTTTATCAAATAATTGTACCTATGTCTCTGAATTTTCAGGGGGAAAACTGCTAACAAGGTCTGAACCCCTTTTATTTGAAGTTAATCAACCATTCTTCTTCTTTCTGACAGATGACAAGTACACACCTATATTCAATGGATTAGTTGTGAAACCCTAATTTGATGTTATCATCCTTATTAAATAAACTCGAGTTGTTTCATTACAAGATGTCTAAATATTGTTTTCCTGTTATCAATCGTAAATAAGTCGTTTTATGCAGCATATTACATAGCACCACCCCTGCCCGTTTATTATCAACGAATTTTCTTTGTAGCGTAACTTCCAAAAATGAAAAAGATGGATTTGGTTACCACCACGGAACTTGAGGGGGAAATAAGTTATAATGATTGAACAAATAGGACTTTTTGTCGTTAAATTGGCACAACCGCAAGAAGAAGGAAAATGCTTTGGACTCACCGTTTCCGTTGAGGGTTCCCCGGCCGGGGGGATGGATGTATGGGTAGATCGCCGCTGCAAATTCTTCCACTTACGAGGAGTAGCCAATTTTAGAACACACGAGATGACAAGAGGGATGCTGCGTGAACCACTAACAGAACTTTTGAACGTTTTTACGTTGAAAATGATTATCAAATTGGAATTTTGATATAATTGAAGCGCGAGCTGATGCATTCGTTTTCTACAACTTTGAGAGAGAGACTACGAGCGGGGTGATACAATAGAAGGGGGGCCTACTTGATGGGGGGAGACAGTACAGCGCTCTGCTGGGAGCCTTTTAATTTATCTTTGTCAACAAAGTCGCGTAGGCAGATGAGCGCTTCAATGATTCCCAGTGGCCAATCGAGAGGTTTGGAGTTCTCCTTGGCCACATATACGAGCTGACCAATTTTTAGAGGAGGTCGAGGTGTGTTCCACTTTTTACGCTGGATTAGAGTATTTAGGTATTCCTTTGACCATCGACTCCAAAACTGCTGACTTGCGCGAGTTACCAACTGCCAACGCGAGAGATGATTCTCTGGAGTACTGGTAAAATCCAGCTCGGGTGCAGCAACCAGCGGAGCTCCTATGAGAAAATGGCCTGGACTCAAGAAATCCACGTCACTTGCTGGGTCGTTTGTAGAAGGGCACAGCGGTCGACTGTTCAAAACAGCTTCGATTCTTGTCAAGAATGTGGACATCTCCTCGAAAGTAAGAGAGCGATGAAATGAAATTTTTGCAAGATGGTTTTTGACAAGAGTTAGGTAATTACTACCTAACACTTCACACGAGTGTCTACACACCTCCACTCCAGACGCCATAAGTTCAGCAACAATCAGCCCATTGGTTACCAACACAACATGTACAAAAATGATGTATCGTTGGACATTCATTCTTATATTCATTAGTTCTATCTTGAATGTAACATTCATCAATTATAATTTAATAGTTAATCACTAACTAATGAAGTGTTAGAATTTATTTTATAAGTTAAGTATTACTAACTTAACATGGTGCCGAAACAAAACAAGAGACAAAAGAAGCAGGGCTCGCCGGAAAAGAGCGAGGAAGAAATCAGTCAGGTCGACGAAGGTGCGGTAAGCCTCAAACCACCATCGCCATTAGTAGTTAATAATGATAGCAACATGACCATTAGATGGAAACAATGGCTCAAACGCTTTGAATGGTTCGCAGTAGCCACAAATTTGTACAAAAAAAGCTCCCAGAAGCAAACGGCGACGTTTATGGCTACCGTAGGAGAAGATGCCCTTACCATCTATGATTCATTTGGGATTGAAGACGATGACGTCGGACTGACAGAAATTAAAGAACAATTTACCAATTATTTTGTAAAGAAATTGAATATAATCTATGAACGGTTTTTATTTAATAACATCTCCCAAGCTGATGGAGAAACATTCAACGATTTTCTTACTAAGGTCCAGAGCCAAGCAAACAAGTGTGACTATGGGAGCATAAAGGACACTTTGGTAAGAGACAGACTGGTTTGTGGTATTATCAGTAATAATACTAGAGAAAAACTTTTCGAAGCAGAGGGCCTAACGTTAGATAAATGTATTCGCATGTGTAGGTCAGCTGAAGAAACCCGCTCTCAGATGTATAAGATGTCAGGGAGTGGGAGTAGAGTTAATGCCATCAAACAACCACTTATCCAGTCATCATCAAATAATAACAATAATAACCCAGTTACAGATGATACATTTATGTGTTCCCGGTGCGGAACTCGACATGGCCGACGATCCTGTCCCGCATACCAGAAAAAATGTGCAACATGTGGACGTCTCGGACATGTCCCAGCGATGTGCCGATCCGGAACTGCGAAACCAATTAAGGCTGTGAAGACTCTGTCTCTAGACAAAACCAATTACTGCGAGCAAGTAAACTCCTTGAAGCTCTCAAAAGACCAGGTATACTTTATAAATTACTTAGAGAGTAAGCCCTCTTCACGCGACTGGACTGAGCTACTAATTCTTCCAAATGACAATAAAGTAATATTCAAATTAGATACAGGAGCTCAGTGCAATGTCATCAATGAGAAAATAGCCAAAAGGAGTAGTCTAACCATTACAAGCTCACCTGTGAACCACATCATAAGCTACACAAATGACAAGATGCCTGTCCTCGGCCAATGTATAGTCAATGTAGTTACGAAACTAAACGAGCCTCATCTACTGAAATTCATTGTGGTGAGAAATGACTTCCCAGCAATATTAGGGCGAGAGTCTTGTCAGAATCTTGGGTTCATCAAACGGATTCAAGACATTGAAATCTCTAGCGAAGATTCCAATGTTTTTCAAGGTATAGGGTGCTTAAAAAACTTTGAATATAATCTTGACCTCATTGATAATCCTAATCTGAAAATATTCCCACCAAGAAGAGTTCCCTATAGCATCCGTGATGAAGTCAAACGTGAACTTGACTCGATGGTGGAATTAGGCATAATCAAGCCAGTTACAGAGCCAACGCCAGCCGTTTCACCCATGGTGGTGGTCCGACAAAAAGATAAAGTGAGAATTTGCTTGGATCCAAGTGATCTTAATAAAAATATCCAACGCAGACACCACCCTCTACAAACGTTGGAAGAAATTGCCGCCCGCATTAGTGGCTCCAAGTTTTTTACACTCTTGGATTGTAAAAAAGGCTTCTGGCAGTTGAAACTTTCCAAAGAAAGTTCGAAATACTTGACGTTTGCAACTCCTTGGGGGAGGTACTCTTATTTGAGACTGCCGTTTGGAGTCTGCTCTGCTCCGGAAGTATTCCAACAAGCAATCAATACTGTTTTATCTGGACTGGAAGGAGTTGAATGCTCGATGGACGACATTCTTATTCATGCCCCTAACAAAGATATTCTGGATTCCAGGACCCAAAAAGTTCTGACTGCAATTGAAAACTCAGGACTAAAACTCAACAAAGACAAATGTATATTTTCTGTGTCGAAAATAAAATTTTTAGGCCACATTCTCACTGACCGTGGACTATTACCTGACCCATCAAAAATTGAAGCGATCACTCAACTAAAGAGACCCACTAACGTGACCGAGTTACAAAGATTTATAGGAATGGTAACCTATCTGGGAAAATTTATCCCAGGATTTTCTGAAATAACTGCCTCACTAAGGAAGCTATTGTCCAAAGAGAACGAGTACGTCTGGGACACAGAACAAGAAGAGTCATTTGAGCTGTTGAAAAGCGTTCTGGCTACCCCACCCCTTTTACGCTTTTATGACCCAAACCTCCCCATCAGGCTGTCTGTAGATGCAAGCTCATTTGCTGTGGGAGCTGTTTTGCTGCAGGAGTCACAGCCAGTAGCTTATTCATCCAAGTCACTAACTAAAACTCAGCAAAGCTACAGTCAGCTTGAAAAAGAAGCTTTAGCAATATCCATAGCGTGCAAGAAATTCCACGAGTACATTTGGGGATCTAAACAATTAACCATAGAGACTGATCACAAACCTCTAGAATCGATTTTCAAGAAGCCACTCCACGATGCACCCCCACGGCTCAAAAGGATCATGATGGAGATAATTCCTTACTTACCCAAAGTTGAATACAAGAGGGGGAAGGAGTTGCATATAGCAGATGTCCTGAGTCGAGATTGCCTAAACGAAGAGTCAAATTACGAAGAACCCCTTCCTTTCAGCGTAGATTTGATCATAGCCATGTCGAAGTCACGAGTTGAAGAAGCCAAAGTCCTAACCGATCAAGATCGGGAACTAGTCGAGCTTCGAAATACAATCCGCGTAGGATGGCCGACTGAGAAAACTAAACTGCCCACGATACTTCAAAAGTACTGGTCTTACAGAGATCAATTGGCAGTTCACGAAAATTTGATCTTTAAAGGCAACAGGTTGTACATTCCCAAACCACTCCGACCATTGATATTGCAACACGTTCATTTGGGACATCGTGGAATCCAAGCAGCCCTTCAAGTTGGGAGAGAGCACGTCTTTTGGCCAAACGTATCGAATGAGATAATTGACTATGTCAAAAAATGCAAAATTTGCAACAAATTCCAGAGAGACAACCAAGAAGAGGAACTCGTACGTCAACCAGCTCCAACGAGACCCTGGATGGAAGTCGGCTCTGACCTCTTTCATATTTCTGGGAATGATTATCTCGTGATTGCCGACTCTTACTCTGGTTTCTACGACTTTGTTAAATTGAGAAGTACTTCCTCCTCCAGCATCATAGAAGAATTGAAGAAGTGGTTCTGTGTGCATGGGATACCTGATGTGCTACTTTCGGACGGGGGAACGCAATACAATTCTTTCGAGTTCAAACAATTCGAAAGTGATTGGCAATTCAATCAACGGATCTCGAGCCCTCTATTTGCGCGTTCAAATGGCCTAGCAGAACGGTACGTCCAAGAAGCGAAACTCCTGATCAAGAAATGTAATGAAGAAAAGTCGGATCCTCACCTTGCCCTACTTCATCAAAGAAACATACCAAGAGGTTCGTTAGGATCTCCAGTGCAGCGCCTAATGGGCCGCCAAACTCGAACCCTTCTCCCGACCACAGATGCACAACTCAAGCCATCCATACTTGAAAATATAAGTGATGATCTGCAGAATATCAAAACAAAGAACAAGTGGTACGCTGATCGACAAAAGAAAATTACCGTTGACTATGAAGAAGGAGAAGAGGTTTTATACAGAGTGCAACCCCGAAACTGGCAGCCAGCCACGATCATCAGCAGAGGCCCTCAACCAAGATCCTTCATTGTTGAGGATCTAAATGGCAGGCGGTACAGGAGGAACTCATGGTTCTTGAAGAAAAAGTCGACAGAACCAGCACAAGTAGCTCCTGATCCTGACAACCATTCACCGCAACCAAGAAGATCCACCAGAAAAGCCAACGTACCAAACAGATTCAGCTGAAGATTCCCCAAAGAAGGGGAGATGACAAGAGTTAGGTAATTACTACCTAACACTTCACACGAGTGTCTACACACCTCCACTCCAGACGCCATAAGTTCAGCAACAATCAGCCCATTGGTTACCAACACAACATGTACAAAAATGATGTATCGTTGGACATTCATTCTTATATTCATTAGTTCTATCTTGAATGTAACATTCATCAATTATAATTTAATAGTTAATCACTAACTAATGAAGTGTTAGAATTTCTTTTATAAGTTAAGTATTGCTAACTTAACAGTTTTTAAAGGACTTCACTGCAGCCTCCCAAAGCCCACCCATCCATGGTGAAGCGGGAGGATTCAAATTGTAGGTAATATCTCGAATGGAGAGGTACTCAGCAACCGTTGGTTCGGAATCTTTGAGGAATCTCACAATATTTTCGTTCTCGTTCTTTGCACCTACAAAATTCGTTCCACGGTCACAGAAAATTTGTGAACAAAGCCCTCTACGTGCCATAAAACGATCTAACGCAGCTTGATAGGCGGGAGTGGAAAGATCACTGACCAACTCCAAGTGAACGGCTTTGGTGGCCATGCACACGAACACACATACATAACTTTTCACCAGTCGAGCTTTTCTTCGGTTATGTTCTTTGATGAAGAGAGGACCTGCTAAATCAATTCCCGTATTCGTGAACGGTCGAGGTGGAGGAGTCACTCGTTCCGCGGGTAAATTTCCCATTTCTGGATGTATCATTTTAGCCTTGGATTTGTAACATAGATTACAGTGATGAATACATTTGCGCAACAAGGGACGCAAACCAAGGATCCAATATTGTCGTTGAATTAGTGCTTGAGTTGCTTGAGAACCTCCATGTAGCAAAAACAAATGGAAATGAGTGCATATTAACTTTGCAAGAGGAGTGTTAGAAGAGAGTAAGAGCGGATGTTTGGAGTAAACAGGTAGGTTTGAATGAGTTAATCTCCCTCCAACTCTCAGAAATCCATCGGAGTCCACGTAAGGTGAATATGGTCTCAATTTCTTAGAAACGAGTCTTCCTTTACGAATAGATTGAATATCTTTGGCAAAGAGCGAGTGTTGGGTTTTTTGAATTATCAAATCCAAGGATTTTTTCAATTCTGAAGTTTTTAAGCAACCAGAAATTCGAATTGCTTTCTTTCGACGACAATTAGCAATAAATCGTAACACATAGCCCAAAATTCGCTTCAAACGTGTCAAAGAGGAATATGATTCAATTAAATTTATTACCAAATTGCGTTTTTTTGATAATTCAGACTTTTTTGTGACGTTCAAAACTTGACCCTCGGATATTCTTTTCAATTCTTGTGTGTAGAGTGGAGAATGCGCGTCACAGGAGGAAGTGGGCCATTCAGAGATAGGTTGATACAAAAACGTAGGTCCCGCCCACCATGTGGAAAAATTAAGAAGCTGTGATGGTGTTAATCCTCTCGAGGCACAATCAGCACCGTTCGATGCGGAGGGGATATGCCTCCATTTCTCTAAAGGTGCTATGTCCAAAATTGCTGCAACTCTATTAGCTACGTAGGTCTTGAGTTGATGCGTTGGGGTTGCCAACCAAGAGAGTACCGTTGATGCGTCTGAGAATAGTAGAACTTCAGAGACTAAGAGTTCATCTTGGATGACTTGAACAGATTTGAGTAGATTAGCTAGGAGAAGAGCACCGTTAAGTTCCAAGCGTGGAATGGTTTGGACCTTTAGAGAGGCAACTTTAGTTTTCGATTTTATCAAGTGGACTGTAACTTGTGATTCATCTTGATTTGTGCAGCGAAGATACAATACAGCTCCGTATCCCATGGTAGAGCCATCGCAGAATCCAATCAACTGACGTATCGGGAGAGACGGGGAGACGCAAAGTCTAGGAATTCGAACAGCCGAGAGTTCCGGTAAAGAAGCTGAAAATTCCGCCCACCGTGACAGGAACAAATCGGGTAATGGTGTATCCCAATCGAAACCATTTGCCCATAACTGTTGTAAAAAATGTTTAGCCCAAAAAACTGTAGGAGCTAGCCATCCTAGAGGATCGTAGATTGAGGCCACCTGCGACAAAATGGTTCGTTTTGTTGTTGCCGGACTAGGTATATTAATAATATAAGAAAAGCAATCATCTGAAGGAAACCACTGCAACCCAAGTATCATCAAGGATTGCAACTCGTTAGGTCGAACATTCAAGACCTTCGCCCTATGTTCTAAAGGAATTTCACAGAGCACAGCATCAGAATTAGAGGCCCATTTGCGTAGTCCAAACTTAGCTTTTGACATCAAGGAAACAAGCTGATTTTTGAAGTCAATGGCCTCAGCTACTGAATCAACAGACCAACACACGTCATCCATTAAGCAACTATTCAAAATCGCTCTTGAAGCAGCTGGAAATAGAGCTCCCTCATCATGACATAACTGAATTAAACAACGAATAGCATGAAAGGGACTCGAGGACAATCCGTAGGTCACCGTCTTCAGCTCGTACTCTTGAAGATATTCGCCAGGGTTTTTTCGCCAGAGAATATGTTGAAATTTACAATCATCCTCGTGTAACCATATTTTTCTATACATCATTTTTATGTCAGTAGTTATTGCAATGGCCTTAAGACGAAAATACATAAGCACATCACAAGTGTCCTTTTGTAAGGGAGGACCTTTGAGTAAGCGATCGTTGAGGGAAAAGTTCGAAGTGTCTCGACAAGAGCCATCAAACACTACACGTAGAGGAGAAGTAGACGAATTTCGTGTGATCCCAAAATGTGGAATAAAGAAAGAACCTGGACTTTTTGCAATTTCCATATGCCCTAATGCAAGATATTCCTCCAAGAATGCATTGTAAGATTCCTTAAACGTTTCGTTTCTTGAGAGTTTAGCTTCGACAGACATCCAGCGACGAGTAGCTATTTCTTTGCTCAAGCCTATCGGTGGAATGTTGGTGTCATTCCTAAAGGGGAGCCTTACGCAGTAGGATCCATCTGGAAAACGTGAATGAGTTTTCTGAAAATGGGTTTCAGCAATAACATCAAGTGGATCTTTGTGGACGCCTGTGACAACCTCTTCTAGCTGCCAAAAACGTTGAACCAAATCATCTAGGCGATCACTAGGAAAGGAATCATGCGTTACGTTGGTTAAGTTTACGTTGAGTGTTATTGGAGGGGGTATAGTGACATTACCAACAATCACCCAACCAAATATTGTCTGGAGGGCAGCAGGTTCTCCTTGTAGAATTTTATAACCAGGGCTAAATATCTGAGGATATAGACCGGCTCCTAGAAGGAAATCTACCGTGCCTCGTTGATGAAACGTACGATCCGCAAGCTTCAGCGATGAGAATTTTTCGAAAGAGGACGATAGCAGAGGAATAGATGGAACCGCAGAGCACACTTTGGTTACAACTACAGCAGTAGTACTCATTTCGGTATCTGTGTTGGGACTAGGAGACAAAACACAAGCGACTTGTCCGTGAGAATCACCAACTACCTGATCCATAGCGCCTGATATTCGTGTAACACGTGGAATAATAGGGAGCTTCAAACGTTGAACGCAATCCGTTGAGATTAGGTTGACTTGGGAACCTATATCAATAATCAAACGTATGGGAGACCAAGAGCCTGAACCATCACGAAGAAAGCCCTGAGCTGTACCAAGAAGAACATAAGTATCGGAGGGACTAGTACCAGTCAACATAGTACTAGCACTTGAAGGGCTAGACGTTGAGGGAAATACAGCAGACTGCTGAGCAGAGTTCGTTGAATTAGGGGTAGAATTAACTGAGTTCAATACTGGATTCAGCTGTCCGCCTTGAGTGGAGTGGATACCATCGTTATGAAGTGAAGTATGATGACGAGCACTTTTACAGGTTCTACATAGTCCTCGGGAAGAACAATTTGAACGTGAATGTTTTGCTAAACATCGAAAACACCTTTTTAGATTTTTAATAATTTCATATCGTTGCGTAGCGCCCATTTTTTCGTATTTCGTGCAATTATAAATTGAATGTGAAGTTTCCTTACATACTGGACAAGAGGGGGTATACATTTGAGAGGGACTTGGGTTAGAGGAGATTAGTTGTTCTCTATTGGATTGAGTAGTAGGTGCCACCAGAAGCGAAGTAGCAAATTTTGCTGGTGATTTGTGTACAGGTAAAGCTGACTTGAAAGGTTTCGTAGGTGCGCCGGATGAATGACCAGGTACAAGGAATTCCTTAATTCTACATTGCTCTCGCACAAAATGAACAAGACGTTGAAACGTTGGAATCTCAGAAGTTCTATTTCCTAGAGATCGTTCGAAAAGCATTCTCAAAGAATTAGGAAGTACACGCAAGGCACACTGGAACAACACAAAATCTGTATGGTCGGGAACTTCTAAATTTAGGTACGCACGATAATTAGTGTCAAATACCGAAAGAAAAGATCGAAGTTCAGTCACTGTGTCACTAGACATATGCTTAAAGTCTAGCAAACTGTCCACATGAAAAGCTGCAAGTACCCGAGCATCGGCATATCTACCTCTAATTAGATGATAAGCCTCGGAATAATTAGCATCGGAAATGTCGAATGTTTCAATTAATTTCAATGCAGGTCCCGTTAATAATGATCGTAGGTACGCTAACTTAGAGGTATTAGAATAGGGACCATTATGCACTACGGAATTGTAAAGAGCGAACCAGTTTTGAAAAGTACTCAATTGTCCATCCCATTTTGGTACATCAATACGAGGAAGTTTAATATCTGAAGGCGGAGGCGTTGGCTTTTTCTCGAACTTCGATTTGATGTTTGATTCTATAGCCCTAACTTCATAATAAACATCATCAAAGGCTTTTAATGGTGACTGAACATCGACACAATCCTCAACGGGAACCAGCACATTCAATTCCATAATCGTGTCCGAATAGTGGTAGAAACGATCACGAATTTCACTTAAGTCATTACAACGGGCTAAAAATTGAGAAAGAGATCCAGCTGACGTTTGCTTACTTGCATCGTAGGCACTCTGAAGTTGAGCAAAAGCTGCCTCTCTCATCGAACAATAACTCTTCAGCTTCATTGCGTAATTTTCTTTTTGACCCATAGTGTCAATCGCATCGTCTTTAGACATGATTGGTGTGGGTTAAGTTTTTCGTAGTTGATGTAGGTCGGGAATAAAGTAAACAAACAAGATCGAGAATCTGGAGGTGGGCCGTGACCAGAAAGGACATGAAACTGGATTCTACAAAGCTACTGTTACCTGCTTGTTTACGTTCTGCGTTAGGTGCTCGCACTTTCCCTAATCCGAAACTCTAACGTCTTGTCTCAACAGGTCTGTGAATCTACACGTAATTTCAACAAAGGAATCACCACGTGCAACAGATATTGTTATAATTTTACTTTTTTTACGTTGAGACTGACTTCAAATGAATTTAAATTTTACTATTTGGCTCGCTAGGACCATTAAAATGTAGCGTAACTTCCAAAAATGAAAAAGATGGATTTGGTTACCACCACGGAACTTGAGGGGGAAATAAGTTATAATGATTGAACAAATAGGACTTTTTGTCGTTAAATTGGCACAACCGCAAGAAGAAGGAAAATGCTTTGGACTCACCGTTTCCGTTGAGGGTTCCCCGGCCGGGGGGATGGATGTATGGGTAGATCGCCGCTGCAAATTCTTCCACTTACGAGGAGTAGCCAATTTTAGAACACACGAGATGACAAGAGGGATGCTGCGCGAACCACTAACAGAACTTTTGAACGTTTTTACGTTGAAAATGATTATCAAATTGGAATTTTGATGTAATTGAAGCGCGAGCTGATGCATTCGTTTTCTACAACTTTGAGAGAGAGACTACGAGCGGGGTGATACAATAGAAGGGGGCCTACTTGATGGGGGGAGACAGTACAGCGCACAGTGGTTGAAAACGCTATTCTATGAGCCCAAAAAGATAAAAAATAAAAATGCTTCAATCTAATCGCTGAATGCTCGGGGGCAACGTTAATACCTACATAACGATGGACAAAGGCTGTTTTCATCATATCAATAGACTGTAATCTTGGCTGAGTCGACAAAGATCAAGGTGCGATTTTGCCTAAGATAATGAGGAGCGACGAGCCCAGTTTATATTTGAAATCAGTTGTGTGTCACAAGTCCTGGAGGCAAAAGCGGTTTTCTCTCGTTCAATATGTCCAGGATAGGTAAGTAAATGCAATAATTATAATTTTACTTGTTGAAATAGCTTCGGAAACATGAGACGAATTGCGTACTCAGGGTAAATGATGAACACATCAATTTCTCTAGACTGCCAAAAACGATATTGACCTTTATTGACCCTGAAATGGACGTATATCTTTTCCTGAACAGTAGCACTAAATGTCGAATCCAGAATGAACTGCATTTACCTGCATTTGACTGGGTTTTATGCAAATTTGGTATGCAAGGATTAACATTTTTTTTTTTTTTTTTTTTTTAATATTTTCCTACTTTTAAGCTTGAATATGTCCTCAACTGTTAAAGATAGGCAAAAAATGAAGATGAACAATTTTGTAGCAAATTTTGTCAACTTCATTTTTTATTTCGAGAGTTTTTTTGTGAGGCCTACCGTTTCCGAGTTAAGAGCAAAAAACTAGCAAGGAAATAAATTTACAGTGAGATTACAATTTTACTGTTTCAACTACTCAGGGTTTATCTCTCAGCCGCGGGTCTCTATTTCAGATCTACGAAGTGGATGCCCGCGATCAAGGCTGTTTCGCGTCTGGCAAGAAGAAAGCCTTGTCACGTCCAAAACACAGGCAGTTTGTGGGTTTTTCAGTTTCATACCTAGCAGTAGTTTCATACCTAGCAAGAAAGTAACCATTTATTTGTGTTTGTTGAGTTATTTTGAGTTTATTGTGTGTTATTTAGTTTGTCAAAATAATATTGGTGATGGATACTTCGTACAAATGATGTGACAAACTTTTTGAAATCACCCGCTGTTCTATTATCGTGATATTATCTACCTACTTTATGGTAAAATTTAAGTATCAGAGGACATACATTATAAGTTCTACATATGAGTTTGATTTATAATTACTCAGATAACCTATTTTATTCTACCACGAAGCCCCTTTCAATGCTAATGATATTAGGTCTGGCAAAACTCGGTACTCAGCTTTCTCAATAATGCGTTTAACGCCACTTCTGGAAACAATTTCAACAAACTAACTTCAGATTCGGGTTCTGCGCACCAAATAACCTCAGTATACCAAATTTTACGAGTTCACGAACCCTTTTGAGTTTTGGGCTCATAGAGTAGCGT